>PVHT021183584.1:4380564-4728064 GCA_004024745.2 Catagonus wagneri
TCGCACATGCCATCAATCACACCCCTAACGTGCTGCCTCTCTCTGGTGAGCGGGAATTCGGAGGCTGCCAGGAAATACCTACCAGGGTTCCTGGTGAGTCAAACGCGTGGAGTTTTGTGCGTGGATTCTGTGACACTTCGGTGTGTTGAGCACAGTGATCCGAGTGCCCGGAATTAATAAACGCGAGCTGAGTGGGAAAGTCGTTTGCTTGCTTTTTACTTCTCTGCTACATTTCACGCTGTGAAGTTTTATTACACACACACGCTGAGCCCCCGCTGCGTGTGCAGGCACAGCCGTCTACACTGCGCACGTGGTGGTGCACGAAGAAGCCGGGAGCCCTGGCAGAGGAGCTCCCACAGCAGCAGGGGGAAGGGTAGGCCCCCCTCGTGCAGAAAGGACTGTGTTTGAGTTGCCAGAAGGTCTGGCAGGAACTGGGCTCGGTATCGAAAGCCTCCGCTCCCTCCGGAGTCTGTCCATCTCCCAGGATTTGCAGCACCGGGAGGGGCACACAGTGCCAGGCAGGGAGAGAGCCCATCCCAGGCCCCAGAGAATAGAGGGCCCGTGTCCCACACCCCAGCCCCACCAGCAGATCCAGGCAGAACCTGGGCACGAGAGGAACAGAAAGTAGAGAGAACCACTCAGGCTACTGCTTATGTAACCTAATGGCACGGATGGGCTTTCTGTTAAGAAACACAGTAAACAAAGCTCACAGGGAATTCACCCATCAGGGGATCCTCTGAGTGAGTGAGCTGTGAATGTGGTCAAAGGAGTGAGTCACACCAGCTGTTTTCCTGCATTCGCAAGTCAAATCAACTGGATTAATGCAAAGCCTTGCCCTTTCTAGGAGCCTCACGGGGCTCCCCGTGGGTCAGAGTCAGAACAAAGTGGAAAGGGCTGGAAGGGCTGGTGTTAGGGTTAATTGGGACCTTTTCGTAAGCAGCTCTTAGCCAATGTGTCTTCGCATTTGAGCCATGTCTTCATCTTTTGTTTTAGAAAAAAAAAGTTTTGTTACGGTATATACAGAATATCTTATCCTCAAATATTGTTATGAGCCCCAGTGCAGCCCCTGCAGTGCTGTGTCACGGGAACACCTGTCGTCCAGCATAAAGGCAGTCCGCGGGCTGGACCTGAAAACTAAATGGCAGCTTTGCTGTAAGTCTCTCCTTAATCTGAGCCTTCCGAGTTTATCCAGGACAGAGGAAAGAAGAGAGAGCCATGGTTTCTGGGACCCACTGCCCCCCTCCACCCCGTCCCCCAACCTCACCAGGAGGGTAAGAGAGCCCGGGGTCGGGCGGAGCCGGGGGGGGGGGGGGAGAAAGGAGAGGGGGAAGAAAGGAGAAAGCGGGAGGGGAGGACAACGGGACAACGGGGGATGGGGGGAGAGGTAGGGAAGGCTGGGCTTTTTTCCACTTTTTACTTGTTATGCATCGTGCTGCTGTGAATATTCACGTTCTGGTTTTTGTGCGAATGTTTTCAGTCCTGAGTCTACAGCTGAGGGTGGGTTTGCCGGGTCCTGGGGTCACATGAGGGCAGTTAGGTCCATTAACCCGTAACTTGCTCAAGAAACGAGGAGCTACCACCTGCCTTTCACCGATCAAGCCACTTCAGTGGTCTTCCAAGGGTCACGTAGCCTACACTAGACGCTGGGCCGAGCTGTTGTCCAGGAACTTGGCCTCAGCTGTGCCCGGTTTGAGCGCAAGCCAGTTGGGGGGGTCACGGACCCTCCTACTGCGCCTGCTCAGCAGTCTGATCAGGGCGCTTTGACCTCAGAGGACGCAAACCCCGGCCTGAGAACCGGCGTGCTCGGCTAACCGCACCTGCGCGGAAGGGGATTCTTGCACCTTTCTCTCCCCTCCAATCACGTCGCCCGCGCTGCCCGCCCCTACGCCGGCCACGCCTTGGCTCTAGGCCGTAAATAGCCGGGCTTGCGGAGGTGGGGTCGCGGTTCTGGAGTGGCAGCCTTTTGAGCGAGCCCTTCCTCTGCTGCCGGCCTTGGCGTCTTGGCGTCTGGCTGGCTGGGCGACGCGCAGACGACCCTGGTTTGGTAACACTGCCTTGAACTTTTTTGCACAAACCGTTCTCCGAAGTGGTTGCACTATTTTGCGTTCTAGCTAGCAACAGAAGAAGGTTCCAACTTTCCTTGGCTTTAGTCAGCGGTTTCCATTGCCTGTTTTCAGTGATGGCCGCCTTGGTGGGTGTGAGGTAGTTAGTGTCTTATTATGAGTTTGATTTTTCATTTCCCTAATGACCCTAAGACTGTTGAGCATTTTTTTATGTGACCGTCGGCCGTTTGTAAATCTCCTGTGGAGGAGGTCCATTTAAAGCCTCGGCCCCTTGGTTACTTCAGTAGTTTTCTTTTCGTTGGCTTGGAAGAATTCTTTCCACATTCTGCATGCTGCACCCTCACCAGAGACGCTTTTCCAACATTTGCTCTTGTTTTTGGCTTTCTCGATAGTATCTTTGGGTGCATAAAGGCATTTAATTTTGTTGAAGCCCAATTTACCTTTTTTTTTTAATTGGCTTCTTATACCTTGGGCGCCTTAGCTAAGAAACACTAATTCAAGGTCGAGAAGACTTAACACCTGTTTTCCCCTAAGAGTTTACAGTTTTAGCTCTTACATGTAGGTATTGGATCCACTCTATGTTGAGCTTTGGATACGGTGTGAAGGCTGGGGGTCCAAGCTCACTGTCTGGTACGGGAGTATTCAGTTGTCCACCGTTTGTGGAAATGAGTGTTCCCGTTGAAATCTCTCGGCACTGTTTCTGAAACTCAGCTGACGTTCAGGTAAGGGTGTATTCCTGGACTCCTTTTTGTGCGTGGGTCTGTGTGTCCATCCTTGGGCCAGCTTTGCAGTCCTGATGACTATAGGCCTGTAGCAAGTTCTGTAATCAGGACATGTGAGTCCTCCCGGTTTGTCGTTCTTCACGATTGTTCTGGAACATTCTAGATTGCTTATCTTTGCATGTGAGTTTTAGAATCAAGCTATAAGTTTCTGCCCAAAAAAAGTGCTGGGGTTTTGATGGGGATTGAATTCCCTCTGTAGATCAGTTTGCGGAGTAATGTCATTTTAACCATCCTAAGTCTTCTGATCCACCAACAGGGAAGTCTTTCCGTTTGTTTAGGTCTTTAATCCCTTTTAGTGATGTTTTCAAGTTTTCAGGTTACAAATCTTGCACTCTTTGTTAACTTTCTTCCTGGGGGCTCGAACTACGGTGCTGTGGGTTAAGAATCAGGTCGCCACAGAGATGCGGTTCAGTGCACGTGGGTTGAAGGATCTGGCGTTGCCACAGCCGTGGCTTGGATTCAGTCCCTGGCCTGGGAATTTCCGTACCCCGTGGCTGCAGCCATAAAAAGGAAAAAAAAAAGTTTTCCTATTTTAATCCTAATGCTATTGAAAACAGGAATTGTTTTCGCAATTTCATTTACAGATTGTTCATTGCTAGTGTATAGAAATAAGCTGATGGGGGGTACTGATTTTTGCATTTGCTGAACTTGTTGGTTAGCCTTAAGGTTTTTTGGTGGATACTTTTTTTTTTTTTTTTAACATGTGGAAAGTCCCAGGCTAGGGGCTGAGTCAGAGCCAGAGCTTGCGGGCCTACACCACAGCCACAGCCACACTGGATCCAAGCTGCATCTGTGACCTATCCCACCGCTTGCAGCAGCGCTAGATCCTGAACCCACTGAGCTAGTCCAGGGATGGAACTTGCATCCTCATGGATACTATGTTTGGTTCTTAACCCTCTGAGCCACAACGGGAGCTGCTTTACAATTTTCAACATACAAGATAATATCTCCTGGAGTTCCCATCGTGGCTCAGTAGAAACGAATCTGACTAGCATCTATGATCCAAGTTCGATCCCTGGCCTTGCTCAGTGGGTTAAGGATCTGGTGTTGCCCTGAGCTGTCGCATGAGTCTTGGGTGCGCCTCGGATCCTGCATTGCTGTGGCTGCGGTGTAGGCCAGCGGCTACAGCTGCAATTCTACCCCTAGCCTGGGAACCTCTATATGCTGCCCTATAAAAAAGATACTGTCTTCTGAAAATAGGGTTTTCCTTTCAAATATGTCTTTCACTTCTTTTTTTCTTGCCAGACTGCCCTGAATATAACTTAGTGTTGATAGAAGTGGCCAGGGCACAGATGCCCTGCCTTGTTTCCGGCCTAAGAGGAGAAGTTTTCATCTTTCACTATTATTAAAGTATGATGTAACTGCAGGTTTTTCATAGATACCCTTTGTCATCTTGAGAAAGGGCCCTTCTATTTCTAGTCCCCCCCCAGAATTTTTATGAAAAAATGTTGGATTTTTGTTAAATATCTTGTTTGCATCTATTGAAATAATCAAGGGGGTTTTATCCTTATTGTATTAATATGTAGTCAATTGATCTTTTTTTTTTACACCTTGAATCACCTGTGCGTTTTTGGGATAAATCACACATGGTTTTATAATGCTTCTCATATGTTGCTGTGTTCAGTTGCAAATACTTTCTTGAGGACTTTTGCACCTGTATTCATAAAGAATATTGGTCTGCAGTTAACTTTATTGTAGTAACTTTATTTTTTGGTATCAAATAAAACCGGTTCTGTAGAGGGTGAAAAGTGATCCCTCCTCTTCTAATTTTCGGAGAACCTGTGAAGAATTGTGTGTTAATTCTTTTTTAAATGTTGGGTAGACCTTGCCAACAAAGCCATCTGGTTCTAGGCTTTTTCATCCTAGGGATTTTTAGATTTCTTCAATATTTTTCTTGTTGGAGGTCTACTCAGAAACTTCTTTCTGCATGAATTTAGTTTGCATCTTCCTGGAATGAACCTGTTTCATTTGGGTTTTCCAGTTTGTTAGCATACAGTTGCTCTTAGCATTCTCTTCTTTTCCTGTTTTGAATTTCTACAGTGTTGGTAGTAATGTCTCCTCATTTATTCATCATTTTAGCGATTTGAGTCTTCTCTCTTTTTTTGTTATCTAGTTAAAAAAGATTTATCAATGTTGATATTTCAAAGAACTTTTGGTTTTGTTTGTATATTTTTCCATGATCAATTTTTTATTTCTGCTTTGATTTTTATTTCCTTCTTGCTGCTTGATTTGGGTTTATCTTGCTATTATTTTTCTAGGTTCTTAAGTTAAGAACCTAGAAAGGTTATTTGAAATTTTTGAAAGTTGGGTATTGAAGCCTCTATTGTTGAATTGCCTATTTCTGTCCTAAATTTTTGCTTTCCTATATTTTGAGGCTCAATTGTATCTGACATGTGCTTACTTTTTCTCCTATTAATGTGCATTTCTAGAAAATATTAAACATGCTCCAACAATAGCACAAACCAGAAGGTAATACATTTGTTATTTTGGAGTTCTTTATACTTTTTTCACTGTTGTGCGTTGGTGCTAGAAATGATTGTCAGGTTTTTAAACGTCTTAATGCTTATATTGCCCTCTAGTGGACAACCATATACAGACATTTCTTCCTCTGTGGTTAAGGTTACTGCTGGTTTCCTTAAACTCGCACTGATGGAACCATGAACTAGAGCCTAGAAAACACTGTATAAACCCAACTTATAGAAACAGAGCTCAGTCCTGCACCCCATACTTTGGAGCCACCAAAACTAGGCTTGAGGAGCCTCCGTTCTGTTGTTGTAAGCCAAGGCACTGGTATTTGCAAAACCAGGTGGTAAGACTAAGGCGCGGGACCTGGAGAAGCTCCAAACCCAGAGACGACAGAACCAGTCCGCATAAGCCTGTCCATTCTCGTAGCATGTGGGCAAAGACTGAAAACCCAGCAGTGGGTCAGACTGCCAGTCACAGATGCTTCTCCACTGGTACTGAGCTCAGGGTGGTGTGGGGCTGGGTCTCCACATGAAGGGCTCCCACTCTGATTGCCTTCGCGATTTTTCCTTTAACTTTGGCTCGGGTCAGCAGTTTGACGATGATGTTTTTAGTGCACCCCCCACCCTTCTTGAATCTCTGGCTTGTGTTCCTTTAGTGTGTGTGTGTGTGTGTGTGTGTGTGTGTAAGGGGGAAATTCTTGGCTTATCATCTCCTCAAATACTCTTCTACACCTCCCTCATTGTCTTCTGGGACTGCAATTACATGTATGTTAGTCTGCAATATCCCACAGCTGTTCTTTATTTTCTCTGTGTCTCAGTTTGCGTAACTCCTATTGACTTATTTTCAAGTTCACTAATTCTTCTGTAGTTTCCAGGCTGCTAGCAGGTTATTGAGGAAAGTCTTCATTTGTGAACTCGCCTTTGTTTCTAGCATTTCTGCTTGACTGTTTTATGGTTTCCATGTTTCTAATGAGATTCCCCATAGGTTAGTGCCCACTGTCGTCCACTTAGCCCCCAGTAGATCTTTTAACATCTTATTCAGAGTTGTTCTACAGTCCCTGTCAATTTTAACATTTTTGATATCTGAGCCTGGGTCTGCTGCCTGCTTTATTTCTTGAGTGGGGCTGACTTTTCTTTTTGTTGAAGCCATCTATGATGAAACTTAAATTCGTCTGTGTTAGATAGCAGGAAATAACTGCCCATGAGAGAAGGGAGACTCTGTCCTGGGAATTAAGGCTCAACAGGAAGGCTTGGGTGTTTCTGGCCACGAGCTGACTCCAGTTAAATATACAGCCAAGGCAGAAAATGCGAATGTAAGGGGAACTAGAATTTCTCTGGGTGCCAGCTGGAGCATGCAACCGCAGCAGATAAAGCAAGGACCCCCCAGAAGGCTGTATGCTAAGTGGAAGGGCTAACAAGAAAAAACTGCTTAGTTGGACCTCTTTTAGAAAAATTTATTTTCTTTTTATCTAGTATTTTAGAGGTCTTGGTGGAGATGAGGAATTCCTCACCAGAGGTCAACAGTGAGGTTTCTCTGGTGACGGCTGTCCTTGTGCTGTGTGCTCCCCAGATGGTGGAAGCCTGAGGGGTTTTCTTCCCTCATCTCAGACCAGATGAGGGGGTGTCACAGCTCCTCCGGGAGCCTGTCACGTGCTCCCGGCATCTGGACCGCCCAGCTAAGATCTACTGGAGCCCTGGGAGTGGCAGAAGACAAAGCTGCCTTAGAATCAGCCCGGCTCCGGAACTGGGCAGAGGAGTCTCCAGCTGAGTGGTCCTGCAGGCGACTTGCCCGAAGGGACGGCCGGGGAGTGGGGGATGCGCGGGTTGGAAGCTTCAGAAAGCGCTGCTGGAGTGGCTACAGATGGGGCTTTGCTGCTAAGAGGTGCCGGCGCCCCGGGCTCTAAGCCTCTACTGCGCAGACCCGCAGAGCAGGGGCGGGACGGCCCCGGAGGCCGGATGGCAGCCGCGGGGGTTCGTGAGCCCCACCCACAGGTCTCCCTGCCTGGGGGGCGGCCGGGATGGGGGGCCGGGAGGGGGGAGAAGGGGAGGCCTTGCGGGGGGGGGGGTGAGAGGAGCTGAGGAGACAGATAGGACCCCACCCTCCTTTCTACCTGCAGGTTTCTGATCCTAAGTCAGGTGTTACCTGGTGGAGGGGAGAGGCTTAAGTTGCACACACACAAATCAAACTTAGGAAATAAATCGACAACTAAGACCCGAGCAACTGTAAGATCTGCTGGCAAACTGTTCAGAAAAAGTTATTTTAAAACTGTCATCCCTAATAAACAGCTTATTCCATCAGCCCGTTGAATACACTTAGCAGGGTAATCATTGTTGGTTTTCCTCTGAGACTGTAGTTGCGTAGTTACGCTGTAGGTCCTGTCCGTCCCCTCCTTGCTCCCACCTTCTCTTTCTCTTCCTCGCTCTTCCTCCTCTTTGTCCGTCGTCTTTCATTACCCCCCTCCTTTCTCTGCGTCACCAGCTCTGTGCTCAGAGGATTTTGTCCCCAATCCTAAACTGTCAGGCAGGGTTTCCCCGTGAAGCCTCCGTTGCTGACCGCCTTCCACCTGCCTGCGGTACTTGATCACTGACCCTCCTTTCGGGGCAGGTCTTCAGCTCGTGGCTTCTCTCCCCTCCGGCCCCTCGCTCCCTCTCGTAATCAATTAAATTTCCAAGTGTGCTAATGGAAATGGTACACAGCGGGGCTTTTTATAATAAAATCTGTGCCTGTGCTTATTTCTTGTTTCTACTGTTTATACGTCTCTTCTTCTTGATCTTCACCTATTTCAGTGAGTTTTTCAAATAACAAACTTTTGACTATATTAGTCAAATCTATGTTTCCTGTTTCATTTCTGTTTTTATATTTATTCATTCCTTTCTTTTCTTTGGGATTATTTGATATACTTGGCCCGTTCTCCTGAACTGGATGCCTGGCTTGTTTTCAATCTTTCTAGTTTTCTAATATGTTTATAAGGCTGTGTTTTCACTTGACATCATATTAATGCTGTTTTAAAGTTATTCTTAACCCCAAGATTGTAGAAATACCCTTTTTCTTTTATGGTATCAAAGTTAATTTTTTTCATAAGACCATGAGAGATTCTGAGTGACCAGAGACAGGTGTCAGAGGGAACAGATGGAATAGTTAAGATCGTTGAGTAACTGCATAGTCTCTCCTGTGGAATCTCAACCATAGTATATTTAGACTTCTCCAGCATCACTTCAGAGCTGTGTACAGTGAAGAAACTCGCCCCCCCCCTTTTTTGTCCTAGCTCTTCCGTTTGTGTCCTCCCTATTTTCACAGACCACCTCTGTGCAACAGCCTGGTCATTGCATCCGAAGGTAACTGGCAGTGATGATGTTTAGCTGTGTAACTTTTTAGTGTTACTTTTGTTTTTTTGTTTTTCTTCCTCGAGCACTGAAAGACTTCATTTTCCTAAAAGATGTGCTCCAAATCAGTAAGCAAGAGTGAATTTCCAGGACTCGGAACAAGCTATAATGATTCAGCAACATCTGTTTTCCTCCTCTACTGCACCAGTTTCTATAAATTTCCTCTTGAAGAGGGCATGGCCTCATGTAGCGTGAAACCCTCCTCTAAGCGACAGTTTGTATGATCTACCTTTTTTCTCCAAATGAAGGAAGTACTGTGGCACGGCAAACTGCCAAGCAGCCCTGTCTAGCAGGGCACAATTTCTAATGATTGCTTGGTTTAGTTTACCTCTGAGCGTTTATTGACTGGAAATTGATGGGTGCACTTAAGGCATGATAAATCTGTGTATTTGGCCATTATCCAAGACAGTGAAAGAAGATAGCAGTCATTTGGTTCAGCTGCAACATAAACGGTGAAAGGGTGAGGTGCAAAGGCAGGGCTGTCACGCATGGGTGCTCAGCCCTCTGCTTAGAGATCACCGTCTGCGAATTCTAAACTGGTCGCTAATTAGGCCATGTGTCTCCCTGTTTTTAGTTTTTAGTTTGTTTAATGAATAACTTCATGTTGGTTTAAACTGATAAAGATGATCTTTGAGATAACTTCGGTAGCCTCTCGGACCATGGCCTTCAAAGCAATATTCATAATGAGATTAATTGCTTTCATTAGCTCATCATTCACTGAGCTTTGGATCGATGTGAGAACCGCCCGGGAGCTTCCCAAGCAGTAGCCCTGCCATGTGGCCCCCGTTGTCATTAGGTCTGGAGCGAGGCGGGTAGTTTTCAGAAGCTGCAGTGACAGTGCCTGGGTTCCCAAACCTAGCCGCTAAAATCTCCTATAGGAATAGCCGTGTCGAAAGGAAAGCCGGGGACTGCCAGCCCGAGTTAAAAATCAGAGACCTCTGGTTAGGAGAAAATGGAAAACTGGCATTTCCGTGGATGTGGGGAAACCCCCCCCCCCCCCCGGCCCCGGGAGGATCTCTGATCTTTGCCTGCCCTGAGACGCTGATCTCAGGCCCTAGAACGCAGGCCTCCTTTGGGTCTCCTGTTAGTCACCCGGTGTGTTTCAGCTCTGCTTCCCCTGTGACCTGCGTACCGAGCATATACCGTGGCTGTCACGACACGCTGCTTCTGGGTATACTTTAACACGCTTCATCACTCCACAGCGTGTCTCTAACTGGTCCGCCCCAGCTCTGCATGGGTCCCGGGTGTTCTGTCAGACAACCTAACCCATAAGGAGGACTAAGCCTTGGCTGCTCGCGCACGCCGCCTGCTGGGCGGACTTCGGCCCCCTGGGGACCCCGGCCCCGCCCCGCCGCCAGCCCCGCTCCGGACCTGCATCCATTCCTACAGCCAGGTCAGCACTTGGCCCTTTCTGTGTTCTTATTCTAGTTTTGCGTGTTTCCCTGGTCCACAGAATTCCTAACGATTGGCTGCCATGAAATGTCCCCACCCGGTATCCCTGTGGTATAGCACAGACAGGAAGTTGAAAAAGGGGTTCTCTACAGAGTCTGTCACCTGGAGTCCGATCAGTGGGCACTTAGTGGACAGTTCGCCTTGCTGGTAGGAATATTTGTACTAAAACATTGCCGCGTGTATTCTGGTCTGCTTTCCCACTGTCACACACCACTTGTTCAGACCTTGCCTTAAAGTCTAACGTGTAGACACCAACTACCAATATTGTTAGTTTCGAGACATTGGTTCTGCTTATCAGTTACTTTAAAAACGAGTTGGATCACGTCTCTGCAGGTAGGTTTGCTCCCATATAGCTCGGGCTCTTCCCACGGGTTCCTCCTGGACGTATCCCTGGGTGCTTTTCAGGGCGCCCTTGGCTGGCTCTCCACATAGAGGCCGCTCAGCAAAGGCAAACTGTACAATTCAGTCTTGCCTGAACACGAGGGCTTATCAGATGGTTACACGTGCCACTTACCACTGGAGGGGAGAGTTTCTTATTTTAAACAGTATACATGGAAGGAACCCTAGCCTTGAAGAGCAGTTGCTATCAGCAAGAGCGTCAGGGAAAACATAATGGAAAATGAAATTAAAGGATCAACTTAAAAGATGGCTGGATCTCAAGTTATAGTTACCCACACTCTGCCATCTGCATATTCGGTATTGACCATCAAGTGTGTATCTTGTGGCTTAGTTCACAGAGAGTTCATTTGGACAAAGGGACGTTTCCGTGTTTGGCACATAAGTTGTGAATTCCTAATTCTGGTTTATCCAGACTGTTATCAAACTGTTTGCCTAGTTTATGTAAATAAAAATTGGTAAGGACTAAGCAAACAAGCAATGTTTGATTCTCACCCAAATAATGATAAAAAGCAGGTTTGGGATGGAAATGCTATAAAACTTGGTTGTGATGATTGTTCACCTATAAATGTAGTGTTCATTAAGTAATTTAAAAAGTCGGGTCCACCAATTTTGTTAATGGTTACTATCAATGTTTTGCTATGTTTTTTCATATTTAATACAGAAAAAATACTGTTAAATGTAATAAAGTTCAGTAATTCAAAAAAAATACCCTAACTATTTAAAATCCTTGCTCTATTTTTTTTCTTTACCCAAAAGTTACACTTGAGCAACAGGGTTTGACTATGTGGGTTCACTTATACCCAGATTCTTTTCAATAAATATAAAAAACACGCAGGTAGAAAGAATGTCATGTGCAAGACTTGTATTGAAATGGACAGCCTAGCCTCACAGACGCATAAGGTGAGTGATATTTAATATAAAATGTTTTTTACCATTTGCTCTCAAAGGACTATCTTACTGTACAGTATGCCTCTTGCTCTCATAATTAGAACTGCATGTCAGCCCATCATCCCAAGTGTTTTAAATGTAACAGTATTTGCAATACTGTGTTAGGAATATGACTATAATACTCCATTTTTGTAAGGATTCATTCATTAGAGCATAGGCTGGGCTCCTGCAAAGCAGTCATGCTGCTGCTGCTTCATTATCGGTGCATGAATCAATCTGCCTGTAAGTAAATGTGAATTTCTTTTTCACTTTATCTTTTCCTTTCCGATGTCTGGTGTTGGTAACACATGCAGTAGGAGTAATACATGTAACACATAAAGTGTTGTGTATCATGCAGTATTGTTTTGTACCAAGACGATGTTGATGGAGATCCTGATAATTCACTTTGCAAACAGACCACATCAGCTTTCATTTACAGTACTGTACTGAGACTGTATTTTCTTTTCCTTATGAATTTTCTTTATACCGTCTTGTCTCTAGCTTACTGTAACCTAAGAACACAGTATAAAATATGTACCACATACACGATGATGTGCTTATCTGCTGTTGTGAGCGAGGCTTCTGGTCAGCAGTCGGCCCTTGGTAGGGAAGTTTCGGGGGAGGCAGACGTTACCTGCAGGTTTTTGACCGGGTTGGGGGGCCAGCGCCACTAATCCTCACACTGTTCAAGGCTCCACTGTATTTTGTAAAGGATGGTTATAAATTTCTGAATGGAGAAGAGGTGCGTTTTGTTTTGGCTTATCGTTTTGTTGTAAATTTCCACATTTTCTGTGCTGTGGTCAGAGAATGTGATCTTCAGTGAATTCCACTTTTGGAGCTCTGTTTGAAACTTGGCAGTATGGCCTAATTTATCGATTGTTGGTATCCCATGTGGATTTTATAATAAACTGCTGTATTTGTACATGTTAAGAATAGGTTCTATATTCCTTTATGAATGAGAATTATTATACTAATGTCTTTTATATGCTTACTATTCTCAGCTCGATATTTTGATTTCTGAATTATAATGTTCTTTTCTACTATGGTTGAGGATTTTTATCAATTTCTCATCATTCGGTCAGTTTTTCCTCGCTCTATATTTAAAGCTGTGTTGATAAATATACACAGCCAACCCATAGTATCCATGGGTTTTGCAACTGTAGAATCAACCAGCCTGTTCTAGAAAGTTCCAAAAAGCAAAACTTGAATGTACACACTGTTAGAGCATTTACAGTGTGTTTACAACTATGTACCTATGATGCCTAATTATATGCTATGTAATCTAGAGATGACTTAAAGTATATGTGCGGACTGTGTAGATAGTATGCAAATGCCATTTCATGTAAGAGACTTGAGCATTCACGGATCTCGGCATCTGTGAGGGTCCTGAGCCAGTCCCCACTGGATACCAGGGGACAGCTGAGTAGATTCGTGATTAAGGAGTGACTGTCTCCTTAGCAAAGCTTTTTGCTATATAGCCTAATTAGTTTTATGTTACTAACTTCTTTATGTTAGTGCTTGCCTTGAATATCTCTTCCTTTCCTGTAATTTTTAAGTTTTTAATGTGTGGTTTTTAAATACCAAAAGAGCTGAAATGTGTTTTTATTGCAGTAGGAGAGCTTCTGTCTTTGAATAGAATGAAATAATGAAATAATCCTTTTCATGTTTATTTTGGTTTCTCTTAGCTACCATCCTATTTTTTGTTTTCCAATTAACACTCTTAATTCCTATCCCCTTCCTACTTTTCTTGGCTTGAGGTTTTGCTTTGTTTTAGGGCCGCATCTGCGGCATATGGAGGTTCCCAGGCTAGGGGTCAAATCAGAGCTATGGCCACTGGTCTATACCACAGCCACAGCAATGTGAGATCTGAGCTACATCTGCGACCGACACCATAGCTCACGGCAACGCCAGATCCCTAACCCACTGAGCGAGACCAGGGATTGAACCCACATCCTCATGGATCCTAGTCAGGTTTGTTATTACTGACGCACGACAGAAACTCCGGGTTTTTCCCTTTAAATTTTCCTCCTTTCCTGTGGCATAGGAGATAGAGATGTGTAGACACACGTGTGTGTTCAAAAGCATGTATAGTTGCCATAATATGTACATTGTTGAAATGATATGTAGGAAAATCTATACATGGAAGCAAATCTCCAGGATTACGTCCTAATGGTTCTGTATCGCAATTCTTACATCTAGAAGCAACCTGCTCTTTCAGATGTCCAGGTGCTTTTTAAGAGCTAACACGTATATACATGGGGAGTGTGCAGATATATATGTGGTATTAGGAATTAATCTTTCGGTGGGAATTGTGCTCTCTTCTGCTATTTATTTTTGTAGGCTTGGAGTTCCTGTGAGAGGTTCTTGCCTTCAAATCGGCTCTTCTCTCTAAAGAGAGAACTAAAATTTCCTTCTGTGCTTCTCCCTGGGAGGACACACAGCCCATCCCACCCTACCCCCGCACCTGTGCACATTGCCCGGGCGCTTCTGGGTGTTGAGGGCAGGGGCCTGTCCCACGGGCACCTGCTTAACACGCTCCCTGCATCAGATCTGGGCTTGGACAGTAGCGTCCAAGGCAGAAGCTAAACAGCTCCCATTTTTGTTGTGGCCGTGGGTGCCGGCTGTGATGGAGATGGGCTAGTGACCCTCCAAGATACCCATGTTCTAAGCCCCAGAAGTCAAAACTGTTAACTTACACAGCCAGAGGGATTTACAGGCGTAATGAAGTTAGTGGCACTGAGCTGGGACGCCCACCTGTCATCCCAGGGCCCTTTTAAGGGGGCGGGGGGAACATAGAGGTGGTCACAGAAGCAGAGTTTGGGGTGATGCACTTTGATTTTGTTTTTCCCTTTTTAGGGCTGCACCTGAAGCATATAGAATTTCCTAGGCTAAGGGTCAACTTGGAGCCGCAGCCGCTGGCCTGCACCACAGCCACAGCAACGCCAGGTCCTTAAGCCACTGAGTAAGACCAGGGATCGAACCCACATCCTCATGGATACTAGTCAAGTTCTTAACCCACTAAGCCACAGCAGGAACTCCAGGGTGATGCACTTTGTTTTTCTGGTTTTTTGTTTTGGTTTTTTATCTTTTTAGGGCCATACCCACGGCATATGGAAGTTCCTAGGCTAGGGGTTGAATCGGTGCTGCAGCCGCCGGCCTACACCACAGCAACTGCAACACAGGATCCAAGCCACATCTCCGACCTGCACCACAGCTCACAGAATGCTGGATCCTTAACCCACTGAGGGAGACCAGGGATGGAACCCACATCCTCATGGATACTAGTTAGGTTCTTAACCTGCTGAGCCACAAAGGGAACTCCTGGGTGATGCACTTTGAAAAGTGGGGAAAGGGCCTGTGTGCCAAGGAGTGCCGGGCCCTCCTTTCAGGGGGGGAAGGAGGTGGGTTCTCCCCTGGAGCCTGCAGGAGGGACGCGACACCTTGCGTTTACCCTACAAAACGCACCTCTGACTTGTGACCTGCACAGCAGTAACACCTGTGTGCTGCCTGAAGGCCCTGTGTTTGTCACGCTTTGCTGCAGCAGCAGGAGGAAGCTGGCGGGCAGCACCTTTCTCAGCAATAGGGCCTTTTGGGTCTCCTTCTCCCCCTTCTGCCGCGCAGGTGGGTCCCAGCCCAGGAGGCCAGAGCTGTTCGGCCCGCCTGCTTCCTCGTTCCCTGCCTCGAACTCAGCGGACAGTGCCCGTCACCTGTCACCTCTCAGATGGGACATGGGAGGATGCTGTTGGTGCTTAGTGGCTGCAGGGAAGGCAGCGTGGCCCAGCATGGGTCTGGGGCCAGTGGAAGATGATGGGTTGTTCAGAAACGTGGGGAAAGAAAGCAAGGGACAGGCCCTCTGCCCCGAGGGCGCCCTACCTGCGAGCTGGGAGGTCGGCGTGGTCCGGGGCTGATCCTCGGCTCCCGCGTGGGCCTGCGGGGAAAGGAAATCTCTAGATCGCGTCCTTGCAGCGCCGCCCTGCCGCCTGCGTCCAGACGCTCTTGCAGACGTGCCGGTGCTTCCCGGAGGCTCGGTCCCCGGCCCCACCTCACTGCTTCTCCCCGCGACTCCGCGTGCGAGCTGGTTGACCCCCACTACAAGCCTTGCAGTGACTCTGTGGCGCCCCGTTTTCCATACCTAGCCCTGAAATGTTATGTGCCGTGTGGGTTCTGGAGGGTCCCTGTGACTGCAGATCTGCAGGGCGCGGAGTACGGCCTCCTCTCCCGCGAGAAGTCTCAGCGGTTAACCCGCCTGGGTGTCCGCCTCCCCACGCCGTGTGAGACGGCGGTGCCCCTGCTGCGGCTGTGGAGCAAGTGGCAGCCTCTCTTATATAGAGCGAGTTACAGCAACGTGACTCGGGGTGGGGTCGGGGTTGCACCCATGACCGGGGTTGAACCCTTGTTCTGCGGCTTACTGTGAATTTCTATGACTAACTCGGCACATGATGCTGTCACTGTCCCCACTGATAGAAATTGTTTCAAGAAATTAAGTTTTACTTGCCTTTGACATTTTCTGGCCTGCTAAAAATGCTCAATACACATTCAACATTTTGAAATAATACTGAGGCAAAGAACGCGAATGGCCTCACAATACCCATTCTCCCTTCTTTAATGACAGAACCCCGGGGTTACAAGATGCTGTTTCTAGAACCTTCCATAACTAGGTGTGCCTAGTGAGATGTAACCTAAGTGGTCTCCAAGACGTCTCAGGAGGCTTCTGTTGTCTAGCAGATGTGCCCCCTCAATGGGGCATGTTGATTATTTTGAATTGAAGTTAACTTCTAAGGAATGACCAACTACAAGCCAAACATTCTGACCCTCCCGTCTGTCCCCACCCCCACCCCCCGTCTGGAAGTAGGACACACTTATCTCCCGGGATTGGCAATTCGGGGCGAAAAGCTGTACAAACAAACCTTGTTACTACCCTGACGCCCCCCAAGCCTGAACTCCGTTTCCATTCTCCACCAGTGGGGCAACCAAGTCAGGTTTCTTTGTCCTTCAGCTTCCTCGCACATGTATTGTTTCTTGGTCTAAAAAGTATAAAAGCTGCTCACTTTGGCCACTTCTCGGATCCCATTTAAGACCTCTACACAATTAAAATGGTACTACTTTTTTCCTGCTAATCTGTCTTTGCCAATTGTATTATTAGTCCAGCATGAGAACAGGAGAGGGGTAGAATGGGACCTTTCCCTCTCCTCACCTCTTCGTGAAAGGAGGGGGCCCGCGTCTTTTGGCCCCTCTGCTCTTCCTCTTCTATCAAGGATGTGGATGTGATGGCCGGAGCAGAGCAGGCATTGTGCATCACGAGGCAATCTTACTTCTGGATTTCTTTTATGTGAGAATGGTTACTGTCTGTCTTGTTTAAGCTACTTTAGGTTTCTGTATGCAGTTGAACCCAATACTAACTAAATCAAAGCATTTTTTTTTCGTGCTTGTTGAGCAAAAATGGAGAAAGGACTGAGGAAATGAGACGGAAAAAGCAAACCAAGGTAGTGTTAGGATTCTAGGGATAGTGTGTTCCCTAAAGGCTTTCAAGAAACAAAAGGTGTGCAGTTCTGCTGTCACCTGCGTTTTGGCAATGGGATTATCTCATACACAGTTGACAGGTGCGGGCCAATGTCGATGTAAGAGTGCCGGCCAGCATATGATTTCCAAGAGGTCACGAGCAGACTCTGCACAATTAAAAAGCGAACTGTAGCAATATACAGACGTCTTAATGAAATCCTACAGAGGAAACTTCTTTTTAGTGAAAGCAAAGGCTGGGTTAATGGTTTCAAAACTGCCGTGCATTTCCCAACGTTAAACTGTCTGGTGCGCCCTGGAAGCAGAGCAGAAAGTTGCAAAAATATTGTCCTTTGTGTTTAAAAAAAATGGCATCTCCAAAAAAGATGACACCTCCTCTAAATTCTTTTTCTAACTTTGATAAATCTGGTCTCTTAGAAACAAATGCCTCTGTATCTCAAGAAGTTGCAAGCACCCAAAGTCGAAGGCTCTGGTGGAGACTGCTGGAGGCTTTTTTTTTTTTTCTTTTTAAATGTTCACTGTTTTTGTTGGTGCTCCTGTTACAAAGTTGAGTGCTGTGACCCACCCTAACCTCATGTCTTTTAGCCTGCATGCCCTGTTGTTTTTAGTGGATGTGTTTTGTGGAATGCAGAACTTTAAATTAATGCATATATGATCTTATAAAGAACTGACTGTTTAAAGGAAACAGTAAGAATCGCATCAGAAACTATAACCAAAAAGTACTCCTCTCTCACATCTTAACGCCAGGTGTTCAGTCCAGGTTGGCTTTACAACCTGCTTCTTTCCATAATATTCTGTTGTCTCGAAAAATGCAAACCTTTACAGACTTTACGTTTCATGTTCCTTTTCTCGGGAAGCTACTAGGGGATGTGGTCCTCCAAAATGGAGCATGAAGAGGAGGGTGCAGGAGTCCGGGATGGAGGAGAGCAGAGGGTGAGGACCAGGGCGGTGGTGATGGAGCTCCTGGAAAAATCTCTGGGGTCCAGAGAGGAGCATGTTACTCAGCCGGGGCTGGGGAAGGAGGTTCCTGGGGAGACGGAGCTGAGGGCATGGGCTTGAGCGAGCAGAGAAGTGACGGCGAGAGGCCTCTTGCAGCTCTATCGGGGGAACCAGAGAGAATCGGCTGCAGGGCCGCACACCGGGCCAGTTCTAACTTGATGAAACGAGACCAGCCATTGCCGGTGCCTCCCACCCTGCGGAGGGGACCGCACACCCTGCCTTGGCATTGGAGATTTAAGATTTTATTTTTATTTTTGTCTGTTGTCTTTCTAGGTCCGCACTCGCGGCATGTGGAGGTTCCCAGGCTAGGGGCTGAATCAGAGCCGCAGCCGCCGGCCTGCACCACAGCCACAGCCACACGGGATCCGAGCCGCGTCTGCGACCTACACCGCGGCGAGATTAAGATTTTAAAGGGTAACTCTCGTTACCTTTCAAGAGCCGCGCTAACAGCCTGTACTTCAAACAGGAGGGTTCCCGGTGCTGAGCACGTGGGGTTCTTCCCGTCTCTGCTCGGGCCCATCTCTGCACCTTCGCGCGGGCCCGCGGCTCCTTGTCCAGGCCTCTGGCCCCGGAGAGCAGCCTGCACCTCGGTCTCCAGCCCCCGACTTGCGCCTCAGAACTTCCCCTGCTCCTTTGGTCCCCCTCCTTTCTGGATGTCGCCTTGGGGTCACTCTGTGCAGCGGAGGGAACCCCTCGTGAGGAAACCAGACCTCTCAAAACGCACCTGGGGGCAGATCACCAAATACCGACGCCTTCTGGCCTGGTTTTGTTGCCTTTAACTGCGCAGGGACTCTGCTTCTCGTCTTTTTCCGAAGGCCTTTTCAGCGACAACAAGGAATCCAGTCTTAAAAATTTAACAGTTGGTGGGGGCGGGGGAGTTCCCGTTGTGGTGCAGCAGAAACGAACCTGACTAGCATCCATGAGGAAGCAGGTTCAATCCCTGGCTTCGCTCAGTGGGTTAAGGATCCAGCAGCGTTGCCATGAGCTGTGGTGTGGGTTGGAGAAGCGGCTTGGATCCTGAGTTGCTGCGGCTGTGGTGTAGGCCGGCAGCTGCGGCTCTGATTCAGCCCCTAGCCTGGGAACCTCCATATGCTGCGGGTGTGGCCCTAAAAAGCAACAACAACAAAAATGTAACAGTTGGAGTGCTGCGGGTGCAGATCAGGCAGCCTGGTGACAGTCTGTTCATAGGTTCCTGTGACCCTGAAGAAAGCACAGAGCAGGCAGAGAAACCCGCCTCGACCTCCTCCTCTCCCGGCAGCTGGACGCTCCTGTTCATACTGACGATAACAGGGGCCTGAAGTTCCAGGCTGTTAAAGGGTGGAAAACAACGTGGCTTCTAGAAAAGGAAAATACGGTAACTCCGGAATTCCAGAAAAGTTTTCTGTTCCTCAGGCATTGTGCCGGGCCTCCAAGACCGTTAAAAGCCTAAGTCCAGCCCTCGGGAAATTTCTGAAGATGAAGCTGTGATTAATACCAAAGAAACCACAGGGAAGGAAAAGCAAAGCAAAGACCACATCTGAGTGCTTCTAAAATTATAGGGTCAGGACCGAAACAAGAGCTGCAGGATAAAGGTGAGGTCCAAAGGTCAAATTCGTACAGGTGCCCTGTTAGCCACACACAGGAAAGGAAATGAATGAAAGAAACTGTTGTCATTTTCCATAGGCATATGGCTCAGGAGTTACATACTTTCTGGGCTATGTTTTTAGTTGTAAACACAACTCAAATGGTTGATTCTGCGCCTCTGGAACACTTGGGGCCGCGTGTAACTTGGAACAGAGATTTGGCATCCTTTCTGAGGGTGTGTGTGTGTTCACAGCGTGGGGAGGAAAGCCAAGCAGAATTCCACAGCGAAAAGCAAATAGGATTTTTTTTTGCTGGACGGAGAGAACCCTAGTCTGTGGGGGGAGGAACAGCAGCCAGGAAAGGGCGGGACGGGCAGCTTGAAGGCAGTGTGGTACCTCTCCTGAGCAATGTGGATGGATGTATTCAGACACTTCGATGACTTTTTATGTGTTTTGTGGGCTTTGGGTCACACCCACAGCATAAGAACGTTCCCGGTGCTGGGGATGGGACCTGAGCTACTGCAGTGACAATGCCAGAGCCTTAACTCGCTGAGCCCCAGGGAGCTCCCAATTTTACATCCTTAGTGGAACCCAGCTGCTCTTAAATGTTTCAGATTATTACAAATTGAATACAACTGGTCACAAAACAACAGTGTTCCTATAACAGTTTTGAACATTGATGTACAAAATAAACTGCATCCTTTTACCAGCATGGTTATTTCAAATCTACTCTAGTGAATTTTTATGTATTGATAACTTTTTTATACTTTCTATTATAGGAATCCTGTACAAAGGGGGGTAGGATGTATTTACATTTATCTCTTTGCAATTTTTATTATCGTGGCCAGTCCAAGAAGGTAGAAAATAAAACTTGCAACAAAACAAATGACCCAATTGAAACTCCTTTTTGTAAAATTCACCTCATTTTATCTTTGCTTTAATTTTTTTCAGTAGTGCCAGAAAACATTTCCATTTTGTGGAGGGAAAGAACTTCTAAACATGGTAAAATTTGTTTTACTTTTTTAGGAAAAGAGAATTCAACACACAGCTTTGAAAGAAGAGCCAAATGCCATGCTGTAAGTTTTAACTTATATCTGCAAGTTATGTTTATTGTATGTCCACCAATGATATTTTTATCAAATGTCAAAGACATAGCTCATGACTGTCTTTAAGATAGATACCAGTTATATCATGGAATCTTTATTACAGATACCAGCTTCACTATGGCAAAGTAATCCTGATGAAAACACTTTAAAAATGGCTTTGTAGGAGTTCCCATCGTGGCTCAACAGGTTAAGAACCCGACATAGTGTCCCTGAGGCTGCAGGTTTGATCCCTGGCCCTACTCAGTGGGTTAAGGATCCGGCGTTGCTGTGAGCTGTGGTGTAGGTCACAGACACAGCTCAGATCCCGCATTGCTGTGGCTGTGTAGGCCGGCAGCTGCAGCTCCAATTGGGCCCCTAGCCTGGGAGCTTCCATATGCCGCGGGTGCAGCCCTAAAAGGAAAGAAAGAAAAAAGCCTTTGTAAAAATTATAAATAGCTGGGGAAATGGTAATTTAGCTCCAGAGACTACTGCCATTCACACAGGATGTTCTGTCGGATAACCAGCTACAATCAATCCAAACCTAAAAATAATATTTTCTAAATAATAATTATACATGCAATAAAAAAATAATTATTCCCCTTTCACAGATATCTGGGCTTTTCAGACTGACTTGTTTCAGATGTCTTTTGAAATCAGGAGCACCCCTTGTACACTTAAGAAGTGATTGAATGGACAAAAATCTCTTACACCTTTTTTAGGAATATACACTTTTTAAGTGAAGTTCTCTAGAATGTACATAAGCAAATCTGTTCCCGGAAAGTCAGCTGAGGAGTGGCTGGAGTGGCGGTTTCACTGCTCAACAAAGCATTATTCATAAACCTTGTTGACACAAAACCCTGCGGAGGGAAATGTGTTCCGGACTAAAGGCTGAAATCGTAAGGAGCTGAGGGCAGTCTGGTTTGTCATGTGGCCGAGGCCTCAAAAGGGAAGAGGAAGTTATGTAATTAGATAGAGCAGGTGACCTGCCAGGTTTGACTGTTTTTGTCTTTACGGTGAAGTTAAATCTTTGGAAATAACTGTGCTGATTACGAGCGTTCTAGTCATGTTTCAGGAGGGACAAAATTCTCAGTTCTGGAAACTGAATAAAAATGTATGTAATTATTATCTTTACGCTTTAAGAGGCCCCCTTTTAAGGAAGAGCGCTGCACGTTAGGCGTGGCCTGGAACCTTAAAGGGACGTTCATGTACAGTGACACCTTGGGGTAGTCACAACCGCCCGTGGTAATTGCCGGTGTACATTGATACTGTGGATCTATTTTTGGGTCAGACCACTGAAAGTCCTAAAGAAGGTAGCGTGTTGTGGAAAATAACTACATTAGCTTTCTTGCTAACTTATGATCATGGTTTGGGCCTATACCAGTAATACTTTGATCTTAACTCAATCCACATAGGAATTCCCATTGTGACTCAGCGGGATAAGAACCAGACACTCTCCGTGAGGATGTGGGTTCTGTCCCTGGTCTCAGAGGGTGAAGGATCCAGCACTGCCACAAACTGCGGTGTAGATAGCCGATGTGGCTTGGGTCCTGCGTGGCTGTGGCTGTGGTGCTGGCCAGCAGCTGCAGCTCTGGATTCGACCCCTAACCTAGGAACTGCCGTGTGTCGCACGTGCAGCCGTTAAAATATATATAATTCAAAGATGAATTGTATGGAATGATATGACTACATTTCTCGGTCAATCTCCCCCCTCCCCCTTTTTGTGCTCTGTACACTAATTTCTTATCGTTATTCACCTCCCGCTCCCAGAAGCAGGGCTGTCTTTGTTCATATTTATTACTTTTCACGGAGACATTCACTCGAGAACCTTCTGTCACCCAGCTTTATGTGGGACTGCATGGCTGTCATCCCAGAATCTCCCTTCGCCATGGTCCTTCAGCTCTTTCGGCCTCTCTCCTGGGCTGCCTCTGTGCCGTAGGAAGCTTCTTATGCCTTTTCCTTTTTTTGGAGTATTCTTAAGTTCGGCAAATGCATTTGAACTTTGTCCTTTACTTCCTGACAAAGGGAGCATGACAGAACTGGATTCCTTGTTGATATAAAAGTGTCTTCATTCTGTCACACAGGATGAGAATACTTGGCCCAGCATAGACGTCTGGGTTAGACGTCAATTTCCTTCATAATTTCAAAAGCATCGTTCCATTGTTTTTTCAGCTTCAGGCATTTCTGTTGTGAAGTCCAGATCTATTCTGATTTTCAGCCATGGTGTATGACCTGTTTCTTCTACCTGGGAACTTCTGGGGTTTTCTTTCCCTTTTTTTAAATTTTTTAAGATTGATTGATTGATTGCCATACCCGCGGCATATGGAGGTTCCCAAGCTAGGGGTCCAATTGGAGCTACAGCTGCCAGCCTCCACCACAGCAACGCAGGATCCGAGCCGCATCTGCAGCCTATGCCACAGCTCATGGCAACGCCAGATCCGAAACCCACTGAGCAAGGCCAGGAATCGAACCCACAACCTCATGGTTCCTGATCGACTTTACTCCTAGAATCTTCTCTTCAGTTTTTGAAATGTCACAGTGATGTGCTGTGGTGTCTTTCTGAGGGTGGGTCATTCGGGTCCCCGTGGTCCTGTTACCCACAGACGTTTGTTCTCCGGTTCTGTTACTGTTCTCGTGTTCATGGTTTGACTCCCTCATTGTTTTTTCTTTCTGGAACTTGCAGTATTTGGATGCTGGACTCCCTGTATCAGTCCTTGATCTTATTATCTCGGTTTTACTATCTTTTTGAAATACTAGTTCCCTTTTCTGGAAGATATCATTGACTCTATCATCTAAACCTTCTAGGAATTTGTTTTTGTCCTACTTTTTTAATATACATTTTATTTATTGCCTTACCTGTGGCATGTGGAAGTTCCTGGGCCAGGTCTCAAATCCAAGCAAGCCACAGTAGTGACAGCCCTGAACCCAGGTCTCCAGCCCAAGCCACAGCAGTGACAACTTTGAACTCTTAACCACTAGGGAACTTGAGGAATCTTTCAGTCTACTGCCTGCATGAAGGCAAGGATGATGACGTGTGACTGTGAGTGTTCTTGAAGCCGATGGGCAGATGGAAGAAGGGAGCTGGGAGGTTACTGTCCAGTAGAGAGATTTTTGCTTGCTCTCCCTTTCCTCACTAGGGAGTAAGTATCCGGTTTCTGCAGACAGAGGTGATGGACACATCAGGGTCTACAGAACAAGATTTTGGCAGGACTGGTTCCTTTTGGAGTCCAGGGGCGAGACTCTGCTCCTTAGCTTTTGCAGCTTCTAGAGGCTGCCCGCATCCTGTGGCCCATGACTGCATCCCTTGGACCTCTGCTTTCTCGCTCACATTTTCTACGGCCGACTTTGATCCTCTGGCTTCACTGCCGCCCTCGCCCCAACCCGGTGAGGACAGTGGTGATTGTAAGAGACCCAGCTGGATAATAGAGAGCAGTCTCCCTATCCCAGAATGCTTAGCCAGATCACGTCTGCGAAGTCCCCGTTACCATGTAAGGTGACACATTTACAGGTTTAGGGGATTAGGACATGGGTATCTTTGGGGGTCATTCCTCGGCCTACCGCCACCACTAACTCCTGCTACTTCAAATTTAATCCACGCAAAACCCGACCTTTGACCTCCTGCATCTGCTCATCTTCCTGTGCCCCCCCCCCCCAGCAGTGGGCCGACATGCGCCTGTTTGCTCATCCCGCCAGCCACTCGGTCCCCCTGATTCTTTATTCCCATGACCTAGTATTTGAATTTCCCCGACTTCCTCCACGCGGGCGGTAGTGGGCGTCAGGACCGCAGTGACAGTCGCCCGTGTGGCACTGTGCCTGCCACGCTTACCCCCTCACCCAGTCCACCCTCCAAGCAGCGACCAGAGCAGTCCTTCTAAATGCAAATCTTGTTACATTACTCCTTTCAGAAGCTTCTGCACGGCCTTGCCTGCTTCTCCAGCTTCACCTTAAGCCAGCCTCCTCTTACTGTGTGTGGAGTGCTGGCCAAAAGGGCCTTTCCGCTCCTGAACCACATCAAGCGTCACTTGAACCTCAGTGCTTTTTGTGACTGCTCTGCTCTTTGCCTGACACGCTTTCCCTCCGTTTGTCACTTGGCAAACTTACTCTTCCGCTTAAGAGCCGCATCGTCCAAAATGCCTTCGTTGAACTCTTAGATGAATTTTTGTCCCCTTATAATGTCTTTCCATAGTCCCTTGAGCTTTTTTCTTTTTGGCCATGTCTGAGGCACGTGGAAGTTCCCAGGCCAGGAGTCTAAGCTGCTGGATCCTTATAACCCACTGAGCCACAAGGGAACTCCAAGCTTTTTCTTTTTAAAGAAATTGATTAAAGTCAGCATTCCCGTTGTGGTGCAGCAGAAATGAATCTGACTAGAAATCATGAGGTCGTAGGTTCGATCCCTGGCCTCGCTCAATGGGTTAAGGATCCAGAGTTGCTGTGACTGTGGTGTAGGTCAGCAGCTGTAGCTCCGATTAGACCCCTAGCCTGGGAACCTCCATATTCCGCGGGTGCAGCCCTAGAAAGTAAAAAAAAAAAAAAAAAAAGATTTACAGTGTTTTAATTTCTACTGTACAGCAAAATGATTCAGATATACGTATGTGTATACTTTCTCGTATTCTTTTCCATTATGGTTTATCACCATATTGACAGTAGGTCCCTCTGCTATGCAATGGCACTTGGTTGCTGCTCCATTCTCTATACCCTTGAGCAGTTTCTGAAACGCCTATTGCGACTCTATTTGTGTAAATATTATATTTTAATAGACTTTTTTAGAACTGTTCTAGGTGTACAGAGAGTGCTCATGTCCTTCCGTCTCCCTAGCTTCCCCTTTTCTTAACCTCTCGTGTGAGTGTCTGAACCTCTGTTCCAATTGATGAGCCAGTCGTGATCCATTACTGCACATCAGGGCTCCCTCCCGGCCTCCTACCTCCTAGAGTGGGCCCCTCCCATCAGCAGTTCCTTGACACCACAGGGTGTCCGACAGTTTCATTCAGTCTGGCGCCGCTGCCCAGAGTTAGTGTCAGGTCCTGCTAGTCAGAGGACCGGACCTCTAATGAGACTGTACCCATGTCACATAAGGACCTCAGATGTCATCTTCGTGATGTCCACTTCTGTCCAGCGTGGCTACAGATTCAGTGACACCCACAAGGCCCCTTCAAGTTTGAAACCTAGTGACTCACAGAACTTACTGGAAGCACTATACTTCCATTACGGTTTTGTTACAAAGTATACAAATAAGCAGCCAGATGAGGAGATACACAGGGCGCGGTCTGGAAGAGTCTCAAGGGCAGGAGCCTCTGTCCTCGATGAACGGGGGACACTCTTCTGGCAGGTCAGTCGATACATTCACTAGCCAGGAAGTGCCATCAAGCACCAGTGTTCAGACTTTTTAGTTGGGATTTCATTTCATGGGTATGATTGATTGAATTACTGGTCCAGGCATGAACTCAGGCTTCAGCACCCTCCCCTTCCTGAAGGGTAGGGAGCTGGGCTGTAGTTACCAACTCTTGAATTGCACGTGTGGTCTTTCTGGTGACTAGCCTCTATCACAAAGCTTTGAGGACCCCTTTTCCCCCAGTCCCACTCTAGCCAGGAGCCACCTCATTAGCATAATTAGGACACACCCACTGAAGACTCCAAGGGTGGGTTTTGTGTATGTGTGTGTGTGTGTGTGTTTGTGTGTTTGTCTTTTTAGGGCCACACCCATGGCATATGGAGGTTCCCAGGCTAGGGGTCAAATCAGAACTGTAGCTGCCAGCCTACGCCACAGCCACAACAACGCAGGATCCAAGTCACATCTGCGACTTACACTATAGCTCACAGCAATGCCGGATCCTTAACCCACTAAGCGAGGCCAGGGATCGAACCTGTGCCCTCATGGATGCCAGTCAGATTTGTTTCCGCTGAGCCACAACAGGAACTCCGACTTCATGGGTTTTTGAAGCTCTGATCCAAAACTGGGGACAAAGGCTAATACACATATGTAGCTGTACCACATACTGGCCCGTGGCTTTTGATAAATCCACAGTGTCATGTGTTTGCCCTCATAGTATCGTACAGAATAGCTTCATCCTAAAAGATTTCCCTGGCTTCACCTATCTTATCCTGTGTTCCCCAAATCCCTGGCGGCCGCTGATGCTTTTACTGCCTTTATAATTTTACTTTCCCCCCCAGAACATCACATAGTTGGGATCATACAGGACGTAGCTTTTTCAGACCAGTTTCTTTCGCACAGCGATATGCATTTAAGGTTTGTCCACATCCTACATGGCTCGAGAGTTCGTTTCTTTTTATTGCTGAATAATATTCCATTTATGGATGTAACAGTTTATCCATTTACCTGTTGAAAGATATCGTGCTTGCTTCTAGTTTTGAGCAATTATAGAGTTGCTGTGAATATTTACGTGCAGGGTTTTTTGTGGGCCTAAGCTTTAAACTCATTTGAACAGGTACCCAGGAGCATGATAACTGGTTCATCCAAAGCTACGCTGAGCTTTTTAAGAGCTTCCACATTCTAAACTGGTTGTACTTTGGATTCCTCTCGGCAGTGAGTGAGAGTTCCTCTCGCTCCACATCTTCATTGCCACTTGGCTTTGGCATTGTTTTGATTTTAGCTATTCTAAAAGGTGGGTAGTGTTGTATTTCAAATTGTCATTTCACTTTGCTAATGTCGTGCTGTTGAGCCTCTTTTCATAGGCTCATTTGCCACCTGTAGATCTCCTTCGGTGAGGTGTGTATTCACATCTCCTGCCTCTTACTGTTGAGGTGTAGGTGTTCTTTGAATATTTTGGATGCAAGTCTTGATCACATATGCATTTTGCAAGTATTTTCTCCCCGTTTGTGACTTGTCTTTCCATTTTCTCAACCATGTCTTTCACAAAGAAGAAACTTTAAATATTAATGAAGTCTATCTTGTTTTTTTTCTGGCGTGGATTGTGCTTTTGGTGCTTCATTTAAAAACTTATGACCAAACCAGAGGTCACCTGAATCTTCTCCTGTGTTATCTTCCAGAAGTTTTATCGGTTTGAGTTCTGAGTTTAGGTCTATGATCTATTTCAAATTAATTTTTGTGAAAAGTGTATATCTAGATCCTTTTCTTTTTTCTTTTTCTTTTTTTTTTGCGAATACGGAGGTCCAGTTGTC
This sequence comes from Catagonus wagneri, assembly GCA_004024745.2. Classification (NCBI taxonomy): domain Eukaryota; kingdom Metazoa; phylum Chordata; class Mammalia; order Artiodactyla; family Tayassuidae; genus Catagonus; species Catagonus wagneri. Next base: position 4,408,334 of record PVHT021183584.1, read on the forward strand.
GCAGCACCATTTGAAAAAACTACCCATTGGGAGTTCCCATTGTGGCTCAGTGGGTTAAGAACCCGACTAGTATCCATGAGGATGAGGGTTCGATCCCTGGCCTTGCTCAGTGGGTTAAGGATCCAGCATTGCTGTGAGCTTGGGTGTAGGTCAAAGATGTGGCTGGCATCTTATGTGGCTGTGACTGGCAGCTGCAGCTCTGCTTCAACCCCTAGGCTGGGAACTTCCAAATGCTGCAGGTGTGGCCCTTTAAAAAAAAAACAAACAAAACCCACCAGTTAAATGCTTCTTTTGTCAGAGATCCATTGAATGTATTTGTGTGAGTCTGTTTCTGGGCTCTGTATCTATTCCACTGATCTATTTTTCTGGTCTTTTGCTAATCCCACACTGTGATTTCTGTAGCTCTAAGTTTTGATGCTGGGCACAATTAGACCCATGACTTTGTTCCTCTTCTTCCACTTTGTATTGCCTCTCTGAGACTTTCGAATTCTGTAAAAACTTTTTAGTCAGTTTGTTAGTATTCAAAAATAATTTTCTGGGATTTCGACTGAGATTATGCCAAACGTATAAAGTTGGGAAGAACTGATATAAGACAATAATGTGTCTTCCTATCAAGAACATGGGCTATCGTTACGTTTATTAGTATAGTCTCTGGTTTCTTTCATTAGAATTTTTATACTTATTCTCAGATTTTGTGCATATTTTGTCAGTTATATTTAATTCATTCCATTTTCTTGGTGACAATATGAGTGATATTGTGCCTTTAATTTCAAATTCCAATTGTTTATTGCTGTTACATAAGAAAACATTTGGCTCTTAACTTGAATTCCGCTACCTTGCTATAACCACTTATTTGGTTTTTTTGTCTTTGGCCAATTCTTTGGGACTTTCTATATAACCCATGGCACCTGTGAACAAAACTAGTTTTATTTCTTCCTTCCCAATCCAATTATTTTTAAATATCTATCTTCTCACCTAGACCACAAACTCTGAGGGCACAGTCTACATATTACATACCTTGTCACCTCTTTTATGCTCAGACTCTTACTTGTTTTGCCACAGATTAGGTTATTGTGTACTAAATAATTTCGCTAGAAATTACTTCTAAGGTAATGAATGCTATTTTGTCAAGTACTGTGCTACTCCATGCTAAGTGTGGAATATTTAGGTAGAGTATGCCTCAGTCTCTTTGCATGCTGAAGATGTTGCATCAGAGTTCTGTTTTGGCCCAGCTGGTTAAGGACCTAATGTTCTGAGGATGCAGGTTTGATCCCTGGCCTCACTCAGTGGGTTACGGATCCCGCAGTTGCTGCAAGCTGTAGGTCACAGGTGAGCCTTGAAACCACTGTTGCCCTGGTTGTGGTGTAGGCCTGCAGCTGCAGCTCTGATCCTGCCGCTAGCCTGGGAATGTTCACTTGGCAGCAGGCGCAGTCGTTTAAAAAAAGTCTATCTCAGATTGCTGTAAGGACCAAATAAGACTACCGTATGCATCAAGTTCTTAGGACACCGCCTGGAACGTAGGTAGCCCTTAAGAAATAACAGTTTTTCAGTTTTTGTGTTGGGACACAGCTATCGTCCATGACCACAAGTAACCCTTAACGACCAGTGAACTTTAGCTCAGATGGGCAGAGGGTAATAAAAGTCAGAGAAACAAGTCGTAACACAAAGAGGGCAGGGGTTGGGAAGGGTTGGAGGAAGGTTTCGGAGCCTGTGGGTGGAGCAGTCAAGCGAGACGGTGGTGATGAATGTGACCACGGTGGTGGAAGTCCAAGGCTGGCAGAGAGATCGCCAAAAGCTAGGTCCTCGGGGCTCCCTGTGTGATGGGAACCACCGTGAGGCAGGTGAAGAGCAGTAAGCAGGTGACACGGCGTCGCTAGTCACGAAGTGCCCTGAGAGTGGAGCAGGTGGGGCGGGCTCTACATCCCTCATCTCGGCAAAAGTGGGGGCATGGGAGCCGCCCGCGCCCCCGCCCCCGCCTTGTTACCCTGGCGACGGGATCACCTGACGGGGCGCCGCGCGCCTGCGCAGGCGGAAGGCGGGGGCGGCGCGGTGACGCGCGTCGCGGGCGGCCCTCGGGCGCGCGCCGCCTTCTTCGCTCCGGGTCTCGGAAGTCCGAGTCAGTGACCGGAGGCGGCGGCGGCGGCGAGCGGGTCCCTACGGCCGGGGTGAGCACCGGGGGGGGAAAAGAGAGGCGCTCAGTGGGCGTCCCGGGCGCGGGGACGGGGGCCGGCGGAGCAGCGGTCCCGGCCGCCTAGCGGAGGGGCGTCTCGGCGCAGCGGCTCGCGGCGGCGACGCCCTCGGGGCGGTGGGCTCCGTGCCCCTCCCGGCGCCCGCGGCCCGCGGCGAAAGTTCGACGAGCGGCGCCCTCGGCTGCGCGCGACCCTGCGGACCGGGAGCTGGGGTGGGGACGGAGCCCGGGTCGGCCTGCGGCCCCCAGCCTACGGCCCTTCCGACCGTTTTTGTTCCTCCCGGAGGCGGCGCCGGGCGGCGAGCGGACAGCAGCGGCTCCGGGTCTCGGGTCGTCCCGGCGCGGCGTCCCGGGCTCGTCCCCGGCGACCTCGCCGCAGCGTCCGGTCTGCCGCGGGACGAAGCCTTGACTTGGGGTGGGGGTGGGGGTGGGGGTGGGGGTGGGGGCGGGGGTGGGGGCGGGGAGGCGGCTCGGGGCCCCGGTTTCTGGCCCGGCCGAAGGCGGGAGCCGCGGTTCCCGCTCGGCGGCTGGGAAGGAGACGTCCCTGTGGGCTCGTGACTCACGGCTTTCGTTTCAGGATTTCCTTGTAACGAGGCGAGAGCGGAGGCCAAAGAATAGGGAAAGTTTGCCTTTATCACCAAAATAGATTGAATCAGGGAGTCCTCTAATGTGCCAGTTTTAAAAAGGAACGCCTGGTTTTAGTACCTGCATTCGCGTGTACTGTTGTTTTTTTCACCATACGTTTCTTGGAAAGTGATTGTCGTTCACCATACTCAGAACGCCCAGTTGTTTCAAAGGAAACGGTTGAAAAAAGGGATTATGTTGTAAAACAAACTCAGGCTGGTAAGTTGTCTCAACTGTATATGTGATTACTTTAATCTAGAATTTGTCCATTCTTTAATCTCTTTAAAAGTTGAGGCTAAGGACAAACAGAATGTTTTGTTTTTCCCATTTTTCTCTGTTGCCAGTTTAGATTTAGAAACTTTAAATGGTAGGTAAATATTACGGATCAGGTGGTTTTATCTGCGGAATGAAAATAAGGAAATGCCTTCTAATAGGTTCAGGAAATAGCCATTCCATTACAGTTTCTGTTGAACTTTGGCAACATTAATTTTTTGTGTTTGGGCGTTATGAGACTGTAAAAATCACAAGGCAGAATTTACTTACGGCTGGCGGTAAACGCACTGTATAAGAAAATAGTTCCTTAAATTGAGCATGACTCACCTATTGTTTTTCCTGTTTTTACCGGATTTAGGTACTTCTTTTAGGTAATAAATGCCCAGAGTTTCGTAAAAGATTCTTCCAAACAACTGTTACTTGTAGTAACGGTTATCTTCGCATTTATTAATTTCTTTCTAAATGCTGCCAACATTTTTTGTCCATTTATGTCGTTTCCAAAGAGATAAGCAGTTAAGTGGTTCAACATTTAAGCAAAAAGTGGTATAAATTGTCTGTCCCCGCCCCCAGCCCCTGTCAACCACTGGTGGTGTTGATAGCTTTCTAATTTTGACCATTAAGTACTTCATAAGTGGAATCAGTGTTTGTCCTATTTCACTTAGCATAATGTTCTCCTATTCACCCATGTAGCTGTGTGTTGCAGAATTTCGTTCCATTTTAAGACAAAATTACATTTGTGTGTGTGTATTCCAGGTTTTGCTTATCCAGTCATCTGTTGGTGGACACCGGGGTTGTTTCCAAGTTTGAGTTCTCTCTGTGAATAATGCTGCTATGAACACAGATACAAAAATATCTCTTCAGATCCAGATTTTAATTTTGGGGGGAGTATACCCAGAAATAGAATTGCTAGATCATGTAGAATTCTATTATTTGTTTTTTAGGGGAACTGCTGCACTGTCTTTTTATAGCCACTGTGCTATTTTATATTTCCACCAACAGTGAATAAGGGGTTCTAATTTCTCCGTATGCTCACCAACACTTTTTTTCTTTTTTTTGGATAGCTGTCACTCTCATGAGTGTGAGAGTTGGCATCTAATAGTTTTTTTCTTTTTCTTTGCCTTTTGTCATTTTAGGGCCGCACCCGCAGCATGTGGAGGTTCCCAGGCTAGGGGTCTAATCGGAGCTGTAGCCACTGGCCTACGCTGCAGCCACAGCAACACAGGATCTGAGCCGCTTCTGCGACCTACACCACAGCTCACGGCAATGCCGGATCCTTAACCCACTGAGCAAGGCCAGGGATCGAACCCGCAACCTCATGATTCCTAGTCGGATTAGTTAACCACTGCGCTGCAATGGGAACTCTGGCATCTCATAGTTTTGATTTGCATTTCCATAGTGATTGGTGATGTTGAGCATGTTTTCTTGTGCTTATTGGCTGTTCCTCTATACTTTTTGGTGAAGTGTCAGGTCAGATTCTTCGCTGATTTTTTTTATTTTTATTTTTTGTTAAGTTTTAGGAGTTCTCTAAATATTCTGGATATTAATTTCTTATCATACATGGTTTGCAGATTTTTTTTCGCATCCCATGGATTGTGTTTTTACTCTATTGTTAGTATCTTTTTTTTTGTTTATTTGTTTAAGGGCTGCACCTGTGGCGTATGGAAGTTCCCAGGCCAAGGATCAGATCAGAGCTGCAGGTGCTAGCCTACACCACAGCCACAGCAACACCAGATCCCAGCTGCATCTGCGATCTGCATCGCAGCGCCTGGCAACGCCAGAGGTCCTTAATCCACTGAGGGAGGCCAGGGATGGAACCTGCATCCTCATGGATACTAACTGGGTTTATAACCTCCTGAGCCACAATGGGAACTCCTATTGTTAGTGTCTTTTGATGCACAAATTTTAAATATTTTCATGAAGACTAGTATGTCTTATTTTTTCTTTCCGCACCTGTTCCTTTGGTGTCATAGCCAGGAAATCTTTGCCGAATCCAGTATCAGGAATCTTTTGTCCTAAGAGTTTTTTATTGTTTTAGAAAAGTCTTACATTTAGATCCTTTATCTATTTTGAGTTAATTTTTGTACATATGGTAGTAAGTAAGGGTCCACCTTCGTTCAATTGCATATGGATACCCAGTTTTCCCAGCACCATGTGTTGAAAAGACTCTTTTATGTTGAGTGGTCTTGGCACCCTTGTCAAAAATCATTTGACCTTGTATATATATACAAGAGCTTGTTTCTGAGCTGTCCCTTCTGTTCCATTGGTGAATACATATCTTTATGACAGTACTATACCATTTTGAAATACTGTGGCTTTCTAGTAAGTTTTGAAATCAGGATGTGTGAGTTAAACGGGTTTTTTTTTTCCCCAAGATTGTTTTGGGTATTTGGGGTCCCTTGAGATTCCATATGAATTTTAGGATTTTTTTTCTATTTCTGAAAAAAAAAGTTGAGATTTCAGTAGGGATTGCATTGATTCTGTGGATTCCTTTGAATAGTATTGACATTTTAATGTTAGGTCTAGCAGTCCTTGGACATGGGCTATGCTTACATTTATTTATATTTAATTTCTTTCAGCAGTGTTTTGTTTTTATTGTACAATTTTTTTACCTCTGTGCTTAAGCAGCTAAGTAGTTTTTTTTTTCTTTTCGATGTTATCGTAAATGGAATTGTTTTTGTGTTTTCCTTTTTAGTTTGCTCATTATGTATAGAAGTTCACCTGATTTTCCTTCATTGACTATAGTGTTACATTGCTGAATTCATTAGTTCTATTTTGTGTGTGTGTGTGGAGGCTTTAAGGCTTTCTAAACCTTAAACATATAAGGTCATATCTGAAAAGAGTTAAATTTTACTTCTTTTCAAGTTGGATCACTCTTATTTCTTTTTCTTGCCTAACTGCTCATGGAACTTCTAGTATTATGTTGAGTAGTTTTGAAAGTGGGCTTCCTTGCCTTGTTCCTGATCTTAGAGAAAAAAATGTTCAGTCTTTCACCTGTTTGAAATACTCGTACATGACTGCTAAAGTGTCAGCTAGTACAGTTTTGCTGTGAGTTTTGCATATATGGCTTTTATTATGTGGAAGTAGTTTTACTTCTACTCTTTTTCCATTGTGTGTTTTTATTGTAAAAGGATGTTGAATTTTGTCAAATGATTTTTCTATACCGAATTGAGATAATTGTGTTTGTTCTCTTCATTTTGTCGATATGATGTACTACATTGAACAGTTTTCATATGTTGAACCATCTTTGTATTCCAGAAATAAATCCCATTTGTTATAAGGTGGCTAATCTTTTTAATGTGGTGCTGAAGTCTGCTTGCCTAGTACCTTGTTAAGGATTTTTGCATCAGTGTTCATAGGGGCTGTTGGTCTGTAGTTTTCCGTCTTATAGTGTCTTCAGCTTTGGTGTCGAGGTAATGCTATCCTCACAGAATGAAAGTGTTCCTTCTCTTTCATTTTTTTTTTTGTGTGTAATTTTGAAAAGAATTCTTCTTTAAACGTTTAATAGAATTCACCTGTAAAGTCTCCTGCCCAGTGCTTTGCTTTGCTGAGAGATTTTTGATTGCTGATTCAATCTCTTTACTGGGTATAGGTCTTGCTAGGTTTTGTTTCTAGGAATTTGTCCGTTTCATCTAGATTATCTAAGTTTTTAGTATAAAAATTGTTCATAATGCTCTCTTACCTGTTTTATTTCTATAGAATCAGTGGTAATATTTCAGACTTCTAACATGTTTTCTCTTTTTATTTCTTAGTTCATTTAGCTAAAGGTTTGTCACTTTCTTTGATATTTTTGAAGAACCAAGTTTAGGTTTCATTGATGTTCCTTTATTTTTCCTATTCTGTTTCATTTATCTCTGTTCTAATCTTTATTAATTCCTTACTTCTAGCTTGTGTTTAGTTTGTGCTGCTTTTTCTTATTCCTTAAGTTGCCCCTTCCTTTTAACACAAATGTGAGCATACTTTATATACTGCTCTAAATCACGCTTTGTTTTTTCCAGTTAATGATATTTTGGATCTCTGTCAGTATTTTGTGTAGAAGTATCTCCTTCGTTTCAAGAATTTTGCGATTACAGTTGGTGTTTCAGTGAATAAACTTTTATTTACGTTTGTCCCTTTTTGTGTGTAGGTATGTTTGTAGACTAAAACTGGAAGTATTACTGGGTTGGAGGGTATCTGCATTTATAATTTTGGTAGATAGTGCAAACTCACTTTATGGAAATTGTACTAGTTTACACTTTAGCAGTAATGTATGAGTGTTTCCTGAAGCCTCACTATCTGGCAGTGTTGCAAACTTTGAATTTTCGCTGTTTTAATAGGTAGGAAGTGGAGTCTTATGGGAAGAAAATTCTTCTTAGAGTAGACCTCATATGACCATGTTCTCAGTGGCTTATCATCAGAATCTCCCTGGATATTTAGTAAAAGAAGTATTCCTAGATCCTCCCATGAAATGTGTGTCAGCCTGGGAAATTATTTTAACTAGTGCCCAAATAATTCTGATCTGATGATTAACCAAATTTGAGAGACATTGCTGTGAAAGACTGTTTAGGACTTTATCAAAGTATGCTCCTTGATACCAGATGTGAAGGATCTGGAATGCTTATTAATCCTCAGTGTACTAGAAAACATGGTCATACCATTAATCGATTGGGTCCAATGGATATTTTTTATTTTTGTTTTATATTTTAGATCATTTTATGAATAACTTGCAGAAGTGAAAATAAAGGCTTAGTGAAACACAGTCTTAATTAGAAACAGAGTGCTAATAACAAAGAATGTAAGAAACCCAAATTTTCTTGGGTTTGAAGATCTGTATAGCTAAAATTAGGCAACATCTTTGAGTACAACTGACTGTGCATCATCACCTGTCATCCATAAAGTGGGAAGATAGCCATTTTATAAATACCATTCTATATTTAAACTATATCTCCAGTATGTCCTAGCTTATCATTACTTTTAGTTCTTGGTTGTCAAAACAATACTGGTTTTAGATTTCATATACATCTCGAATAGGTTCTAAGATTACTATCTTGCAATTTTTGTACTTGCATTGTTAAAAATGTGTATTTTTGCAGACTGTAATTGTTCGTGACTTTGAGAGTATGACCATCTACTTTGTTCTATATTTGAAAGAATTTTCATTTATACTTTTATAAACACCAATTAGGATAATCAGTGCAATAGATTCTTAAAATTTTCTCTACATTGCTGTTTTTGTCTGGTCAGCTTTGTTTAAACAGCTGCCTTCATTTGCAACTTACAAACCATGTCAAGTAACTTCTGATGTATAGATATAAAAGATGAAAGAAGATGGTAATATCCTTTTAGTAAAACAGTATCCAAGGGCTTATTTCAGAATATTGCATGATAAAGTTCTTACTTCTGAATGACTGAAATATTCCTCTTAAGTACAGGCATATTGTTTACTCATTGACTTTTAAGTTTGAGGAATATCAGGATATTTTCATCTGAAAACTCAAAGAGTCTGAGATTTTTGTACCTGATCAGTTGCCTTGTTATCGTAAAAATTCAATTTCTGCAGTGTTCAATGAATATATTTTAGGAAAAAACCTGCAAAGGTGGTCTTTACAAACTTAATACAGCCTTGGAAAAGGATGCAATACTTTAGGCAGTATAAACTGAAGGATGGCATAATATGTTCCTAGAATGAATTAAGTGGAATGATTCTACTTTTTGTTCCTGTTTCTGTCATTTTAGTTTTGTTTTTTTTTTTTTTTAAGCAAACTTGGGAATAGGGAATAACTGATGAGTGATGATTAATTCCTAGATACAAAAGCAAAAATGTTTCAAGTTATGGGAAAAATAAGTTTACTGAGATTCTGTAATGGATCTTAGATTTCTGAAAGGATACAGTTGAACCCTTGTGACATTTTAAGGTAGAGTGATTTCAGTCTAAATTTTTTTGAAGATCTCCAAGAAAGAGTAAAAATCATGAAATAAAACTCCTGAAAAATGAAACTCAAAAAGTAAAATTGTGTCCATTGGACCCTGACTGTACGCAGAGGTTAAGGGGCAGATTTCTAGACCCTACTCCAGACTTAGAGCTTGTTTGCATACTGGATTGAATGGAGACTGTGTCCAGACTTATGTTTGTATGCAGTATCCAGACCCTGATTGTGTGCAGAGGGCGGATTTCTAGAGACTTGTGCTGTTTCAGTTTCTGGGGACTCAGGAATCTATTATTAACAAGATTTCCAGATTATCCTTATGAACTTAAAGTTGAAGAAACATGTTTTAGGACCTTAAGGTTTTACTTTGCTACCATATAGTAGTACTTTTTTTTTTTTTTTTGGCCATGCTTACAGGCTGTGCAAGTTCCCAGGCCAGGGATCAAACCCGAGCCTCAGCAGTGACAACGCTGGGTCCTTAACTGCCAGGCCAGGGGACTCCCTGTGATAGTACTTTAGGTTATTGCCCTGATGAGCATTTCAGTTGTCTGCTGGGAGGTGGTTTTTTCTGCACCTTGTGGTTTTGATTTGCATTTCCCTGATGTTTAACACCTTTTCAATTATTTATTGACCGTATGTCGTCTTTGGGAAAATGTCGGTTCAGCTTCTTTGCTCATTTTTATTTATTTTGTATTTTATTTTTTGTCATGGAGTTATACGAGTTCTTTTTTTAGCTCGGATATTAATAGCTTTTCAGGTACACTATTTGCAGATATTTTCTACTGTGATTAGTTGCCTTTTCAACTTATTGTTTCCTTTGCTATGCAGAACCTTTTTTGTTGTGGTACCACTTGTTCTTCTTCTGTTACCTTTGCTTTTGGTGGGTGTTAAGTCAGTCATTGCCAAGACTGATGTTTCCTCCTAGGAATTTTATGCCAATTTTTACTGCCAGTGTTTCCTTCTAGGAATTTTATGGTTTTGGGTCTTATGTTCAAGTTTTATCCATTTTGAGTTGATACTTTTGTACGGTGTAACATAGGGGTCCAGTTTCATTCGTTTCAGTGTGGTTGTCCAGTTTTCCCAGCACCATTCGTTGAAGAGAATGTCCTTTCCCCATTGTATATTTTTGATGCCTTTGTCATAAATTAATTGACCATGTATGCGTGGGTTTGTTTGGGGGCTCTCCGTTCTCTTACATTGATCTACGTGTCTGTTTTTAATGCAGTATCATACTGTTTTGATTACTATAGCTCTGCAATGTAGTTTGAATGAGAGTGCAGTGTATCTAGCTTTGATTTTTCCCCTCAAGATTGCTTTGGCTGTTTGGGGTTTTCTGTGGTTGCATATAAATTTTAGGATTGTTTCTTTTATTTCTGGCATTTTGACAGATGGCATTAAATTTGATTGTTTTGGAAAATATGGACATTTTAACGATATTTCTCCAATCCATGAGCATGGAATATCTTTCCATTTTCTTGTATTGTCTTCCGTTTCTTTCGTCAGTGTCTTATTGATTTAGTGTACAGGTCTTTCCCCCCAGTTAAATTCATTTTCTCTGTATCTTATTCTTTTTGATGCAGTTGTAAATGGAATTTTTTTTCAATTTCTCTTTTTGAAAGTATATTACTAGTCTACTGAAATGAAACAGACTTTTGGGTATTGATTTGTATTTTGCAGCTTTACTGAATTTATTCTGACGGTTTTTTGGTGACTTTTAGGTTTTCTGTATGTAATAACATGTCACCTGCAAGTAATGACAGTTTTACTTCTTCCTTTCCAATTTGGATACCTTTTCTTTCTTTTCCTTGCCTAGTTGCTCTGACTAGGACTTCCAATATCATGTTGAATAAAAGTGGCAAGGTGAGTATCCTTGTCACTACATTTTTACACCCCCCCCACATGTTTTATGTTTTTGATGTCACAGTTTACATTATTATTTTTTTCTGTCTTTTTGCCTTTTATGTAGGGCCGCACCCGCAGCATATGGAGGTTCCCAGGCTAGGGGTCTAACAGGAGCTGTAGCCGCCAGCCTACACCACAGCCACAGCAACGTGGGATCCAAGCCGCGTCTGCAACCTTCACCACAGCTCACAGCAACGCCGGATCCTTAACCCACTGAGCAAGGCCAGGGATCGAACCCGCAACCTCGTGGTTCTTAGTCGGATTCGTTAAACACTGAGCCACGAAGGGAACTCCCACAGTTTACATTATTGATCTATGTGTTTCTCTTACGTTATTGGAGTCATAGTTCTTGTTTTTTGTTTTTTACTCTTGTCTTTTTTTTTTTTTTTTTTTTTGCTTTTTAGGGCCAAATCCACGGCATGTGGAGGTTCCCAGGCTAGGGGTTGAATCAGAGCTACAGCTGCCAGCCTATGCCACAGCCAGAGCAATGTGGGATCCAAGCCACGTCTGTGACCTACACCACAGCTCACGGCAACGCCAGATTCTTAATTCACTGAGCGAGGCCAGGGACTGAACCCAAAACCTCATGGTTCCTAGTCAGATTCATTTCTGCTGTGCCACAATGGGAACTCCTACTCTTGTCTTTTAACTTTAAACGTAAATATCTTTAAAATTTCTTGTGAGACTGGTCTAGTGGTGATGAACTGCATTGGCTTTTGCTTGTAAAATGCTACTTCTTCAAATCCAAAGCACAAATTTTCTGGGTGGAGTATTCTTGCTGACAGTTGATTTCTTTTCAGCACTTTGAGTATATCGAACCTCTCATTCTGGCCTGCAGTTTCTGCTGAAAAATCTCATCGTCTTTTGGGGATTCTCTTGTACATGATAGAGTTCTTTTGTTGCTTTTTAAGGTTCTCTCCTGTCTCTGACTCTGGATCTGTGAATTGTGGTGTGTCTTGTGGAGCTCCCTGGCCTTCCTGGATCTAGATGTCCGTTTCCTTCCCTGAGTTAGGGAAGTGTTCAGCTCTTATATCTTCAAACAAGTTTTCTGCTTCTTTTCCTCAGACCTTTATAATGCGAATATTGGTTAACTTGCTTTCTCATAAATGCCTTCTTTTTTTCATTTTTTTTTCCTTTTTGCTGCTCTGAGCAGATGAGTTACACTGCCCTGTCTTCTGGTTCATTTCTTCCTTGCTTCAGTTCTTTCCTCCTTTATTTTGCTTCATGTAGTCTGTTGAACCCTTCTGCTGTGTTTTTCAGTTAAGTTACTGTACTTTTCAGTTTTGTAACTTCTACTTAGTGCTTTCTTATATTTTTTATCTTTTGAAATTCTACTTTGTTTACCCATTGTTCTGACTGTTATTTAAAATTCCTTATCAGGTAAATCATTTATCTTTCTTAAGAGCTTTTACTGAGACTTTATCTTGGTCTTTGGGTCAGAGTCTTCTGTTTCTTTATTTTCCTTGATTCTCTTTGTTTATTCCAGTGATGAGAGAAAACAGCCACCTGTCCTAGTCCTGAACACTGACCTCATATAGGAGGTTCAACTCTGCACTACTCTTGGTTGTGTCTCACGCCCTTTTAATTTTCCAAGCATCCTCCTTTATTGTTTTGGCTCCCAGTATTGAGGGTGTGCCAGGGTTTGTCTCTGGCCCTAAGGGGAGATCTCAGTCAGCACCTAGATTCCCGCTGATGGGAATCCAGGCCCTCGGGCAGGAGCTTGTCAGCTATGCAGGGAGACCTGCTCAGGGGAAGACTGGGAGGTCGGCATTTCTGTCTCTCCCTCTGCATGCAGCCCGGCAAGATAGCCCCTTAATGTTTGCTACAGTCCTGCAACTTGTAGTTTGCAAGCCCCACCAGCCACCAGAGCCAGGCTGTCCAGGGATGTACTCTCTCGGTGGCAGGCACAAAAGTTGATCTGCCTGGCTTCTACACCAGCCCTGGCTCCTTTCTCGGAGACACTGGCTCCTCGGATGGGGCGGAGGGAGGGTGCAGAGGTGGTGCCTGCCTGTGTGTTTAACTAGAAGCCTGCTTGCTCTTCAGGCCACAGCTATGAAGATCAGGTGACAGCCTTCTTTCACTCAAGGTCTGGAGATTTGTCTGCTGTTAACACGCGCCCTTGGGGAAAGCCTGCTAAGAACTGTTTTTCAGTGGGCCGCTGCTGGGGCACCTGCCTGTCCTCTTTGCAGATACAGCCCACCGTTGACTTGTAAGCGGTGGAGGGGACTCGGTCGGGGGCTCCTGGTCCCTGAAGCTGCCTGTGGGGTGAGCATGTTGTGTGGTCCTGACCCTGCACAGGGGCGAGTCCTCCCTCCCCGGCCCCGCGGCCAGCTCCTTAGTAGGGGCACCTGCGGTCACTCCTGTGGGACCCATGAACGTATGCCCCGCTGGCCCCCAGAACTAGGCCAGGCGATCCAGGGGTGTCCCTTGGGTGGCAGCCACAAAATCAGAGCACAAGATGTGTTGTGTGTATGTTTTTTTTATGATCAGTGATTCTGCAAATTTTGAATTTTCATCATTCCAAGATTTTTTTTTTTTCAAACAACTCAGATTAACTGAGCAGACAAATGTTATTTAACTTCAACAATCACATCATTCTTTTCTTTTTTTCTTCAAAGCGAGACCTCTTCTAGTGGGCCGTTTCAGAGAAGGAATAAGTTAATAACTCAGAAAATGAAAAGCACTAGCCTGTTTCCTGCTTCATTAATCAGAGCATTGCAGCTGGAAGGCAAGTTTACTAGATGTCCCCAAATAGCACGTCCAGTATCTGCATTTCGGACGTCTTCCGTCTCTGCGCACATTTAAAGATTAAGGAAGTTACCTTAACACTGCCCGGAGCGGATGGAGGGTCAGATGGAAAACTTGATACCCTCCAAAGCGAAATAATGGTCAAACATTTTTTGTCTTTAGATGTTTTTAAAAAAAAAACTGAAACTCTCCCAGGCACAGAGAAATCCTTGGTAGAAACTGGTTTGGGAGTTCTTTTCTAAGGCTTGAGATGCCCCAGGCGCAGAAGCCTTCAATGAGACGAGAGGAGGATCGAAGGATTGCCGAGAGCACAGGGTGAGCCAGACTGGGTGAGGGGTGAGTACAAGCCCCGAGGAGGCCAAGATGGAACAGATGGAACGTCAGCGTTGTGAGCAGATTCTCAGTGGCGGGGTGCTTTGCCTCCTGATCTCAGGAGCAGTGAGAGTCGTCAGTAAGTGCCTTCTTCTCAGGGAAGGGACAGCCTGGAGATAGAATCCTGTCCTTAGTTGGCACAGTGATGGTGTTTGAAAGTTTCAAGTGAGAGTAAAATGAGAATTCTCACGCTGATGGAATTATTTTCAGAATCCTCTTAAATCTCATTATTGGTCATTCTGAAATTCCAAGCTTAATCGAAAGAATTTCGAGAGTAGCCTTGTGGTTCTTTTAAAAGAAGGCTGTTTTTGACACTTAGCATTAGGTCAAAGATTTTAATATACCACAAGTGTGAGTTATTAGCACCTTCCAGAAAAACAGTACAGGAACTTATTCTCCTAGAAAGCTCTTAATAGTGTTCAAAGTAGTAGACTCTCAAGATAAGTAAAACTTTTTAATAAAAGTTCTGAAGATATCTTGTTTACTCTTATTTTGATAATACTGGCCAAAATGTTTAGTAGACATTTGTTTCCTGTCAGGGTAAGGCATGATGCTAGATAAATAAAAAAATTAAATGTGAGCCTTGATCTCAAGCAGCAGAGTGATGTAAGGCGAGAGTGAAACTGCTGAATTGAGAGAAATAATGTCAGACTGAGGTCATCAGGGGTGACCTCACGCAAGTGGCTCCTGACTAAAGGACATTCCAGGGCGAGGACATAGCTTTTCTCTGGAGGCCCTGAGGTGCTTGACCTGGGTGGGAAATGGCAAGTAGTTTGCGGCTGGAACGTTGTAATGGTTGGAAAGAAATTCAGTGAAATTGGGCCAAGAAAGTAGTTTGAAATAAAATCATTGAGGAATGCTTTGTATTTTAGAAGAATGGTGAAATTTGATAAAGATGAGCATACTTAAAGTAGACAAATTTTTTAAAAAGTATAAGGTTGATGTTTGTTATTTTTCACAAATGTCGTGAAGCCCATTTCTTTTCTAGGCTTGAGTGTGTGGGTATGAGTGACTTTGGAGTTGTTCAGACAACTTGAGATATTTGAAAAAAAATTGTATGAGGGGAAAAAAAACTCTTCAGTTTTGAAATGAATCACTCGTTGGTCCTTGTAGGTGGCCTGTGGCAGAACCAAATGTAGAAATAGCACTCAATTACCAGTTAGCATTTCATTTGTTCCAGTGAATTTAAAATGGTTTTGTTTATAATGTGATAAAACGGTTGAAAGTTTAAGTAAAATGTGCCTAAGGAGAAAGCTTCTAGGGAACTGAACTTCTGAGGCAAAAGGTACTTCTTTTTCTTTCTGTGGATTAGTAGAATTAAGCCGTATATATGATTTTGCTTTCTCAAGAATTTACATTTTGTTCACAGACCTAAATCCTGTTTTCCTCTTCAAACTGTATCAGCCTACTTGTGTTCAGCATTTTATTGGAGGCTTTGTCCCGGGACAGTTAAGCAAGAAAAATAACATGGGCAAAGGATTTGAATAGATATTTCTCCAAAGTTGTACAAATCGCTTCTAAGTGCAGGAGTGATGCTCAGCCACATTAGTCGTTAGGGAAATGAGACCAGACTACAGTGAGATGCTGTTTTGTATCTACTCAGATGGCTGTAGTAAAAAAGACAGTAGCAAGTATGTATTGTGCTTGTTTTTTTTTTTTTTTTTTTTTTTGGTCTTTTTAGGGCCGCATCCGCACATGTGGAGGTTCCCAGGCTAGGGTTCTAATCGGAGCTGTTGCTGCCAGCTTACACTGCAGCCACAGCAACGCCAGATCCTTAACCCACTGACCGAGGCCAGGGACCGAACCTGCAACCTCATGGTTTCTAGTCTGATTCGTTTCCACTGCACCATGATGGGAACTCCATTTTTTCTTTGTGTGTGTGTGTGTGTGTGTGTGTGGTGCCCTTTTATATGAGATTGAGCGTTTGTGGATTTTAGTGTGTGTGGGGGCTGCTAGAACCAGTGCCCTGCAGAACCTGAGGGACAGGTGCATTGTCCCAGATACGGAGAAGTGGGACCCCTCACACATGCCGCTGGGAAAGTAGAATGGTGCAGCCACTTCGGAAACCAGTTCAGTTCCTCAAAAAGTTAAATAGTCAGCCTATGACCTGGCATAGCTGTATTCCAAGAGAGTTAAACGTGTGCTGACACAGAAACTTAGGTGTGAGTGCTCATTAGCATTATTAACAGTATTCATAAGTAGAAAGAGTAAAGTCACCCAAAATGCCGTCGATGGATAGATACCGAGAAGTGGCATATCTGTACAATGGAATATTATTCAGCCACAAAAAGGAATGAAGTGCTGTACGTGCTGCAACATGGATGAGCCTTGGAAGCATTCCTCTAAGTGAAAGAAACAAGACACAAAAGGCCATGTTCTGTAATACTCTAAAGAGTGGGCTTTATGGTATGTGAAGTATATCAATTTTAAAAGAAACTGATCATTTAGTAGCCAACTAAAAGATAAACCATATAGTAATTTTAACAGTGAAAGTTCAGTGTACCGAATTTAAACTAACGTAATTGAAGAAACAGAGATTGACTAGTAAAGAGAACTTAATGAATACAGGAAGAGCAGATTGCTGTGTCTTCTAAGCCAGGACTGAGATGGGCTGCCCCAGGAAGTGGCTGTCCTCCTCCTGTGTCTGGGATCCAGGCTTTGTTGGAGGGAGTGCAGCTGCAATTGGGTGGATGGTGAAACTGCGAGATACCAGACTTACTGGAAGGTCATCTTTGGGGAGCTGGGGAAGGCCATCCACCGGGAGATGCTGCACCTTGGAGCTCACTGCGAGCCCCAGGAAGGACGCTAGGGAAAGCTGCTCCATGGGGGGTGGGAGTGCCTTGCCTGTGCCACAGCGCTGGGCAGCTGCTCAGCCGAGTGCGGGGTGGGGACGGTGGATGGCAGCTGGCTGCAGGACCAAGATGCTGGAGAGGCAGACGAGACTGGAGCCTGGCTGGAGCAGTACACTGGAACTTGGAGGAAAACGCTTTCTCCTTCAGGGTACCTCCTGCTTCCCCCACTGACCTGCCAGCCGGCAGAAGAGCAGTATTTAAAGGGCCCATCTCCATTTTCACAGAGCAACCAGTCACGGGCAGGTTTGGGGAGGTAAAAAATTGACATGTAAAAAACCCTGTACCGGAGTTCCCGTTGTGGCTCAGTGGTTAACGAATCCGACTAGGAACCATGAGGTTGCGGGTTCGATCCCTGCCCTTGCTCAGTGGGTTAACGATCCGGCGTTGCCGTGAGCTGTGGTGTAGGTCGCAGACGCGGCTCGGATCCTGCGTTGCTGTGGCTGCGGCGTAGGCCGGCAGCTACAGCTCCGATTAGACCCCTAGCCTGGGAACCTCCACATGCCGCAGGTGCGGCCCTAAAAATGACAAAAGGCAAAAAAAAAAAAAAAAAAAAAAACCCTGTACCAATTTAGAATGTATTCTGTTTTGTTGGGCTTAAAATGTTCATCTCAGAAAAGATGAATGAAATTTCAGAGTCTATATCCTTGTAATACTTTGAGACTTTTGTTTTAAAAATTACTACAAAATCAAGTCAGAGTCACTAAAAATCTTTAAACAATATGGATAGAACTGTTTAAAATGTAAAAATTTCCCTCCGATCTCAGTCCCTTACGATCTGTTTCATTCATGTCTCCCAGAGATAAAACTATTGCTAAAGTTGGTATATATAGTTTTTTCTATAATATGTTTATGTAGTATGTGCATATATTTTTTTCATAACAATAGAGGTTTTATACATAGACGACACATGTGAACTGTTGTAGATTTTTATGAGAAGGGATATAATACTCAGCCGCCAAGCACTTGTGTGAGCTAGTGAGTCACATAATCCTCCTCTTTGATTTTCTAAACTTTAGAAATAAAGGGGCTTTTACTAAGGACGCTGAAAATCTGTAATGGATATAGTTTGATCATAGCCGGGAGGGGGAGGTAATTTGGTAACTCATCATCAGGAAACAGTTTTTTGTATAGCTGGACGGTCATATTTTTCCATGTGTTTTGCAATTTAAATATTGCAAATGTGTTAAACATTGTACATGTTTATGTGTATGCCACTGGCTATGTATACTATTTAAATCTCAGCAAAATCTGAATTATAGAATTTTTGTTTTTTTCTCTAGAAAAATCCTGCAACCATGTCTCTGTATCCATCTCTTGAAGACCTGAAGGTAGACAAGGTGATTCAGGTATGTTTACATAAAGTACCTTTTTTTTCCCCCACATACTCTGCCATACATTCTGGTGATGTCAAGTGGACAGGAGACTTAAATAGCAGGTGTCGTTGTTCATTTTAATACTTTATAAACTTTTCAGTTTTTTCTAATTAAAAGGTTAAAGCTAGAGATTACTCTTCATTTCACTGTGAGTGGCCACAGGATGTTATTTCTTTTTAAGTTGGTAAAATATGCCGCAGCTTCTTAGATACTGTCTTTTTGAGATCCATGTGTTGTTCTTTTGGGGCCTTAGACATGACCAGTTCTTAAAATAATTCTTTACTTTCTCTAGCAGTCATAGAAATAGGTACATGCTGCTTTCAGTGTAAAAAAGCACAGTGTGAAAGCATAGTGGTTGATTTCCTTTGAGATGTAAGCATCAGGCATTTCACAGGTCCCTGCCTTAATGGCAGTGTTGGTACAGTGTTTCTCGTTCGTTGTGTCTGTCATGTTTGTAGTCCTTTATGTCAACACTGACTTTGAAGATGGATGCTTCTGCTTAAGGAGACAGTTTAGGATCGGGATCAGTTCTTGCTCTTCTGTAATTTTTATTCTTTTCAGCTAGAGAGAATCATAGTATTTAACGGAATGCGTCGTTTCCGGTTTACCTTCAAGTTGATCTCTTATCTCTTACTTTTCAGTTATTTATTCATTTCATTTGGCAAGGTGAATTGGACTCCCTGTTACACTTCTTTATTCCTAAAATCTTTTTGATGTGATAAATGTGATGAAATTGTTTGGTACTTCAAAGCATTTTACCCTACAGATTATTTCACTGAGGCCTTGACCTCAGTTTCCTCTACGTGAGACTTGTTAACAATTATTTAATGAGCAAAAAAGCTTATTACAAATTTATGTGCAGTCTTAAGCAACTTCAAGAATACAAGTGTTTTTTATGCAAAATGTTGGCTCTTTCAGAGTCAAGAAAACCCAGCGAAAATAGTGACAACTGTGTAGCTGAAATTGCTAACCTTGTAGCAGTGATTGGATGCCTCCGGTGGGTGGGGGCGGAGTCGGGAACACATGTTCTCCATCCTTGATTCCCTGTGGATGTTGTTGGGTGCTCTGTAAAATCGCTGAAACCCGTTCAGCTGCCAAGGCTTTGATGCCTCACAGTTTTAAGTGGCTGTTCAGACATCTCAGATCTCTGTTGCTTTTTTCTTTGGTATTTTTGTCATTTTCTCATGTGGTTTTTATTTCCACAAAGTTCATCTGAACAGGCACACTTGCTTTTAAGAAGCGTTTATTCAGAATTTTCTCCCTCAAGAGTAACCAGCTGGTAGTGTGACATCAGAGCACTAAGCGATAGGATTTGCAAGTGGATCTGAAAGAATGATTTCTTTCTTGTCCCTTTTTTTTTTTTTTTGTCTTTTGTTGCTTTAAGGCCACACCCGCAGCATATGGAGGTTCCCAGGCTAGGGGCTAACTGGAGCTGTAGCCGCCGGCCTATGCCACAGCCACAGCAACGCAGGATCTGAGCCGCATCTGCGACCTATACCACAGCTCACGGCAATGCTGGATCCTTAACCACTGAGCGAGGCCAGGGATCAAACCCGCAACCTCATGGTTCTTAGTCGGATTCATTTCTTCTGCGCCATGACGGAAACTTCTTTTTTGTCCTTTTTTTGTTGTTGTTGTTAGTTTTTGTGGAATGACCATAGTAGGATTTGAGCAGGGGTTTTTCATTTTGAAAACAGAAAAGGAGATAGTTGATATTGACAAATGTTGGATTGGAGAAGCAAGAGGGCCAGATCTACATCAGGATGGCTTGTTTTATGGAGATGCAGGTCACATGGATATTTCCACTGGAAGACTGTGTGCTGAGCAGAATCTAGCATGTAAGGGGTCGGGGGTGGGGGAACACCATTTTTGTACCCATTGGATTTAAAAAATATTCCAAACCTAGCCACTAGAGTCTTGGCTGTTTTTGTTTTGTTTTTCGTTTTCTATGGTAGGATCTGAGCCACGTCTGTGACCTACACAGGGCAACACCGGATCCCTGACCCACTTAGTGAGGCTAGGGATCAAACCTGCATCCTCATGGATGCTAACTAGTCTGCTGAGCCACGACGGGAACTCTGGTTTTTGTTTCTGAGATGCCCCTGTAAAGCTAGTATTCATTTCCTAATCTTCTGGCCTTTGACACCACAGCCAAACTAAATTGTAGCAGTGAACTTGTAAATTATTTTGCAGCGGCCATTAGGCTGTGGCTTTTAGCATCAGCCAATCCCCGCACCTATCTGTATGTCTCTTATGAGGAGCCTGTGGTTGCCAAGCCTACACATAATAAGCTTTTAAGAAACAAGTGATTCCATCAGCTTCCTATCACGGTGAGGGGAGATTGTCCTGCTGGCTCTGTGAGCCTTCTGTCGTGTCAGAAACGGGTGTTCCTGAAGTAACTGTGGGCTCCTTGGGGAGCCTCTTTTTAGTTTGAGATTTCAGGTGAGTGTGAAATAGTTTTCTACATTTAATGGCTATAAGTGTCCTTAAACCCTTGTCCTGCCATCTTTTATTTTTACTACAGGTTATATAGTAATTTGCAGAGAGCTTTTTATGTATGTTCTTCAGTATTTGTTGGATAAGAACAATAGCCATGATTGAAAGAATAGAAATAATAAACCAATGTAAAAACCAGTTTCTTTTTTAGAGTTAGTAAATTCTGATTTTCAGAGCAGTTTTAGGTTCCCAGCAAAACTGAATGGAAGGTACGGTTTCCGTCTCAGTGATCCCCGCCCCCGGTCCCTCCTCCCCTGGCACAGTTCCCACATGCCAGCATCCTCACCAGAGTGGCGCGTTTGTTACAGCTGATCAACCCCCCCATGACACACCGTTGGCACCTCACATCCATAGTTACATCTGGGTTCACTCTTGGTGGTGGTCACTGTTGTTCCCTCTGTTGCTTTGGACAAGTGACCTCGGCCGCGTTGGGGATCATGCAGAAACAGCTCCACCGCCCTCCCAGCCTCCGTGCCCTGTCCCTTCCTCCCTCCATCCCTGCTGGTTCTTGGCAACCAGGGAACTTTTTACTGTCTCGTGATGTTGCCTTTCTGGAGGGTTGTTGAATACTTGGGATCATTAACACCCTTTCAGATTGGTCTCTTTCACTTAGGAATGTGCATTCACAGTCCCTCCTTGTTTTTTCATGCCTTGATAGCTCTTCATTTTGGTGCTGAACAGTTTTCCTTTCTAAGACGTTATCCAAGTAGTCCACTGGCCACATCTCCTTTTAACTGGTAGTTGGTGAAAGAATTTTCAAAATTTAGCATACTAAATTTTCATGCTGTATTTTTTTCCCCATTTAGATTATGAAAAATTATGAAACAATAACAATTAAAGAATGATTGAATAACAGAACGTTTACAGCCCAAATGAGTAACGTGCTTTTGTAGGCTTTCCTTAGTTAAGCTTCCATCTCTCCAGGCATCTTTGCAACTACTCTTAGCATTCATTTTAGGGCTAGGTTGAGGTAGAGGGATAAGACTTCATTACTTAATTGATGTATTTCTGATTGTTAAGTAAAAAATTACATTAGAGGTGGCTTTTACAACTTACTGCCAACCAGTGACACATTGGCTGTTTGAGAAAGTCAGATGCACCTGCAAAGGGAAGCAGTCTCTCCCTGGAGTACTTAGTCCGACACGAGCTGTGAAGCTAGCCCCAGGAGGACCCTGGCATGTTTGCACATGGGTAGTAGTGATAAGTGTACATTGTCAGAGGTTCAACAAGCTTGTTTAATAGGCAGAAATTCCTTTATCATTTTTATGTCTATATATTTTGCATACTTTATAATGTTTTTGTATTCAGTGTAACATAACCCCTTGTTATGCTTGCTGAAATGTAGATGAAGATTATTTCAGTGGGACATGCCAGAACAGGAACATAAATGGTAGCAACTTAGTATTTAAATTTTTAGGTGTTTTTGCGATAGATAACTTTTCACAGAAATATGATTGAGCTTTTTTTCTTATGTAAGTGTTTGTACTTAGACTACTTAGCAAAAGAATAAAATGTGTAACCATTTTATAATGCATTTTGAAAAAATTTATTTGCAGTAGCACTATGAAATATAAGAAATGTGGAATGGTGGTTAGTCAAAGTTTTACAGAATAGCATTTAATATTTATAATGAGATATATTTTTGATTTGTGATTTTCCTTGAAAATGTATTGAAGTTTTGAAGTTAAAATTTCCTGGGAGTTCCCTTTGTGGCTCAGGGGTAATGAATCCGACCAGTTATCCATGAGGATGTGGGTTCGGTCACTGGCCTTGCTCAGTGAGTTAAGGATCTGGCATTGCTATGAGCTGTGGTGTAGATCACATATGTGGTTCAGATCCTGCATTGCTGTGGCTGTGGCGAAGGCTGGCAGCTGCATTCTGTTTTGGGAACTTCCATATGCTGCGGATGTGGCTCTAAAAAGGCCAAAAAAAAATTTGATTAAAAATAGTGTTATAGTTTCTTTCTGGAATTACTGGATTTAACTTATAAATTACATAAGAATTATATAAGTCTATTTATAGCATTGTTAGAATTTCCTTATTTTCTTTTTCAGGCTCAAACTGCCTTTTCTGCAAACCCTGCCAACCCAGCAATTTTGTCTGAAGCTTCTGCTCCCATCTCTCAAGATGGAAGTAAGTTTACATTTTGGGTTCATTCTCCTTGAACAGAGATAACTTGTTAAGCCTTCTTTTGCTGAAATAGGGATTGCAAGATTTTTTTTTTTTTTAACATGCTGCATGAAATTGGTTAAAACTTAGTAGCAGGGGAGTTCCCATCGTGGTGCAGCGGAGTCAGACAGACTAGGGACCGTGAGGTTGCGAGTTCAATCCCTGGCCTCGCTCAGTGGGTTAAGGACCTGACATTGCCGAGAGCAGTGGTGTAGGTCGTGGACGTGGCTCAGATCCCGTGTGGCTGTGGTGTAGGCCGGCGGCTATAGCTCTGATTGGACCCCTAGCCTGGGAACCTCCATATGCCACGAATGTGGCCCTAAAAAAAGAAAAAAAAAGAAAAAACTCTAGTGGTAGGAAAGTACATTTTTCTTCCAAAAAATATTTCAAAAAAATAATTCTTTAATCAAGAAAGTGATGAGTATGAAGGTGTCTTAGGTCTTAATCAAAGTGAGGTTACCTACTAAGTCTCAGCTCTCATATGCGCTTAACCTAGGAGTGACTCATTTATGAAAAGATCGAACTTTCCTAACTGTCCTCTGTCTCTTCGGGACTCGGGCGTCGGCAGGGTTGAAGTTTCCAGCCACCTCCCTTTGCGGGTGCTTCCTGGATCCCGGAATCTCTACTCAGGCTCCATACCCGTTGGTCCCCTTCCCTTCTGCATTCACAGGCATTCGGGACAGAACCCTTAAGTAGCGTGACTTAAAGATACAAAAGGAGTGTTAGATTTTTTTTTCCATAACTTAATGAATTTTATTTCAGTTATAGATGTACAAAAAAGGAGTGTTAAATAGATTTTCGTGACCTGTGATAACGTTGTTTCTTTTAGAAAATCCATTTTAGGGAGTTCCTTGGTGGCCTAGCCTTTAAGGATTCACATCGTCATCACTGCCGTGGTGTGGTCTGAATTTCTGCATGCCTTAGGCACAAAAAACCAAACAAGCCAAAATACAGAAAATGCATTTTAAGTCACAGATAAAGCATGCGTAAAAGAGCTTTTGGAAATATTTGTACTTAACTGTACTACTCAGTTAAATACTTCAATATTTTCCTGTTTCCAAGATTTCATTGGTATCATTCATTTCATTGGTTAACATTCCCATTTTTTTGGTCATCTTTTTAGGGCAGCAGTCTTGGCATATGGAAGTTCCCAAATCGGAGCTGCAGCCTCCGGCCTACACCACAGCAACACCAGATCCAAGTCACATCTGTGACCTACACTCACTGAAGTGCCAGATCCTTAACCCACTGATCGAACCCAAGCCCTCATGGATACTAGTTGGGTTCATTACCACTGAGCCACAACTGGAACTCCATCATTGATTAACAATTAAAATGATATGACAATAAGTTTACAAGCTTTATTTTTTTTTGGGGGGGG
Organism: Catagonus wagneri; assembly: GCA_004024745.2. Classification (NCBI taxonomy): domain Eukaryota; kingdom Metazoa; phylum Chordata; class Mammalia; order Artiodactyla; family Tayassuidae; genus Catagonus; species Catagonus wagneri. Next base: position 4,432,615 of record PVHT021183584.1, read on the forward strand.
AGGTTAGTTCAGAAGAATCATTTTATAGCTGTTTACTAAATTAGTTCTAAAGTAGCTGACTTGACAAGTATACATTTTGGTCTGTTCTTAATTGGAGAATCGGTGGTATCTTTACAAAATTCCTAATCAAATAGGTCTAAGACAGATAATTTATTTGGAAAAATTATTTTTACTCTTCAGTACTTAGAAATTTGAGGTTTCAGTTCAGATGTCTTCATATTTTACTTTCACCTGTAACTTTGCTGTTTTTTCCATTTCTAATTGTCATTACAGAGAGTAGAATTTTCCAAATTGCAAATTTAAATTCATTCTAGATTTTATAAATCAGATGTAATCTTTGGTACAAGTAGAAGTCCATAACAACAGTTTTTGAATATTCTACCAATGCCTTTTTCTTTTCCCTTTATTTCTTCATTTATTTATATTATAGATCTCTATCCTAAACTATATCCGGAGCTTTCTCAGTACATGGGCCTGAGTTTAAATGAAGAAGAAATTCGTGCAAATATGGCTGTGGTCCCTGGAGCACCAGTTCAGGGGGTAGGTAAAGTGTAATTACTTTTGAATTTTAAACTCATGCCTTATACATAGATGAAAGCTAATTCCTCCTTGTGGCCAACCCGCCAATTTATGATGTCAGCGGCGGCCTCTTCTCGGGTCATCGCTTCTCACACGTAGTCGACTTCCTTTTGGGCTGTTGCTTTTCTGAATTACTAGGAGTTAAAAGATTCAGATGCCTTGACTTCAGTCCATTCTCCAGTGACGGAGACCTAGTGATCCTGGTTCTACCGTGTTTCCTGGGTTCCTGCTCTACCCCGTTCAGGGTTTCTGTGCTTCTAACCCAGATTCCTATACCAGTCTCTTCCTTTTCCTTTAGTAGCTTCTCATACCAAACAGTGCCAGGTTGCTACTAGATTCAGCATTCTGAAGTCTAAAGCTTCTTGTACGTAGACTCCAAGTTCTTGGTTTAAATATGTCTCTCAAGAGTCTTTTGTTCAGATTATAGCACTTGCAGTGAAACACTTAACTTCCCAAGGACAGGGCCCCTTGCTCAGTACAGTTCCTGGCTTTATTCAACTAATGTTTATGGAAGACTTGCTTGCATCGGTCAGGGTCCAGCTGGGGCAACAGAAATCATTCCAGATATTTAAAAAAGCAAAAGTGGAACACAGGGGTCTCTGCAGAAAGTAGCTGCTTCTCCGAGGACGGATCGGAGGTTCGAGTTTCAGAGCGCGAGCCAGGCCTCGGAGGAGGGACGCTGCTGTGGGTGCCGGCGCCTCTGAGGGCTTTGGAGGGGCTGACTCGGGGGGTGGTAGAGTCTGAGGAATGGAGTCCGCTGCTGCAGCAGGGTGCAGAGCCAGCCCCGGGCGGTGCTGACTGAAGCCAGGCGGACAGGAAGGAGCAGGCGCCCGCCCCTCCCCCAGCCATGCCATCTCCTCCTGGTGCCTCCCGGGTGCTGGCCGGGAGCCCGCGGACGACAGCGCCCTTTGCACATGCAGGCCCAGCTTGGCCAGGTTGAGCTGGAGGGGTGGGTTTGCAGTTGGTGGTAGGGGGTTTAACACCTGGCGCTGCCTGCTGCCTCGACCACTCAGTGTAGCCACGCGTTTCTCTGTGGGTCAGAGTTTCCCCTTAAAAGATGCGATTCCTCTAGGGTTGAGGCTCAAGCTTTTCTAAGGGACCCGTAGAAAGCGTAGGCTGTGCCGGCCACGCGGCGGCACAGACATGACTACAGATGAGACCTGTGGACCCGAGCCCAGGCCTCGTGGCCGCAGCCGAGTTAGTCCCGGCGAGGGGCTGGGCTTCGCGGCGGGGCGGGGCGGGGTCTGATTCGGTTAGAGGCTTCTGTGCTGTGTGAGTGGTCAGAAGGGCAGAGCGGCCCAGCAGAGGTCTCTCTTGCTTAGAATGGGCTAGGGGGCAAAGGTCACACACGGTGCTGCTCACAGCTCCTACTGTCAGCAAGAACACAGTGTAAGGTCTTGAGAATACTTGCTGGAAAAAATGATTACTTTTCCAAAAGTTAAAACCCATCCCAAAGCTCCCCCTTTTAGTCCTGTATTCCACCTAAATAATTCATTTTAAGTTTTTTCTATCCTGTTACCTGATTGATAGCCCCCTACAGCTGTAATCATTGAATCTTTGTAATTCTTTAAAAGCAATATTTTCTGGTACTCTAATTTGAGGTGTTGCCATGTGTGTCATGCTGTGTATGTGTTCCCGACTTGAGAATATGCTGTTGGAATTACCATGAATTCTGATCAACTTGCAGTCTGCAGTATGTGTAGTTTTTCCTATTATTGCTACTCTGAGCACCACAGCTACTGATCAGTGCTTCAAGAAAACTTGAAAAACAGGAGGATCTTGAAACACAGCGCCTGATGGAGCCCAGGGTATCTCTTCTAGGGCAGTCTGGCTGGTGCGGAGCTGGCTGGTCCATAGATGGTTATTAAAGGGGAGGAGAAACGTTTGTCTTGTGTGTCAGCACCCATATCGTACACTTCTTTCAGCCCTCACAGTGGATCTGTCAGGTAGAGTTATCCTTTTTACAGAAACTCTGAAAGGGTAAATATTGAAGAGGAGGTCATATAAAAGAACCCCCTGGAAAATGCCGCGTGAATTTCAAAAGCATGATATGGCCTTTATAAAAGTTCAAGGATAATATATTTAAGTCAAGCCAAAGTATATATGCAACAAATGCCAGCCAGTGAACAGTCATCGAGTCTACTGGAGACAATGTATGTGGGATTAGAAAAAAAAATTTAAAAAGTGATTTTTGCAAAAATGATCCTATCTGAAGGAAGTAATTTGCAGATTATTTTGTGAAACCACAACTGAATATATTCAAGTACATTTAGATTTTTTTCAGGGAGAATGTGTATATTCTGCATATTTGTTTTTGTCAGCAGTTGGTTGCAAGACCTTCGAGCATGAACTATATGGTGGCTCCTGTAACTGGAAATGATGCTGGAATCCGTAGAGCAGAAATTAAGCAAGGGATTCGTGAAGTCATCTTGTGTAAGGATCAAGATGGAAAAATTGGGCTCAGGCTTAAATCCGTAGATAATGTAAGTATTTTTAATATTTACTTGAATTTGTCTACATAGCTCAGAGGATACACGTGAGCAAGGTTAGAATAACTTAAAATGTAAATGCTTCAACTATAATGGCGTCTGTAACGGACAGTATTTTAAATCTGGAGACGCCCTCTTCTGAAGAGGCAGTTGCGACTTCCGGTATTAGTTTCAGTGAATTTTTCTTTTGAGTCGTCTTCCCAGAATAAAGTTCTCAGTCTACAGGTATAACAGTTTAGAATTCTGGCGTCCAACTAGGGCAACACTTGGCGGAAGTTGAGAGAAGACTGACCGGTGAGAATCAGTGGTCTTAGGTGTATTTTTAAGCTAAAGGCAGGTCATCTGACTTGCAAGGCAGTGTCACAGGCTTGGCCTTCAGTTTGAATAGGGCATTTTCTAGGCAGCGGCCACTTGCTCTCTTACCTTACCAGACTGAAGAACTGGGCTCCTTGGAGGAAGCATTTAGGACCATTGAGGACCTGCTGGGTCTGTAGTGTACCTGCGGTTTTCTGCAGTACTTTATGCATTTGCAGCTCTCGGTCTCGTTGCTCTGTGCGCTCAGCCTTTGCGGCGCTTGGTGGAAGATGGAGGTAGCCGGTCCTGGCAGGAAGCCCATCCTGCCCGCCTCGCTGGGGGCTGAGGGCCTCGTGTCTTGGCACACTTGTGGCTGGTGGGCAGCCTTCCTCTTCAGTGAACAGTTTGTGCTGCGCTCCCCCACCTCCGACGCAGAGAAAGAACCCACACTGTCCCCAGCCCCCTCCCCCGCAGTGGTACCTTGCAGTGGGTTTGTCCCCCCGGGCTACAAACCCTTTGACCTGATTTTGCAACCTAGTTTTCAGGTTCCTTCCAGAAATATAAGGCATATGACGTCATGTCCCATCCAGCTTGAGATAGGAGGGGGGAGCTAACTAGCACTGCAGATGCTCTTCTGTGTTTATCAGGCTTCTTTTATACGTATTGGTATTGTGTTCAACATCTGTGATTGAGACATAAGTAAAACTCCATGGGGGTTCAGTTCTGAAACCACTATACAGAAAACACAAGTATAATTTTAAAAAACTGGAGTGGTTTTGAATATGCCCATCTTGTCTTTTTAGGGCCACACCCACAGCATACAGAATTTCCCAGGCTAGGGGTTGAATCGGAGCTGTAGCCACCAGTCTGCACCACAGCCCCAGCAACTCAGGATCCTTAACACACTGAGTGGTGCCAGAGATTGAACCTGCATCCTCATGGATACGAGTCAGATTAGTTTCGCTGAGTGAGGCCAGGCCCTCCGAGCCCATCCTTGGTATAGGCTGTGTTGTCTTGGTTACGTAGGATCAGCAAGTGGGTAGAAGGAACGCTTCAGCTCTCAAGAGGTAGAGTCAGGGTCTTAAAACACTTGGATCACTTCCTCCCTAAGTAATGATCACAGATGCCTGTATTTAATTTTTTCCAAGACTGAGGTGGCACAGATAGGTCATGATGTGGGGTAGAAATTACCAAGGTCTTACTTTACCTATTTGCCTGGATAAAATTTTCAGTTTCTTTTTTGAGGGTAATGACATAGGTAATTTTTCTTCCTTCCATAATTTACCAGGGTGGAACCCTCAGCTCAACAGCTGGTTGCTAGTTTTCCAGTGTCTTTAGATACATGGCGCCAGCGGTGAATGACCCGTGACTTCCTTATTCTCCAGGGCATATTTGTTCAGCTTGTCCAGGCAAATTCTCCGGCCTCGCTGGTCGGGCTGCGCTTCGGGGACCAGGTGCTGCAGATCAACGGGGAGAACTGTGCAGGCTGGAGCTCGGACCGGGCCCACCGGGTGCTCAGGCAGGCCTTCGGAGAGAAAATTACCATGACCGTTCGGGACCGGTGAGCTGGCTGGACACGGCAGGATTGTGAAGATAGTATTTGGTTGCAGAAGATGAGCAGATGTTATTAGCCTTATACTCGTGGGGTTGGGTGGTACAGGTTTTTCTTCTGTAGTCTGAGAAACATTCTGGTTTTGCACACACCTCGGGGAAGTTACTTTTGTCCTAATCGGTGTCTGTAGAAAATGGAAGGTTAGAAGGGTCACGAAGAGGCGTCTTGGCCTCGCCATCTGGGTTCCTGCTCGGGGTGGACGCACCTGGGGCCACGGGCTCAGAAACCCCCGTCTGGCCTGTGGTGGGGAGACCACGCTTCCTCGAGCATCTCCTCCCCGGCGCCGAGGGTGGCCCCGGTCACAGCGTTAGCTTCGGGGTTTTTGATCCTCTCAGGTACGCCTGTTTTATCTGCCTTTGTGTTTTCGCTTCTCACACACGGCAGGTAGTTGCCGTTTGTGCTTTATAGCCAAGGAAACAGTAACTGGCCCAGTGGGAAGCCGTGACTGTTAGGACAGAACATGCATTTTCAACAAAGCAGCAGCGCTGAGGGCTGGGAGAGGCTGGCTTACAAATGTCCTTCTGAGAGCTTCCGTCTCCCTGCTTTTGCAATTCCTCTAAAACAAGCAAAAGTACCCTTTAAAATCAAGACGGTGAGAGATTTTCAGCAAAATATTACCTAAGAGCAGTAAGTTTTTTGTTCAGACCTATCTTGTTTCACTGTTAAATTAGTGAAGGAAAAAGCATATGGATAAACTGCATACAGCAATGTGTTAAGTGTTTGATACCGAAGATTTCCTCTTTACATAGGTTAGGCAAAAACCGTACGGGAGTAAATCATCTTTCACGCCAAGATGTTCTGTGACCGCACAGAACTGGCCCGCACATACACTAAGGCGCTCTTATTCAACACACCGAGTTGATTGCAACCCAAGTCCACTAACATGGTTACCTTGGAATTAAAGTTTTAAACTGAACATGTGCTGTTCACAGGCCCTTTGAACGGACCGTTACCATGCATAAGGACAGTACTGGACACGTCGGCTTCATCTTTAAAAACGGGAAAATCACGTCGATAGTGAAGGACAGCTCTGCAGCCAGAAACGGCCTCCTCACGGAGCACAGCATCTGCGAGGTCAACGGGCAGAACGTCATCGGACTGAAGGTCGGGGTCGCGCTTGTCCCCCTTCACTCGTCTCGGGGGCGCTGTTTTCATAGTGGCCGGCACAGAGACTCGGTGGGGAGCTGGGCCTGGCAGAGCTCCGGGTAGAACTGTGGCTTCTGTACCGGGGCCCTGGAACTAGAATTCTCTGGAGACCTGAGCAGTAAAAGTTGGTGACATTCTGAAGGAGTGATCGCTTTGTTCAGTCTTGGGGCTGTAGGAGAGGAGGACTGTTTCCATGGTCTATACGTTTTCATTCAGACCTTCTCATTTCGTCATCATGGGTTAAGATACACAGGCAGTTCCCTGTGTGGTTCATTGGCTGACAAACTCGACTAGGATCCACGAGGACGTGGGTTCAGTCCCTGGCCTTACTTAGTGGGTTAAGAATCCAGCATTGTTGTGAGCTGTGGTGTAGCTTGCAGATGCGGCTCAGATGGTGTGTTGCTGTGACTGTGTAGGCCGGTGGCTACAGCTCTGATTGGACTCCAAGCCTAGGAGCCTCCATATGCAGCGGGTGCAGCCCTAAAAAGCAAAAAAAAAAAAAAAAAAAGAAAGAAAACCACACACACAGTTAAGTCGGGCAGGGGGGTATGCAATGGTGTGTATGGGGAAGGGGATGAAAACCTGACGCGCTGGTGGGAACTCAGCTCCGTTTACTTACCAGTTCTGTCATCATCAATGAAACTGTGATTCTATTGAATTAAAACCTGGTAAGGAAAACTAGAAAAAAAATTATAAATACCAAGAGTCAGGATTTTAGAGACATTGACATGTTTCTTCACCAGAAATAGCTTGCTTTTATTTATATTTATGTAATATTAGCCTGAATAGAATTATTTTTGTTTTCAACAGGACTCTCAGATTGCAGATATACTGTCAACTGCTGGGAATGTAGTTACCATCACAGTCATGCCTGCTTTTATCTTCGAACATATCATTAAACGGTAAGCAGACCATTCAGCCTGATGCTGCGGTCACGTGACTTCAGCTTCATAGAAGCACTGGGCTTTACTTCAGACCTCCAGTTCTTTTACCTAACAGATGATACTGGCATCATCTAGAAATTTTTAGTAAATCATTTAAGTCAGGTCAACCCCTCACAGCTTCCCTCATCTGGAATAAAGTCCACTTTCCAGGCTGTAAATTCTGACATATCCTATGAGCAGGAGGACCAGGAGCAGAGGGGCAGGCTCTCAGTTCAGTCACTAAGAAACTGGTTTTACTGCCTGCAGCTCCTCTGCGCAGTAGGATCTGCTGCGGCTCACCGAGGAGGACCTCCCGCACATGGGGGTCAGGGGCGGTCGGAGGACCCTCGAAGGAGGCAGCGCGTGGCGGGGGCTGCTGTCTGCCCCCAGGAGCCAGCACTCCCTGCCCTGCAGCCTTCGCCTGCCATTTTGGCCAAGCTGGCGCAGGATTCTTCTTTCGGAAGCCACCTTGCACGTGGTAGTAAAACTCAGGAAATCAAGTGGGGGGTGAGGGGGTCTCCTCAGGACTAACCCTTCAGGAGCTCACTTCTCTTAAACCCGTGATAGCGCCGCCCCCTCCCACCACGTCCCTGCAGCTAATAACCGCTGTAACTATACGAGGACTTGGCTGTGATTTATCCCACTGCCCTGGCCAGGGTACAGATAGCCTTTCTCACTGGGCATTTGCGAACGGCTAGATTACCCGAGACCTTTGAACTCATTTTTTAACAAAAACACCAACCTTAGAGTTCCTGTCGTGGTGCAGGGGCTACGAATCTGAGGATGTGGGTTCAATCCCTGGCCTCGCTCAGTGGGTTAAGGATCCGGTGTTGCCGTGAGCTGTGGTGGAGGTTGCAGATGCAGCTTGGATCTGGTGTTGCCGTGGCTGTGGTGTAGATTGGCAGCTGTAGCTCCGATTCGATCCCTTAGCCTGGGAACCTCCATATGCCATGGGGTGCAGCCCTAAAAAGAAAAAGGTCTTGCTATCCCACTTGATGGCAACTACCGAGCCTGACGTTTTCTTGGACCAACGTAGCATTTTTGAAAAAAGAATCCCAAACCTCGTAGTTAATGACAGTGACTCTTGCAGGATGGCGCCCAGCATCATGAAGAGCCTGATGGACCACACCATCCCCGAGGTCTAAGAGCGCAGCGCGCGCCGAGCTTCTCCACGTGACCTCTTCAACTCTACTTTCTCTTACGCACATGAAGCTTTCGAGGAGCCAGAGAGCATATGCTGCGTGCGGGCCTTCCTGTCTCAGCAGGCTGGTCTCTCACTGTTTGATCTGATGTCTTGTTCAGACTTCAAGATAGTTGTAGCCTTAGCCTAGTTTCACAGAGGTGAAAACTTTGAAGATTTACTGAAACTTTCGTAGCCTAGTTTTCTTTACTGGAAACCTTATGCTCTTACAAGCCATGTGATTAGATTTGATGAGGACGCCTGGCACAGGCGCTGCTGTTCATACTTATAGTACTTCAGTTCTATGGTATATTTTCCGTTTGTACTGTTATATTTAGCACGGTACTTTTTTTCCCCCGTGTGTAAAACACCAGTGAAGTAACCAGCACTGGTTTCATTCCATGGCCGCATCGGTGTGTGTGAGCTGCGGGCGATTGTGCTGAGTGTGTCCTTACATCTCCGCCACCTTTACTTACTCTGCTTGGACTGTCGCCTTAACTACGTTAAGCATCTAGAGTAAAAGCCAAACTCACTCTTGCTGCCTTTCTAAAACCCCAAATGCAGTCTTCAGCGGAAATGCACACTAGCCCAGAACAGTGTAACGCACATGCTGAGCTACCGCATAGCTTCTTGGCTGCACCTGAGACTGTAGTCATTGTGTGTAGCTACTTCTGACAGTTACTAGTTAGCACTTTGAGAAGTGAATCACACTATATATATAATGTAAAAATTCTTGTACTAAATAGGATAAACATCGACTCCCCTTTTCACTTGTAGACAAGTGGGCCAACAGCCAGCGTGGCATTTATGTGGAAACCCGTGCGCTAGCTGCTGGGGGGGGCGGGCGCGGAAGGTTCCCGATTAGCTGTTGCCTGTCCTGAGTCCTGTGCAAACAGAACGACTGGCACTGCCTCATCCTTTCCTTGTTTGTTTATGCCTATACTATTTTAATTAAAAATAAAGTTAAATTTTAGTCTGGTTTTGAGTCATTGGGAAGCCCCAGGCCTGTTGAGAACAGTCTTCCGTTCTGAGCAGGTCTGCGTGTCGGGAGGAGGGCTGCCAGCTGGGGAGCCGGGCCGGACCCGGGGCCTCCCAGCAGCGACGCCCAGGCCTGGCCACGTTCAACATGCAGGACGTAGAGTGTTTTCAAGGGGTAGAAAGTTTACGTCACGTAATTTCTGTGGTTCGGAGGCGGGATGGAGAAGCCCGTGCTCTTTGTGCCTCCCAGCTTACCTGGTCCGAAACTTAGCGGAGCGCAGCACGCCGTTTCTCGCGTCTGCATCTGCTGTCTGGACGTGGGTCTGAGGACAGTTCCGAAAGTATGAGAACGACATTCACACCGAGTATGGTTTTCTAGAAGGGTCAATACCTGGGAGTTCTGGTACTTCGCAACAAGTCATTTAAATAAGAAAATGAAAACTGCTTTCATTACAGAAAAATATTTTTAATGCCATAGAAAAAATGAGCATATAACAGCCATCATGAAAAACTGTTCCTGTAGACAGGAAACTCGTAAGAACTGCTAGTCCTTCCTCAGGGTCTTAGAATCTGGGGACAGTAGGTTATAGAAAGTAACCACTCCATGAACACACCCCAAGCCTGGTGAGCAGCGCTTGTGATGAAGACGGAACAATGACTTGGTAGCAGAATACTCACGTTTTCTTGGAAAATCCTCAAATTGTTCAGTGCTTTCTGGAAATTTCCCCAGCTGGCTTTAGCATCTAGCTACTCCCCGTGCCACTCAGCCTGTCTTCTGACCGTCGGCACCCTAGGCTGACCACCTGTCTTCTCCCCAGTGCGGTCACGTCTTCATCTGCCTCAGAGGATGACAACCAGTGGCTTTCAGTGAAGTCACCGTGATTTGTAAAGTTGAAGCCACACGTTTCTCATGTGGTAAAACTTCTGGTTACCGTAACTGCACATTCACTTTTAAACAGTCATTTAAAAGTTTGGCTTAAAATGCGTTAGAGTTCAATAACACTCGAGGAAAAGGCACTTAATACTGCAGCTTCCAGAAGGCGATCTGTCTGTCCTCGCCTCCCGTGATGACACTGCTGCACTGTTCGTTCATCCACATGCAGGTCACGGCCCCTGCGGGGAAGAGGCGTGGGTGGGAGGGCCGGGCCGCCTGGGGCCCCGGAGGCGGCCAAGCACTGGGCACAGTCTGCATAAGCTGCGAACTGCTGCTCAGCACAAGGAACTTGGGAGGAGTAAGAAACCGAATTACCGACACAGAACAAAATACAAATGTTCTGTCCACCTACAGCGGAAAGTCAGATGTGAGGGAAAAGCAGGGAGCTGGAGTGTTTGCCGATTTTCTTCCATTTCTATTGGAAGGAATCAGAAACGTTTTTTAAAGCTGGCGAGCTGAGGAAAACAGCACAGACACATCACCATGCGTAATGTTAAGTAACCACACGAAACAGTGACAGGGGAGGGAGTGAAGGTGGGAAGTCAGAAAGTACTTAGAACCACAGACACAAGAACAAACTATAAATCCTCCAAGTGCTCGGGAGGCGCACATGCAAATGAAAGCCAGCGGGCCGGACAGTGACATCACAACAAAAGGCCTCTGGACAGCAGGACAACATCCAGGGCCCCAGGTCCTGCGAGGAGGGGGTGGGGGTCGGGGAGGGTGACTTAGTTTCACTGTCATCCACTGCTGGTCCTGTTTCTGCCTTTTTTCTTACAATGATTTTGTGCACATATTTAAACAAAACGATTACAGTTTTTACTCGGTTTTTACCCTCCCTTTGGAGTCAAGAGTCTGTCAACATAAATGCAATTCCTGAAAGACGTTAAGAGATGCAGGGCGCTGGCCCACCAGGGTCTGGAGGGGCGCGACCACCACACAGGGGCGCACAGGGTGTTTCCTGCCTGAAAAGAGCATGCCCGCTGGCGGGGAAAGCAGGCGTGGTGGCGTGTTTAAGGAGGCGGGTCAGTGGCAGAGCGCTCACCTGCGTGGCCCCGGATTCTCTCACTGATCTTGCCCCCGAGGAGATCCCAAACAAGCAGCTCGCCAGACTGGCTTCCCGACAGGACCGAATTTCCATCCCAGAGGAAGCACCTGCAAGGAGGATTCAGAAACCGCCCTCTCATCCCTCCTCAGGACGCCCGTCTCCCAAGCCCGTGAGCCCCCCGTCTCTTCACCGTGGACCCCGCAAGCTCACCTCTGGGGCTTGTCTGAAGTCAGGGAAGAGATGAGCATTCCTGTCTGCACGTCTATGACGTTCACAGAGCCGTCCTCCCCAGCGCTGAGCACGTGGCGGCTGTCTGCGACACGAGGCCACAAACGGATGCAGGTTACAGCCTCAAGGGGGTTCCAGGTTAACCCGAGGTTCTCCTGAATCCACTGGTCAAATGTTCACTTGAACTACTGTATTTAACCAGTGACGGCTCTCTCCTTGAGATGCTTCTGTTTCCAAGACACTGGGCTGAAGGCTCTTTGGTGTGATTTCATTTACACCTTATAACCTCTGAGGAATGAAGAACACTATCCCACAGCTTTCCTGCCAGGGACAAACGCCACAGGGCGCTGTAGGGCACGAAGCTGCCTTACCCAGAGGCAGAGCCTCTTACCAGCAATCAGTGTTTTCCTCTTTACATTCTTACTATTTCGAGATAATTCCAGGACCCAGTGTCATCGGTGTTGGGAAGGACAACGCTACCTGGGCTGAAAGCAGTATCACACACGGTCCCTGAATGACACGGGATCTGGTGCAAGATGGTGGCAGTGGCAAGGTCCCAGATATTGACGGTGCCTTCTTTGGTGCCCGAGACCAGCAGCGTGCTCGCAGCATTTAAACTCATCGTGTCGACCTGGGGACGAGAACAGGCCCTGTGCAGTTTACAATCTCGCCGTTTCTCCAGCCCATGCGAATCCGCGGCCAATAAAGATAATTTCATCACATCAAAAGAGCGCAGAACCATTTAAAAGTGGCCTTCGTGGGCCCGTGCACACGGGCGCCGGGGTGACGTAGGCTGCTTTAAGAAGACCCGAGAGCCTCGGGGTGTGGGCTCCAGGTGGACTCAGCGGTGCAGAGGGAGCGCAGCGGTCGCACGGGCCGGAGTTCGGGGGACGCTCCCCGGGTTGCACCGCGGGCCCATCCTGAACCACTTTCTAAATAGGTGCTTCCCAACCTCGGTGCGCCTGCTGACCACGCGCATCAGACCTCTATTCACCACCGCCCAGGCCACGTCTGGGACGCGGCCGCCTGGCCTCCTGGCGGCGGAGCGGTGGAGGGTCTGGGCCCCGCCTGGGCTCTGCCCCCGCGAACGGGCCGGCGTCCTCGTCCCACCCGCGAGCAGGAGCAGCGGGCGGGTACCCGGACGGGCAAGGCCGGGCTCGGACAGGGCTCTTTCAGAAATCCAGCTGGGTGGGAGCCAGTTCGCAAAGAAACCGCAAACTGGAGCAAAAAAGGCAAAGTCGGTTTGGAAGCCCGAAGGGTCAGGTGCAAGGAAAGCAGCGTTGCCGGCCCGCGCCCTCCTCCAGGGCCGCAAGGCGGGGCACAAGCCGGGCCGGCGGGTACTCACGCCTACGTCGTGCTCCAGCTCCGCCAGCAGCTCGAACTGGAGTCTCTGCGCGCCGCTCGTCCCCGCGGGAAGCGCCGACCACACCTAGGACGGCGCACGTCACAGGTCACTGCCAAGGCGCTTTCGCGTTCTGGACAAACCTCCAACTAAACAACTTGCACGCAGCGCAGCTGCAGGCGAAGGGCATGTTGGGCCGGTCCCCTCCCGCCCCCTGGGCTGCCCAGCGCCCGGGCTGCTGTGACTGAAGTGCTGTGCGGACCGGAGAAAGCAGAGCGGAAGTGCGGTGTTCTGCGAAAACTCTGGGAGGCGGGTCACCGAAGAGACTTGTGAAATTAGCTGTAGGCAAAACAACTAAGTTTTTTGTTGAGGGGGAGGTAGAAGTAATGAAAAACTCTTAAGAGAGTGCTAATGGTTTTAGGTTCTTGCTTCCTGTTTACATAAATGCAAACTGGAAAATAAAGAAATACGGCTGTGGTTTCAACAATAAAACTGTGGAGGATTCCAGAGAAAGTCTGGAGAGTGGTCCTGCATCAGTGATGGTGAGACGGTGTGAGAGCGTATGTTCTAATGTTACACGAGACAGTCATCTTTTAATCAGTCCCCACTTTAACCTGATTTTCCAGTGAGCTGATCAGTGGCTGCACTGGCTTAGCTAAGAGGGGCTGCGCTAGTCCCCTCTGGGTCTGCTGCTCAGTGAACACACAGCCTTATATTAAGATGTGCACACACTAAACACACAGGCAATAACCTTCAATATCCTTCTGTCACTCACACGCCTGGTGAAAAACCATGAAAAAGTGACTGAACACATTAAGAGCAAAGAGCTGGATAGCCTATAATATTTGTTATTATCCAAACATTTGGATTCACCTTCACAGTGGAGTCCCAGGACGCAGAATACAGCCGGTTGTCATGCCAACAGATCTTACTCACAGCATCGTCATGTCCCATCAGTGTGTCCTGTCGTCTTCCAAATGCTATGGAATAAAAATAACTAACATAAAAGACAATGAGAACTATTAAAACAGCATTCCAGCTTCATCTTAAGATTCTTAAATACATTTTCACGAAACATGCTTTTAATTCTCTACCAAGGCCCACTGGAATTACACATTACTTGTTCTCAGGTTATTAAACCAAAATAACTCAGTATGTGATTTCAAGACTAGAAATTTCCAGGCCTGGCACATCTGTGTTTTCACCTCAATTTACAAACGCAGAGAAAAATCGAAGCCAACTGGAGAAATTATTAGATCCAAATCCAACTGTCCTCAGCTAACACCTGTTCCTTTTTGCCAACAGTGGGAGAGCCCGTCTTTCCCGCTGCCCGGGCGCTGCACGTGCGCGGCTTTGGGAAGAAGCAGGCCGGGCACATACACGTTATTATCCCACGAGGAGCTTGCGACCGTGGCGTCTCCGGGTAAAAGGAAACACGATGATAAAGCCTGAAAGACAAATTACTTTATCAGTAATTTACAAAAATCAGTGAATCCTTAATGTGGTAAAACGCTCAGGTACACGCTGGCCTTCCTCCCAGTTCGTGAAGTTTCTCTTCCTCTGGCTAATTTGACGCCTAGCTTCCTCCCCAGCTGGAGTGCGCGGAGGGTGCCAGGTCTGGCCTCGTCAGGGGCTCCGCACGCCCCGCCTACGTCGGAGGGGGTCGTGGGCGTGGAGTGGGGGCCGCCCATGAGGAATCCGAACACCCGCCCCGGATCCCAGACTCTGGTCAGGAAGGAAAACGTCCAAAAGTCTTCAGGAAGTTTCAAGACTTGTGTTTGTTTGGTGTTTTCAGAACGGGTTTCCTAATATTAGGTGTCCCATCAACTAAGAAATGCATTGGGTTAGTAGAAGCACGAATATTTAGCCTGACAGCCCCTAAAAAGGCCAGCGCGTCTTCGGGAGAATTCCACTGAGTAGCACCTCAAGCTTGTTAGGCTACAAAGGAAATCACAATACTGTAATAAAGGGGCAACCTGACAAACTTTCTAATTTAGAAGGAATCTACGGCACCCCGTAGCCACCGCACAGGAATCAACCCCACCGTTGGGGCTGAAATGAATACACACGTGCGTATAAACCAAACTGCCCGTGGGTTCTCATCATAACACCGAAGGGGCATTAAAATGAACTCAACTCACCATATTTGAAAATGATACACTTCTTTGGAGCATCTTGGAGTCTTTGGAAAACATCTTCAAGGTGGAATCTAATAACGACAAAGCAGACGAGTAAGAACGCGCTGCCGCCCCTTACAGGAGCTGCAGCTCGCGTGCGCGGGAGGGGGAGGGCCGCGGCGCAGCATCCAGGTCACCTTAGAGCCACAACCGAAGGGGCGCTGCGCCCAGCGACTGACAGATGCTGAAGTTAAAGAGGAGGAAAAAAGCAAGTTTAATATTAAAAGGGGGAAAGAAAAGCTCTTGGTAATAACACTTTCCTAAACAACCAGCCCGTTTACGGTGGGGCTGCACCCTGTACGCACCAGCACTGACGGCAGGAAGAGAACCGCTCACTTTCTAAATAATAAACTAGGAACTGAAGTGTCCGAGCTTTTAATATCGCCCAACAGAAGCTTGAGAAGTACATCAGGGTAACCTCTGAACAGCAAGACTCACGAATTACAAGGTGCTCCGAACAGCCCGTATTTGAAATACAGTTTTCAAATCCCTTGTAAACATACAACGTGATAAAGGCGGCGGCAGATGAGCTTTAAATAATTTCTTACGGATAGTCTAACATTTCAGCCTCGTTCTGACCGACACCAACACGTGGAGTGCAGCTCCTTCAGAAATGCCAGCCAGCGTGTGAAGGTGCTTTTCTCGAAATCAGAGGCTCCCTCTCAGGAGAGGCTGCTGCGGGAGCCGGCCTCCCGGGTCACGGTCCCCCCGCCACCCCGTGGCCTCTCACACACCGCACAGCTGCGCGGGCACCGGAACGGGGCAGAGGGGCGACATCAGGCGCCATGCGACCCGGGGGCGCGAGTGTGAAGAACGCATGCGCCTCAGAGCATCACCAAGAGTGAGGAGAGGAGCAAAGAGGCGTACGACGCCCTTATTTGGCAAGTTCACAAAGAGTATTGAGCCTCAGAGGTCTAAGCCCTCGACCAAGGACTTAATCCAGCCAAGGAGGCGGCTCGGCTCGAGTACAGGCATTCTGTCTTGTGCGGTGACGGCGGAAAAGCACAACTGCCTGCCCCGGTCAGGGCGCCGTGGCCTCGGTGACCCGCCGGCGTGTGCGCCGCTCGGCAATGTCCTTTGGTCCACGGCAGGGCCATGTGCCGCGCTTTGCAGAAAGGTCTCTTAGGACGTCTGAGAAGGATCGTGTGAGCGAAGGACCGAGCCAGGACCACAGAGCTGAGAGCAGGGACTTGAGGACGGAAGCAGGGGCCCTAAGTGCCCGCGCCAGAGTCGTGCAGCCCTTCCTTCCAAGGGCCGGCCCCACACAGGACGGGGAGGACACGCTCTGATTCCTGACATCCTGTGCGCGGCCGGCAGAGCAGCAGCTGGGAGAATGGGAGTTGCTTAACGCGTAGTCCTTTTACAAGGTCAAGAGAGTGAAATTCTAACGTGTCACTGAGATCTAGTTACAAGTCCCATCAGCTGGCTGCAGGGCTCCTGTGTCATAACCAGTAAGCACGTTAACAACACACGAATCAGATTTCGCGCTAAGGCCTAAAACCAACACCCTGAAATACACACCCAGTGACAAAAATGATGTCCCAGCACATCTGTATCCCCACTGGTGATGCCACGCAGCCCGGCTCTCCCTGCCCTACCCCCTAAATTCTGGGAAGCCTCATCAGCAAAAGAAAGGCATTTCCAGTCTGGTTTTTGGCCAATTAACAATGACATTTTTTGGGCATTCCCGTGGTGGCTCAGCAGTTAATGAATCCGACTAAGAACCATGAGGTTGTGGGTTCGATCCCTGGCCTTGCTCAGTGGGTTAAGGATCTGGCATTGCCATGAGCTGTGGTGCAGGTTGCAGACACGGCTCAGATCCCGCGTTGCTGTGGCAAAGGCCGGCAGCTATAGCTCCTGTTAGACCCCTAGCCTGGGAACCTCCATATGCCGCGGGTACGGCCCTAGATAAAGCAAAAAGAAAAAAAAAGTAAAAAAAAAACCCCATGACATTTTGGAGTTCCCATCGTGGTGCAGAGGAAACAAATCCGACTAGGAACCATGAGGTTGCAGGTTCGATCCCTGGCCTTGCTCAGTGGGTTAAGGATCTGGCTCTGCCATGAGCTGTGCTGTAGGTCACAGACGCGGCTCAGATCCTGATTTGCTGTGGCTGTGGTGTAGGCCAGCAGCTATAGCTCCAGTTCGAGCCCTGGCCTAGGAACCTCCATATGCCGCAGGTGTGGCTCTAAAAGGACAAAAGACCAAAAAAAACAAAACAAAAAACAAAACCTGACAAATTGCTCAGATTTTACGTGGAGGCAGCACACGCAGGTACAGCCCTGGAGAGTTAAATGATTCCAGAGAGTTCCTGTCATGCCGCAGCAGAAACGAACACGACTATCATCCATGAGGATGAGGTTCGATCCCCGGCCTCGCTCAGTGGGTTTCAAAGGACCTGGCACTGCTGTGGCCGTGGCACAGGATGGCAGCTCCAGCTCTGACTGGGCCCCTGGCCTGGGAACCCCCATATGCCGGGGGTGTGACGCCCCCATCCCCCAAAAAAAAGGCAATAGAGAAAAGAGATTCCAGACAAACCACCTTTTATGCAGGAAAACCTACCGTGTGAGGTTGTAAAGACGGACGCGCCATTGCCAGAGACGGCGATCCCGGTAACCGCCCTGTTGGAAAACAAAGTTGTACAAACCGCCACTGACCACATGCCAAGACCTCGGTTTCTCTCAAGGCCGTGATTTAATTTAGTCCGAGTTTCTATCTTTTTTCTTCCTGGCTTGTCTGTGGGCCTGGCCCCTCTCACACGGCCACGACCCAGTCACCACCCGCAGCGCCCCATGCTGTGGAAATGTCCCCTCTCGGCCCCCAACTGCCGTGTGACAAGTCTGACCCGCGGCTGAGCCGGCTGCCACCCCAGCCGCCGGGAACCCCTGTCACTTCCTCGCTTTGCTACTCAGCCGCGTCCTCTCAGAGGCTCACGCGTGTCGTGACAAGTCCCCTCCACACGCGTGCAGAGGACGAGCAAAGCCATCGCTGCGCGTGTAGGGCGGGACCTGGGCGCCTCTGCGGGAGGCTGCGCTCGGACCTGGAGCCGTCGGTCAGGAGTGGACTGCCCCGTCCGCCCCCACGGCCGGCGGACAGGACGACGGCCTGGGTTTTCTCATCCAGGACAGGTCAGGGGAGGTCGTGTCTCCCAAGCCTGTGTCCCAAGGCCCAGCAGTTTGGGGACGGCGCTCGGGACAGAAGACGATCAAGGCCGCTTTGAAAGCGAACGCCCCCTCCTGGCTGCCTGAGGGGCTGCGGCCGGGCCGGCGCAGGGCCAGCCTTACTCTTTGTGGACCTTGTGTTGCTCCTGCAGCTGCAGCTTGGCGATGTTACTCCAGGCCAGAGACTTGCTCTCTTCCGTCAGGTCTTCAAAAGACTCTTCCCCTGGAGAGACTGCAGAAATTGCAGCTCGGTCAGTCAGTCGGATTTCTAACCATCCGCAGAGACATGTGTCGGAATCCCAATATTTCCCATTAAAAGCAAACAACCAAGAAAGCAGAATGCCCGCCCCAAAACTAAATGCTTTAATCTGCAGCTCCATGTCATCAAGAGAAAAGAATAAGCTGTATAATCTAAATAAAACAAAAATCACTTGGAGAACGACTAAAAAATATCTTTGAATATTACAGCTTTTTTTTAGCCATGCCCGCCTGTGGCACTTGGAAGTTCCTGGGCCAGGGATCAAACCCGCACCACAGCAGTGACGAGGATGGTGGCTCCTTCACCCACTGCACCAGCGAACTCCCTGCAGCGTTTTATACTTTTATCAGAATGTTTGCCAAGTTTTCACTTAGCCTATAAATCAGGCGCTTCTGGAAATAGGAGACTAGGTAACCATTCCTTGCCATTAATCCTTGCAACAGTTTCCTAAGAACACCAGAGTTGGGTTTTGCGAGGGAGAGAGACGAGATGAAACCAAGGCCAGGGTGAGCCGGGCGGTGCCTTCACTTCTAAGAAGGGCTGGGCTATTTCCCTTTTAAAATAACCCCAGCGGCCGGGCTGGTGACTAAGCGGCACCACGAGACAGTCCTCGTGACCCAACCCGTGGGGGCCGGGAGGCTCAGCTGTGCCCCAGAGTAGCCTGGACACGCTGGGGCGGAGAGAACATGCTGCCCCCGGCCAGGTTCTGGTTCCGTCGCACGTGGAACGTGAACCACGGGCGGCTGGAGCAGGCTGAGGCTCGCCCCTCTTTCCGAGCACCAGACATGAGAACAGGGGTCAAGTTCATTTTTAGCGGCCGGCACATGCTGGGCACAGATGTTCTGCAGATGTTCGTCAACTGACTGAAAAAGAATCAAATCCGGATCTGATGTGGGGGTGGAAGAGGCAGGGACGGTGGCTGTCACTTCCAGGGAAGAGAAGAGCAGGGCGCGGGACTGTCAGAGCAGCCCCAGGCAGGACGGATGAACAACAGCTACAAATCAAACACCAGCTTGGCAAAACCACAGAAGAGGAGGAAAACAGAACAACAAAACAATACTGCCTCGTCTAATTATCAGAATATAAGCGTTTTGATTTTAAGGTCAAAAGTTAAAAACAATGAAAAGAGGTCTGTTTGCAGGAGAAAAGACAGTAAAACAAAATCATCTCTAAGCTGCCCACACATCGTCTCTTCGGAGTCTTCAGAAACACCTCGAAGGGAAAAGAGAAACGAAGGTGCTCACGTTGTTACTCTCCCGAAGACACCTACCTGGCGAGTCTGCCATGGAGGCACTGTAACTGGAGGTCTGGGGCAAGCTTTTCAACCTCGGGGTGATCCTTCGAGGATGGGGTGTCACAAAGAGCTGCTTCGGCGTCTGCCCGAACTCCAGGATCTGGGTCAGCATGGCCACCTTCTCATCAGGGTCCTCAGTGCTTCAGGACAGAACACAGACCACACGCTGACCACGGGGGTCACGCGCCTTGAGGGCGGGAATTTCAGACAGTACCGAGTACCAGGAGGGAGGGGGACCCTCGCGCAGAACAGCGGCCACGTGCCCGGACTGTGTAGACCGTATCACCGGCCTTCCGGTCATTTTTTGAGGCTCAATAACTCGGAAAATGGCTAAAGTAAGCTACCGTTCACTGTAATATTTCTACCTTCACGTTATCAAATAACTGAATTATTTAGGCAAAGAGGTCATTTGTAAGTCAAGCAGAAATTCCTTGTGGAGCCACAGGAATAAGTACCTGTCCAAGTCCACGCCGCCTTCGTAGGTCAGGGGGTGGAACACTGCGGAGAGAGCGAAACACTCTTGAAAGACGTTCTAGCATTCTATTCAGAACTTTAAAGCACAACAACTTCAGGCTTTTAGTCAAAGAAATCGACTTTCACTTTGCAAATTAGCCTAATAATATCCCACTTGGGGAGTTCCTGTCGTGGCTCAGGGGTTAAAGAACCCGACTGGGATCCATGAGGACATAGGTTCGATCCCTGGCCTTGTTCAGTGGGTTGAGGATCCGCTGTTGTCATGAGCTGTCCTGTAGGTCACAGACGTGGCTTGGATCCTGCGTTGCTGTGGCAAAGGCCGGCAGTGGTGGTTCCAATTCAACCCCTAGCCTGGGAACCCCCATATGCTGCAGGTGCGGCCCTAAAGGAAAAAAAAAAAAAAAACAACACCTCACTTGGGCAAATATAGAACAAAAATCCCGCCTGAACTCCTATCCATCCCTGAGCAGCCACCAGGTGGCAGCGAGATGGTGTCGCCGCTCGCCCCGACCCGGGGAGCACCGCGAGGCGCCAGCGGGCAGCGCCACCTCCCTGCCGGCAACGCGGGGGCGCGTGCAGCGCGGAACCGCCACTGGAGAGGCGGTGCTGAAGCGCAGGGGCCTAGCGCGCTGCTCTCCGCTCGGTTACGAAGACGCCCTGCGACCCTCGTGGGATCCGGGGTCGTGATCTGTCCTACTCTGAGTTTCCGTGGAAATCACTGAAGGGTGGAGCGCCCAGGCTGAGACTTCAGGAAGAGACCCGAGGTCACGGGGAGCGGCGTCCTTATTCAGAAGCACTTCCTCTTTCGCTCAGTATCTAACCCGGGGTCATGGATCCAGGAGGCCCCGTCCGCTGAGCCAGCGTGCTTCTGCCGAAGAAACTAGCTTGACTGCTGCGAGCTCATCTTGGGCGCGGGGACGGGGTGGGGGGTTCTCCCTCCTCTCCAGCCACCACTAGAGGAAGCTTCAGTGACCATCACGCACCGTTATGGGCTCCGACTGCACCCCTCCCCTTCTGCTTGCAGCCAAACACGAGATCGATCCACTCGTGAAGGTGCTCCGACACGTGGTCGCTCTCCAGCGCATCCCTGCTCTTCCGGAGGAAGTCCTCGGGACCTGGCGGGGAGCAGCATCAAGTCACCCCAGGCGCCCCGGGTCCACCCCCCCCCTCCCCGCACGCATCTCGGCCTCGGGGTGGGGAGGGGCGGGCTTCCTCCCGAGGTGGCATGAGAAATACACCTTTGGGAGGTGGGAAATGTTGTCGTTTCCACAACATTTAGGTCTTTCTAAACCCATACTCATGTTTTTACATCAGAGACTCACAGACTGACTCCATTTAGGAAGAGAATATACCGTCTTTAAAAAAGATCTGAGTATCTAAGTAAAGGCGAGGTTACACCGCCGGGTAGCGTTTACTCTAGTTTCGCACACGAGGCGGACTCACTGCGGGCCCACGGCGGGAGCTCCACGTCCTCGACCAGCTGGCCGCCTTGTCTCTTCCCCAAGTCCAACCTCAGGCTATTGACTAAAAAGCTGACGTCTTCCCCGTAGAATTCTGGAATCAGCTGAAAGTTTCAGGGGAAGGGAAAAAAAAAAAAAGCAACAGACATATTCTGCAAGGCAGTTAAGAGACGGCAAGCCAGTGGCTCATCAGCTTGGGAACTGCTTACCTCTTTAAAATCAGTTGCACCATCCAAACAGTTTCTCCAAGTTTCTGCAATACTAAATATGAGAAAACTCGAGTGACTTTATACCTAGGGTGCGGAGACAGCAGCAGCACTTCCTAGGGTCCTGGGGCCATTCTACACTCTACCTGTGCTGGATCATTTCTCTCAACTCCGAGTTCCCAACAAATACCCCCCAACACGCTTTTACAGGAAACTGCCCGCACAGGGTGTGAGCTTGGAATCGGGACATGGTCCCCGCAGGGGGCGGGGGGCACCCCCACGTCCAGACTGGGAGCCTCTACCCACACCTACCCAGGGGCCCTCAAGGCAGGTTCTTAAACACTGAAAAACTATTTTAATAGCTTATTTCAAAAAGAGATTATAAACAGACACATGCAGGGCGGCTTAGAGACCGGAAAGACAGCTCAAAAGATTAACAATGAGCGTTGTCTCAGCATGGCCCGATGCCACATGACTTTGTTTTTCAAGAATATATTTTTATAATAAAAACACACTCAGAACTGTATTTTGATTTATAGCAGATTTAGAATAATGAAATGTTGGAAATAGTCTAAATGTCCAACAACAGCTAATTTAAATAGTTAAATTATGCACACATTAGGATAAGATACAGTAATTAAAAAAAAATCACTGTTTTGAAAAATACCTAATAGTATCGAGATTACTTCGAGATGTGCTACAAGGCTACAAAAGGCAGGACAAAAGCTACTTAAACCACGTTCTCACATTTATACACATACACACACGACTATCCAGAGCCTGAGAGGACTAGATACAGTTCCTATAGTTTTTTTTTTTTTACATTTCCTTCCATTTTTGTTTATACCTAATTTTTTGAAATAAACGCAGTATGCATGTGTACAGAGAAAGTCTAAAAGCGGGGAGTGAGGCGTTCGCAGGGTCGAACCTGTTGAACATTCTGTCTGCGTGATCGAATCTCCCGTTCTGCAGACACAGCATGTGCTCTGGGGCTGGGGGGAGAAGCGGAGGCGACGTCATGGAAACCGAGGAGTCCTCCTGAACCGACGCCTACGCGGGGAGACGGGGGCACTCTTACCGATCCTGACCAGATAGAACAGCACGTAACCCGGGGAGGAGTAGTGGCTGCCGTACATGAACTTCGGCTCCGGCATTTCCTGGTAGCGCGTCTGCAACACGTGGACAAGAGCAGCGCTGAGCGCTGCGAGAACAACCGCCTCCGGGAGTAAGGGCCTAAATAACTCATGAGGCATCCTGACCCAGTCTCCCTCTTACACAGGAAAAGAAGGTAAAAAGGGGAGGGAAATCTGAATAAACACACCATCCTTGTGACAAGTATCTGGTTTTCTTGGCTCCGTGGAAACAATATCAGGGCTGGATTGAAATGAAGAAATTTTATGTGTCTCTTGTGCGAGTCACCAGAGAGCATACCCATGAAAACAAGTCAGTAAGCCTGCTTCCTATCTCCTGAACTGTAGGCAAAAATGCAAATTCGGAGCAGCTAAATTGCTGGGGAAGGAGAAGCGGGCAGGCAGGGAGGGAGGTGAACAGCCCCCACCCAAGTCTGGGAGAAGTGCGTTTCAGCTGCTACAGGAACACAGGCCTGGGCTCCCAGGGTCCCTTAGAAACCAGGAATCCCCAAGTCCACTTACCAGCAGCCTCTCCAGACGCTCCTTGTTGAGGGCCCCCACCGGCTTACTGAGGTCCCGGAAGGTTTCTGGATTTGACAAATCTATAAAATAAATTTTTAAACATTAGTTAAGGGAAGCAAGCTTATACTTAGTAACATCATCCCCTGTACTAACACACATGCACACATTTCCAAATAATAGTTCTCTTAAAATGAAGGCAGATCCATTAGAATGATAGCATTTCTAGTAGTTGTTTATGTAGCTGTAAAGGTTAGAACTTCTGAGTTTTAACTTAGCGACAACCACTCAAGAGTAGTATCTCTAACTTGCAAATGCCTTGTATACTGATATTTTATTTAAAAAGAAGACGTGATTTTAAAAAACCATATTCCAAGTAAACCAAAAATAAATCTCAAAAGCAATTATTCTACCAAAATTTACTTAAGTTTTAATTACAGTGAATATTATTCTTCTGTGATAACAGCATCATTTGAGAACTGGGGACCTATCAGAGAAATAAATGATCATATTTCTAGAAAAGCTGTTAACCTCTTTCAAGTACAAGCACTCAATTAGTGAACTATCAAATTAACTGTACACAACATCTAAGATACTACCAAATAAAATGATAATCATTTCTGTTAAAATAATTTGAGATATATGTATATACACACCATAAAATTAAAACGGTTCTGTCATGTAATGATAATACCAAACGTTCAAGGAAATGAAAATTAAGTGTTCTACAAAGAATAGCTATTGCTTTTGGTAATCACATTTTTTAATATGAATTTTAAAATAATAACCTGAGATGCAATTTTCAGAGAAACAAGCAATTTCACACCAGGTACTTATACAGGTAACGACGGTAACGGCTTCTCACACGCTTGGCACGGTCTTTGAGTACCTGAGCTCTTTGTTTTTTTGAGGAATTAAAAAAATGGAGACAGCAGAGAAAACTGTGGAACACATACAATCCGTATGACCAGCCCGTACGGTGGCAGGAGACAGGCCACCTTGAGTAGTGACAGGGAAACAGGTCCAGGCTGCTGAGGGACCTGGGCGCCCTCTGCTGGCGGCACGTACCCAGCTCGGCGCTGCTGTAGTCGCTGATGACCCAGGGGAACACCGGGTACTGCGAGAGGTCGTTGCAGCTGCGGTCGGCCAGGGTGTTGAGGTGCAGCAGGTACTGAAAGTTGGACAGGTGCCCGCGCTGCCACTGCAGCATGTAGCTCTCGGCCGTGCGCTCCGCCACGTGGTGCTCTGCGGGGACAAGACGGGGCCACTGAGCTCCGCGCTCCTGCCCCCCCCCCCCCAAGGCAGGCACCACGGAGGCGTCCCAGGTACACCCTTCAACCCATTTTTCAAAAAGTACACTTTAAGTACGCTATGGTTTGTTTTCACCAAAGATCTGTTCCTTTAAGTGAGCATCTCCAAGATCCAGGAGGGAAAATTATTAAGTACAGCATATAAAACCTATGCTCTCTATGAAATCTATGGTATGAAACAGATTGAGTACGGGCCAAATACAGAAATATTCCATGGTAATTTATATATCCATATCGAGTCTACACTACGTGCTAACAAAGAATCCTTACAAATGCGATTAAGGGGTGTTTTAGTTTTGGGTTTTTTTTTTTTTTGGCAGCACCTGCTGCATTCAGTGCTGCATACAGAAGTTCCCGGGCCAGGGATCACACTCATGCCACAGCAGTGACAACTTGGGATCCTTAACCCATTGAGCCACCAGGGAACTCCCAAATGTGCTAGTTTTAATGCCATGAAGAAGCCATGACCATGTGTAAAAGCCTGTTTCCTCCATCTCTTACGAAATCAAAAAACAATCTTTTCATTTTCCTTTAGATCTGGAAGATGGGTACTACTGCTAATTTGTCAATGACTACGTATGATTTTTGACAGCAAGGAAAACAGGAGCATGTAACTTCTCAAACCAGGAGAGCCAGAAAGACCCCTAGCAGAAATACCTCAGACTGTGTGGCACCAATGACAACTTTCCTATAAAGTGAGTCAAAAGGAGTCTATTTTGTCTAGAAAAGCCCGCTTTCAACTTTTTATTGGCCGCAACAACTTAACTCATTTGTTGATTCAATATATACTTTGCCAACCTTTTCCTCTAATCAGCTATTAGGAAAGGGCTTTAAAAAAAAGTGAAAACACGTATTCTCATTTTCCATTCTCAGAACATCTCAGAGAAAGTCTGAACGATCTCATCAATAAACTCTAAACAAGCAGACTTCTTAGGCCTGGCAAGTTTTCTGAATTGAGTTAGGACTCACCATGAAAATGAGGGTTTTTTTGTGGTACTATTATAGTTAGAAAAATTAAATAAAAAAATTAACTTAGAATACAGGAGATAACAGTAAACTTGTACCAAAGCTATACTTATGCATTAAATTAAAGCGAATAGCTTACTGTGAGAAGAAAAAAAAAATGCTAAACCTACTGTAATATAAAAATGTTATTTACTGAAAATAAGCTTCCTCCTTGGGGAAAATTTCCAAGTGAGTAACTCACTGTCCCTCACAAGTGGCTTCACTGCACACTTGAACAGCAGGCAAAATGAAGGTGGTGGTAATAAAATGCCAACATTTAAAAAAATCATTCCATTCTAGCCGCCTGGCACCTTTGAAAACGAGAATAATTCAACTGCACAACTTAATATGTTTATGCTTGAAGAGAAGAACACCGGTGTTCTCTGATAAAGCTGGGAAAACCCACATTTCCCAGGGAAGACTGAGGAAACGTGAAAAGCGAACTGAGTTCCATGGAACCACAGGGGTTCATGCATTCTTTTGTGTTGTTTTCCAGCTTTGTAATCAGGACAATTAATGACTGCAATCACGTGACTGGGCAATTCACTGTCTCACAGGCACAAACTGAATCCAGTTTTCATAAACATTAAAACCAGACATAGAAATAATTAGGTGGGAGTTTCCTCTGTGGCACGATGGGATTGGTGGCATTTCATAGCACTGGGACACAGGTTCGATCCCTGGGCCTGGCACAGTGGGTTAAGGATCCGGCATTGCCGCAGCAGTGATGTCGGCCACAACTCTCAGATCTGATCCTCGGCCCAGGAACTCCATACACTGCAGGGTGGCAAAAAAATAAAAAATTAGATGGATTCTTTACAATCCATTCAACTGTGGGATTAAGACACACAAAAAAACATTTAAATGCATTTGCCAAGAACTTTCACAACACAGAATGAGAGAAATGGAATTTGGTGATAGTTCAATTTCCCTTCGTTTCTAAAATGCTGTTCTGCTCACTACGGTTACCGAAGAGAAGTCAGCTGAACCACAGAGAGGTGCTTCTGCATACAGCCTTTTCCTTCTCTTGTTCCCCAGCCCAGTTACTCAGGAGCTAAACCAGCCTCACATGAACAGACACACGAAGGCTGAGAGCCAACCTAGATACGTGGCAATAAATAAATAGAGGTCGTCTCGGTCTTGAGGTTCATAGAACTTCAGGTAGATGTCAGAACACAGGTCATCATCTGTGCAAAACACTTCCAGGCCCTACAAATCCAGAAAGAAAACAAACAGCACTGCATTCAATCTCAAGCGACCCAAGACCAAAAGATGCTTCAATTAAACATCTACATTGCTTATCTGGAGGTCTTGAATGCATATTCCCCAGCTATGAATTTGATCTATGTAAGAACAAGCCATGTGCCTCAAATAAACTTTGTAAAACTCCTTTTGGTGTTGAGTATTTTTATTAATAACAGCATTTGTGAATTATTGTGAAATTCAAAACTGGCTGGTCTGTGTCTTCACAGATCTTCAAACATACGTTCAACTTTCTTTTAGAAATTAAATAATTATGTCAACTAATAACTGAATAACTCCTCCAATCAGTAGGTTGCAATTATTCTTCAAAAAACTCTGGGGTGCGAATGCTTTGCTGGTGAGGCCAAGCTGGGACAGGAAGAGACAGGATGAATGCACAGCACGGCCTAGGTTCACACACAGCCTTTCACCATTTCCAGCGAGGGAACTGAGGGCCTTAACTCCTGGAGTCTCAACTTCATCATGAAATAGTCTCATCAACCCCACATGGACTGTGCCAGCAAACAAACACGGTCCATAAACTGCTCAGGACACAGAAGGGACTGAATCAATGCCTAGTTCTTTTCTCTCTTCCTGACTCATCTCTACATGGAAAAGAAGTGGAGTAGTATCCGTTCCCCTCATTCTCTATTAGCACCAGAAACAGAGAGTCGACTTTTAAGTGAAACAGGCAGGAAACAGTTAAATTTCATAAATAGAAAACACAAAAATGAGAGACTTAGAATTCCACAATGCTTTTGCACATAATGCCACCCACTGACTGGTTCACCTTCAGAGGAGAACAAGTGCACGGAAGCCTGACGTGGGACTGGCTTCGACAGCAGCCTGCGGGACCCACACAGGGTGGACCCGGACCTGCTCGGGGGGACGTGGGGAGGACGCCTAGGGGACGTCACGGTCCTGCCATCCGCCCTTCCCTCTCCCCAGGCCCAGGGCCGACCTAACAGCAGTGAACGTGCTACAGCTCCACCGCGCGCTTCCAAAGCTGCCCTGGAGACCCTGCTGCTGGAGAAGGTGGCGGCAGGGAGCCCCGGGCCCTGAGCGCTCGGCTCGGAGGAGAAAGCCGCGGCCCGCCGGCACTCCTGCTCTTGGAGCCAAAAACGCTCTGGCAGCAGCCCTCTGCCCTGCAGCTGCTCCCTCATGAACCCCGGCGCAGCCCGGAAAGGGGCAGCAGGACGCGGAGCCCAGCCGCTCACAACGGCCCACACCCCCTTGCCGAGGGCCCGGGCGTTTACACGGCAACAGACCCCCAGCTGAACTGAAGCCAGGACCCAGTCCTCTAGAAGGCCGGGCCCGTGGACTCACCAAAGGCATGAGGCCGTGCCGCCTCCTGTAAACGCGGCGGACGTCCTGCAGCGTTATCTGGACCACAGGTTTCTATAAAGGGAGAAAGACCTTCTCAAACGTCAGCACCGACACGGTCAGTTCTGTCCGTCAGCCTCAGGAACCCACCCCACCTTCCATCCGCGCGTGTCACCAACAGAGGACCGGAAAGACAGCGCTTGCCGCGGGCCACACCCCATTTCGCACAGCGGTCCCCCTCTTTGCCAGCCTCAGGACTGCGGACGGCCCCCCCCAACTCCGTACCCCCAACAACGCATGCCTCTGTCTTGCAGCTTAAGTCGTTGACTGATAAGGGTTTCTTTTTTCCCTCCTCTTTGGAGTCTGGAGAGGAGAAAGGTTTACTGCAAGGGCCAAGCAAGGAGACCAGGTGGCTTGTGCGCAGAAGACACGAATGGTGATAAGGAATATTAAAGGGCTGGTGTAGACAGCCTCCTGCTTTTTACAGACCTACGGTTTGCTTAGAACTGATCGATTTTTAGAATCCTGTCTCTTACCTCCTTAAACTCTACTGTATTAACGCTCAAACACCTATAAGTAGACTCTCAACTTGAAGGAAAATTTCCTTCTCTAGAACCTTAGAAGACTAGTAAGAGGAAGGGGGTCAGAAAAGGCACACGTTGGCTAAAAGGGGGGGGCCGCTGTCTGAAGACCGGCCGGGGGCAAGAGACCTGGAAGAGCTAACTGCTCAGTTATTTCTGCAAAGGTTCTGGCCCAAGCCACAGCAGCACCCACGGCCCAGCCAAGGCACAGTGGCAGAACGCCAGTGGCAATGCGCTGTCCGCCCGAGGGCCCAACACGCGTGGCCCGCCGCGCCCCCTGGTGGACAGAGCCGTTAGGGCCTCACGCGCGACACGGGGAAGTTCCCCGGCTAAGGGTGGAACCGGAGCTTCAGCTGCTGGCCTACACCACCGCCACACACGGCCCAAGCCACGTCCGCGACCTACACCACAGCTCAAGGCAATGCAGGGTCATTAACCCACTCAGCAGGACCAGGGATGGAACCCGCCTCCTCAGGGACACTGGCGGGGCTGGGCACTGCTAGGCCACAACGGGAACCCCACAGCAGCCTGCTCTTGAAGCCGCCTGCCAAACGGCCCAACACACCATCTAGGAGGGTTGCTGTTCCTTCAATGAAGCACTCTGGGAAGGGGCCAGGTCCCCGCAGCGCAGGCGGCCTTCACACGTTTCGGTGTAGAAATCGGAGCGGACCTTCTGGCCCGGCGTGAGCGTGCTGTTTCCGCCCCTACTGCCTCTAGGGAGACTCCGGCGGCTGATCTTGTTTGTAATTAAAAACAAGACCCACCAACTTAGGTGTACCGGTAGCCAGATGTACAGAAGACACCCATCTCTCCTTAAACTTAGTGTATGCAATTGCTCTCCGGCAGAAGCGCCTCCAAGTAGAAAGTAAGAACCGCCAGTGACCCTTCACCAGAGTCACACGGGCAGGGGTTCTTTTCACAGCGGAGACACGTGACCCTGAAATGACGGAACCTCAGTCGGAAGAGCTCAGACTCCCAGGAGTGGACGTCAGGATCGCACAGGGAGCCTGTCAGACGCCAGACGCTGGGTGGGAACCGGGGAGGTACTTCTTATCCTCACCAAAACACGAGAACACTAACTGTGAGGTCAAGTTCGTGGGAAAGAGCTTGAAGACCCAAACCGCAAGGCGAAGGAGCCCCCGCAGCCTGCAGTCTCCTTACCGGGTACCCATTGAGAGGCTGAAAATACAGGGTGGTGTCAGTGATGCACACGTGTCCAGGATTTGTCACCAGAGGGGTCACCATTTCTGCTTTGCATTCCATGCGCAGCTTTTCAGAAACACTCTGGAATCTGAGAATACATTTTTCAGCAAGAGCAAGAAGAATCAGAAACTGATCTGCTTTCTAGGCTGAACTTTATGTGTGGGAGCTATGGTGCCACTGCAGAACAGCTGTCTAAACATTACATTTAATACAAGAAAAATGGTAACAAATTAGCCGATTTTTTTTTTTTTTTTTGTCTTTTGTTGTTTTAGGGCTGCACCTGCGGCATATGGTGGTTCCCAGGCTAGGGGTCTAATTGGAGCTACAGCTGCTGGCCTGCATACACGACAGCCACACCAACACCAGATCTGAGCTGCATCTGTAACCTACACCACAGCTCATGGCAACACTGGATCCTTAACTCGCTGAGGCCAAGGATTGAACCTGCAACCTTGTGGTTCCTAGTCGGATCCGTTTGCACTGAGCCACAGTAGGAACTCCAACTGATTAAATAAAACTACTAAATGGTATATATGGAGTACTCGGTTTTTAAGAAGCATTCTGGGTTATGTATCAAATGGCAGACAAGTAAAAAAATACCAAGCAACCCTTTGGCTGAACTCTTTGATTCCTCCTCTGAATAAATCGGCCTTGAAACTATTCTTATATTAACATAATTCTCTATGTCATTAAGACCTATTTTTACAGTAATAGAAACCGTTTTGGCATAGACAGCATTTATTTCACACTGTGCGTCATAAGGCTATGCGTACATAATCACAGGTACTTGAATATGGGCTCCAAAGTGAGTCTTCTGTGGGTTTAAGGCTGTAAAACCAGTCAGAGGTGATTACTATTTCCTCCTAAATTATTTAACCAATCAAAAAAGTCTATTTTTTTTGCTTTAGTATTGTAAACAGAATAGAAGGGAAACAACCAAATCATCGCTATTTCAAGACAATTACTTAGCTAAATAACTGGGTTACAAGTTGGTCTCCCTACAAGTCACAGGAGGAAAGCAGGAGGGCAGGCTTCCCCCTCCAGCTGGGCCTGGAAGGGGCCTCCCAGCTTCCCGACCGCGAACACCAGCCAGGCTGGCTGCAAAACCCTCCCGTTCTGTAGCCCATCGGACAGCTCAGGAGGCCCGGAGGCAGGGCCCAGCGCCGAGTGGCAGGAGCGGGAACACCTTCTGCCGTGCGGGTGCATGAGGGCTGCAGATGAGGCTGGGAGGGAGTCAGGCCTGGAGAGCAGGGAGGCGGAGGCTGGCGGCTCCGGGCACTGCCAAATCCTCCACGCGCCGCGATCCCCAGCCTTGTTGAGGGCAGTCTGGCTCCCCCAGTAAGGTCGAGACAAATGATGGGACTTTTCACAGCGAACAACAGACACCAAAGCGTAAGAAAAAGATGCTTTGAGTAGTGAAAGAAAACCCTGTCAACCCAGAATCCTGTCTCCGAAAAAAAAAAAAAAAAATACCCTGCCCAAATGAAGGCGAGATAAAGCTATTTTCAGAAAGGCTGGGGAGAATCCGCCCTGATGGATCTGCGCCAGAAGAAACACACGACAGGAAGCTCAGGCTGAAGGGAAGCAACACCAGACGCAGCACTGGGTCTGCAGGAAGCAAAGACGAGCAGTGGGACGTAAATATTCAAATATCCGAGGAAACAGAAAAAGATTACTTGTGTTTCAAATTTATGTACACACAAATTTATGTATCCCAGATTCTTTAGAAAAACTAAAGTAAGAACACTGTCTAGGGCTTCTACGGTTTATGTAGAAATTTAACAAAAGAGCACAGGTCACAGTGGGCAGGAGGGGCTACGGGGAACACACTGCAGGAAGGGTCCGGGTAGGAGCATGAGGTCCTCCTGTCTGCGGGTACCCCGTGTGCAGGTGTGCACTGTACCCCTCAGTGCACACTGCGAGGGACACCAAGTGATAAAGCTGAAAAGCAGAATCCTTAACAAGACTGGATTCACCCAAAAGAAGTCAAGAAAGGGGGAGCAGAGAGACAAGGAACAAATGAAATATTAGGGAACAAACAGAGTGGGTTTAAAACCAATTGCATCAATAGTTAATTATAAGTGAATTAAACATCCCCATTAACAAGCAGAGATTATCAGACTGTGCAAAAAGCAAGACTCAACTATATACAGCGTGCAGTTTGGAGACGGAATAAGACACAGGTAAAAGTAAAAGAGTAGAAAAGGATATATACCAGTCAGTCGCAACACACGGAAAACTGGTGTGTAAGGCTGTCCTTTCAGGGAGCATTTCTGTAGTTCATTACGAGAGACTCACGCTAAGTGAAGTCGGTCAGAAAGACAAATGCCATATGACGTCATTTACATCTGGACTCTTACATACGGCACAAATGAAGCCTTCCCCAGAAACACTCGTGGACGTGGAGAACAGACTTGTTGCTGACGGGGAGGGAGTGGGATGGACTGGGAAACTGGGGTTGATAGATGCAAAGCGTTGCCTTTAGAGTGGATGAGCGATGACGTCCTGCTGTACAGCACAGGGAACTATATCCCGTCCCTTGTGATGGAATATGATGGAGGATAAGGCGAGAAAAAAATGTATATATGTATGACTGGGTTGCTTTGCTGTACAGTAGAAATTGACAGAACACAGTAAATCAACTATAACGGAAACAATAAAAATCATTAAAAAACAAAAAATGGTACCAAACCAAAATAGTCATATTACATACCATCTCTGAGAATCTGACAAATGTTAAATGTCTGATTGTGTTAGGTGTAAAATAAGATGCAGGAAAATACTTAAAAACCCTTTGTTTTTCCCACTGGATGTGGAAGGAATAAAGTCGCTTCATCAAAAAGAAAACTGGTGTGGCTGAGGCAGAGCAGACAGTACAGACAAGGAGAGGCACTTCATGATGACGAAGGGGTCACTGCATTAAGACAACATCACACATCTAAAGGTGCATAAACCTAATAACGGAGCTTGACAAGGATGCGTAACGCAAAGATGGGAAACTACATAATCATCACCAGCACTTTTAAAAACCCTTCTCTCAGTAATCAACAGAGCAAATCAACAAAAAGTCAATGAAGCACAGATGACCTGAACGACCACCAACCAGCTGGACCTGAATGACACGGACTGAACACACCCTCCACAGCTGCACAGCACTTCACTCGGGGCCTGTGAAACCTTTGCCAGATGGACCATATGTGGAGCCGTAAAACAAATCTCTACAAATATCAAAACACTGAAACATACAGTCTCTGAACCAAAATAGTATTAAACTAGAAGTCAGTAACGATAATAAAATTGCCAAATATACAGAAGATAAACATACTTCTAAACAACCCAAAGGAAAAACCCAATGGGTCAAAGAAGAAATGACCAAGGAAATCATGAAATATTTTACACAGATGATACTGAAAACAGATCACGATCCGTGGGATGCATCTGAGCAGGGCTTAGAGGAAGGTCTGTCTTAGTCCTGCTTACGTTACAAAAGAAGGTCTACAGCCAGTGATGTGTTTGTAGGAATCTAGAAAAAGAACAAGGTAAACCCAAACTGATTAGAATTCATGAGGACGGGGTTTGATCCTGGCCTTGTACAGTGGGTTAAGGACCCGGCATTGCTGTTAAGTTGCAATGTAGGTCACAGACACGGCTTGGATCCCAAGTTGCTGTGGCTGTGGTGTAGGCTGGCAGCTGCAGCTCCAATTAGACCCCTAGTTTGCGAACTTCCATACCGTGAGTGTGGCCCTAAAAAGCAAAAACACCAGAAACGAAAACCAAAAAACAAAACAGGAGCAGTTCCCGTTGTGGCACAAGGGAAACAAATCCCACTAGGAACCATGAGGTTGTGGGTTTGATCCCTGGCCCCGCTCAGTGGGTTAAGAATCTGGCGTTGCCTTGAGCTGTGGTGTAGGTTGCAGACGAGGATTTGATCCTGCATTGCTGTGGCTGTGGTGTAGGCCGGAGCTGTAGTTCCAATCTGACCCCTAGCCTGGGAACCTCCATATGCCACAGGTGTGGCCCTAAAAAGCAAAACAAAAAAAAATGAACCCAAGGAAGGAAATCGTAAGAGTGGACCTCAATTTTATATAAAACGGGAAAACAGAAAAAACAAAGTCAAATCTTTGAAAACGTTAATGAAACTGGCAAAGCTCTGGTGATGATACAGAAAGAGAACACACAAAGCATCAATATAAGGGATAAAAAAAAGAGGGACCATCGGTCCAGATCCTGCTGATGTTATAAGGACATTACAATCCTGAGGCCTACATCTGACAACTTAGATAGACGGGACAAAGTTTTTGAAAAACACAACTTGCCAAAACAGGCACAAGAAGAAACAGACAACCCGAAGAGTCCTATGAATCGAGTAAATAAACTGAGTAATTAAGAACACCTCAGGCCTAAATGGATTCACCAATAAATTCTATTACAATTTGAGAAATACAACCCTACACACTCTTTTAGGAAAAATAAAGGGACATTTCTAACTCACGTTATGTGATTAGCATAACCCTGACAGCAAAACCTCACACTAGGATTTACAGGGCAATATCCATGAACACAGGCACAAATTCCTTTACAAAATACTAGCAAAGCACATCTAGCAAGATATAAAAAGGATAATATATCATAAGCAGGATTTAGCCCATGAATTGTTTTAACAAAAGCAATCAACATAATTCACATTAACAAAATTATAAAAAAGATCTTAAATGCACAGAAACTACTTAAATTCTAAACAGATTTTTGAAAATACTCTCAGCAAACCAGGAATAAAAAGGAACCTACAGCTATCAGCATTCCATGATGGTGAAACATTAAACCTTTTTCCTATAAGAGCAAGAACAAAGCAAGGATGTCTGCTCCCACCACATCTATTAATCAATTGTGCAATGAGGCAAGGAAAAGCCACAAGAATTTCTGTAAAATTGTCATTATTCACAGATTAAATGATTATGCATATAGAAAACTCTATAGAATCTACAAAAAAAAAAAAAACCTGCTGGAACTGATGAGTAAATTTTATATTTAGAATAAGTCAGAGGATGCAAGGTCGCTTTAAAAAAAGAAAATTTCTGTAAGCCAGTAAACATAATTGGAAAATAAATTTCAATAGCATAAAAAAAATACAATTACACCCAATAAAAGGTGGCAGCATCTGTGTACTAACAGTGGGGGGGGCACTGGATGGGGGCAAGTCTGAAATTAGTCTAAAGTATTTTAAAGAGGGCATTTTGGGGGTAGAGATGGGGAACCTGAACATGGAGCTATAAGTTACCTGGCATTATAGAACTATTGCTACTTGAGTATTAGAACAGTATGGAGGCATGAAGGGCAGAGAACTTCCTCGTGCCAGACACATGCTGAACTAATCATGGGGGAAGCATCACCAAGTCCTGCAGTGTCATTTCAAATGATTCAGAAAAAAATTTACATTCACATTTCACCTACAATAAACATACACACATGCACATTATATATATAGACACACACAAAGCAAAGAGCGTGAGCACACAAGAATCAAAGCAAATTTGGTGAAATGTTGACAAATTAACACCTGTGACTCAGAGGGTTATCTGTGCTCATTGTATTCTTTCAACTTGTGAGAATTTGAAACTTTTCAGAATGAACAGTAGAGAAAAACACAGTTATCCTTTACGTCTTTAATTAAAAAGCCTTTCCTTGGAAGTATGCCGAAAGCTTATCTTAGCAAGAGTTTCCCCCCCTTTTTTTTTTGTTAGAGGAAGTATAGAATCCTGCAATAAGTCACTTTGTGCTGTAGAAATTTCTTCCCCAAATTCTTTAGCCTAACACTTTGGAGATGGGATAGGTTAAAACTTCACAGAGAACCATTTCTGAAATTAATGTCATGCTGAAGCCTAGGATTAAAGTCTAAATTGCTACTTAGAAAAATTATGCATCCTAAACAGGTCAAAAGAAGCTAATTCATATTCCTTTTCCTTCCTAAAATTGAAACTATTCTTCCTCCCACAGCAATCCATTTAACGTATGTTACAAGTACAAAGATGAAAACTAATGCTATAGAAGTGAAACAAGCAGCAGCAAAGGAACATAAACAGCAGAAAACACATTACTGGCCAGAGAACTTTACCGGTAATTCTTCAATATTTTAAAATGTGGTGTAAGGGTCTTAAGTCTCACAAAAATACCAATAAAACAGAACACTGCAAACTAATGTTATTTATAAGTATAACGTTCTAGCAAAAGCCCAGCACATAATAATCCATAAATGAATCTATTCGACCAATATATTCTATTTTGTCCTAAGCTGGAAGGGCCCCAAATGCAAAAATCTAAAATAAAAATGAATCTACAAGTTCCCTTCGTGGCTCAGGGGTTAACAAACCCAACTAGGATGCATTAAGATTCGGGTTCAATCCCCAGCCTTGCTCAGTGGATTAAGGCTCCAGTGTTGTGGTGGGGTGTGGTGCACGCTGCAGCTGTGGCTCGGATCTGGCGTGGCTGTGGCTGGCAGCTGTAGCTCAGATTCGACCCCTAGTCTGGGAACTTCCATATGCCATGAGTGTGGCCCTAAAAGGCCAAAAAAAAAAAAAAAAAAAAAATGAAGAGCTAACTAAATGGAGAGGTTCACTGTAATCAATAAAAGTCCCAGCAGCCTTTACCTTCATGGAACTTGACAAGCTGACTCTAAATTTATGCAAAAGCGTGTTAAGACCAAGAATAGTGAAGACAGGTTAAAAAGGAAAATAGCGTGCGGGGGGCCTGCAGCACTCCCGGAACCCACGGTTGACCTAGAGCGACCTAATTCATACAGCGGGGCTGCAGAAGGAGATGGAGTCAAACAGCCCCAATCTGCTTACTATAAGGAAATCCACTTAAGGCAAGAAACAAGAGAACAGGCTAATATAAAACCTGTATTTAAAACAGTTACTTGCAGAAGATATACTGGGAACTTAGAGAAAACAAAACAAAAAAAAAAAAACGAAACATTAGACCACTAAGAAGGGAGCTCCTGGGAGCCTCCCGGATCCCTTAGGAAGGCACCTGTCACAGCCCGGGGTCGGGAGGGGCTTTCCAGGACAGCGGCCGGCTAAGCGGAAACGAGCGCGCTCAGGAAGAGCTGGCAGGTGCCCGGACCGCAGGCCGGGGGTTCCGAGCGGGGCTCCGCGGAAGGAGACCACGCGGCCCTGAGAACCACCCGGAGGCAGAAAAACAGAGCTTCAAGGAGAGCCACCGGCCGCCAGCCTGTCACCAAGGCCAGGACGTGAGCCCCGTGGGGGGCGGGGTGGGGAGAGACTCCCCCTGAAGACCACGGAGGGTCTGAAGAGCCTCCGACAGACCAGGGATAAAAACGAGGGGGGAGGACGCAGGAGGAGGGCTGGGGGCACGCGGGCGGGCTGCACGCCGGCCCAGCGACGGAGCGGCAGGGCTGGGGCCTGGGTTGAGGCTGTGACGTGTGAAGGGACAGGACCTCACAGACCAGAAGATCCTGGGGAGCACCAGTCAATGGCCTTCCGGACGGACCTGTCCCTGGGAAGCGGGGAGGCGGCCCTGACCCCCCCCCAACACACACACCGCTGCCCCCTCCAAGCGGCCCGGGGAGGCGGGCGATCACACCCGGACACAGCGAATGATGCCTAAGGTCACGGCGCCGGAGGCTTCCCTCATCAGGACACGAAAATCACTCAAAACTTACCTGTTCTTGTCGAACGATGTCCTAGCCAAGCGTGACTGCAAAATAGCTGTTATCTATTAAAACAGAACCAATTTAAAAATGGATATAAGTGCTTATAAGTGACATAGCAATAGAAGTTAATCCACAATAGAGGCAGAGATCCTTAGGAAACCTTACCATAGCAGCTTGGTCCCCTAGTTTGTCCAGGCAGGATGCTCTGTGAAGCTAAGACAGTATAAATAGATAGGAATTTATTTCCTTAGAAGCAATGGAAACCACCACCATTCTGTCAGTAACAGCAAAAAGCGACTCCATCTATCCATGGCTTCTTCCCCACGTACACTTTTCTCTCCCTTTTTTACAACTGCACCTGTGTCATATGCCAGTTCCCAGGCTAGGGGTCAAATCGGAGCTGCAGCTGCTGCCACAGCCATAGCCACAGAGGCCAGGGATCAAACCTATGTCCTCATGTGTACAACGTGTGGTGCTTAACCCATTGAGCCACAACATGAACTCCCCTCATGCATAGTTTTCAAGTTCAACATATTCAGGGAAATGTGTCTCATATTTATAACAGGTTACAGTTTTGGTAAGACATACGACTATGAAATTCTATAAAAATGAATTTCTGGAGTTCCCATCATGGCTCAGTGGATATGAATCCGACTACTATCTTTGAGGACTTGGGTTCGATTCCTGGCCTCGCTCAGTGGGTTAAGGATCAGGCATTGCCTTAAGCTGCAGTGTAGGTCGCTGACACAGCTCAGATCTGGTTTCGCTGTGGAGTGGGCCCCAGCCTGGGAACTGCCATATGTCGCGGGTGTGCCCCAAGAAGACCAAACAGACAGAAGTTTCTAAGTTTGCCAGGGAACATCTGAGCAAAGCACTGGCTCACCTGAAGCAATGTCTCCACAACATCTTCCACTTTCCTTGAAATATCCAATTCAAAGACATACTCCATTGTGCCCTAAAAAGGGAGACAGACCAAAGGAAGAGGGGCAGCAGGTCAGGAGCCTCATTCTGAGACCCTCTGTAGCCCCCGCGCCTGGCTCCTGCCCACCCCCCGCGAGGCAGGCCCTGGGGAGCGGGTCCCCTAGCGGATTTGCTGCTACGTGTATCATTTCCTTTTCTCTAACTCTTTCCTAGTTCTTTGAAGTTTAGAGGCAGGTTTTTAAATTTGAGACCTTCCCTTTTTTAAGGTAAGCGTTTACCCCTCTGAACTTCCCTCCCAGGACTTCTCGTGCAGCAGCTTTTAAGTTAGGTTTGCTGTTTCCATTCTGATCATCTCGAGCTTTGCCTTTTGTAAGGGCCACACCCATGGCGCATGGCCGCTCCCGGGCCAGGGATTTAATCTAAGCCACGGCTGTGACACAAGCTGGATTCTTAACCCACTGAACTGCGGCGAGAACCCCTTGACATATTTTTAAATTTCCCTTTAACTACGTCTTCAACCCGTTGGCCAAAGTGTTTAATTCCCACACGTGTGGGTCTTCCCGCCGCTGTGGGTTTCCAGCTTCGTTCTGCTGCGGCGGGAAAAGCTACCCGGGGGAGCGACTTCCACCTTCTGAGATTCGCTGACTGGTCCTGTGACCCGACCCGCGATCTGCCCCGGAGGCCGTGCCGTGTGCACGCGGCAAGCGCATGTCCCTCCCGCGGCAGGACGCTCTGCCTGCGATGCGGGTCGTCTGGTCCGAGTGCTGCTCGAGGCCCGTCTCCCTAACGAGCCTCTGTCTGGACGACACGTCCGTTGCTCAAAGTGGGTGTGCGTCTCCTCCGTCCTGGGCGGTCAGCCCCCGTTCACACGCTCGGGTGCGGAGGCTGGCTGTGCACCTGCTGCCACAGTTTACGTGCCAAGCTCACTCCCTGCCGCCAGGGCCGGTCTGCGGGGCTGGCTCTGGGCTGCAGCTCAATGCCCAGCTCTGTTTCGGGGGGTCCCCAGGCCTCCAGAGCTACAGGTCCTGAGAGCTCCCAGAGGGCCAGCTGCCCCCAAAGCCAGAACACTGGCCTACGGTCGCGTCTCCTCTCTCCCTCCCCAGCCGTGCGGCACCGGGCCAGGGGAGGGCTACAATGAAAGGGTGTGACCACTGTCCCCACCGGCCTCAGCGGCTCATTTCATGCTAACCTGGGGCGCTCACACAGGGCATCGGTCCATGTTTCTGCACTGGTCTCTCGTGAGGGGCACGAGTCTGGGCTTCCTATTCCATCCTCTCACTGTCATCATCAAGGTCACGGTCCCCCCACTTTTAACCTGAGAACCCCTCCGTGTCCTAACTCACACTGGAGCATCCCTCCGCTTCAGAAAAACCCTACGTGTCCTTCAGTGGCTTTGCACTGAGGGGGTGTCAGGGGAGCCCTGGCAGGGAGGGCACACCGGGCAGTGGTTCTCCACCCGGGGGGTTCTACCACCCCCACAGGACGTTTGCCAGTGTGCAGAGGTGCCACCCAAGGTGGGGGGACAGGGCAGTGGGGCATTCAGTGGGTGGGGACAGGCTGTGGACACGGCCCCTCGCAAGGAAGGGCCGTCCTTCCCCAAAGGCCAGTGGCACCACCCGAGAGTTTTCATGTTCCTGACTGACGGGAGCAGCCAGGCGCTCCTGTACATGAAACGCAGAGGCGGCTGCAAGTGGCCGGGGGCTCCTAAGTGCTGCCTGTGACCAGAACTGGGATCCAGCCTGCGGGACGGCAACCGCTCAGAGAGGGTGGCCTTCCTGATTCCAGGTGTCGTTCCAAGGTGCAGCGGCCTCCAGGTCCTGTAAGACCTCCTCTGCTAGGAGTCACCCCTACTATACACCGAGCTAAGGCACCAAGCACTGAGCCAAGCCCAGAACAGCTGCACACACGCCTAGGCTCACACCACAAGTCCCATGTCCAGGTCCACTCAGAGCTGCTGCCCCTTCAGGAGAATAAGTTACGGAGCTCCTCAGTAAGAGGGTAGCCGGGAAACTTATCTTTCAAACATCTGAAAGAAATTCTCATGATAACCAATAATCTCATAAATGGTGTAATTCCAATTTCAACTTTTAATCTATACTTTAAGCTTTCTTTCCCTAATAGACATTTACGTTAAAAGGCTAATTGAAATCTCTTGGCCTCAAGTCTGTGTCTCCCTTGGGTAATTTTGTGATAACTGTTAAGCAACAAGCTTTTAAATATCTGTTATTATTACACTTCATTAAAGTTAATAGACACAGAATCAATGTTCAAAATCACTATTTAAATGGCTGAGGATAAATGAAGTTTTACTTACCCTTTCTATTTTATATGGTGCAACAACATTGTGTTCTTTAATGAAATACACCTGAGAAAGATATTTGTAAAATCATTAAACTTTGTCACAGTAATGAGTACTATACATTAGGAGGTTAGAAATCAAATTTGTCACTGTTACTTAATCTGTCTCCAAACACTTGCATTAAAAACAGTATGACTTTAAAGTTCTGATAAAATAAACATTAAAAAGATTTATCGAGACCAGGTAGCACCCTGACTGGACAAGCGCAATGTCTAAGACGTCCTATGAATGTCATCACGAGGATCCAGGTAGACAGGAGAAGGATGCTAATCTAAGAAGTGGGTAAAACAAAGGCACCGAGGTATGAAATTCATTAACAAAGAAATTTCTCTTCCCTAGAGGTGCCAGGCATTCAGTGTTTCCATACGTGCCAGATACTAGTAACCGTGTCAAACACCAACACCGCACCCCCAACACCAGAGCCAGAAGCCGGCCCGCCCTCCCGTTTCGAGGGAGGGTCTGCCTGGCCTCCCACACCAGCCACTCTGCTCGCAAGAACAGGACCCCACAGGATTACACGCTGCACTTTCTCCCACTTAAAACACAGATTAAAAATGCTCTCTTGGTTTCACATCCTTCTTTGACTATTTCTGTTCCCTTTTGGGGGCAAAACTCTTTTCAAGAGCTGACTGTACTTTCCTGGGCCCAGGACAGGTTTCCTTCAATCTGTGTTACTGTGACCGCCCCCGGCAAGGTCAGAAAGAAGGCAAAAGGTCCCCCTGCCACCGATTCTCAGGACTTCCTTGATTCTGTTTCTCAGATACGACAGAGCTGACGACTCTCCCTGGAGCAGCTTTCCAGCTGGCTCCCCTCACCTGCTGCTGGCGACCTCACCAGGGCCGCTTGTCTTCCTGGGGCCCCCTGCTCTCCGCCCAGCGGCCTCCCTCAGTCCCAAAAACCTCCCCCAGCCCCCAGGGCCTGATGGAAGCACCTGGAAATTGGTCACAGCCAGGTTTACGGCTCTAGCCTCAGCCTCCTCCCTGAACGTCTGCTGGCCCCCAGCTGTCCCTCCTGACGGGGTCTCCAGCCCCCGGGCTGGCTCAGACACAAAGCCGGAGGGCCCCTTGTTTCATGTCTGACTCTAACTCCTCCCCAACAAGGTCCCTGCCCTGCTCCAACCTGCCTTCCCCGCCTCTCCCTTTGCCCCCTGCCCAGGACGCTCACACCGCAGGGCCCCTCTGTGCCCGGAACCCCATCGCAGGGTCGTGGTCACAGCGAGACCTCCGGCCTGCAGGCTCCCTGACCACCAGATCCAACCCAGCACCTGCATTTCTTCTCCTGCTCTGTCCTTCCGTCCTGCTTTCACATTCCTCGGGGCATTTACACTACAGAAGACACCTGCTTGCGATCAGCCCCCACTGAATGTAGCGGGACTCAGACACTTTTGTTCTCTCATCTCCAAAGCCTTGAATAAAGTTCCCACAGGTTGCCCGAGCACTACCATTCACACACACACCCTTTTTATTCTGCCAGCAAAACCCTCTAAAGCCTAAAGAACCGTAAGGTATTTCTCTGAAACCCTGTGATCTGGTTAAGTAGCCAAAAGGACATGAAAGTTGCGGGGTTTGGGTCGTGTGCTTAAGCCAGGAAGCTCGAGACCTGAAAGGTAGTTCACGTCTAGTCACCCAGAGGTCAGGCTGGTTTTGAGTCTGCTGGATACAAGGCCTCTTACACAAACCATCGCAGGAGGTGGAAGGATTGGGGGCTTTCGAAGTTTATTAAAATCTTAATAAAACACATTTATAGTTGAACCTTTACTTCCAACTGAAAAAACACCTACTCCTTTCAGGTTATGGATGCTCTAGAATAAAGCCACGTGTAGAAACGACACTAATTCTATAGCAGTAAGAACACAGGTGTGGGCCAGCATTCTCAACAGGGCTCCTTCCCCGAAGTAACAACAGCCGGAGCTGCTTTCACGTACCCCAGTAACCCGACACCCACGCGAGCCTCTGAAATGCTTTCTCCCCTACAATTACTAGGCTCATAGAAGGCAGGCCTAGAAAAATCACCTCATGGGTATCTCCCAAGCTTTCACAACATAATCTTCAACACACATGAACAAGGTCCGTGAACAAGAGGGTTAAGTGACCCAAAAGCCACTGGGAGGCTCCGCTCCCGCCTGGCGGGACTCAACGCTGCGTCAAGTCCTGAAGAAATCTGTCTCGGCTTCCTACAAACCTCCCTGCACGCCCTCGATGGCAGAATGATTCCTCCGCGAGCACTTCAAGGAGCCGCGGCTCTGCAGAGAGCGCAGGCAGCAGACTCCTCCTCGCTCGCATCTTGAAGGTGAAGGCGGGGAGGCGGGGACAGCGCTAGTGAGCGCCCTCCTTTCCGCTTTCCTCAAGACCCACAGGTGAGCTAAGTGCAGTCGGCCTGTGCCTAACACGGGTTTAAACTGCACGGCTTCACGTAGACGCGGATTCTTTTCTATGTTTTGACCTCATGCGTGGCACGCGGAAGTTCCCAGGGCCAGGGTTATGTTACAGCAGTGACAGCACCGGATCCTTAACCCACTGAGCCACAGGAGAACTCCATTTTCAATAATGAGGCAATTTGTAAGAAGATGAACTGCGTGGCTCAGAAATATAGAAAAAACTAAAGAGAAAGATACGTCAGAGTTTCAGTTGTGGCTCAGTGGAAAAGAATCTGACTTGTATCCATGAGGATGCAGGTTCAGTCCCTGGCCTCGCTCAGTGGAGTGAGTGGCATTACCGTGAACAGCAGTGTAGGCCGCAGATGCAGCTTGGATCTGGCATTGCTGTAGCTCTGATTCGACCTCTAGCCTTAGAGACTTCCATAGGCTGCAGGTGCACCCCTAAAACGCACAAAAAAAAAACCCAAAACACAAAAAAGTACACTTAATGAAATACACCTGAGAAAGATAGCGAATCCACAGAATACACATAGATAGTAGTCTCTTACTCACAACCATGAACTGCACACAAGCCTATTACAGAAAGTTAAAATTTATCAGGGCTTACACACAGACTGGACACGGCGCCCTTCGCGGTTGTAAGACATGTAAATAAACGTGAAGCTGCAGTGCTAAGTCACAGCTACCGAGCAGTGACCGCAGTGCACGCCATACACTGTCGGAACCTTGAGGCCGCCTCCTGTGCTTCTGCGCTGAGGTCGGGAGGAACCTGAAAAGCCGGCGGGACACTGTTCATCTCCACCTCAGCAGTTGTCGCTACAGCGAATTGTGCGTCTCGGTAACGGTTCTCGTGCATTTTTCATCGTGTTTAGTGTGTTGCTGTAAACCTTGAATAACACCACGGGACCCACACGAAGCGCCTCTGGTGATGCTGTCAGTGCCCCCGAGAAGCAGACAGAAAAGTCGGGACGTTACGAGAAGAGTGAATGACGCGGTGGGTACCAGAGACAGGGCTGCAGCCGCAGTGAACACCATGTCAACATACATGAATCCAGTGTAAAGACCACTGTCTTAAAAATAAAAGGAAAGAAATTCACCAAGCCATCAAGCGGCTACCCAGCAGGCGTGAGAACCTGGCACTGTCTGTGAAATACTTTTATCTCGTATTAAAGATGCACCTCCCATGTGGGTACCCAGGCAGCTCTAAGAAAGCCATCCCTAGAGACTAATATGCCTTGAGGAAAAGAGTCACCACGTGACAGCTCAAAGCAAAAGGAAGGTGAGGACCTAAAGCTGGAGGATGTGACGGAGACAAAGGATAGCTTGATAATTTCCTAAAGACGTGTGGTACCAGAAGAAGCAGATTCTGCTGACCAAGGGGCA
Organism: Catagonus wagneri; assembly: GCA_004024745.2. Classification (NCBI taxonomy): domain Eukaryota; kingdom Metazoa; phylum Chordata; class Mammalia; order Artiodactyla; family Tayassuidae; genus Catagonus; species Catagonus wagneri. The sequence continues at coordinate 4,477,418 of PVHT021183584.1, forward strand.
GTAGATCGTCCCAGACGCCCTTAAGAAAACCCCTGGGAATGGGCTAAACACAGACCAGAAAGAGTCCCTCAGAGGACGCGTGCTGGCAGAGAAGGAAGCACCAGGCGTCGAGGCAGGGAGGGCAGGGAAACGCAGTGGGGGTTTTGGACCAGGACTGCCCTTCTCGGGAGAGCTGCTGACACCCCCAGCCTTGAAGGGAAAAGATAAGCCCAGCTGCTGGTCTTTCGTTTGTACAACAAAGAAGCCTGGACAACGGGAGGACGCTTTTTCTGGATGAGTTCCATGAAGCTTTGTCCCTTAAGTTGGAAGTATTTTGCAAGTAATAATAGAGACTGCCTTCCAAAGCTCTTCTGACCCTGGACAGTTAATCCCCCTGGCCTCCCAGAAGCCCATGAATTCAGCACGGGAAGCGCCAGACGCGGCCTAATTCAGCCTCCGGATCCGGGGGTCCCGAGGAGCTCCAAGGCTCCTCCCACGCGGTGCTCCACGGACAGGGCCGTGCAGGCCGCAGAGGGAGCCTCTGTAAAGAGACGCCGAGACACGGGAAGGAAGACGCCACGGCTACTACAGACAACGGCGTGACCGCCGTAAGGTAGGGTCAGCACGCTCCTGCTGGGCAAACCGTGTCCGGGGCCGCACGCACGTCGTGGGAGGTACGGCAGAGCCCGCCGAGGAGACCGTGAGCGAGATCAGGACACGGCGACAAAAGGCAGGGGAACATTAAGATCTGGATCCCGGAGGAAGCCCAGAGCTAGCAGACCACACCAGAGGCACGAGCAGAGGACAAGCCGACGGAGACGAGAGCTTCCGCAACGGCCCAGACGATGAGCGAGGAGATGCAGAAGCAGCAGAGCCAGGAAATAAACCGACACGAGACAACCTGGCAGAAGGTTCTGGTCACTAAGGCTGCCTCTGATGTCCTCTGTGACACGGACCCTTCGGTGACGCAGGCACTGAGACGACAGCCAGCGGTGGAAGGACCGGGCAGCGGGGCAACATTTTTAGAGAAATAAGGCCGAAAAGCCAAGACACAAATTACATTTTTGCATGAAGTTACACCGAGCGTGGCTGCCGCTCCCTTCCCGTCCTCCTCCGTCTCGGTCACCCACGCGCCGTGGCTCCCAACCCCCTCTTCCCGCCTCCCGCTCAGCGTGAAGACAGCCGCCGTGGACGCAGATCTCCCCGCAGAGGACGGCCCGTCCTCACACAGCCCAGGAGGAGTAACATTTAACAAAGTTAATCGCCTGTTAGTTTCCTCATTGTTTTACAACTTCACTTTTCAAAGAACTGCATTACTGGACAGCGCGCCTAACTGGAGGAACTGCATGTCGGCCTAGCATCGCAGGGTTGTTTTTTTTTTTTTTAAAAGATGTGTCATTGGAATTCCCGCTGTGGGTTGGCGGCATCTCTGCAGCACTGGACACGGGTTTGATCCCCAGCTCAGTGGGTCAAGGATTTGGCACAGGTTGCAACTGCGGCTTGGATCTGATCCCTGGCCGGGAAACACGGTATGTCACAGGGCGGCCAACAAAGAAAAAGTCAGTCCCCAGGAGTTCCCTGGTGGCCTAGCAGTTAAGGATCCAGCATAGTCACTGCTGTGGCACAGGTTCGATCCTTGGCCACGGGCATGGCCAAAAATATAAACAAACCAAAAAACCCAGAGAACATGCAATAATGTTTCTAATGCTGTATAGCGAATGTGATCTAAGTCAGCGTGCCCAGCCTTGTAACGCCTCCCTCGGTAGGCAGCGCAGGCTGGGCTACTGTAAAGTGGTCGTGTCGTGTCGACTACACAGGGCTGCGATAAAGCCACCACACTGCTGGCCCTGCATTATCAATGCACGGACCATTACACTTGCAAATAGATAAGAATTTTTTTCACATTTTCATTTTTGATGCCCAGCATTGCTAGTGGCACGTCTAATATCTAAACTGTTTCGCATCACAGAAGACAACACGGACGCAGGTCCCCACAGTCATAACTCATAAACAGACAAACTTATAGCAAATCCAGTCCAGTCCTGCATTTTCTCTTCCTTACAGTTTCCTTGAAAACATTTCTCTCTAGAGTATGTAACACGTAACATACAGTATGTGTTAACTCAGCGCTTGCATCATTGGTAAGCCGACAAGAGGCTGCTGGTCATTAAGCGACACATGGATTTTCAACCGTGTGGGGGGTCAGCGACCCTAAGATCTGCGTTGCTCCAGGGTCAACTGTGTGTGACAGGAGGCAAACACGTTTTGATGTATCACTGTACTGCCAATATGAAGCCCAGTACTGGGCACATACATCTGTACTGAACAGATCTGCAGTAAGTACAAGGTCGTGACTCCAAGCATCGCAATTAGACGAGACTGGGCTTCCTGAGCGGTCACCACGAGTCGGCCCAGCCCGCAGTGCTGTGTGCTGACCTCCCACCTTTAGCTCAACCGCCCCCCACCCCACCCCCAGAACTTCAGGCTGAGTAAATAACGGAGAATCCCATTAGAAGCCACAAGTTTTAAAACACACTGCTCAGTGACTCAGTTTTAAAAGCATTTAAACACTTATTCCAGTCAGCTTCATTTGAGATGTCTTCAAATAACTTCATCATGCTAAAAAACTGAGATATGTGTGTATGTAAATATATACGTATGTTTCTTCTTAGGGGCACACACTTGTGACATATGGAAATTCCGAGCTAGGAGTCAAATTGAAGCTGCATCTGCCAAACTACGCCACAGCCACCCCGGATCTGGGCCATGTCTGCAACCTACACCGCAGCTCATAGCAATGCCGGATCCTTAACCCACCAAGCGAGGCCAGGCATCAAACCCACACACTAACGGATAATAATTGGGTTTGTTACCACTGAGCCACAGTGGGAACTCCCTGTATTTATCAATTTAAATGTCTGTTCAGGTGAGAAAAAAAGACTTACTAAGTGCTTCTTACCTGGCTGAAAATGAGTGAAATCTCCCCGGATATTGTCCTAAAATGCAGATAAAAGTCATCAAATATAGATAACTTTGGAGTAGAAGTTAAATTAAACAGTTGTGGCAATGACCTACTTTGCAAAGTGTCCATTGGCTCCATTCTCTCCATGCTTTCCTATTTTTATACAGTCTCTCAAAGGAATCTGTATAAAATTGAGAGAAATATTAATAAAAATAAGCCAAGGTATAAAACACAGTAAGGCTGTTTCCTTTCACATTGAAAATGCATTTACCTTAATGATGGGCTGGGATATTGCATCCGGTTCAAAAATAACTGACTTTGAACATATTTTTAAGGAGCCTCTGATTTTCCTAGAAATGAAAGCACAAAGCGTTATTAAGTCACAAAAGAGTCATAATACACTTTAACTAGAGTGCAAGTGACCAAAGCATCAACTAATAAAAGATCAAAGAAGGGTATTGAAAGGTTGGAAAATACAGTATGACAATTTTCCCATCTCCGCCTCCCTAGAGGTTAAAGAATCTACGTGTGTTGCAGAACGCTTTCCCTGCTGAGCACTGTCCATGTATTTTGTTCCTACATCTGGTCCTCAGAACTGCTGTGAAAGCAAAACAGATTTCTGATCCTTGAGAAATGCCGATTCCAGCCTGTCTGTGCTCAAAATTTTTTTTTTTTTTGTTCTTTTTTGCCTTTATCTAGAGCCACACCCGTGGCATATGGAGGTTCCCAGGCTAGGGGTCTAACAGGAGCTGTAGCTGCCGGCCTTCGCCACAGCCACAGCAACGCGGGATCCGAGCCGCATCTGCGACCTACACCACAGCTCACGGCAACGCCGGATCCTTAACCCACTGAGCAAGGCCAGAGATTGAACCCACAACCTCATGGTTCCTAGTCGGATTTGTTAACCACTGAGCCACGAAGGGAACTCCCTGTGCTCAATTCTTTTGACTTTTAATTTCCCGTATCTTAAAGAACTACTCAGAAAGCAACACTGAACATCTAAAAGTGATTAGAGAAGGGGTTTTTCTTCTTATTCAAAATCATGAAAAAACAACAGAGTTTGAATTTAGCGCATGAAACGCTTTTGCCGGCTGAGTCTGGGGTGTGTAGCAACTCAGGGGGAGCCTAGTTCTACGACACCAAGCAAGTCTGAGGGCCATCTGCCCACTCTTGTCACGTCAGATAAAAATCAGTTTTCCTGGGACACTTACGTGCCTCCAGGAAGTTCTGGGGGAGCCTGCCTGAGCGTGTTACAGGCCAGTGTGCGCCCCACACCTGAAGCTAACCCAGAGCCACACGTTTGTCATCTTGTATTGACTGGATGATTTCTGGCAACAGTCAAACCAAGGCAATAACTGTCATCTGAACCCAGGTTAAGAAATGCTGGAACAAGTTCCCATTGTGGCTCAGTGGTTAACGAATCCGACTAGGAACCATGAGGTTGCGGGTTCGATCCCTGGCCTCACTCAGTGGGAAAGGATCTGGCGTTGCTATGAGCTGTGGTGTAGGTTGCAGACGCAGTTCAGATCCGGCGTTGCTGTGGCTGTGGTGTAGGCCGGTGGCTACAGCTCCAATTCGACCCCTAGGCCTGGGACTCCCCATATGCCATGGGTGCGGCCCTATAAAGTCAAAAAAAAAAAAAAAAAAAGAAGAAAAAGAAATGCTGGAACATTACCTTATAAGAAAGCCGCCCTACGACAAGTTTCCAAGAGTGAGTTTTGTCTACATGTAGGACTCCGATTGTGTGTTTGTTAAAACCACTTGCAGGGCACTTGGCCTTCATCTCCCCGCTGCCCGGCCTCCCTACTCGGCCCGTCCCAGGGGCCTCTTTCCTGAAGCGATGCTTTTCCTCCAACCCAGTTAAGTCCTACCTGCTCTCCAGTCCTGTGCCCCCTCGCCGGTCAGGTCCTCCTCTACCGGGCGAGTTGAATCTCACGCCCTTCCTGGACCCGATTAAGCCCCACCCGCCCGAGGAAGGCCGCCCCCGTGCACACTCGCATACACCGAGGGGACCGGCAGGCTCAGGTTGCCGAAGGTTTTGAAGTGGCCGGCAAGTCTTCCTCAGGGGACCTTTTATTTTTTTTTGTCTTTTTTAGGATTATTAAGAGTTTTAAGGGAGTTCCCTTCGTGGCTCAGTGGTTAACGAATCCGACTAAGAACCAAGAGGTTGCGTGTTCGATCCCTGGCCTTGCTCAGTCGGTTAAGGATCTGGCGTTGCCCTGAGCTGTGGTGTAGGTTGCAGACGCAGCTCAGATCCCGCGTTGCTGTGGCTGTGGTGTAGGCCGGCAGCTGCAGCTCCTGTTAGACCCCTAGCCTGGGAACCTCCATATGCCACGGGTGCGGCTCTAGATAAAGGCAAAAAGACAAAAAAAAAAAAAGTTTTAAATATTTGGATTTAAATATAACTTGTAATATGTTCAATATTTTTTTTAATCTGTATGAAATTATTCAACAGTCAGGACCAACATAATTACTTCCACTGGGGCTTAACTTTTTTTTTTTCCCCCTTTTTAATAGTTGGATCTGGGGGATACAGAAGTTCCCAGGCTAGGGGTGGAACTGGAGCTGCAGCTGCCGGCCTACACCATAGCCACGCGGGATCTGAGCCACATCTGTGACCTACACCACAGCTTGTGGCAACACCGGATCCTTAAGCCACTGAGTGAGGCCGGGGACCGAATCCACATCCCCACGGAGCCTATATCGGTCCCAACCTGCTGAGCCACGACGGGAACTCCCTTAAAGGAGCTTTTAAATGTTGATTTTTATCATTTTTTCTATGCTGTTAACTGTGTTTACTTTTCTAACAGACCCAATTACCTAATAATTAAGAAAAGTACTTTTATGGGAAGTTAAATACAGATAGAAAACTCCCAAGTACCAATCACGATTGTCTGCAATTGTCTGCATGCAGTCATTCTTTTGTGACCAGCACCCCAGAATGCTGCTGGATTTTAGGGCAGATCCTGGACACCATGCACGTCCATCTAGTCCTACTTCAACATCAATCTTTAACTCTTTCAATAAATGACCTGCCATTATCACACCTCAAAAAATTCCTTAATGTTATCAATATACAGCCAGTGTTCAAGGTTTTCTATTTCCTGCCTGTGTTGTAGGGTTGGTTTCCTCACACTGAAACCCACACTTAGTTGACCTGTCTTCTCCCTCAGCCGGAAACGACTCTCATTCCCCCATACGACGCACCCTGATAAACGCATCCCTGTGGTTTTCCTCCAGCCCATTTCCTTTACACAACAGCTAAGCCCGAGAGACCTCACCAGATTCTGGGTTGGTTTTTCTGGCAAGAATACGTGGGAGGCAGCACACCGGTGCCACCCTCACGTCGGGAGGCCTGGGGGTCCCTCCCGATACCTAAGACGCAACACTGCGGCTCCTGTCTAGCTGGGGGTCTGGCCAACCTGTATAAATATTTTCGACTTTGTGGACAGCGTGGTCTCTGACACAACTATTCAACCCTGTTGTAGCAGGAAAGCAACCCCAACAAATGTCACCAAGTGGGTGTGGCTGTGCTCCAACGACACTTTCTTCACATAAACATTTCTTCACATAAACAAGTGGCAGGCCAGGCGTGACTGCAGTCTGTCAGCCCTTGGGGACGACCCATCATCCATCAGGGACTGAAATTTGCCTCGTTCCTTCTGCGTTTATCACCTAGAATTTGTCAACAAAGACCAGCTCCCCTTATCTGTGACTGGGTTACCCTGAAGCACAATTCGTACAAGGAAAGAAGGGAAAATGAACAGTTATTCTTTTCTGATGTTCAACGGGTCTCATAGTTTGCCCAACTCTTCGGGGTGGCCGCATGCCCTTCTCATTCCGTGTGGTCAAGTACCCTTTCCTTCCTCGCCGCATGACAGGAAGCTCCAGACTCGCCTCACACGCTTCCCGTCCTGGACTTGCACCCAGCACCTCCCTGCAGAGCCCGATTCCTCTTAGTGGACAGCGGTGCTCAGGGCGGCTCACCGCTACCAACTTGTCTCTAGGCCTTTTCAGAGGGCAGAGCCACGGAACACATTTTTGGCCTCGCTCGCAGCCTATGGAAGTTCTGGGGCCAGGGACTAAGCCGTGCCACAGTTGTGACTCAACACACAGTACTAACACCAATCCTTAACCCGCTGTGCCACAAGGAAACTCCCCAAACACCTTCTCTTAAAAAGCATAAGGAGGCAGTTCCCACTATGGCTCAGTGGGTTATGAACCCGACACATCATCCATTGATGAGGTTCGATTCTTGGCCTCGCTCAGTGGGTTAAGGATCCAGTGTTGCCGTGAGCTGTGGTGTAGGTCACAGATGCCACTCGGATCCTGCATGGCTGTGGCTGCGGTGTAGGCCGGCAGCTGTAGCTCTGATTCGACCCTCCTAGCCTGGGAACCTCCATATGCTGCATATGCGGCCCTTAAATACAAAAAAAAAAAAAAAAAGTGCTTATCTAATATCAAATCATGCTAAGCTGTAGCAGTGGTTACGTGACACACCAAAGGAAAAGATTAACAGACATATTTTTGCTAAGACAACTTCACGTTAGTTAATTCAAAGCAGACATTTTAAACCCCCAAAAAAAACCTCTCCACTACATACTTTTGCAGGCAGCTTTCAAAAAGTATGACCAAAGAAGCAATTTTTTTTACAGTTAGTTAAAAATATAAAAGACTGATTTTGCTTCTAGTTCAAATCATTTACTTGCAAGTACTGATTTTGATACCACACATGTAGTTATTACTTTATAACAAAATAATCCAAATAACTGAGCATAAATACGAAAGGGATGCAAGAAGAAAGTCACGGCATGAATCAGAGTCCTACCCAGCTGATTTCAGACACTGGACACCTGTCACCTCAGAGGAATTAGTATACACTTAGCTTTGGAAAAAAACGAAGTTATGACAGCAAGACAGAAACCCCTCTCTTCTCATTACCCTCCCAATATAACGGGAAAATCTAGACGACCATACATTTCATTTTAAAAATACCACAGAGGGAGTTCCCTTCGTGGCTCAGTGGTTAACAAACCCGACTAGGATCCATGAGGATGCGGGTTCGATCCCTGGCCTTGCTCAGTGGGTTAAGGATCCGGCGTTGCCGTGAGCTGTGGTGTAGGTTGCAGACACGGCTCGGATCCCGCGTGGCTGTGGCTACAGCTCTGATCCAACCCCTACCCTGGGAACCTCCATATGCCGTGGGTGTGGCCCCGAAAGAGCAAAAAAATAAATATCCGACAACAGCAAAGTCGGCGAGTCCGCAGAGACCCCAGCACCTCCCTTACCTTTCGCTCCGACTGCCCTTGTGCCGAATGTGATTAGCCGAGTGCTGCTCAAAGTAGTACTCCTCCAGGTTAAGCAGGAGCAAGGAGAATCTGCATTTGGAAAAAAGCAAACATGAGGCTTTAAGTACAAGAAAGCAGACTATTTCATACGTGTTCCCGAAGTGCTTTTCCGACCATTAAATCGACACAGACTTGGTAAGTGTATTACGTGGCGGGTACTCAACCAGACAGACCTGCCCAGACACACCAGAAAAACAAATTGTTTACCAGATGGCCTTATTTACTGTCCCCTTACAGAAACGCCCATTTCATGAAAGGAGACTTACTCTTGCGTGAACAAAGCCCAGAACTCTCCCACCTATGGGGTTTCTTTCCATCCTTTGCTTCCCAGGATTACACACCTGGCTTCCCCACCACACACCTGGCCCAAGGTCACGGCCCAAGGTCGGGAGAGCTCCTCTTGCTACACGCTAGACCAGACGCCTCTGCCAGGCAGCTCTTCGGCCTTCCCCACCCAATGCTTTGCACGCAGTGGGTGTTTCATAGGTAAAATAAGTAACTGGAACTGAATGGGCCTGAAATAGTTTTTAAAGTTTTAAAAACAAAAATTGCAAAAGTTTTTCTTCCTTTTTTAACTGTTTAATACTTTTTCTAAAAAAAAAAAAAAGTATCAATTTAGTTGCACGGCCACAGAAACAAATACATGGCCAGGAACTAAAAACAGCCGTTTTGCTTGTTTTGGGGTAAGGACCAGGAAACGTCCACAGCATCCAGCATCATGCGGAAAAGTTTTCACAAAAGGAGTGGCCCTCGCGATGGGTCTTGAAGCTCCACGGTACTGGAGGAAGGGCTCTCCATCAAACACGGCAGGAGGAGTGTCTTTACTTCTGCTCCCTTTGGAAACACTGAAATAGGAACACCAGTCTTTTCTAGGCAGTAAAACCCACCCACTAAAAACTGGAAGGACGTAGACAGAGCTATCAGTAAAGCTGTGAGAGAGGGAAAGTGGACACAGGAGCAACAGCAGATGCCCCAGAAGGCACCAGTCTGGAGAAAACCTGCCAAGTCCCGGGACTTCCAGGAAGTTCCGCCAACAGCAGCTTCAGGTACCAAAGGGCAGGGATGGGGCTGGGGCGTGGCTGAAAGTTCGAATGAGGCCGGTGGTCAGATGCTCCCCGCTGCTTCTCCCATACTCAGTATTTCAATGTCAACATTAAAAGAGGCTCCAAACCAGACACCAACGTGGCAGCGAACAGGGCTACGGCCTGAAAAGCAGGTGATTAAGCAGAACCAGGAAGTCACCTAGCACTCCAAGCAGCAGCCCGGTGGGTTGTTTCTGGAAAAAACGCAACAGCCCCAGAAAAAAAGACCTAGGGATGCTAGCATTTCAAAGAACCTCTCACATATCCCACGGGGAGGCCCAGCAGAAAAGGCTGCCCACAGTCACACAGGCTCACGCGCTTCACACCTGAATAAGGACACCAAGATCACATAAGGAACCAAGGCCAAACGAGCAGAACACAACCGGAAGGACTTCAGACAATGCACAGAAGCAAAGGTCAAAAGACTATATCCCTTACAAGGAAGAAATTACATCTGTGAAATAAAATACCGCACTTAAAATTGAATCAACAGAAAAATAACACATAAAACAGGGACAACAGGAACCAGCTTTACTACCACAATAGGCAATTTTTTGGGGGTGGGGGGGTGCGCACCTAGGGCATACGGAGGTTCCCAGGCAAGGAGGGGTTGAATTAGAGCCGCAGCTGCAGGCCTGCACCACAGCCACAGCAGATCCGAGCCTTATCTCTGACCTACACCACAGCTCATGTCAAGGCTGGATCCTGAGTGAGGCCAGGAATCGGACCCACATCCTCATGGACGCTAGCTGAGTTCTTAACCCGCCGAGCCACAACAGAACTCTCACAATAGGCAATGCTTTATTGGCCTGTTCTACATTTAAAATTCCAGGAACAAGATTTAGTCATAGGCCAAACTGCCAGAGCTCAATGTAACACACTCACAATGAATACTTACTCTGAATTTGAGAATAGCGACATGAGTTGGGATTGCTAGGAACAGTCCTTTGATGCATCAGATGATTTCCAAGGCGGCAGAAATCAGAGATGCTTACGAAGTAGCCTGCCCCTTACTTTCCGCCCCCATCTTAAGTTGAAGCCCTTTGCTTGGGCTGGAGCCAGGCGACCCTTCCTCCTCCTCCACTCTCCTTCCAGGGGTAAGAGAAGTACTCATCAACACGGCGAAGGCCTCCTTTCACTGCTGTGAAACACAAGCCGCCTTCAGACAACCAGCTCTTCCGTATAATTAAAATATAATCCTATCGTTAATACTCTTACAATGTCTATCGCACCCAAAGTGATCTACAGGTTTAACGTAATCCCTACCAAAACCTCACTGGCATTTATTGTAGAAATAGAGAAAAAAAAATCCCAAAGTTCATATGGAATCGGATACCCAAAACAATAGAGAAAGAAAAAGCTGGAAGCCTGACACTGCCTGGCCTCAAAAGATATTACAGTCACGGTATCAGCACAGCATAAAGCCAGACATACAGACATACCAATGGAACCTTCGGAAGGGAGAGCTCAAAAACTCCTGTGACGGATCTCTGACACGATAAAGATGTAACCAGGTCAAATCATTCGGAGTCAAAGGATTCAGAAACTTTTCCTTTTCACTGTCCAGTTATACCTGTTTTAAAATTTTTGTAAGTAAAAATTGTTACAATAAAGTCTCATGGCGTTTTGAACAATATTCTATGGAGTAAAAGGTCCTGCGCTTTAAAGATAATTAAACACTCCCATAATCTGATGACCTCTCACTAGTGTAACACCAGAGTGCGCATTGTCCCTTTAGGACACTCCTGGCCCGCTCCCAGGTATTCCTCTTTACAGAGGTGGCGCGGCATTCCAGATAGTTCTAGATCTTTACAGAGGTGAGGCGACATTCTGGACAGTTCTAGATCTTTACGGGGTGGTGCGGCATACTAGACAGTTCTAGACTCCTTCCACAATTTAACTTTCCTGAAAACAGATGGTGCCCCACCCATCACCTCAACTTGAAAGCATTCGGTTCGACACCGAACCAAGGACGGAAACACATTCGCTCCAGGCAGCCCTCGGAGCAGCCCGCACTCACGGCCCCGCAGCAATGACAGTGAGGGAGACGAGGATGAGGACGGCGGCAGAGAAGGACTGGAGCTCAGCTCTTCTCTCATAGAAACAGCCAAATGACAACCAAATGCTGGGCAACCTTCAACCAAATGGACCGGAAACTTTCCAAAAGAAAAAGAAAAAAAGACACCCTGCTCCAGAAGACAAAGACGAGGCCACATCAGGAGGCAGGACAGGCGATTACACAATATAAGCAACCCCGTACCTCCCGGGTGGGAAGCCCAGACTGGAAAATAACGATCACAGAGACTCGCCTACAGGACTGAGAGTTCTGAGCCCCGTGTCAAGTCCCCACGCCCGGGGATCGGGCACAGGGAGAAAGAGCCCCCAGAGCATCTGGCATTGAAGGCCAGCGGGGCTTGTGTGCAGGAGCTCCACAGGACTGGGGGAAACGGAGACCCCATTCATGAAAGGCCCACAGACTTTCACGTGCACTGGGTCCCAGAGCAAAGCAAAGGCTCCATAGGAATCTGGCTCAGACCTGACTGCAGTTCTTGGAGGATCTCCTGGAAAAACGGGGTGACTGTGGCTTGTTGTGGGGGAAGGGCATTGGAGACAAAGCTCTCCAGAATATTCATCCGAGTTCATTTCTCTGGAGGTGGCCATTCTGGGAATATCTGGCCCCACCTGCCAGCCAGAAAAGCCCCAGGCCACACAATAATCCAGGTGGGATCACAGCCCCACCCATTGGTAAACAGGCTGCCTATAAGACCCCCCCAGGCACACAGCCGCCTCTAGTGTCGCCCAGAGACAAAGCCCCACCCACCAGAGGGAGAGGAATCGGCCCCACCTACCAGTGGGCAGGCACCAATCCCTCCCAACAGGAAGCCTACAGCAAGGGTGCAAGTGTCCCTCCCCACCAACTTCAACCACAAGGGGTCAGACACCAGAAGTAAGAGGCTACAACTCCACTGTCTGCAAAAAAGGTCGCCATGCCAAAAACCTATAAAAATGAAAAGACAGAAAACTCAGATAAGGGAGAAAGAAAAAACCCCAGAAAAACAGCCAAGTGATCAGATTATCAGCCTCTCAGAAAAAGACTTTAGACTCTTGATGCTGAAGATGATACAAGACACTGGAAATAAACTGGAGGCAAAGATTGATAATTTACAGGAAATTGAGCAAAGAAATGCAAGATTTAAAACTTAAGCAGAGATGCAAAATACAATAACCGAAATAAACTCATTAGAAGCAGCCAACAGCAGAACACAAGAGGCAGAAGAACGAATAAGCCAGGTGGAGGACGGACTAGTAGAAATCACTGATGCAGAACAGAAAAGAAAAAAGACTGCAATATACATGAGAAATTGGAAAAAAAAAATTTCATTGATATTGGCACCAGAAGGCTCGCTAGTCAATCCCTTCTCCAAGGCTGGTGATTGAACCAGGCCTACCTGGACTGAGGACGACAGCGACATGCAGCAAGTGGCAGGCACCTTGGTGAGGCCCACGTGGCAGAGGAAAGGGCCGCACCTGTCTGCATCTTCACTCTGAATAGCCCAGCACTCCCCTCGGGATAAGCCAGGCTGAGGGCCCACCACTAGAGAACTGGTTTGTAAACTGGGCATTGCTGGTAACCTTCTTAAATTGGCTTCTGAAACAAGCGGTGAGATTAAGAAAATGTTCAACAGACAAGGGCAAGAACACAGTCCTGTGACCCTGGCAGAAAAGGTCCCCCAGTCATGCATGTGACGGCAACCGCACAACAGTCGTTCAAACAAACCTTACTCCACCCGACTCTACCAACATCACTTTCTCCCTTCTCAGTTCTGCTATTATCACAAAGACAATTATTTTCTGCCAAAGTTCAGCTGAACCAGATCTACTGCATTTTCCTACCAGCGGGAACGCTGTCCCAAGAGATGAGGTCAACACGAGAGGACTGCAGAATGAATTCATTCTAGAGACTGGTGACAACTCCCTCTTCTAATGCCGTATAAATCACCCGTGTGACCCAGAACTGGCACTAGACCTGTGTGTGCACTATGCTCTTCCTGAGTGGGTCAGAGTCTCTGGGCCCCGCAGCACACGGCGACTCTGCTCGGAGTTTATGCCAGGAGACCTCGGCACACAGGTGCCTCATGCGCCTGCACCCATCTTCTGAGAGTCTGGCCCGTCCTGTTCACTCTGATGGTATCATTAACCATACAAAGTCAGAGCCGCTTTCTCTGGTATCGGTTTTACACTACTGGGCTGGGACCCACGCAGCTGCCTAGTTGCAAGTACAACTTTAGAAGACTTAATGTTTTGGGGGTGGTTCCCATCGCGGTTCAGGGGAAACGAATCTGACTAGTGTCCACAAGGACACAGGTTCGACCCCTGGCCTCACTCAGTGCGTTAAGGATCTGGCATTGCCATGAGCTGTGGTGTAGGTCGCAGACGCAGCTCGGAACTCGGGTGGCTGTGGCATAGGCCAACGGCTAGAGCTCCAATTCTGACCTCTCGCCTGGGAACCTCCATATGTTGTGAGTGGGCCCTAAAAAGACAAACTTTTTTTTTTTTAATTTTTCGAATTTTTCTTTTTGGCTTCATCTGTGTTATATGGAAGTTCTCAGGCCAGTGACAATAGCAGTGACAACACCAGATCCTTAACCTGTTCAGCCACAGGGAAATTCAAATATCTGTAGCATTTTTTTTAAAGCCATTTGTCTGGGCACTTTCTTGCTGCTAACTTAAGGACTATAACATCCTCTGAATCGGTCCTTGGTTGCTGCCCTTTTACTTATTTAATTACAAGCTCAGAGGAACATTACCTGAACTTCATTCTACGTCTGCTTGTCTGATTTTCTCTAACACTTCACAGGCCGTTTGGATTGGATCTTCTGACTTATGTTGCCAACAGCCTAACACGCACTTCCCGGGTCAGTCATCTTTTCAGGACTGTCCAGTAATAATCCTACTTTTTCCCTCCTTGAAACTTAAATATACGCCTTTTGAAAACCTCAGATTCTTTGCATGACTGAATCCTTCTTAGTCCCCTTGGGCTTCAGCAATAAACTTGATATGAGCGCCTTTTCTGAAAGCTTCTGTCCTTGTTACTTGGTAAATTAATCTCTTTAATCTATTCGGAACCTTATCAAGTTCTCCAGCTCTCTGCCTTAAGATATTTCAAAACTCCAGCAAGGGAAGTCGAGGAAGGGTAACTTGACCTCACTAAGCACCAGCTACATGAGGTCACGTCCCGAAATGACGCGTCCTGCTTTCAATCCACATCGGGCGCATCCGCCACTTTCTCCACCCACTGAGGCGGCCTCTAAGAAGTGAACGCGATTGTTATCTGTTCCTCTTTCCAAGTGGTCTGGGTTTTCCACCCGGCTCTTGGATTCCCCTGGAGATGCAGACATTCAGAGCCCACTGCCTCCTCTGCCAACAGGTCCTTCCGTCTGAGCGCAGCTCTCCGGCACCGGAGTCCACTCTTGAGTCCCTAACAAGCTTCAGTGACACCGAAGACACATACTAGTCCCCTTTAGTAACCAGTCTCACATATTATCCACATTCTATGCATCTGCATACACATCTGCGTGACTAAATATTATTTCCAGTCCCTGACCCAACTGTTCTCAGGTAAGTAACAGGCCCCTCCTCCCCGGAACAGCATTTCAAGCCCACCTCCTCCGTGGAGCCAACCTTCCCCTCTGACTATGGAGATGCAGTTACTTCCTGGCCAGGACGGTTCAGAAGTCCCAAGTCCTTTTGTGGGGAGTTCCCGTCGTGGCCCAGTGGTTAACGAATCCAATTAGGAACCATGATGTTGCGGGTTCGATCCCTGGCCTTACTCAGTGGGTTAAGGATCCGGCGTTGCCGTGAGCTGTGGTGTAGGTTGTAGACGCGGCTCGGATCCCGCGTTGCTGTGGCTGTGGCGAAGGCCGGCGGCTACAGCTCCTGTTAGACCCCTAGCCTGGAAACCTCCATATGCCGTGGGTGCGGCTCTAGATAAGGCAAAAAAGACAAAAAAAAAAGTCCTTTTGTGGACACCATCCATGAAGCCAGTGTTTCTACTTTCAAGTCTCAACTGCCCGTGAGAACAAATGGCAGAGGCATCACACCTAAGCCTTTCCATTTCTTCACTGAGGAGTCCCAGGAGAGACGGAGCCCTCTAACCCACGGAGAAGATAAAGGTGGGGGAGCTCCCGCTGTGGTGCAGTGGAAATGAACCCGATTAGGAACCATGAGGTTGCGGACTCAATCCCTGGCCTTGCTCAGTGGGTTAAGGATCTGGCACTGCCATGAGCTGCGGTGTAGGTCGCAGATGCAGCTTGGACCTGGTGCAGCTGTGGTGTAGGCTGACAGCTGTAGCTCCAAATCGGCCCCTAGCCTGGGAACCTCCATATCCCATGGGTGCGACCCTAAAAAGCAAAAAAAAAAAAAAAAAAAAAAAGGTAGAAGATAGTTTGAAGAAACAAAAATAATCTAGATGAAGCCTGTTATCTCCATCAGTGCTTCTCAAACCTTTATCATCCAATGTTCCTGTTAAAACGCAGAATCTGATGCTGCAGGCCTGGGTGGGGCCTGGGATTCTGCATTCTCAAGCAAGTTCCCAGGCAGGCTGTCGGGAAGCCCGGAGACCACAAGAGTAGCAAGGTTCGAATGTCTACGGAAACCTGGAGCACTCCTGAAGCATTCTAAGTTTCAGGGACACAAAAAATACATGTCACCCTAGTATCTGAAACAGAAGCAGCAGTGCTGAGGCTGCAAAGGGCCTGGACTGGATCTGAGAACACCTATGCTGGGCTTCGCGCGGCCCTGTCCTGTTTATTGGACTTTTAGGCCTCCAAGGATAAAGTGAAGGGCGGTAGCTATAGATTAAATTACCTCAAAAATCCTCTCTAGCCAGTGGGTTTACAGATTAAATAAACCTCAGTTTAAAGAAATCAGCAGGGATTCCATTTCATGTATTACGGCAGATTAGATGTCCAAAGAAACCATTTCTATACAGATCCTCTAAAATTGCTAAATTTGGAGTTCCCGTTGTGGCTTAGTGGTTAACGAATCTGACTAGGAACCATGAGGTTGCGGGTTCGATCCCTGGCCTTGCTCAGTGGGTTATGGAACCGGCGCTGCCTTGAGCTGTTGTGTAGGTTGCAGATGCGGCTCGGATCCCGTGTTGCTGTGGTGAAGGCCGGCGGCTACAGCTCCTGTTAGACCCCTAGCCTGGGAACCTCCATATGCCGCAGGTGCAGCCCTAGATAAGGCAAAAAAAAAAAAAAAAAAATTGTTGAATTACTGAAAACGTTCAATGTTGATTGACATGATGGAAAAAGGGAAAATCTTAGACACGGAGCAGTTTCCCCATTTAGCAGAGAGGGGCCGTCATGGAGGGTGGGGAGACAGAAGAGCTGGGCTCCTTCAAGTGACTTTCGGAGGGTAGAAAACGAGAACACCCCACACTTCCTTCCCCAGAGGGACATAGTAGGACCTTGGCCCTGGGCTGAAGACAAAACAAGTGTCCTTTATTTTTGTCTTGTTAGGGCCACGCCTGCAGCATACGGAAGTTCTCAGGCTAGGAGTGGAATCGGAGCTACAGGTGCCAGCCTACTCCACAGCCACGTGGGATCCGAGCTGCATCTGCGACCTACACCACAGCTCACGGCAAAGCTGGATCCTTAACCCACTGAGCGAGGCCAGGGATAGAACCCACATCCTCATGGATACTAGTTGGGTTCATTATCCCTGAGCCACAACAGGAGCTCCAAAACAAGCGTCCTTTAGAACCTGAAGCCACGAGCCTGCCTTACACACACACACTTGGGGCTAGAATTCACACTCCCCATTCAGCCCAGTAAAACTCAAGACAAACCAGTGTGGGCTCCTCCTGGCCCCAGGCAGACACGCATACACTTTCTGGAAAAATACATTATAAACCCAGGCCTCCAAGAATTCTGGGGAAAAAAAAATATATCTCCAAGGAGGCCACAATCAAAGATCATAAAAGAAGGAAGGAAGTAAATTTACTGAGTGAAGCTCAGTACACACGGCAAACTGCTCCATCAAACTCATAAAGGCTACAGATAATTAACTTCCTGTATCTGATCATTACAAAGGTTAAAGAAACAGAAGGACGTCAAAAGTACAATAAAAGAAGCTCCCTTTGGCGTTCCCATCATGGCCCAGTGGTTAACGAATCCGACTAGGAACCATGAGGTTGCGGGTTCGATCCCTGGCCTTGGTCAGCAGGTTAAGGATCCAGCATTGCCGTGAACTGTGGTATAGGTTGCAGATGTGGCTTGCATCCCGCATTGCTGTGGTGTAGGCTGGCAGCTACAGCTCTGATTAGACCCCTAGCCTGGGAACGTCCATATGCCGCGAGTGCGGCCCTAGAAAAGGCAAAAAAAAAAAAAAAAAACCCACACAAAAAAGGCAGCTCCCTTTGTAGTTCAGGGGTTAACGAACGCGGCCAGGATCCATGAAGATGCGGGCTTGACCCCTGGGAACCTCCATGTACAGAGGGTGCAGCCATTTAAAAAAAAGAAAAGGAGAAAAAAAAGCAACAAATCCAAACAGTTAACAAGCTTAATATACATAGAGTATTATACCTATATTTTTTGCTTTTTAGGGCTGTACCTGCAGCATATGGAGGTTCACAGGCTAGGGGCTGAATTAGAGCTACAGCCGCCTGCCTACACCACAGCAATGCAGGATCCAAGCTGTCATCTGCGACCTACACCACAGCTCATGGCAATGCCACATCTTTAACCCACTAAGCAAGGCCAGGCATCGAAACCAAGTCCTTATGGATCCTAGTCAGGTTCGTTAACCGCTGAGCCACGATGGGAACTCCCAAGGTATTAGTAATATACAGACTTTATTTTTTTTAACCCGTGTTCAGTGAATAAACAAGGTAAATTTCAAGATCTAGGAGTTGGAAGTGTTAAATATCGAGTAAAAGAGGAAATCACAATGGTATTTAGGAAAAACCAAGCGATGAGTTCATTAAATAGCCATTTCCATTTTATACTGCAGTTAAAAAAGTAAATCAAACAGCAAACACCCAAAATCCATCTATGGGTAGGTTCTCGTGTCTTCTGAAATGGCAGCCCTTTTGGAAGAAGTTAATTTAAGAGACCAACAAAGGAATATGGTAATAGGTTAGTAATGCATTTGGGGTAAAGCCACTGTAGATTCTAAGATATTCAAAAAACCTTGAACTCTTATTTCCTCTCTCATTGCTTATATAAGAAAAATCCTATTTGTTTATATCAGTTATGTAGATTTCTCTCATCAGCATTCCTGACTAAGCGCTGACTCTGCAGTTTATCTCCTTTTTCAACACCTGACATACCCCTTAGAGACATTAAAAGAATAGGATGTGAGGTCTTAAGATGAAACCAGAGTGTAACAAATCACTTTGCCATCCCAGTACTTTTTAGCACAAATACAGTAATCAATTGACAGAACACATTAAGACATTTAATATCAGCCAAGAAATTTAACATCAGCCTAATCAAGAGAATTATACACACGTGGAATATGTGAAGTTGAAGTCAGAACTATTTATGTAATATGTGAACCCAATACAGATTTTTTTTTTTTTTTTTTTGCTTTTTAGGGCCGCACCCGCGGCACATGGAGGTTCCCAGGCTAGGGGTCCAATCGGAGTTACAGCTGCCAGCCTACACCACAGCCACAGCCACACCAGACCCGAGCCGCGTCTGTGATTTACATCTCAGCTCACGGCAACGCCGGATTATTAACCCACAGAGCAAAGCCAGGGATCGAACCTCATGGTTCCTAGTCGGATTCATTAACCACTGAGCCACGACGGGAACTCCATGTTTTATCTTGTAATGACAGATTACAAGCCTCAGCTAAGTCCTCTGTTCTATGACACTGTAGAGAGAAAACGGACTCTCCCCCAGTAGGGACATGCCTCCAACGATCTCAATTTGCTATCACTCAAGGAAAGAAAAAAAAAAAAAAGCTGGAGATCCATCACCCCACATCTAGATGGGAAGATTTTAACAGCTTACTCCTAAATCTTAAAATAGAAGCATCTTAAGTTGCAGCAGTTCGTAGAATGTCGTCATATGCTGACTGCACACGTCTGCCATTCCCAACCATTCTATAGCAGAAGATGTGAACGCTCTAATTTTTGCGCTGTTCTCAACACTTACTCGCACAGAGTGCTGCAGAACAGCAGTAAGATTAATACGGTTCCTCCCCTCTCAGTCTTGACCGGGATGCTGGCGTACTGACCCAAACAGGATAGCTAAGTATCGCTTGGTTCTCTAACACTGAGAATCACCCCCCCCCAGCATTTCTTTATAGCATCACCAATAAGTGATACCACCATATGGTTGTTCAAACCTAAAACCCCAGGGTAAGACTGCCATGTTTAGCAAGTAAAAATATAAGCCATCCAGTTAAACTGGAATTTCAGATAAATACAAGAAAGTTTTGTTTAGAATAAGTATGTACCCAACATCACAGGGGATATACTTACACTAAACACTATTGGGTGTTCCTCCGAAATTCAAGCATAACTGGGGAGCCCGGTACTTTACCTGATGACGACTCTAGACCCATCGACTCTACCTGAGGCCATCTGAAGTCCACCCAGTTCTCTCCATTTCTTCTGCCACCACTTTGAGTTAAGTCATCAGCTTAGCTCCCAGCAGTCTCTCTGCTTCTACGTCCACAGAAGTATCACTTACCCTCAGTATCAGCCTCAACTTAACACTCAAAGAAATAAATGCCAACCTCAAGTTGCTCCTTGCCGGGGTCATTATTTGATAGCTGTAGCATCTAAAATCTCTCAAGCCCAGTGAGAGGGACGAATGAACCTGCAGCTCTGAAGAGGCGAGTCTGTTCCCGGGTGACCCCCGACACAGTTCCCAGGATAGTAACAGTTCTCTTGGGCCGGCGGGCAATCAGTGACCTCTATTATTTTGCTAAATGACGTTTATTGCCTCAAAGAGATAAGCTAGAGAACAGCTGTGCAGCGACAGTAAATCTGGGGCTCCATAAAGTTGGTTTAAAATATTGACCTTCAGAAAGAAGGCAAAGATTCAGGGAGAGTCTGCTTGATAGATTCCGGTCATTCCAACCTGCTGTACGGACACCATCCCGAGGTGACAAAGCCACGGGGCACAGCCTTAAAGAACATGGGCGGTCAGCAAGGGGGATTCAAGTAAAAATAAAATACGTGGCACTTTTCCGATTACTGATGCTCAAACAGTTTCTGCCTCCTGACAAATGAATACGGATTTTTGTTGTGGAAACTACAGTCCCCCCTGAGTAATGCTAGCCTGTCACGGTGCCTCCTCAATGGAGGCCAACAAAGCAGATGCTACACAGAAGTTCAAGTGCAGATTGAACAAGCTAACCAAATTAAACACAAATGACTGCAGATGGACAAAAAAACAGGTTTTCCAAATCAAAGAGGCCACAGAATTGTTACAAATGACTCAGATCACAGAATATGATGGCAATTCAAGAGTTTCAAAGTCCTTACGATGTCAATTTGAACATTCATCTATTTAATACAGAATACAAGTCAATGCCGTTGGCACTGAACAAAGAAACTATTCAAACTCTTTCCTCATGAAACAAGCATTACAAACAGCCTCTAGGAGTGTGAGTTACTTTATTTAGGATCCAGTTGTTACTCAATAAACAAGGCTTTCTCTGGATAAAACCTAATCCCACTACCAAAATCATTCTCGAAAGCCCCTTCCAAGATACTTTTTCTGGTGATGAACTGTCAGACTATGGATATCCCGGCAGAGGCCGACGTTCTAGATTAGAAAGGGGTCCAGTCCCCTCTACAGAAGCCGGGATGCTTCAGTTCACGCCAGCCTGAAAGGCTACACTTGTATTTCACGTGGGATCTCCTCTGTCGGTCTCCTCTGATCACACAACGTGACAGGCTCGCGCTCCGGGATAAGTGGCTCCCACAACCAAAACAAAGCACAGACCATCACCAGTTCCTTTCGGCCCCTGGGGCCGCAGACCCGAAGACCTGGGGGTTCAGCCACTAGACAGACCCTTAAGTACAGTGACAGCAGTTAAGTGGGCATTAGATAAGGAACTTCCCTTGGGGACTAAGGATCAGAAACTGTGAACCAGAACTTCTTTGTGTCGTGTTGGCCCCCGCTCAGGGTGGGGGAACCCCAAGTCCTCAGCAGGAAGCCGGGGATAAAGTGGGGTCTCAGCGCCCAGGGAGCACAGCCCCCCTCCAGTACGCCCAGGAGAAGGTCCACCGCTCGGTGCAAAGGTTCGGGGGGGTGGGGGGGGGCTGGCCAGTGGCTTTTCTCCGAAGGGGCCTTTCTGGAGGCGGCCGCCGGCCCCAGAGGGGCACTTGCTTTAGGGCTGAGGTCGGCAGTAAAAAAGGCGCGGCGACCGGGCGCCAGCCGCTGCGCCGGGGTTCGCCGGTCCACCCCAGGCCGGGCGCGGGAACCCAGCCGGGGGCCTGGGGGTGGGGGGCGCTGGGACCCAACCCGGGGACCTGGGGGCGCCGCGCCCGCCTACCCCGGCCCGCCACTCCCGCAGGGGCCGCTTCCGGGTGAGCCGGCCCGGCCGCCGGCACCGCTCGGCTCCGCCGCGGGACCGGCCCGGCTGCAGCCCGGCCCCGGCGCCCACTCGGCACTCACCTCTCCCTGGAGTAGAGCTGCAGGTGCCGCTCCCGCTGCTGCTTCCGGATAAACGCCATGGAGGGCGGGCGGACTGCGCCGGGCGAGGCGGCGGCGGCGGCGGCAGGCGGCCTGGGCCCGGGAAGCGCGCCTGCGGCCTGGCGTCCAGCGTCGGCCGCGCTCAGCGCAGCATCCTCTCCGCGTGGGGACTCGGCGCCGTGACTCAGGCCGGAGGAGGGGCGCGCGGGCCCCGCGCCCGCCTCGCCTCACACCTGAAGCCTCCGCGGCCTCGCTTCTGTATTTTACAGCTGAGGACGGAAGCTTGCCCGTAATCAGCCCACTTGTCGGCCAGAGGAGCTCCGAATAACATTTGGGTCTAGAGTCTCAGTAATTAGTCACATGGCTGTTTTTAACAGCTTCGATATAACTCACATGCCCAACAATTCACCTATTTAAAGCAAACCGTTCGTAGGTGTTAGGATCATCACAGGTGTGGACAACTCTCTCCGCAGCTCAAACCCAGAAGGAGGGTTGGGAGGGAGGGGCGTCCTGGGTACAAAAGGCTTGAGGCAGCTCCTGTTGCTAGTTTGAAAAAAAGGCTTCCTAGGCCTGCCCTAAATTCCAGAGGTTACTAATCTGAGAAGTGCAGAAATGCAAGACACAAAGGCAAAGTGGTCAAACACTGGTGCATCTACAAAGTTCTAGGCCAGGGGACAAACCTAATGGCTCTGAGCTCTTCTGCCGGAATTAAGCCCCCATCCCTCCCCGGCCAGGCGGAGGATGGTAACTTCAGGTTCAGCACAAGACTCTCCAACAGCAACCAATTCCAATAAAAGTCACGCACCCTTCCCCCTCACCCCAGGTTTTGCCTATTAAAACTCTTCAAAGACCATGCAGGAGTTGGAGTTTCTTGAGCAGGCGTCAGCCAGCCAGTTCTCCTTGGTTGGTCCCACAATAAACTTTTCCTACTCCAAACTCCAGGATTTGTTGACTGGCCTCACTGTACTTTGTTGGAACCAGGAAAAATAACAGAGCCTGTGTATGTAAGGACAAGAAATTTGGGACAGTAGCTGCAAGGAGGTTGAAGGTTGGACAAAACATCCTGGTGGTGACAGTGTTTTGCAACAAAGGGTCGGTAAAACCGGCCAAGACATGGCAGACCACCATTTAGGAAATTTTCCATCCCCCCAGGTCTGCAACATTCAAAAGTCCCGTGCGCGCCAATGATAGCCAATCACTAACCGCTACATCTGCTTCTGTTAACTGCTTGCTTGCTTGTGTCTATAAAAGGGCTTAGCTGTAAGCGTTAGGCGCGACTCTCATCTGCAGCTCCTGTGAGCACTGTGTCTCAGGACACACCGAGAGTTCGCCCCTGCGCAGGTTAAAAGTTTTGGCCAATAAAATAAACACCCTTTGAGTCCTGAAAGTCTCCGAACATCTGTTTCTTGCGACGGTGGATGCAACATACTTCAGGGCTCAACAGCACAGTCTGAAATCTCTGCCGTCACCTGAAGTTTGGAACTTTCCATCAGCCTCTGCAGGAGTAAAACATGAGCCACGGAAGCTGCCGACCTCAGCACCCTGAGTGGAGCCCAGGAGTGAGGCACTGTCCTCTGGGAAACTGGAAGAGCGGGTCTCCAGGTATTTTTAGATTTTATGAACCCAACTCTTGTGTCTCATCTCTAGAAAAACACTAAATCCTTCAATGACAACCGATGCCTGTGACTAGTAGCAACCTTCATGAGACCAGCAGCGAGCTTCATAAAAACGTGTGCCTGGCTGCCGGCCCCTCCCCCTTCACAACGCCTATCTTGATAGTCCCCCTTTCCTCTTTGCAGCAGCGGCATTTCAGAGCCATCTGAAATACTGCCTCCTGGGCTGC
The DNA here is from genome assembly GCA_004024745.2 of Catagonus wagneri. Taxonomy (NCBI): domain Eukaryota; kingdom Metazoa; phylum Chordata; class Mammalia; order Artiodactyla; family Tayassuidae; genus Catagonus; species Catagonus wagneri. The sequence continues at coordinate 4,501,294 of PVHT021183584.1, forward strand.
AGTTAGTGGACAAGAGGTGTCACAGTCATCTGTGAGAATAGCCACTGCCAGGGGTGGGCCAGTGAGCCCTGAGGAAACTCCGGGGAGAAACAAAGACTGGCCCACAGCTGAGTTGCAGCTCAAAGGAGTGGGTCCAGTAAGCCCAGACCTTGACGTCTTCCCATAGAAACTAGTTTTAAGTCTGCTTATCTGTAAATCTTTGTTCCTACTATTTTCCCTTTGCTGCAAAACTTATATCCCAGCACTCCCATTTCACCTCCTCGGAGTGGGTCTCCCAGATTTCAGTCCCAATTTCACCCGAAATAAAACTCTCAAGTTTCAGCTTTTACTTTAGTCGACGACCTAAAGAAAGCCCCGCCTTTTAGAATCAGCCCCACACCCCTCCCAGTACTCTTCGGTTATCCCTACGTGTCCCCAGTCCCAATAAAAACCAGTCAGCTCTGGGCCCCGGAACTGGCCTATTTGGACACCGCGTATAAATGCAATCCCAGAGTGGCCAGCCTTTTATGTCTGGCTTCTTTCAATGCAGTGTTTTCAAGGTTCATCCCTGACTTAGGGGGTGGGGGCAGAGAGAGAAGGCCAGGGATGGCTTTTTGGACCCAAGAGAAAAAATCTCGGGCCTAAGCCATTTTGTGATTAAGGCCGGCCTCAAAGGCTTGTCCTTGAACAGGTCTCAATAATGATCTTAAGTTGGTCCTTTTGTTTTCATATCAGGCAAGTGAAACAATAGGCAAAGAGGACAAATGCAATTGCGAAGACTCCCAGTTCCATTTCAGTGGTAAAGACTAACCTAGAGCACCATCAGGAGTGGGTCTTCCAAGAATTTAAATCCCCCTTCACACTCAATGCCAGATCAACTGGAATCTCAGGGATAATGTCTTTGACCTTCTCTGACCCTCATGACATCAACTAAAGTCTGGAGTACTGCCCCCTGCCCTAGCCCTCTCATGAATATGCATGAACCCACAATTTTGTTGTTGCAGAGAAGACAGTGCTTTGGAAACAGCCCAGGTGGTTTCCTTACTCACTGAGAGTAATAAACACTTCTCCCCGTCTTCGGCTTGGTTGTGGCTTTTTTTTTTTTTGGTTTTTTTTTGGGGGTTAACACCACTAAGTAGTCAGCCCAGTTTTCACGTAGGATACTCAGTTCCTTTCTATGGCTGAATAATATTCCATTGTGATACACCACGCTCTGCGTGTCCACGCAGATGAACGTCACAGTGTTTACAGTCTGGTTATTACAAATATGACTGAACATTCATGTCCAAGTTTTTGTATGGACATATGCTCTCATTTCCACTGACTACATAGCTAAGAGTTACTGTATGACTCAGCAATTCCCCCCCATTTAAAACGTCTGAGAAACCAAGCGTTTTCCCAAAGTGGCTGCACCATTTCATATTTCCACCAGCACTGTAGGAGGATTACCCGTTTCTTCACATCCTCGGCTACACTTTAAAAAGAGGCCACACCCCCGGCACAGGGATCCGACTTGTTGGTTAGTGCTACCCTAGTGCGTGTGAAGGGCAGCTTCTCTGTGTATCCTAAAAGTAAGCCTATTTACCTTTGAGGATTTTAGGGCTGCACCTGAAGGATATCGGAATTCCTGGGCTAGGGGTCGAATCACAGCTACAGCTGGAGACGACCCTACAGCCATGACAAACTGGATCATAACCACACCTGAGACCTACGCCTCAGCGTTAGGCAATGCCAGATCCTTAATCCACTGAGCAAGGACAGGGATTGAACCCGCATCCTCACAGATATAGCATCGTGTCCATAATCTGCTGAGCCACAAGAACGCTAAGGGATTCTTAATTAACTCTATAGAGTATATATTAACTCTAAATATATACAAGTAAGTATATATTAAAGTATAATATATACTCTAAAGTATATGTAAGACGCCACATACCTTGCAGACCCCTTTCTGCAGGGTTACGCTTATTTAAAGCTTCAAGGTCAGTGTATATTTTAGCTAAGTAAATGGGAAAAAATGACGTGTATCAAGTGGACACAGTTACAAAGTTTTGGAATGAGTGAAGGTGCATGGGTACCCTGGGACAGGGATTGAGCCTATTTCATTTGACCACATATGACAAAGAACCTGTACCTGTGGAAAAAAATGGAGACATTTCCTATAGGAAATTGTGATGTAGTCAAAGAGCCAAAACTTGAACCCATAAAACATGAAATAAAATTTGCCAAGAAGTTCAACATGACTTTCCATATAAGTACTGCAATAGATGCTGCAGGTTCAGAATAACTCAGTTTAGATGGAATAAGAAAACAAGCATGAAATTCTTAAACATTAAGGGAGGATGGGATCCTGGTCACTGGAAACCAAGAGCCTCTCCCTGACCAAAAGGGAGCCGGGCCCCTCTCGGGCCTGCTTCTCAGCTAGGCCTCGGCCTAGGAAAGCCACAGACCCTCAGCCCGAAGTGTTCTGCTCCCAACCACATTATTCAAAAGGCTTAGACAAACACTAGCACGATTCCCAACTGCTCAGGGCCTTTATCTCCTGGAAACCCCAGCCCCCCTTTCAAGTGCCTGAGAAAGCTCAGGGCTGCCCAGCGATTCAGGTACAGACAACACCTGACACTGGGCATTTCACTAAGAAAGGCTTACAGCTGCGAATTCTCCCGACCCTGGAGTTGCGTTTCTATCTCCTATAACCCAGGAGTGCCTCTCTCCAGGACTTGAAAGCCACTTTTCTGAAAGGTATTCACCAGCGAGTATAGACTTCTGTCTCCCGGCCCTGTGGGGCCATAACTGCTGGCCAGCAGAGACACAGCACTTCCAGTGATCCGGTTTGTGCCATTTTTCACTTCCCAGCCTCAGCTTCGATGAGAAGAAGACATACACTTAGGATTTTCTCCAACAATGGCTCATAAGGGGATGTTTCTGCTGTTCCAGAGTTTGTGTTTGGGGAGGAGGAGAGAAAACTCAAGTGGGAAATCCCTCATGCCCCCAGCTTAGCGGCCTGCTCAGGGTCCTCAGTCCTGCTGTTCCAAAGTATACCTTATTCCCCAGAGATCAGCTTCTCTTTCCCTTTAAGGGCTTAGCCTTGTGAAATTATCCTCTCTCTCTCCTGCTTTATTTCTCCCGCACTAGAATCATTCCTACCCGAATATTTATTCCTCAGAAGGTGTTTCCTTTATCCCAACTCCCCATTTTTAGCAAACCCGGGACCATCTGCCTCCCACGCGTCTCCATTCCCCTCCCCCCCCACCGCCTGGCCTTCAACCCACCCCACCTGGGCTTGTTTCCACCGTGATGCTTGTCAGGTCCGCATGTCCACTGGTCCCAGCTTCACCCGTTAGTGCTCAGAAGTCGGCACAGGGGCACATGGCGTCGGACAGGGCTCCCGGCTGGAGCTCCTCCTTCACCTCCGAAGCCCCCATATCTCCTTACTTTCCTACCTTGCTTCTCCCTCGTTCTCGGTCTCCCGGGTTGGTTCTCTCCTAACTTCACGTTGAGCCCCCGTCTTCACTGCACAGGTCATTCCCCCCGTGCCAGTTGGGTGGGAGCGGGTGGGATTACTGCCTTCCATTTGTGTGTGTGTGGGAATTACACCGAGTGGCAAATTCCAGGGCTTTCTCTGGCGTCTGCCCACCAGGGAAGGCATGAAGGGAAACCTCAGGATACACAGCCCAGTAAAGCTTTCTCCGGACGTGGGCTGTCGGGCCGCACGTGATGGTGGACGGCTCCCCAGGGCTTTCCACGCCCGCCCCGTACTTCCCCACACCTCAGTGCCCACGGGAGTTTCCTAGGCCTCCTGGCTGCCCCTCCAAGGCCCTGCTCAGGCCTGGAGACGGGGGCAGCGTCTACCGCGGAGACGCCAGAGGCTCGGGGGGTCGCGGGGTACGGGGGGCCTCACCCATCCAAAGCAGGGCTGCAGCGCACACCAGCGGCGTGGCGTCGGGAGCGGGGCTGGACGGCAGACTGCGCTCCGGAAAGGGGAGGCTGCCGGTTCTTATAGGGCGGATGGGTCAGGCGGCTCCTTAGTTACCAGGGAAACCAGCGAGGGTCTCGCTCCTCAGGCCCCTTTCATAGAACAAGCGGCAGCTGGGCCGGGCAGGCGCGGTAGGAAGGTCAGGGGTGCGGACCGGGCGCAGGTGCGGCGGCACTGGGCCGGCGGCAGGCCGGGCGCAGAGCAAGAGAAGGGCCTTCTTGAGCGACCCGGCCCTGCAGCTACCCTCCTGCCCCTGCAGCCGCCCTCCTGTCCCTGCTTGCTGTTGACTCCCTGGGCCCGTTGCCCGGCCCCTTCCCACTGAGCAGCACATTTCCTTGGTCTGATTACACAGCTAACCTCCAGAGACGAGCTGAGGAAAATCAGGGTACACGGCCAAGGAAAGGCTTTCACCGGAGGCTGAGCGAGAGGTTGCTCTGAAACCTACGCCCCTCGGGAAACACAAGTTGGGGTCAGAACGTGGACTTCCAGCAAGGCTGAAGGAGCCGAGCCGTCTTTCCTCGGCCTTGCCATGTTAACCACCTCAGTCTGGGCGCCGGCACCTGCTCTGCTCCCGTTTCCATCGTCGTCAAACTAGAAGCTTTCTTTTCTGAAACAGCTTCCACTCGGAGCTACTTTGCTATGGCAAAACCTGTGTTTGAGCTCTCAGGAATGTTTTTATTTCCACCTCACAGACCAAGCTCTAAAAACTTCAAAGGGCTTGGTAGTCATCAGGTTTAAAAAACTGCTTTTGCTTGCAGCTGAAGCTGTGCAAATTTCTGTGCCTTTCCTCTGCAGGATGTCATCTGAACGAACAAAAATATTGTCTTGACTGTATTCTATTTGTAAAATAAATATTTTTCACGAGTGCTTGTTTCTGAAAAATGTCCGTTTAAGTTTTGTTTGTCCTAAAAAGGGCCCTACCCTTGGCATATGGGGGTTCCCAGGCTAGAGGTCAAATCGGAGCTACAGATGCCGGCCTACACCACAGCCACAGCAACACCATATCCGAGCCGCATCTGTGACCTACACCACAGCTCACGGCAATGCCGAATCCTTAACCCACTAAGCGAGGCCAGGGATAGAACCTGCATCCTCGTGGATGCTAGTCAGGTTAGTTAACCGCTGAGCCACAAAGGGAACTCCCGTGATAGGCATTCTTCTACATTACTGGTAGAAGTGAGATTTGGGACATTTTCTCAGTGTGTGCTGGGAAAGGGTTAGCAACCACAAGCTAGGAGAAAACAAGGTGATTTGTGGTGTTTACCAATTTCTGTGGTGTAAGTACTCCTATCCCAGTCAATTTCAAGCTAACAGCACAGTGTCACTGAATGCATAGTGGGAAGAGATTAGCCTGCTAGTCTCAGCTCTTTTGAAGGGAAATTGAAACAGATGGTAAGACTCATGAAATTCATATCTAGGAATTTATTCCCAAGGAAATATTCAGCTGCACCAAGATTTATATATAAGAATACTCATTACCTTTTATTTTGAACTGGTGAAAAACAAATAATAATTAAATGTCTCTTGAGAGGTCAAAGATTAAGTAAATCATTGAGTATCTATTAAATCGCCTATTACATTGCCATTTAAAATTCTGTTCATGGAGTTCCTGTTGTGGCACAGCAGAAACGACTCTGACTAGGAACCATGAGGTTGCAGGTTCTATCCCTGGCCTCACTCAGTGAGTCAAAGATCCAGTGTTGCACACACACACCCCAAAAAAGCAAGAATGAAATAAAATAAAATTCTGTTTGTAATGAAGATTTAATTACCTAGAGAAATGACAACATGTTAGTAGAAAATCAGAAAATAATATATTTTCCATAACCTCTACAGCAAATATTCATAGTAGTTGCATCTCAGTGGAGAGATTATGCATAATTTTGGTTTTCTTTAGGCTTTTATATGTTTTCCAAAGAATGTAGGTTATTTTTATATATGAAAAACAAACAGTCTTTCTTACTCATCGTTAAAGTAGAAAGAGTACATAAACATCACCTTAGAGGTTCATCTTAATAAATCCTCCTTTTCCCTTTTTCTCTGGTCAGTTTCTGGACTAGGAAAACACTGGTTTTTAAATTTTTTGACTTCTCTTTAACATTACAGGTGATCCACTGTCAAACAGCGGCTACGGACCCTGGCTCACTTCTCCAGCCGAGGTCTGCTTTCAGGCTGTCCAGTTCCTCTTTTGCTGTGGTCTAGGGAATTTCGAGCTGGTTTCCTTTCTTTCATGACTCCCAGCACCCACTTCATCACTTAAGGTTTGTATTTACTCAAAACTAACCACACCAGGAAACAAAGTTTTCAACTCCCTTCATGATCTATTTCCCCCAAACACACTGACACCTGTCCTTTCAAGTGCTGTTTTCTTACAATATTGGTTCTAGTCGTTACTGCTAACGCTCATTTATTAAGAGCTATTTTACACTGTGTGTCTTGACCCATTTAGTTCTCAGGATGATTATGTGAGGCAGGTGCTGTTATCCCATCTTTCAAATGAGGAAACTGAAGCACAAGATCACATGTAAGAAACAGGGGTCCTGGGACTGAATCTGCAGTTTGGATCCAAAGCCTAGGCGCTAGATTATCCTAAAGGCAGGAAATGAAGCTGAGGGGGCCTTTGCTTTCTGCTGTCATCTTCTTGGAGGTCAGAATTAGAAATCCTCTTCTTGTCCCTCTTCAGATTCCACCTTTAGTAAAAGCATATAGAGGCTTCATGACTTTCCGTCTTTCCTCACAGCGTAAGGACACCAGTAAGCTGAGCAAATGAGAATAACTAGATGCCCGTAGGTCAAGTAGAACATTTATATCTCTGAGAACTTTTTTTTCTTTGTAGGGCCACACCTGTGGCATATGGAAGTTCTCCACTGCGACCTACACCACACCTTGCAACATGGTTGGATCCATAACCCACTGAGCCAGGCCAGGGATCAAACCTGCATTGTCATGGATACCAGCCTGGTTCTTTCTTTCTTTTTTTTTTTTTTTGTCTTTTTAGGGCTGTACCTGCAGCATAGAGAGGTTTCCAGGCAAGGGGTTGAATCAGAGCTATGGCTGCCGGCCTACACCACAGCCACAGCAATGCCAGATCCAAGCAGCATCTGTGACATACACATCACAGCTCATGGCAACTCCGGATCCTTAACCCACTGAGTGAGGCCAAGGATCGAACCTGCATCCTTATGGATACTAGCAGGGTTTTGTTTCCACTGAGCCACAATGGGAACTCCTCTCTGAGAACTTTTAAACAGGGTGATGATACCACATTCATTAGATTTCAGTCTTATTCTTGAGGAAGAATAATCCTTATTTTTCTTTTTTCTTTTTTGTATTTGCTTGGGTTTTTAAAAAATGTATAGTTGATTCACCATGTGCCAATTTCTGCTATAGAGCAAAGTGACTCAGTTATACATAGACGTATTGTTTTCCACCATGGCCTATCCCAGGAGATTGGCTGCAATTCCCTGTGCTGTACATTTGGGTCTGGTTTATCCTTTCTAAATGTAATAGTTTGCATCTGCTAACCCCAACTTGCTCATGTTTCTTAAGGAAGAATAATTCTCACCCTCTCTTGGGGTCTCCTTGCAACCCCCTGAGCCTCCGTCGGAGTCAGCGCCCTGCGGTAATGTTATGATCACGGCCTACGTGTACGCTGGCTCTCTCTGCTCCAGGCCTCGATTTGTAGATAAAATTGGCTCTAAGCTCACAGACTACATAAGCTCAGAGACTACAAAACCCTTTCCCAAATGTCCCTCCTGTCTCTGAGAGCTTCTGTCTGCATGGTTTCTCGGCCTCCTGTGACTCTGCTTCCTTACGAGTGTCTTGGTTTTCACCACGGGAGGCCCTTTACCCAACCCTACCCCACCGCGCTGCTGTCCTTATAGGAGAGCCACGCGTCCTGGAGGAGTGACGTCATACAGATGGCTTTTAACAATTCATGTTTTCTCAGTCACTGTCACTGAGGATACCTCATGTTGTTCCTCCATAAAGAGTCCAGGCTCACAAATGCCTGTTTTTCCTTCTTTCCCTGCCCCTGCCCCAACCTCACCTCTCTAGGGCCCCAGGATGATCTGGAGGGCTGGTTAAAAACACAGATCGCTGGAGTTCCCCTTGTGGCTCAGCGGTAATGAACCCGACTAGTATCTGTAAAGATGCAGGTTTGATCCCTGGCTTTGCTCAGCGGATTCGGCGAGTTAAGGATCCGGCTTTGCTGTGGCTATAATGTAAGCCGGCAGCTTGGACCAGTTCGACCCTCCAATCCCTAGCCTGGGAACTTCCATATGCCCGGGTGCAGCCCTAAAAAACAAGCCCAAAAAATGAGCATACAAACAAACAAAAACCAAACGGAGTTCCTGCTGTGAAGTGGTTAAAGGATCCCGAATTGCCACAACTGCAGCTCGGATTCAATCTCTGGCCCTGGCTGTGAATTTCCACGGGCTATGGATGCAGCCAGAAAAGAAAAAAAGGAAGGAAACCCACACAGATGGCTGGGCCGTACCCCAGAGCTTCTGAGTTAGTAGATCTGAGGTGGAAACCAAGACACTGCCCTTCTGCTAAACTCCCGGGTGATACTGAGTCTGGCGCTGAGCCCACACTCCAAGGCACTGCTTTAGAACAAGGTCCTTTCCACGTCTTAAAGCGAGCAGATCCAGGAGCTCCCTGATGGCTCAGTGGGTTAAGGATCCAGCATTGCCACTCCTGTGGCTCAGGTCGCTGCTGTGGTGCCGGTTCAATCCCTGGCCTAGGAACTTCTACAAGCCGTGAGTATGGCAAAAAAAAAAAAAAAAAAAAAAAGAGCAAAAAACCCACACACACAAAAAGAGATCCATCCTAGTCTCTTCCTCTCGGTGTCAATAGCAAACACTCAAACCCTGAGGGGGCTCACACTTATTTTTTTTTTTTGCAAAAGCACTTATTAGCACATTTCCCCAACAAATATACTTTCCTTTCTAAAAGGAATGATGTGCCAGGTTTAAAGATAATATGCTGTTTCTTAACTGTGTTGCCTCATCGCCGTAATTGTCAATGTTATTGCTCTCTGAAGTTATCGTGTGATTGCTTTGGAGCAGACACTAAGCTTAGTACTTTGCATTCCTTTTACTCTGCAGTCCTGTGGGGAGAATTCTCCACGCATCTCACCTGATTCTCTGCGTCGGGCATTGTGAGTCAGTGTGCTCAGATTTATCTCCATTTGAGGAGAGTAAAGGCGGAGACCTTCTCTCCCTGGAGACATTCCAGGACCTGGCAGACCTGCCAGCTCCTCAGGGTAATGAAGTACAAGTGACTATGAACAAGCACAAATATAAAACGACTGTGGGTCATGAGCAGTGTGAAGAAGAGAGCTGACGTCAGCTAGTTACCACAGCGCAGAGGGGAAGGGGGTCACGGGTGAGAAGATCCTAGAACCACAGGCTGGGAGGCCGGCTGGGTCAGACATCTGGGTGTGGATGTCATCGAGAGCTATGATGCGCTAGGAGAGAGGAACTCGGGAGCCCAGAGCCCAGGCCTTTCCTGAGTCAGGTGGATTTCCAGGATGCCAGTCAATGATAGAACTTGATGCCGTTAACTTCTAAAGAAACTCTGGTATTTATTTATTCATTTATTTGTTTATTTATTTATTCATTCTTGCTTTTTAGGGCTGGTCCCACAGCATATGGACATTCCCAGGCTAGGGGTCCAGTCGGAGCTACAGCTCTCAGCCTATGCCACAGCTCCGGATGCCCGACCCACTGAGCGAGGCCGGGGATCGAACCCACATCCTTGTGGATACTAGTAGGATTCATTTCCTTTGTGCCACAACGGGAACTCCAAAATTCTGGTTTTTGAAGCAGGGAGAAAAAGAAGTCGTTTGAATGTAGCACAGTGCAGCATGGAAGATGCTTGTCTTTGGTCCTAAAATACTGGCCTGTGAGAACTCAGGACCACATAGGACAAAAGGACTACATCCAGGTTTGAGGAAAAAAGGGGAGAAGAGTGACAAGGTCACATTCAGAAAGAGTGTCCCGTGTGCATCAACGGCTTGAGACGTTTGGGCTATTAGTGACGACAGAGGTAAACAGATGAGAAATGGAGGATGGGTGGAAAAACTGTGGGGTTCGATCCTGATCCTGCCTACTGCTCACATCTGCATTTCTCTAAGATTCGGAAGTCTGAAAGGGACACTTGCTGGGAGTACGAATATGCTTGTTCGCGCGGCCAAGCCTCTGCAAAGGTTAGTAGTTTCCCTGTCCTCTGACTTCCTGCTCATGATTCACGTCAATTTCACTTCCTCCTGGAGCTCCCCTTTGCCACCGTTACCCACCCACACCCGAAGTGAAACAGAGCCAACTCCAAATTCCCCCACCTTCTCCGGGGTTCCTGTGCAGAGTCTACCTTTAGATCTTAACGGTAATGAAATTGTGTTTACCTCCCTGTTTAACTGACTCTAATAGCAATGGTTACGTTACTCATTTTGATTCACAACAATCATAGCAATTCACAGAGCGTCTGTCCCATGTATATCTTTTATGCTGGGGGGTGGGGGCTGCACTCACAGCATGGGGAAGTTCCCGGGCCCAGGGATCGAACCTGAGTCACAGCAGTGGTCCGAGCCACGACTGTAACAATGTGGGACACTTAACCTGCTGAGCCACTGGGACCGTGCTTATCTTATCAAGGAAGAGTGACCGAAAGAATCAGAGGTTCAGCTCTGCCTATCCCCTTGCTCTGTGAGGCTGTATTTCCTCTATTGTATTTAGTCTCCTTTGAGTGGCAGAGTGCTCTTCCATTAGTCTTTTTAAAAATCACTTAATGAATTTTATTACATTTACAGTTGTACAACAATTGTCACAACCAAATTTTATAGCATTTCCATTCCAAACCCTCAGTGCATCCCCCCACCCCCCAATCTGTCTCATCTAGAAGCCATAAGTTTTACAAAGTCTGTGAGTCAGTATCTGCTCTGCAAAGAAGTTCATTGTGTCCTTTTTTTAGATTCCACATGTAAGTGAGAGCATTTGAGGTTGGTGTCTCATTGTCTGACTGGCTTCACTTAGCATGATAATTTCTAGGTTCATCCATGTTGCTACAAATGCTGTTATTTCTTTCCTTTTAATGGCCGAGTAATATTCCATTGTGTATATGTACCACATTTCCATTAGTCTTTGGAGTTTAGTTAACGAGTCCATTTCCTCTTCTCCGTGTGATTTAAAATTGCGTGTGCTCTGTGTGAGTCTATGTCCTGACGAAAGTGTCCACATTTTGTGGTTTGTTCCTTCAGGGAACCTTCTCTCTCCCATTGTTTCAGCCCCTTTAGGGTGTCTGACGCTTGCCCTTTACTACCCACATAGACACTCTCTGTTTCATTTTTCCAGAAGCACTACTTGCTTCACCCAACCGTTACTGCTTCATCTCTTCACTAAGGCGATGATCAGCTTAGGAAGTTGGCTGAAAACAGGTCTGGTTGTTACTGTGTGAATGAGTGGCCTGAACATTCCAGAGATTTTTTTTTTTCTTTAGAAAAGCATTAGCATTCTTCCCCCGCCCCCTGCACTAGCAGCATATGGAAGTCCTGGGCCAAGGACCAAACCCTCCACACAGCACTGACTCAAACCCTGTAGTAACAATGCCAGATCCTTAACCCAATGCGCCATGAGAGAACTCCTTCATTCAAAAGACTTCATTCTTTATATTATTTTTCATTTCTTTGCTTTTTAGGGCCAGACCCATGGTACATGGAAATTCCCAGGCTAAGGGTCTAATTGGAGCTACAGCTGCCAGCCTACACCACAGCCATAGCAATATAGGATCTGAGCTGCGTCTGCCACCTACACCACAGCTCACAGCAACGCCAGATCTTTAACCCACTGAGAGAGTCCAGGGATCAAACCCGAGTTCTCACGGATGCTAATTGGGTTTGTTTTCGCTGAGCTGCAATAGGAACTCCTTTTTTTTCTTTCAAGAGATTTTAATTGCAAAGTAGACTGGATTTTTGATCACTAAGGTTTGTGTTGCTAGCCCCATTTAATATAATCATTTATTTAAAGGATATTCACAAATTACAGGTGTAAATGGATTACCTGTTTCTGAATACATTAAGAGTATGGAAATCAGAACGTAAGCCTTGAAATAGCCATGGTTAGGACAAGGTAAGACACATCCAAATTTATGTTAGCCCAGATTGATAAATGAGACAACTGGTGAAGACTATGCAGATAGCATATTACCTTTTAAATGACACAAATTGCTTTTGAAAATAGTGAAGCCTCCTCAGAAAGCTGCCAGTTATTGTGGAAAGCAAAAGAATAGCTCCCCAAAAATGTTCACACCTTCATTCTCAAAATTTTACCTTACGTGGAAAAAGAAATTATGAAGATATATTTAAATTAAGAGCCTTGAGGGGTTCCCATTGTGGCTCAGGGGGTTAAGAACCTGACTAGTAAGCATGAGGATATGGATTCTGTGCCTGGCCCTGCTCAGTGGGTTAAGGATTCGGTGTTGCTGTGACTGTGGTGTAGGCCAGCAGTTGCAGCTCCGATTCCACCTCTAGCCTGGGAACTTCCTCTACGCCTCGGGTACAGCCCCAAACATAAATAAACAAATTCATAAACAAGAACCTTGAGATGGCAAGATTATCCTGGATTACCTGGATCTGCCCAGGTAATCTCATCACCTGGGTCCCTTCCTAGCTGTGGTCAGTGGGAGATGTGACCACAGCTGAGAGAGCCCAAGAGATGGTCGTGCTTGCTGGCTCTGAAGACGGAGGCCATGGACCAGGGGATGTAGGCAGCATCCATAAACTGGAAAAGGCAAAGCAACAGCTTCTCCCCATGGCCTCCAGAAAGGAACATGGCCTTGCTGACACCTTGGTTTTGGCTCAGTGAGACCCTTCAAAATGGTAAGATGGTAAACTGTGGAAGTTCCCATTGTGGCTCAGGGGCGATGAACCTGGCTAGTATCCATGAGGACACGGTTTGATCCCTGGCCCGGCTCACTGGGTTAAGGATCCAGCACTGCTGTGAGCTGTGGTGTAGGCCAGCAGCTACAGCTCTGATTAGACCCCTAGCCTGGGAACTTCCATATACTGAGAGTGCAGCCATAAAAAGATAAATAAATAAATAAGTAGTGTTGTTTGAAGTCAGTAGATTTATGGTAATTTTTAATTTTTTTGGCCACGCCCACAGCATGCAGAAGTTCCAGGTCAGGGATCGTACCTGTGACACAGCAGTGACCTGAGCCACACCAGAGACAACGTCTAATTCTTAACCCACTGAGCCACCAGGGAAATGTGGTTTATGGTGATTTGACATAGCATCTATAGGAAACTAATCATGAGAGTACAGAAAAAGTGATGGAACTGCTTTCTAGAAAGAAAAAAAATAGGGAAAACCTGGCTAAGTTGTATCTTGGATGGAAACCAGGAAAGAACATGGATTACCTTTGATTATTCTTTTCCTAGACAGAGCTAATGATGGCTTAAGACAAAATAGAGAACACACTTACAACAAACTGCTCACAGAGTTGTCTTTTTGGTAGGACTGTGGATATAGTGGTGCCCCTTTATCTGTAGCTTTGCTTTTTGTGGTTTCAGTTACCCACCGTTGACCTCAGTCTGAAAGTACTAAATGGAAATTTCCAGAAACAAACAATTCATAGCTTTTAGATTGCGCACTTCTGAGCAGTGTGATGAAATCCTTTTTAAAAAAAATTTTTTTTAGGGCCACCCTCTGGCACGTGGAAGTTCCCAGGCTAGGGGTCAAACTGGAGCTGTAGCTGCCCGCCTACACCACAGCCACAGCACCGTGGGATCCGAGCCACGTCTGTGACCTACACCACAGCTCACAGCAACGCTGGATCCTTAACCCACTGAGCGAGCCCAGGGACTGAACCCTCATCCTCATGGATGCTAGTTGGATTTGCTGCCACTGAGCCTTGCCGGGAGCTCCCTGTGTGATGAAAGCTTGCCCTGCCCCTCTGCGTCCCGCCCGGGGTCCCCAGCTGTACCTTCACCTTCTCCTGACCTCCAGCCCAAGCAGATCACCCTCCTCCAACCGCGGTCAGGAGTCAGCAGTAGCCTGACGCTGGGTCACAAGGCCTACATCACTCACTCACGTCCCCTCATCACGCAGGCATTTCATCACCTCAGTGCCACAGGAAGGGGGAGTACAGTAAGATATTTTGAGAGAGACCACAGTCACATAACTTTTATTACAGTGCATTTTTCTAAATGTTCTATTTTATAATGGGTTATTGTTGTGACTCTCTTACTGTGCTTAATTTGTACACTAAACTTTATCCTACGTGTGTGTGTATGGGAAAAAGCAGTGTAGGGTTTCCCCTTGTGGCTCAGTGGAAACAAACCCAACTATTATCCATGAGGATGTGCTCAGTGGGTTAAGGATCCGGTGTTGCCATGAGCTATGGTGTAGGTTGCAGACATGGCTTGGATCCCGCATTGTTGGGGCTGTGGTGTGGGCCAGCTCTGATTTGACCCCTAGCCTGGGAACCTCCACAGGCTGCGGGTATGGCCCTAAAAAGCAAAAAAAATAAAATAAAATAAAATAAATTTTCTTTCTAAGTACTCTGAAATAGCAACACATGCAAACACACACACACACATCTGTGAATCAAAAGTTGGAATTTTTAAAACCTTCACACACCACCATGAACTTAATAGTTTCCTAATATTCAATAGAATGTTCCTGATGAAAGTAGTGGTGGTATTAACAAATGTGACTTTTTTTAAACATAGAAATAATGAAATTTGTCAACATTTGGAAGTTACAAAATTACACGTGGGCCAATATCCGCTCAGAGCGGGACACAGATTGACGGCTTCCCTGCAGCAGAGGAAGTTCGCTGACATGGTTTCCGCTTCCCCAGTCAGCCTCCTCTCAAAGCCACCACCTGCTGAGTTCTAGTGTTGAAACGACAAAGAAGATACAGTTGTGTGAGAAGGCTATTAAATGCTCCGCCCTCTTCTACCTCCGCAGCCCTGTGAGGTCAGATGTTTTTCAAATACTTCAGCCAAAATGACACACTACAACGGATTAAATAAATGCACAAGCATATTATGGGACCCCAGTCTTCCTCTATTAAGCCAGACATTAAAGAAAAAGTCAAAATATGAAACAGTGCCATTCTTCCAATTAATTTCATTCGAAAAGCATGTTTTATGCAAATGTATTATTTACTTTAACAGGCAATGGGTTTATTATTGTCATTGTCAAATATTTTGTAAAACTTCCCACTGCTAATTTCTAATATGGTAAATATCAAGAGGTATAACCCACATAAAAACAAGTCTTCAATAATTTTTAAGAGTGTAATGGGTTTGGGAGACCATGTCTGAGAATTGCTAAATAAACAAAGCCATCAGCAGAAAATACAGCACCTTCTGACAGAAAGACTGCAAAAACCGTCAGCCAAGAATGTCTTATTTACTTGACACATCTCTCTCTTCAGGGAGGGGTAAAAATATCAGGGTTCTCAGAACAGATCTAGTTATTCACACAACTGCTAAGATTTCTGGTTGTTGTGGCAAACTGATTGTAAACCAGTTACTTATTTATTTTTTTAATTTTTTGCTTTTTAGGGCTGAACCTGAGGCATATGGAGGTTCCCAGGCTAGGAGTCCAATCAGAGCTACACCTGTTAGCCTACATTACGGCCACAGCAATGCCAGATTCAAGTCACGTCTGCGAACGTCATCACAACCCACGACAACACCAGATCCTTAACCCACTGACTCAGGCCAGGGATCGAACCCACAACCTCATGGTTCCCAGTCGGGTTCGTTTCCGCTGCACTACTATGGGAACTCCAAATGAGTTTACTTTAACATAATAGAGATTTTACTATCCTTTAAGCAATTAAAAAATGCAAAAGTATATGGAGTTCCCATCAGGGCTCAGCAGTTAATGAACCTGACTAGACTCCATGAGGATGTGGGTTTGATCCCTGGCCTTACTCAGTGGGTTGGGGATCCATTGTTGCCATGAGCCGTGGTGTAGGCCACTGTCATGGCTCAGATCTGGCATTGCTGTGGCTGTGGTGTAGGCCGGCTGCTGTAGCTCCGGTTAGACCCCTAGCCTGGGAACCTCCATAAGCTATGGGTGCAGCCCTAAAATAGCAAAATAAATAAATAAATACATAAATAAATAAATGTAAAAGAAGAAAAAAAAAAAAGAATGGAAATTGAGGCCAGAAAGTAAGAGTATTGGAGCCATACTAGAGAAAATAGCCATTAAGAAACTTTGTGATGAACAGAATTTTAGACCATAAAAAGGCTGGAATTTCTAACCTGGCTGAAGGGATACTTGAAACAAGAAGAGTAATATGTCAGCTAAAATAAAATGTCAAGTTGAAGAAACATTCTTTATTCCCAGAGTTTTTACAGACTATACTGTCAATGTAAATAACCAGAGAAACACTACTTTTTATCCATATAATCTCTTAGCTGCCACATCACCAACTAGCTAGGTCAAGATCACAGCCATGGTGACAAATAACCACCCTTGAACTGACAATCTGTAATGTAGCTAGTTCACAGGTGGTAATTTAATTTTCCCGTTCTACCCAGAGGGGGAAACCTCTCAAATATTTTCCAGAATACACGTTCATGTTCCTCTGGTTATGATTCCAGGGGTACAGTATTTTAATTCTGGTTAATTGAGCCAATGACTCCCTCAGCACTTGGGCTCCACCAGGTTCGTGAGGGAGTGAAATGGATTGGAACACAGCACTGGCCCAAGAGGGCTATATATATATATATTTTTTTTTTTTTTCTTGCTTTTTAGGGCCTCACCCACGGCATATGGAGGTTCCCAGGCTGGAGGTTGAATCAGAGCTGCAGCTACCAGCCTACACCACAGCCACAGCAACGCAGTATCTGAGCCGAATCTTTGACCTGCAACACAACTCAGGGCAATGCCAGATCCTTAACTGGCTAAGTGAGGCCAGGAATCGAACTCACATTCTCATGGATACTATTCGGATTTGTTTCCACTGAGCCACGACGGGAATTCCCCTGAGAGGGCTCCTAAACTCCACTACTACACGCTGTCGGGCCACAGGATAACGATGTGACGGTGATCCAGATGGATGGTGCTGGCTAGAACTTCCCAGTGTTGCGTACACTGGCCATTCTTTTTTGCTTTATTTTTTTTTTTAGGACCACACCTGTGACATGTGGAGGTTACCAGGCTAGGGGTTGAACTGGAGCTGCAGCAGCAGGCCTACACCCCAACCACAGCAACCTAGGATCCGGGCTGCGTCTGTGACTTACAGCACAGCTCATGGCAATGCCAGATCCTTAACCCTGAACCTGCATCCTCATGGATACTAGTTGTACTGGCTTCTACTTCACCACAATGGGAATTCCATCTGCCCATTCTTTTTACTGCTCATTCACATAAGTCCTGTCACAGCACATCTACTGTCTCTTTAAGTTAGGAGTCTGGGAAAAATATGAACACCTTTTTCAAAAAAAAATTGAGTGAGAAGCTTTAGATAAAAAAAATCATAAGATTTAATAGTAATTGCATTGACAGAGTTCCTGTTGTGGCTCAATGGTAATGAACCTGACTAGTATCCATGAGGACTTGGGTTTGATATCTGGCCCTGCTCCGAGGATTAAGGACCCGGCATTGCCATGAGCTATGGGGCAGGTCACAGATTCGGCTGGGTTCTGGCATTGCTGTGGCTGTGGTGCAGGCCAGCAGCTGCAGCTGGGATTCGACCCCTAGCCTGGTGTATGGGGGGAGCCTTCCATACACCATGGGTGCAGCCCTAAAAAAAAAAAAAAATAATGATAATAAAAATTACATTGCAACAATTGTTGTAGTGTTGAATGAAGTTAATTTTAGGGAGTAATCTTGTGGTGCAGTGGGTTAAGGATCTGGCATTGTCACTGCAGTGGCTTGGGTCGCTGCTGTGGTGGGGGTTTAAGCCCTGGTCCAGGAACTTCCACATCTGGGGTAGGGGGCAGGGCAACGCTGTAAAAAAAAAAGTTATTAATTTTAGGACACAAGCGTAGAAGGTGTTGGTGGTTTTTTGTCAACCAGACCACAGAAGACTCATTTCCTGTGGGACACTGTCTCCCCCTGAATTTAATCTGGGGGAACCTCTTGTCAGACAGATGTCCCTGCCTCACCAAGCTGGGCACATAACCTAAATCTTGAGTAGGGTGACAGAAACTGAGGATGGCTGAAGCAATTTATTCTAGAGGCACACATGTGCCTCTAGGAGAAAAAGAAAAAAAAAAGCAAACTCCTTTTTTTTGCCACGCCCACAGCATGTGGAAGTTCCCAGGCCAAGGATCAAATATGCAACCTGCACCACAGCTGCAGCAACGCAAGATCCTTAACCCGCTAGGCTACCGGGGAACTCCAGGAAAGCTCTTGCTGCCACTTCAGTCCCGCCATTCTTGTTCACTAGCCCGTGGAGGCACCGGGGCGCCCGCTCATAAAAACCTGCCTCTCGAGTCTCCTCATTGATTCTCTGAACTGAAATCTGTCCAGAAAACTTCATTTTTTTGCTTATGCTTACTAAAGCCTAAATGCCCTGGTTTGAGCTTGCAGCTGGAGAACCCCATGCAAACGAGTATCCATACACATGCTACGTTTAAACCTGCCGGTAGGATTTGCAACTTCCTGCTACCTAAGGAGCCTCTGCCTTAGCCATGTGCAAGAATGTGCCGGCACAAGTGCCCCAGCCCACGGTAAGTTCCAGCACCTCAAGAATCCTTGAGAACAAAGGGCTGAATTCAAGAATCACTGTAAGAGCTCCCTGGTGGCTCAGTGGACTGAGGACCTGGTGTTGTCACTGCTGTGGTGAGTGTTTAATCTCTGGACTAGGAATTCCGTATGCCTTGGGTGTGACCAGAAACAAACAAACAAACCATTGCACAATACTTACTAAGCATCCTGCTAAAACCCTAGGCCCGACGGAAATGGGGAGACGTGCAATAAAACGACTGCATGTCTTCCAAGACCGTGTGATCTAGCAGAGCAGTAGACGTGTACACTACTAAACAGAACCAACACGGTCAGTGCTGCCACTGAGGTCTCAACAGAGGACTGTGAGGTGCCCAGAAGCAGCAGCAACTTTCTTCTGCCAGGTAGCTCAGGAAGGACTTAGGCCTTAAAACAAACTGGATTTCTCCAGGCAGAGAGGGAGAGGAAGGCGCCTCAGGACGAGTGAAAGGACAGATGGTGAAAGACCGAGGCCTGACAGGGGAACGAACATGGGGCAGGGGGCGCCGCCAGCAGGTCGCGGGGGATGCGGGGGGACCCGGGGCTCGGTTGCAGGCGTGAGGGTGAGCTCAGGCTTATGCAGTTGGCTGCGGAGAGCCTGCACACAGCTGGAAAGGAGAGTTGAGCGAACATACATTTGAAAATATTTGAAAAAGGTAACTCAAGGGAAATGGAAGTGGGGAGGAAAGGAGACAAAAATCACTACAGAAGACCCTGGAGCAGACGGTGACGTCACTACATAGGACACACAAGAGGGCGGTGTGCCTGCGCGTTTGGGAGGAGGGGCCGGTCCTGCCCAGGACAGGAACGCGTCCACAGCAAACCCAGAGCTGCCGACACCAGGTCCCCTCAAACCGAGTTCCGAGTTTACCGTTACTCTTTCCCCCCAAAACTTCATTCCGTTCTGTGTCCCCTCTGACTTCAACCCTGTGCTATCTGAACACGAATCAACCAGCTCAGCTGACTGAATCTGCTGTTGTCGACATCATCACGCATGTGCAGAGTCACCTTGTTCCTCCAGAGCCCCTCAGCCACGGGCCACCTGGCCAGAGAATCACAAACCAGACATTCCGACCCTCTAAGAAATGTCACAAGGCAGTGATTAATCCCAGCCTTTTGCTCTTCCCCTTTAAAAACACCCCCCAACTCAAAGACCAAGTTGGAGCGGATCTGAGACCAGTCTCCCTTCCCTTGCTTGGTGCCCTGAACAGAAACCCTTACTTTGCTGCGAACACCCGCCGGCAGAGTTTGGCACCTGAGCCCTCCCTCTCGGGTAGTGCTACCTGGAACTCAAGCAGAAGGGAAGGGAGAGTCAGGTGGCCCCTGATTCTGCGCGGGCAGTTAGGGGACAGCCGGACACTGCTCCAGAAGCCCTCTTACCCATCCCTCTGGGGCAGTAAGGGTGCTTCCACTGCCACACCCAGGACAGAGCCCCACCTGCAGCAGTTGTGGAACTGAACCCCGCCCCCACCTCCACCTCTCATGGGGCATGTGGAAGTTCCCAGCCAGGGATCGAACCTGTGGCACAACGACAACCCCAGCCACTGTAGTGACAATGCCAGATCCTTAACCTGCTGAGCCACAGAGGAATTCCCTCCACCCCTTTACTTTGTGGCCTCACACCTGCAGCACAGACAAGTTCCCCAGCCAGGGATCCAATCTGAGCAGCAGTTTCGACCTATGCCAGAGCTGTGGCAACGTTTGATCCTTAACCCACTGCACTGCAGCAGGAACTCCCCGGAGCTGACATTTGTTGAATGAATAAATTGCCTGGGTCTTGAATGTTTCCCTTTTTCTCTTTTCTTAGGCCAACTGCATAATTCTAGCTCTCATGGGCACAGGAGCCAGACTTCCTATTCTTCTTATGTTGGCGATGCCCCAGTCTCTTGATTTTAAAGGTTAGTAGTTACACTTACGCAGATGACAATTACGTAATTAGCTGCAGTTCGCTTCTGTTATGGGTGGTGACGGATACCCGCCAGCACACTAGTGGTCAGAGTAGGGGTGAACGATTTTCCGGACCCCCTGGGGCCCCCAGTTCAACTGTGTGAGGGGTTTGGGTAGCAATGACTGTGGAGGAGACACTGCGCACACAGACTGGATGCTGGGTTCTGGGAACCAGAGCGAAACGCTCTTTTTGTGTCGGTGCTCTTTTGGTGTCTCCAGTATCTTGGTCATTGTTTCTTTACTCATACATAGACATTGCCTATGAAAAATGAACAAACAGGTATATATCTTCCTGCTGCTCAAGCATACCACGTGAAAATTAACCATCAAAGTGGTACAGCGTCAGGAAAATGTTTTGTTTGTTTTGCTCTGTTTTCATCAGCAGATTTCATCAGCCAGCAGATGCTGGATGATGATGTCCTTTGAATGAAACAGTTTCCAGCTGTTACCATTAGTGACTAAAAAGTCACGCCGTCTCCACTGTCTGTGATGTCCTAGCCCTCGGCCCACCCATCAGAAGCTCCTGTCCTTCAGTGATGTGTGTGGACAGGTAACTTTCATAAGGACACTGCAAACTCCAGGGTTTTGCAGGGACTGTTTTGGAGGAAATGGAAGTAACTACACGTTGACGCTTGAGGATGAGGACAGGTCCTGAACAGCTAGCTACGTTCACCTGAAATTCACCGCCTGACGGACTCAGGGATGGTTCATGCGCTGGCTGACCGGGTGCCCTCCACTGGACTCTGGGGACGGACAGTTGGTGGGGAGAGAGAGAGAGAGAGAGAGAGAGAGAGAGAGAGGGGTTCCTGTTTGCAGGTAGTGTACATTCTTGCCAGAGGGGCAGCGCATAAACGTCCAGCAGGATGCAACGAGTTATTTTATGACAAATGTGGTCAGGGCTGAAAAGAGGTCGGAAAGAGGAAGTCCGTAGCCCTGTGAGACTGACGTCGTCTGTTGGCGAGATACACACTGGCAGGCTCACGGGGAAGGGCTGGGGGGCCCGGGGGACGGGTTCCCTGGGCGGTGAGGAAGAGCCTGGGCAGCGGGGAGCCTGGGAGCCGAAATGAAAGAAGCCGGAGTGGCAGCAGCACAGACTCAGGGAATCTGTGGCCTCGAGTTCCCAAGAGCCTCGAACTAAGTCTCCTGACCTCATCTCCGGTTGAGGTTGTGTGTACGGTCACAGCACGTGTGAGAGTTTAAAGCATCGGTTTACTAAACAAACATTTTAAAACATTCCATGGTTTTTGAATCCCTCACATGCAAAGTTCTTTGTGGCTCAGGCCCCTCGCACCCCAGACAGGCCTGCTGGTGGCAGGGAGCCAGGCCCGCGGGCTTGTCGGCTCTGCTGAGGACGGGTCCCTCCTCCAGAGCAGCGAAGCCTCAGAAAGGGTCGGTCCACACCTGGGAGAGTCCGAGCCCGCTTGTTCACATTAATCATCGCCTCCCACTTTCACCACTGGCAAGGAAGGTATTTTTAACCTTATTTCACGAAGGAGGAAACCAAGGCTAAGAAGAAGCTAAGTGAATTCCCCAGGTCACACTGCTAGGAAATAAGCTGGCAATTTTTTTTTTTTTTTGGCTGTGCCTGCAGCATGCAGAAGTTCCTGGGTCAGGATCCAACTCGCAGCACGGTGTGACCATGCCAACCTAACCCGCTGTGCCACCAGGGAACTCCTAAGCTGGCATTTTAATACAGGCCCAACTCCACAATACAAGCCCTCTCCACTGCTTCATAGCAGCTCCCCCCCCACACAGAATTTTAAAGAGAGGGGGGAGTGTTAAGGGCTGAACTGCATCCCGCTTAAATTCGCACATTGACGTTCTCACCCTCAGAACCTCAGAATAGGATCATATTTGGAGACGGGGGGTCTTTGTTAAAATGAAGTCAGTAGGGTGGGCCTTAACCCACTACAACCAGTGTCCTGATAAGAAGAGGAAATTCCAACGCAGGCGCGCACAAGTGAGACGCGGGCAGAAGGCAGCCGTCAGGAGCACAGGAGCGAGGCCTTGGAAGAGACCGCAGCTGCTGACACCTCGCTCTTGGACTTCTGGTCTCCAGAACTGTGAGCATCGATTTCTTTTCTTTCCTTTTTTTAAAAACCTTTTTAGGGTTGCACCACAGCATGTGGAAGTTCCCAGGCTAGGGCTCAAATTGGAGCTGCTGCTGCCGGCCTGCGCCACAGCCACACCAACGCTGGATCCAAGCCGCATCTGCGACCTATACCATAGCGCGGATCCTTGACCCCCTGAGCGATCCCAGGGATTGAACCGGCAACCTCATGGTTCCTAGTCGGATTCGTTTCCGCTGCACCACGACGGGAACTCCGAATCTGTAATTCTTTATGAAGTTTTAATGTGGCTTAAACTCTGCATCTGTAGGCAGTATATTATTCCCCTCTCTGACAGCTGGTCTAGTGTTTCTCAGTAGCCTGCGTTAGAGCTCCTCCTGGTGGTTTAAAGCTATTATGACACATCCGTCTCTAGCATCTGCATCTATTCCATCTCGCTGTGATTGCAGGAGTAGCAGTGATGTTTACAGCAGACCGCAACGCATATGACATGCAGCTTTACAAATTAAGACTAATTATTCAACTTGGGACTGTCAGGAAAAGGACAGAGAGTTTGGGTGAGGGAGCTTATAACCACTCTAGCAAAGGGCTACTCTTCCTCCTGGAACTGTAAAACATGTTCTGCAGAAGGCATTTTATGTTTCTGTTGTTTACTGAATTTGGCTAATTTTTCGTCTGACGTGAAGGTGGAGAAAGTGCTTTGGTTTTGTGTTATGTCTTTGTTCACATTAACGTCATTTTAAAGAACAGGTCTCATGTTTTTTCTTTTTTTATGTTGTGAGCTACACAGAAAGTCCCCTTCCCCCCCCTTTTTAAAATAAGTCAGTGAATTTTATTATATGTATAGTTGTGCAACCATCATTACCACCTAATTTTATTTTATTTTATTTTTTTGCCATTTGTCATTTTTTATGGCCGCACCCGCGGCATGTGGAGGTTCCCAGGCTAGGGGTCTAACAGGAGCTGTAGCCACTGGCCTGCGCCGCAGCCACAGCAACACAGGATCCAAGCCGCGTCTGCAACCTACACCACAGCTCACAGCAACGCCGGATTGTTAACCCACTGAGCAAGGGCAGGGATCGAACCCGCAACCTCATGGTTCCTAGTCGGATTCGTTAACCACTGCGCCACGAAGGGAACTCCTACCACCTAATTTTAGAACACTCCCATCCTAAACCTCCAGTCCACTCTCCCTCCCCCTCCCCCGCCTGTCCCCTTTGATGCGGTAACCATAGGTAACCATAAGCTTTTCAAAGTCTGTCAGTCTGTTTCTGAAGAACATGTCTTTTAGAGTGGGACACTATAACTGATTTTTTGCTCCTTCCAAGACTTTTTATTACTTGGTGATGAATCGTTAGAAGAAAGAGCTCAGTGACCTGTGGTCAGGATTGCTCTCTTGCCTGATGAGTTTTCACTGGGTAAACACACTGAGCTGGACCGCAGGGCAGGACCACATTCACTTTTGTAAGAAACAGGCAAAGTGTATTCCCAGGGTGGCTGCACCATTCTGCATTCCCACTAGCACTGAATGCGAGCTCCTTTTTTCCCCGCTTTTTAGGGCTGCACCCATGGCATACGGAATTTCCCGGGCTAGTGGTCAAATCGGAGGTACAGCTGCCGGCCTACACCACAGCCACAGCAATGGTGGAGCCTAGCCCTGTCCACAAACTACACCACAGCTCACAGAAACGCCGGATCCTTAACCCACTGAGCAACGCCAGGGATGGGGCCCACAACCTCATGGTTCCTCGTCGGATGCGTTTCTGTTGCGCCATGATAGGAACTCCCCTTTTTGAAATTCTAATGAAAACTGTGATCTCTTTCATCAGGAATAGGTACATGATTTTCAGAATTTCAGAACTTTGTTGTGGTTTCAGAGAATTTGTTGGCTACCTAAATACCATCACAAGTCAGACATTAGCCATTTCTGTGTGTTTTTGTTGTTGTTGTTGTTGTTTTGGCTGAACTCACGGCATGCAAAAGTTCTGGGGCCAGTGATCAAACCAGGGCTGCAGCAGCAACCCGAGCCACAGCCATGACAATGCTGGATCCTTAACCTGCTGCACCACCAGGGAACTCCTATTCCTGTTTCTTTGGGGTTTTTTTTTTGAGAATTTTCTTTACAATGATCTAAGTTTGTTTTTTTATGTATTAGAATTATAGCAACATCCTAATTGGTGAAATTAAATTAAGAAGTCCTCTCTAAGGAGAAAATATTTCTGTCCGCATAGACAGGTTATATTCTATCATCTCTCCATGACTACGTTCCTGCATGTGTAAAGATCATTTTAAGTACCTTATTCAGTCTATGCACTCCTCTGCCCTCCTCTGGCTCGCTTCCCTCCATCGCTTTCTGGAAGGATTTAAGGCAGCTCACAACATGCCCTAGTTAAACCAGACGAAAGTAGAGGTAAAGGGAGTGACTTCGGGCAGAGAGAGGCTCATGTAAGTAAAACGAGCTGAAATAATGTGTGCTTTGAGCATCTAGGGGTGGATGACCTGACTCTGAGATGACATGGAGAAGGAATGTAGCGTACCAGCTGAGTCAGTGATCATAAGACAAGATCGAATCGGCGCTTAGAAAAAGCACCTTCATTTTTTGGGCACTTAGTCCGAGACGTTTTTTTCTGGCAGTTCTTAATGGGAGGACAGGAGCAGGGGACTGAACAGAATATCCAGACCATGATCACAATAATGAGTTAGGGCTAATTCTTCTAGAGAGATCTCAAAAGAGATCCACACCGTATTGCTTTTAAAGGGAGCAGCTTTCTGGGTGGGAAGCCTAAGCGACAGGGCCCCTGTAACCAGCACCGGGATGCCCTGTCTTTAGCCCAACATGAGTAAAGGGAGGATTAGATCGTCTGCCCTTGGCAAACTCCCACCAAGAGAGCTTTTCTCAATGACTTTTGATAACTTTTCTTTTTTTTAAGGGCCACACATGTGGCACACATAAGTTCCCTGGCTAGAGGCCCAGTCGGAGGTGCAACTGTCGGCCTACACCACAACCACAGCAATGCAGGATCCAAGCCATGTCTGTGACCTCCACCCCAGCTCACAGCAACACCGATCCTTAACCCACTGAGCAAGGCCAGGGATCGAACTGGTATCCTCATGGATACTAGCCGGGCTTGTTACTGTTGGGCCATAATGGGAATGCACATGATAAATAGTTTTGTTTTTTGGTCTTTTTGTCATTTTAGGGCCACACCTGTGGCATGTGGAGGTTCCCAAGATAGGGGTCTAACAGGAGCTGTAGCTGCTGGCCTATGCCACAGCCACAGCAACGCGGGATCCGAGCCACGTCTGCAAACTACACCACAGCTCATGGCAACACCGCATCCTTAACCCACTGAGCAAGGCCAGGGATCAAACCCGCAACCTCATGGTTCCTAGCCGGATTTGTTTCCACTGAGCCACGACGGGAACTCCCATGATAGTTTTTTAAAGGTCTATCAGAATAATACATGCATATGGCAAAATATTGTGAAATAAAATTCCAATTGTATGGCAAGACAAGAAAAATTTAAACATAAAAATCTTCTCTGCCCTTCGGCCTCCTCTCTCCCCACTGGACTGTGTGTCTGCCTTATGCCTGGAGCAGACCTCCCCCGTCAGCAGAAATACCTGCTCGGCCATGAAGAGCAGCGTTCTCCTGGCATCAACACGACAGCTCCTTAAAAGGTAACATTCCTTCCTGAGTCTGTAAGGGGCCAGATCTGGATTGTGTAACCTGTCAGTAATATGTCACTTAATGCATAGCCCTGTCTCTCAAAAAACCTGTATAACTGTACCTTCACTTCTAATGGGCACAACAGTTCTCAGGGCTGTCTGAGATGCTATTCCTGGGGTATCATCCTCAGTTTGGCTTGAATAAAACTTTCTGTTTCTCAGAGTGACTGATTAATTTTTCATAGACAGTATCAAATAGTAGATAACAGCTTTGACCTAAGCAATAATCTTCTACTCGCTCTCCCTACCCGCTAGACCCATCCCTCAGAGGCACTGCTGCACCACGCTTAACTCTTCTAGGGCTTACTTTCAGAGCACTAAGTAAAATTTCTTGATTATACATTTTATTGTATTTATTTACCGGCCTCGCCCGCAGCATGGGGAAGTTCCCGGGCCAGGGATAGAATCCATGCCATAGCAGTAACCTGAGCCACAGCAGTGACAGTGATGGATCCTTAACCCCCCAAGCCACCGGGGAACTCCTCTACACTTTAGATAAAATCTAAACTTTAATTTTAGGTTTCGCTGAGATATACCACTCACCCATGATTACTACTTTCAGTTCTTCTAAAAACTTAGCACTAATAAAACTCTATCTCGGAGTTCCTGTCATGGCTCAGCGAAATGAATCTGACTAGTATCCATGAGGACACAGGTTCAATCCCTGGCCTCGCTCAGTGGGTTAAGAATCTGGCATTGCCATGAGGTGTGGTGTAGGTCGCAGATGTAAATTGGATCTAGCGTTGCTGTGGCTGTGGTGTAGGCTAGCAGCTGTAGCTCCCATTCGACCTCTGGTCTGGGAACTTCCATATGCTTCAGGTGTGACTATATATGTATATACACTAAAGATAAGATTCACAATGGAGAAAAGAGATCAACATGACCACATGAAAAGGTATAGGTTCCATACAGGAAAAAAGTTGCCTTAGGCAAACTTAAGAGTTAAAAAACTGGGGAGGAGTTCCCCTTGTGATGCAGTGGAAACAAATCTGACTAGCAACCATGAGGTTGTGGGTTCAATCCTTCGCCTCGCTTAGTGCGTTAAGGATCCAGTGTTGCTGTGAGCTATGTAGGTCACAGATGTAGCTTGGCTCCCATGTTGCTGTGGCTGTGGTACAGGCCAGTGGCTGTAGCTCTGATTGGACACCTAGCCTGGGAACCTCCATACACCTTGAGTGTGGCCCTGAAAAGCAAAAAAAAAAAAAAAAAAACTGGAGAAAATATCTGGGCAATATATTTAAGAGACACAGCCTCAACGTTGTTTACTAGTTGAATGAATATTTTTTTAATTAATGAAAAAGTAATAACAGAAAATATAATAGAAATAAAAGATATGAACAAGCAACTTGTAAAGAAATATGAATGTCCCAAAATAGATTTTAGTGCCTTTTTTTTTTTTGTCTTTTTAGGGTTGCACCCATGGCAGAGTCACAGCAACGCATGATCCGAGCTGCATCTGCAACCTACACCACAGCTCACCACAATGCCAGACCCTTAACCCACAGGGCAAGGCCAGGGATCGAACCTGCTTCCTCATGGATATTAGGTTCACTAACCACTAAGGTCCTTGGGAACGGACCTTCCAGCCTCAGCGAAGGCTTCAGACCACCACATCCCAAGCTGACAGCGTGACGACAGCTTCAGGAGAGACCCCGAGACAGAGCCACCCAAACTGCTCCCATATTCCTGACTCTCAGAAACTGTGAGATAACAAAGGTTGTTTAAGCCCCTAAACTCTGAGAGTAACTTGTCAAGCAGTGACGGAAAACCAACACAGAAAGAGTAGAGTGGTGTGCAGGTAGGGACTGGTGGAAAGCCACGAATACGTGAGGGGCCTCATAAGCTTCACTGCAGTCTGTATGGAAGATAGAAGAGTACAGCAGAAAACCTGTCACGATAACCTGGGATTTTAAACAACATAGAGAACCGCAGCTAATACACGATGCTGGGACTGTGCTGTCTGAGGGGCCATGCTGTGATGCCTCCATTTTCCTGATTTCACTTGTGCTCCTATTTTCTGGAAGGCATTCCTTGAAGATTACACATGTAATCTAAAAACTGCAAGTTTAAACAAAATGGGATATTATGTTTTACCTTTAGAGAAAAGGACAAGTTAATACTTGTTGATCTTAATTGAATATATTTCTAGGGAGAGTACAAACTGGTATAGTATTTCTCCAGGGCAATTTGGTAAATGTATGAAAAGCCTAAAGATATGCTTCACCAAGAATTATAGTTTATTGTCCTTACTAATTTATTAATTAATTTATTTTTTGCTTTATAGGGCTGTACACAGCATATGGAGGTTCCCAGACTAGGGGTCAAATTGGAGCTATAGCCACCAGCCTACACTGCAGCCACAGCAATGTGGGACCTGAGCTGCATCTGAGACCTACCCCACAGCTCACAGCAATGCCAGATCCTTAACCCACTGAGCGAGTCCAGAATCGAACCTGTGTCCTCATGGATATTAGTCAGATTCATTTCTGCTGAGCCATGAGGGGAAAGCCCTTCCTTATTAATTTTAATAATTAGTTAAGATTCAGCTTAATATAGCATTGTTTGTACGCTTGAAATCATTTAAAGATAATAAAAATAGACCACAGGGAACTATATCCAGTCACTTGTAATGAAACATGATGGAGGATAATGTGAGAAAAAGAATATATATATATGACTGGGTCACCTTGCTGTACAGTAGAAATTGACAGAACACTATGAATCAACTATAATGGAAAAAATAAAAATCATAGAAAAAGAAATAGCCAAACATAAGAACTTGGTTAAAGACGTTATGACACATTGTATTTAAGGTTATAAATTTCCCTCTAAGCATATGGCTTTCCATACATCCCCCTAATTTTGGTACACCATATTTTCATTTTCACTTAATTCAAAATATTTAAAAATTCCTTGAGGCTTCTTCTTTGACTCATAGGGTGTGCTGCTTATCTGGAGAGTTCACCCTTCCTTTTGTTATTTCTGTCTAGCTAGCTTAACTCTGCTGTGCTCTAAGAATCCGTTTTATGATTTTGCATTTTTTCCTTTTTTAATTTTTTTCTTGTTTTTTTTAGGGCCACACCTGCAGCATATGGAGGTTGCCAGGCTAGCGGTCGAATGGGGGCTACAGCTGCTGGCCTACACTACAGCCACAGCAACAGAGGATCTGAGCCATGTCTGTGACGTACACCACAGCTCACAGCAATGCTGAATCCTTAACCCACTGAGTGAGGCCAGGGATCAAACCCGCAACCTCATGGGTCCTTGTCGGATTTATTTCCACTGTGCCACGATGGGAACTCCCTGATTTTGTATTTTAAAATTCATTGAGGTGTGTTTTACGAGGAGAATGATCTATATTGTTAAATGTCCCAGGTGAATTGAAAAAAATGTGTATTCTTAAAAGCGGATTAACCTATAAATGTCAGAGCAATTTGACTGATAGTGCTGTCCAGATCATCTGTATGGTTAATGATTTCTGCTTCCTTGATCTGTGCGTTACTGACAGAGGGGCACTGAAGTCTCCAACTGTTGCTTTGTCTAGTTCTTTTTTTTTAATCAGTTTTTACCTTGTGTATTTTTATACTCTTTTGTTATAGGCATACATATTTAGGATTATTTTATCTTCTTGGATAATTATATAACCCCTTAGTATATATTATGCTCCTTTAAGGTAGTTTTTCTTATTCTAAAATTTTGCATTTGTTCTTTTTTTCCCTCTTCTTCTGCCCTTTCTCTCCCTCCCTCCCTCTCTCTCTCTCTAGATATATATTTGTCTTTCTAGTGTCATACCTGCAGCATATGGAGGTTCACAGGTTAGGGGTCAAACTGAAGTTGTAGCTGCTGGCCTACACCACAGCCACAGGAATACTGATCTGAGCTGCATCTGGAACCGACATCACAGCCTGTGGCAACGCTAGAACCCTAAGCCACTGAGCGAGGCCAGGGTAGAGCAGGGATGCTCGTGGATACTAGCTGGGTTTTTAACCTGCTGAACAACAATGGGACCTCCTGTTTTTGATATTTGCCTTGCTTGGAGTTTTCTGAGCTTCTTGGGGTTGCAGTTTGTTTTCTTTCTTTCTTTTTTCTTTGCTTTTTAGGGCCACACTTGTGGCATATAGAAGTTCCCAGGCTAGGGGTCGAATTGGAGCTACAGCTTCTGGCCTACACCACAGCCACAGCCACACAGGATCCGAGCTGTGTCTTCAACCTACACCACAGCAACGCTGGATCCTTAACCCACTGAGTGAGGCCAGGGATCAAACACACATCCTCATGGATCCTAGTTGGGTTCGTTAACCGCTGAGCCACAAAGGGAACTCTTGTAGTTTGGCCTTGATTAATAATTTTGGAAAAAATGTCACCCATTTTTACTTTAAATGTTTCTCCTCCTCCTTTCTCTCTGTCCTCTCCTAATATTCCCGTTATGTGTATAGCACAATTCTTTAAATTTCCTACAGTTTTGGAATGCTCTGTTCTTTTTTCTTTTTGAATTTCAGTCTGGGAAGCTAATAGTGGCCTGTCTTCCAGCTGACTGTCTATCTTCAGCCATGTTGTGTCTACTATGAGTCTATCAGAAACATTTTCCACTGCTCTTGCGGTGTTTTTCCTTTCTCTCATTTCCTTTTCTTTCCTTGTCCCTGCTTGCATTACTCCTCTTCTCGCATGTCGCCCACTTTTTCCATTAGAACTCTCAGCATATTATCATAGTTATTTACAATTCTCAGTCAGAGAATTCCAAAATTCCTACCATATCGAAAGCTGGTTCCAAAGCTTATTACCCCACCTCTTCAGTGTGTTTCTGCCGTTTAGCCTGCCTTACAATGTTTGTCAAGAGCCGGACATGATATATTGAACAAAAGGAAATGATGTAAATAGGCCTATAGTGTGAGGATTTACCTGACATTTATTTGACAAGATTGACTCTGTCTAGCAGTCAGGTTGTGTTTAATGTCTGTCGTACATATATATGCCAGAGGTTTAAAATTTCCCTAGCCTTGTAATTTTTGTCTTCTTTCTTGACTTTGGGCTTTCCTAGGTACTCCTTCTTGGAGACTCTGTGTCTTTCAGCTTTTTGAGCCGTAACCCGCTGTTATTATACTAGAGCCGTGTCCGTATGGTGGTGAGATACAGGGAAGAGGTAGCATTCTATAATCTCAGTCTTATAATAGGCCCATGTCCGGGGCTGTGACCTTCACAGTGTTTCTTCCACTGTACGTTTTACCCCTGCCTTCTGTTTCCTGCCCCGGCCACAGCATTCCCATTGACTTCCTTGAAGCCGGGGCCCCTTGGTGACTATGTCCCCCCTTTCTGTGAATAAGAAGGGCAGAGGGGGCTGGAAAGTCAAGTCAAAGGATCTCTGGAAGCCCCCCCCCCCCCCAGCTCAGTTCCCACAGAGGATGTCTCTCCCAGACAGATGCTTACTCTTGTCCTCACGTTCAGGTCTAGAGTCTCTGACTCCGAGATTTTGTCTGACATGGAGAAGCAGGCTGCACAACAGACTGCGTCTCGTCTTTTCTTAAAGAAACTGACTCTATATACAATAGAGTATGGAGAACATCAAGTCTAGGGGTGACCTCAAAAATAGTAGAGATTGTGATGAAAGACAGTTGGAGGAGATTTAAGATACAGGCTAACTTGGTTAATTTGTAGAAAGGAACCAGGGAATAAGTCAGCCGGGAGAAACCCTTGTATTATGAACTCAGTATTTGTATTTTCCCAGCAGTCATATGTTGAAGCTCCAACACCCCTCACCTCAGTGTGATGGTATTAGCAATGGGGGCCTCTGGGAAGTAATCAGGTTTAGATGAGGTCATGTGATGGAGCTCCCATAATGGGCTGTGTGCCCCCGTAAGAAGAGACTCCAGAGTTCTCGCCTCCTCTTCCTCTGCCATGTTATTAGCACACAGTAAGAGGTGGCTCTCTACAAGCCAGAAAGTGGGCCCTCCTGGAGAATCTGCCAGTGCCTTGATCTTGGGGTCCCAGAACTATGAGAAACAAAGTCTGTTGTTTAAGCCCCCTAGTTTATGGTATTTTGTTATAATAGTCTGAGCAAACTAAGACTCCTCCTGAGGTCAGAACAAACACCAAATAACCATCTCAAAAACTATTTGGAAGGATCTACAATTGATTAGATTAGCTTTAGAGCAGTTTATGGCCCAGGGCATTGTTGAAAACCACTGAGGAGTTCCCATCGTGACTCAGCAGAAACGAATCTGACTAGCATCCATGAGGATATAGGTTCCATCCCTGGCCTTGCTCAGTGGGTTAAGGATACAGGCGTTGCCATGAGTTGTAGTGTAGGTCACAGATGCAGCTCAGATCTGGTGTTGCTGTGGCTGTGGTGTAGGCCAGCAACTACAGCTCTGATTTGACTCCTAGCCTGGGAACCTCCATATGTCATGGGTGCAGCCCTAAAGAGACAAAAAAAAAAAAAAAAAAAGAAACCATTGAGCAATCTGCTGGCAATTGGTGGACTTGGCATCTGAGTGTGGTCAGGGAAAGAAAAGAAAAGAAACCTGCTAGGACTACTGGCATTCAGAGTAGTTGTGGTGGAGTTCCTACTGTAGTTAACCAGTAATGAACCTGACTAGTAACCATGAGGACATGGGTTTGATCCCTGGCCTTGCTCATGGGTTAAGGATCTGGCATTGCCGTGAGCTTTGGTGTAGGTCTCAGACACAGCTTGGATCTGGAATTGATATGGCTATGGTGTAGGCCAGCAGCTACAGCTCTGACTCGACCCCTAGCCTGGGAACACCCACATGCTGTGGGTGAAGCCCTAAAAAGAAAAAAAAAATGGTTGTGGATATAATCATATCTGTGTGCCCCTAAGGAGAAACATTAGAAGCTTATACTGTTGTTGGGAAAATAGACTTTCCTAAAATAATCCAGCCAGTCATGAAACAAATAAACAAGCAGATCACAATATCAGACCTCAGGAGTTCCCGCCGTGGCTCAGTGGTAATGAATCCAACTAGTAACCATGAGGATGCAGGTTCAATCCGTGACCTTGCTCAGTGGGTTAAGGATCCGGCATTGCCATGAGTTGTGGTGTAGGTCACAGATGTGGCTTAGACCCAGCATTGCTGTGGCTGTGGCATAAACCTGTAGCTGTAGCTCTGATTTGACCCCAGCCTGGGAACTTCCACATGCCATGGGTGAGTCCTTAAAAAGCAAAAAGAAAAAATAAAATAAAATAAAAAATAAAATAATAATAATAACAGACCTCAGAGACAGGTGACCAGTGCACAGAACTGCTATAATGTGTTACATGCCACGGGTAAATCCTTAAAAAGCAAAAAAATAAAATAATAATAATAACAGACCTCAGAAACAGGTGACCAGTGCACAGATCTGCTATAATATGTTACCTAATATATTTAATTTGGAATAAAAACTTATGAGGTATTAGAAAGAAGCAGCAAAGCAGGGAATAAAGCTTCCTGTGACAGTAACAAGACTGTTGGATTTATAAGAAAAAGATTTCAAAATAGCCCTTTTAAACATGATCACAGAATTAAAGAACATCATGATTAAAGACGTAAAGGAACATATAATGACAATGTCATATTAAACAGATATAAGCAATAAAGAAACAGAAAGTATAAAAAGAACCAAATTACGTTAAAAAAGAAAACTGAAGTAAAAAATTATTACTAGAGGCCATATGCTCCAGCTATTGTGCTCCTAGGTATTTATCCAAATGAGTTGAAAATTTACATCTACACAAACACCTGCACACAAATGTTTATAGCAGTTTTATTCATAATTATTCATAATAATTGTTAACAATTCAAAACCTGAATGCAATCAACATGTCTTTCAGTAGGTGAATGGTTGAGTAAACCATGATATTTCATACAATGAAATATTATTTAGTAATAAAAAGAAATGTACTATCAAGCCATATAAAGCATGGAAGATGTTAAATGCATATTTCAAAGAGAAAAGAAGCCAATTTGAAAAGACTCCATAGTGCCTGATTATAGCTATGTGATATTTTGCAAAAGATTAAGACTCTGGAAATGCTAAAAGATGAAATGTTGCAGAGTTCCCATTGTGGCGCAGTGGAAGCGAATCTGATTAGTATCCATGAGGATGCAAGTTTGATCCCTGGCCTTGCTCAGTGGGTCAGGGATCCAGTGTCGCCATGAGCTGTGGTATAGGTTGCAGACACGGCTTGGATCTTGCATTGCTGTGGCTGTGACATAGGCTGGCAGCTGCAGCCCTGATTAGATTCCCAGCCTGGAAACCTCCATATGGCATGGGGTGAGGCCCTAAAAGGGAAAATAAAAGAAAAAAGGAAAGAGAAATAATGGCTGAAAACTCTTCAAATATAATTAAAAGTCAGAAAGCTACACATCCAGGCAGCTGAAGACACTTCAGATAGGAGAAATATGAAGTGATCCACTATGAAATACATTATACTAAAAATGCTTAAAGTCAAAGACAAGGCAAAAATCTTGAAAGTAGCAACAGAAAAACAACTCATAATTTGCAAAGGAGCCCAATAAGATTAACAATTGACTTATCAACAGAAACAATGGGGCAGAAAAAAAAATGGAATAACACATTATGATTGCAATAGATGCAGGAAATTTAACATTCTAATGGCCTGTGGTGATAAAACTCATTTATTTATTTATTTATTTAATTTATTCATTTATTTATTTTTGCCTTATCTAGGGCCACACCCGCAGCATATGGAGGTCCCCAGGCTAGGGGTCTAATTGGAGCTGTAGCCACCGGCCTACGCCACAGCCACAGCAACACGGGATCCAAGCTGCATCTGCAACCTACACCACAGCTCATGGTAATGCCAGATCCTTAACCCACTGAGCAAGACCAGGGATCGAACCCGCAACCTTGTGGTTCCTAGTCAGATTCGTTAACCACTGAGCCACGATGGGAACTCCCAATAAAACTCTTTTGAAAAAGAGGACAGGACAGTTTCTAATTAATTTTACGAGAGCAGGCAAGAACATTGGAAGAAAACCATGGACCACTACCTCTTTTGAATAAGGACACAAAAACCCTCAACAAAATACTAGCAAACCTCATCCAGCAGTGTATAAAAAGAATGATATATAATGAGCAAATGAGAATTATACCAGGAATACAAGGCTGGACTAACACTTGAAATTAATGTAATGCATGATATTCACAGAATGAAAAATAAAAATCACATTATGATTGCAATAGATGCAGGAAATTTAACATTCTAACACCCTATAATGATTAAAAAAAACGTAATAAACTAGAAATGGAAGAGAATTTCCTTAATTTAACGAAGAGCACCTATCAGTAATTAACAGCTAATGTCATATTTAACACTGAAAAACTTTCCTTTTAAGGTCTGACTAAGGCAAGGATATAATATCTTTACTCACTACTTCTATGCAACATTGTCCTGGAGGTTCTAGCCAGTGCAATTAGGTAAGAGAAAAATAATAAAATATATCCAAACTGGAAAGGAAGAAGTAAAAAAATAGGTAAAAAAAAACCTGTTAGAACTAATAAATTCAGCAAGTTCTCAGGTTATGAGATCAACTTGTCAAAATCAGTTGTATTTCAATATACTTGCAATGAATAATAAAATGAAATTAAGAAAACAATTTCATTTAAAATAGCATACTTAGGAGTTCCCGTCATGGCTCAGTGGAAATGAATCCGACTAGGAACCATGAGGTTGCGGGTTCGATCCCTGGCCTCACTCAGTGGGTTAAAGATTTGGCGTTGCCGTGAGCTGTGGTGTAGGTTGCGGACGCAGCTCAGATCCCGTGTTGCTGTGGCTGTGGTATATAGTCCAGTAGCTGTAGCTCCAATTAGAGTCCTAGCCTGGGAACCTCCACATGCCACGGGTGCGGCCCTAAAAGGACAAATGACAAAATAATAACAATAATAACATACTTAAGAATAAATTTAGCAAAAGTAGAAAACCTATACTCTGAAAACTATAAAACATTACTGAAAGAGAATAAAGAGGACCTAAAAAACTGGAAAAATATCCATGTTCAAGAATTAGAAGATTGAATATTGTTAGATGGCAATATTCTTTTTTTTTTTTTTTTTCTTTTTAGGGCTGCACCTTTGGCCTGTGAAAGTTCCCTGGCTAGGGTCGAATCAGAGCTGCAGCTGCTGGCCTACACCACGGCCACAGCAACCTCAGATTCAAGCCATGTCTGCAAAACCCACCATAGCTTGTGGCAACACTGGATCCTTAACTCACTGAGGGAGGTCAGAGGTCAAACCTACATCCTCACAGAGATAACGCTGAGTCCTTAACCTGCTGAGCCACAATGGGAACTCCCACTTATCTTTTTTCCTAAATGAAAATTTTAGGTGAAGAGTGAAGGATGTAACGCATCTAGTTCATCAAAAATGTCATTAAATCCTTAAATGATATTCAAAAGAGCAAAGAAAACACTGTGATTCTTATACAATAAATAGAAATATAAGAGCTCTAGCTGCCAGCCTACACCACAGCCACAACGACAAGGCATCCAAGCAGCGTCTACAACCTACACCACAGCTCACGGCGATGCCAAATTCCCAACCCTCTGAGCGAGGCCAGGGATCAAACCTGCATCCTCATGGCTACTAGTGAGATTTGTCTCTGCGGCACCATAATGGGAACTCCAGGGTGTCCCTTGAAGAGAAATAAAATTCCTATCGTGAGCCGGATTTGGAATTAGAATATCCTGGCCAGAAAGTGAGTCCCGTAGGTTGACTCCTTCATGGGGCTGGTGGCATACGCTTCTGTTGGGGTCTATCTCAGGCTCAGGCTCTGGGGCATCTGCAGGGCACGGAGGGCGTCCCTGTAGGGCGTGGAAACAACAGCTCCTCCTTCATGGAGGAGGCAGTGTTCTAAGAAAGGAGGCGAATCTACAACAGCAAGAAGGCAGTCACGTTGGCGACCTCGAGTACAGGTCCGTGCCTGCAGGCTCACAGGGCGACCACATCCCACAGTCATTGTAAGTGTCACTCTGAGCTGTAATTTCCTTGGGATTTTAAGGAAACTGACCACATGTTTCAGCCTGGTCTCAGCTCTGCTGTGGGAAATGAACGAGAATTTCTGCATTCATGCTCTGGCTGCAACGGGAAAAGGGGAGAGTCACTGCGATGGCTTCCTAGTTCCAACTGTTAAGTGTACCAAATTCTATTCTACATATATTTGTGCTCTATTGAAACTGGTAGTCAGATGTGTTAGGGTGATTTTCAACTCAAACTCTGTTGCTGATACTGACACAGTCATTCACTGAAATGAATACTTTCTGTTTCTTTCCATTCATTAACTCATTCGCTTATTCAACAAAGGTATAGGTACCACCAATCACAAACCAGGGATTTTTCCAAGTACTGGGGACATAAAGCCGATCCCTGCCCCAGAGAAGAGAGATGCACGATGAGGAAGATGGAGAGCTAAATAAATTATGACATAGTGTAAGGGTTCAAATGAAGCAAGAAAAAACTTTTGTTAAGACTCCAGAGTAATTACTCTCTCAGATAAATACAGGACTACGAAAAAATAAGATTCCTTCAAATGGGAATATGGTAGATAGTGGACATACGCCCAAAGACAGATGTCCAAATCACGGTCCTGGAGGAAGACCATAATAACATTCCCGCCTGACTATGAACAACGGTGGTACAGAGAAGCAGCTAATTTGCAACTGACCGCACACCTAGTGAGTGGCAGAACATGGGTTTTAATCCACTTATGTCTGCCTCTTAATCCCTGTGCTGACTAAAAATATACTGTTAACTTACTGATGCATAGCTTGGTTGTATTATTTGGAAAAATATAATTAATACGGTATCTCAATTATAAAAAGATCGCTGATTGTATGACTGTACTGAATTTTAGCTAATATAGGTATTTTTAAAAGTATTTCAATTGCATTAGGTATAATATTAAATGTAAAATGAGATGGGTACTTTATTTAGGAATATCTGGCTGCTTTAAGATTGTCCTATTAACCCTGCTTCTCGGTATTTATGCCATTGCATAATCGCTTTCTCTTGAGGGCTGGTTCTAATAACTCACTTCTAATAAATAGATTACAGCAAAAGGTATTTTTTTTTTTTTTTGCTTTTTTAGGGCCACCCCCACAGCCTATGGAAGTTCCCAGGCTAGGGGTCCAGTAGGAGCTACAGCCACCGGCCTGCACCATAGCCACAGCAAGGCTGGATCCTTAACCCACTGAGCCAAGGATCCCGCATCCTCATGGATGCTAGTTGGGTTCGTTTCTGCTGCGCCCAATGGGCACTCCTAAAAGTGATTTTTGATATAAATAAATAATTGACTAAATCATTTAAGCCATCAGTCAGTCAATCAATGAGAAGGGACAATTCTTTACAGCAGAATTCTAACTACGAAGGGTAAAAGAAAAGCAGGAAAGAGAGTCGCATGAAGCCAACACCATGGTGACAAATGTTACAAAGATCACTCAGCAATGCTAAATTGGTAGACAGAAGTTTGTGGAGGAGGAGGCCTAGTCTCAAGTTATCTCCCCAAAGATATTATCCATTTCAGTGAGTATGAGAGTAACCACAGTGGAAAACCCAGCGGACACCAGCACGGCTGAGGACTCAAGACACAGAACTGGTGACAGGACGTTACTTTAGAATTTTAAGAACAAAATATGAAACACAAACCATTAACAAAAGACTAAAACGAAATTAAGAACATTTACTCATTAAGACGCCTTAGAAGGGAAGTGAAAAGGCAAAAGCCACAAAGAAGGGTATCCACTCACATGGAAATGACAAAGTCACATCCAAAATCCATAAAGCACTCCAAAAACCAGTATGAAAAAGACAACCCACTGCAATGAGTCAAAAGACTTGAACAGGCTCTTCAAAAAATCACAGTGGCCATGAAGCACATGAAAATATTCTTAACTGCATTGATAATCAGGGAAGCACCAACGACAACCAAAATGAAATACCCTCAAATGAAAACCATAACCTCAGAGCACATTATTGAAAACAAGTGAAAAGCAGGTCTGATGATGACAACTTCGGTCGGGCTATGGAACACCAAGAGGTCCCGAACTGCTGGTGGAACTGTAAATTTATAAGCGGCTCTGGAAAGCCTGCTGGCATTCGGTTAGGAAAACTGAAGGAATGCACCTCCCCCAAGACAGAGCAGTGTTCAGCTCTCATGTTTAGGCCCTTCCCATGTACCTTCAGAACTGCATGCTGAAAGGCACCAAAACACATGCATGGGCATGTTCAAAGCAGAATCACGCATAATAGCCTCAAATTGGAGGCACCCACATGTCCATCTATAGCAGAAAGGATAAATAATTCATGCAATGGAATATTACATAGCAACAGAAATGAGCTCACTATACACCCTTCAATGTAGATGATCCTTAAAAATCTGTGGGAAAGTGGAAGAAGTCAGTCACACACACACAGCACATACCTTACGATCCTCTTTAAGTAAAACTAAAATATTTTACTTAGCGATACTCAGTTTGAAGGTAAGTTATAAATAAAAGGGAAGGGGAAAATGGGGTCTTTTAGGGTCCAGAGAATGTCCTATTTCATAACTTAGGTAGTGGTTACATAACTCTTATATAATAACCTGTTAAATTACACACTTATTTATACAAAAAAGAAAATACGGTATCTACACTACCGTTTTGGGGGCAAATCACCTTTTCTAGTGCCAAAAAACATTTAATAAACCATGTAATTTAATATTTAATAAAAATTAAATACTTAATTTTTACAATCATGAATATTTAGGCTTTTCTAAACTTTGATAGTCATATTTTTTTTTACCCTAAGTGCTGTAGACAGAAAGATTTCTAACAAAATTTGTTGACAATGACAATCTGTTTTATCAAATTTTGCAGAAAATGTGGGCCAGCTTCTTTTATTATAACCATATGCAATGTGAAACTAAAAGTCAAGATTTTCCTTAATTTACTCCATTTTTCAGTAAATGCCTCCAGGCGTCAGAGGGGGCTGAAGTGTCTACAAATCAGATTGCAATGAACATATTCAGAAATAATACTTCTTCACCAAATCCACTTGATGGCACTAAACTAACATAGAACGTTCGCTAATCCTTCACAGATGTTTGATGCATTAAAGTGTTTTTAGTGTGTTTTCATAAACTTAGACCTTGTGAATTCTAAAGGTCTTTTTGGGCTTCGAACTTTGGATATATTCAGTAGGGGAAAAAAGGATTAGAAATTTTAAAGAATTAAAGCTGGTTTTGAGCATTAGAGAGACACATTAAAAATCTTGGGACAGATGAAGAGAGCTTTCCATGTCTTCTTGCCTCTTGCTTCTTCCACGTATGAACCCTAGGAAAATAATTTTTGGCCCTAAGATTTTCGAAGATCAGGTTTGAGAGATATATATATATTGCAAGATTTAAAACTGAATTCTGGGGAGTTCCTTGGTGGCTCAGCAGGTTAAGGGTCCGGTGTTGTCACTGCTGTGACTCAGGTTCAATCCCTGGCCCAGGAATTTCTGCATGCCAAAGCCAACCAACCAAACGACCAAAACCCTGAAATTTTCTGAGGAGAAAGAAACAGAGAGCCTTTGCCCAAATGTCTTAGACTCCCACAGACTGGGGGCTTAACCAAGAGACAGTTCCCACAGCTCTGCGGGCTGCGGAGTCCTAGATCAAGACACTGGATGATCACGGATCTGGTGGTGGCCCGTTCTTGGCTCGCAGGCGTGCGTCTTCTTCTCGTACCTTTACCTGTGGGAGCGCGGAGCGGGGAAGCAGCTCTCCTGACTCTTCCAGTGACACGTGCACTAACCTCATTCATGAGGGCTCCATACACAGGACCTGCTTACCTCCCAAGGCCCCCTCCTGATGCCATCACAGAAATTAGGATTTCAGCACTAGGATCTGAGGACCCAAACATTCGGTCTCTGAGGCCTCCTTGGCAGATGGAGGAGGGGCAGAGCCTTTGGGGGGATGTGGTCTCGCGGGCTTGGGTTCTGCAGTTTAAGGAGGAGGCTGCTTTCCTTCCCGGGGCATGACCTTTGCTTGGATCTTAGAGCAGAAGGGGGCTTCTCTGCTGTGGCTCCTCATCTCTCAGCAGTGGGAAGTGGTTCTAGGCTGATGAGGAGAACTGGGAGGCAAAAGAAATGGGAGAAGCTACTGTTCCCTTTTGGGTGCGTTTACTGAAAATGGAGTAACTTAAGTGGTGTGACTTCTAGTTACACAATACGTACAGCTGTAAAGAAGCTGTCCTATACATTCTCTGAGTGAGATGATTTTGCTTTATGTGTATCAGAATTTGGATTTGCAAAACAGTCGACAAACTTGCAGGTGCCACATGCAGTACCAATAACGACCCTGAAGGAAAGCTGTAAGGATCTCTGTGGTCAGATTAACCTTAACAGGTCCTCTTCCTCATTTATAGTAAAGTAAGATATTTCCTTTAAATCTTTAAAAAACAAAAACAAAAACAAAAACCCCTGCAAGGGGTCCCTCTGCGTGAAGACTTCATGATGTTGTTTGCCTATCAGTGGCCTCAGAAGGTGGGGGTTCTGTTTCCCTGGGAGACAGGAAGCTCCCTGAGAACAGGAACTGTGCCTTATTTTCATCGCAATTTCTTAACAGCAGAAAATGTCTTAGAAAGATGGATACTCAATAAACACAGATATGATGCCTAATTGTCATTATATTCAATTCAAGACCTGGTCTTATATTTCCTTTCTTCCTGTAAAGATTTGGTTCTCTAGCATGCTCATATATGAGCTAAGGTCATCATGTGTTAAAGGCAGAAGATCTGATAGCAAATGAAATACTTGGTGTGCATACTTTTAAATCTAAATGCTGAACTTTTTAAAGTATAGCACCATTCTGTGCTTTCCTTACCACTTCCTTCCTCTTTTGCTGCAAAGGACCAGCAGTTTGGGCCATACTACTTCAGATAATGTTTCTTTCCCTCAATAATTGAAAAGTGTAAGGGAGCCCTCTTTCAGTATCATTGGACAATATTAAGCAACTTTAGTTGCCTATTAAGTTTTCAAATGTTACCTGTGAGAAACAAAAGATAAATACATTAGAACAATAAGAATTTATAAATAAGTAGACAGATGTTTTGGCCTTCAAAAAAAAAAAAAAACAAACAACACATAAAATTTGATCCTTGTTTACAGTGTAAGGCTCATCTTGAATCATCAGTCATTTGTCAAAATGCCCAAAGCAATATTATACATAGGAGGGACATTAAGTTTAACTCTAATTCAGCCCAGAAGAGTTCTGTGAGTCCAATTTGTGTTCATGGAAGCTACACAAATTCTCTGAAATATTAGACCAGGAAAAGATCACAGTGTATATTTCCTAAAATTTAACAAAAAATAGTTCAAGAGCGATGAGTCAAAAAAATTTCCCATTGTTTTGAATTACAAATAAATTTATTTACATCTAAAATCAGAGGGAGAATTATATTTGACAATACTGCATTAATACCATATTTGATATGGCTTTTTGGGGGAAGTGGCTGCAGCTGTGGAAATTCCATCCCATCTTTTTTTATTTGAGGTATAGTTGACTTACAATGTTGTGTTAGTTTCAGGTGTACAGCAAAGTTATTCAGTTTTTTTTTTTTTTGGGTCTTTCTTTTTGCCTTTTCTAGGGCCATTCCCGTGGCATATGGAGGTTCCCAGGCTAGGGGTCTAAGCGGAGCTTTAGCTGCCGGCCTACACCACAGCCACAGCAACGCAGGATCCGAGCTGCATCTGGAACCTACGCCACAGCTCACAGCAACGCCGGATCCTTAACCCACTGAGCGAGCCCAGGGATCGAACCACAACCTTATGGTTCCTAGTTGGATTCGTTTCTGCTGTGCCATGACGGGAACTCCTTTTTTAAAAATTTTTAGATGCCACATATAAGTGAAATCATACAGTATTTGTCTTCCTCTGACTTTTGTTTTACTTAATATAACACCTTTGAGATTCCTCCATATTGTCAAAAATCGCAGGAATTCCTTCTTCTTTATGCCTGAAAAATATCACACTGTACCTGTATCTATCCACCATTTTCTTTATCCACTCATCTGTGAACGTTCGGGTTGCTTTCGTGTCTCAACTATCAATAAATAACACTGCAAATGAACACAGGAGTGTCTATGTCTTTTTGAGATCATGTTTTTGTTTTCTTCAAACACCCAGAAGTGGAATTACTGTGTCACATCATAGTCCTATTTTTAATTTTTTTTAGAAATCTCCGCACTGCTTTCCACACTTGTGGCACCAACGCATATTCCCGCCAGTAGTGCACAAGGGTTCCCCGATTCCCCACACCCTTGCCAACATTTGTTATTTGTTGTCACTTTGGTAATAGTTATCCTGACAGGTGCAAGACGATGGCTTGTGATACTTTTGATTTGCGTTTCTCTGATGATTGCTGATGCTGAATATCTTTTCACTTGTCTACCAGCCATCCATATGTCTTCTTTGGAAAAATGTCTATTCAGGTCTTCTGCCCATTTTTTAATTGGATTTTTTTTAAACTAATGAGTTGTATGAGTTTTCTTTATATATTTTGGATATTAACACTTCATTAAATGTATGATTTACAAGTATTTTCTCCCATTCTGTAGACCGTATTTCCATTTTCTTGATGGCTTCCTTTCGTGTGATGTGGTCTCACTTTTACTTTTGTCGCCTTTGTTTTTTATGTCAAATCCAAAAAAATAGTTGCTAAAATTGACGTCTAGTAGTTTACTCCTTATGTTTTCTTCCGAGAGTCTTATGGTTTCAGGTCTTTCATTCAAGTTTTAATCTATTTTGAATTGATTTTTGTATCTAGTTTAAGATAGAGGTCCAGTTTCATTCTGTGTATGGTTGCCCAGTTTTCCCAACACCGTTTATTGAAAAATCTCCCCATTGTATATTCTTGGTTCCCCTGTTGTAAATTAATTGACCATATATGGACGAGTTTATTTCTAGGCTATTTTGTTCCGTCTGTCTCCATGTCTGTTTTTAAGGCCGACACCATACTGTTTTCCTACTACAGCTTTGAAATATAGTTTGAAATCAGAGAGTGCAATGCCTCCAGATTTGTTCTTTTTCTCAAGATTTCTTTATTCGGGGTCTTTTGTGGTTCCATACACACTTTAGGATTTTTTTATTACTGTGAAAAAAATTTGATAGGGATTGCCTTGAATCTGTAGGTATTTTTTGATTATTT
Source organism: Catagonus wagneri (assembly GCA_004024745.2). Classification (NCBI taxonomy): domain Eukaryota; kingdom Metazoa; phylum Chordata; class Mammalia; order Artiodactyla; family Tayassuidae; genus Catagonus; species Catagonus wagneri. Next base: position 4,545,910 of record PVHT021183584.1, read on the forward strand.
GGAGGACCTTGCAAATTTTACCTTCTTGGATGCTGGTTTTCTTCTATTCGTATAAATGTTCTTGAGGTTTTCTTCTGGGACATAGTTAAATTATTTGTAAACAGTTGGATCCTTTCAGGTCTTGATTTTAATGTTTGTGAGACACAATCTGAGCTGTGTTCAGTCTAGGAGTAACTTTTCCCACTACTAGAAAAGACCCTCTGGGTACTTTCCTCATGGGTTATGACTTTTTTCCAGTCTGGCCGGTGGAAACGAGCACTATTCCTGGCATTCTGAAGTAACTGCACTTAATTGTGCAAAATCTTAGTATGATCTAGTTAGATAATAAAATGGTAATTCTGTTAAATGGCTAATATGCATTTCCATGGATAGAACTATGACCTGTGTAATCTGGCTTATTTGATCTCAACCAGCCTTTATTGTACTTTCTATGTGCTAGAGGTTGAGCTAAGTCTAGAGACAAAGATGAATAATAAACAGCCTTGCCCTAGAGGAGCTCAGAGGGAGGCAGAACTGATAAGTGAGTTGACAAGGTGATAAGTGCTGCAATTACACTAATTATGGGTTTGTTACCAGAGCACCGAGGTGGGGCACCTCCCACAGCTCAGGATGGCGTGATGCAAGTGGGTGAGAAGGCCTCGCAGATACGGTGGGTGACCTGCTTCTCTCCCCCTCTTCCTTGCTGGAAGATCCCCGATTTGATGATTCCCTCTCCTCCCCAGTGGGGCCAGGAAGTGAAGTTTCACAAGTCTAAGCCAATCACTGTCAGTGTTGCACTCCTTCCCTCATTTTCAATGACTGGTTTAGCTGTGGGCATGTGACACAATCCTGGGAAGAGAGAAAGAAAAGTCATTTCACAGATGGGACTCTGGACCGGCTTTTCTCCTGGTAGAAGGAGCCAGGCAAGGAGAAAACTTGTTTCTGGCTTTGATCATGAATGTGTGACAGCCTAATATCTGAGCCGTGCCATTCATGTTGTGATCATGAAAGGACAGCCCGAGTACGGGCTCTGGGATGTCGAGGACTCAAGAGCAGAAATAAGGAGAGCTGTTGGCATCACAGTGCTGCTGATTTACAAACCTGGAATCTTCTTTTTGGTGTTATATGAGGTAACACATCCTTGCTCTTTAAGCCACTGTCAGGTATTCCATTATACACTGTCAAAAATATCCTAGCTAATACAAGGTCCCAAAGAAGCCAAGGTTGGGTAGTGCCTTTAAGGACCAAAGGTCTCTCCCCCTGGAGTTAGCTGGATGGAGGAGGGGGCGTGGTCACCCAGGCAGAGGGAAGAGCTTATCCCAAAGCCTAGAAGCACAAAGCCGTAGGCAGTGCTTGAGAAAGTCCACACGCTTCTGCCCCGGACTGCTCTTCTGGGAGGTCGCATTTTCTCACTTGGGTAGAAAGTCTTTTGCACACAGTAGATATCCAATTACTATTTGTTGCCTGATTACTTTTGTAATGTTTTCCTTAATTATATTGAATTCGGTCCAAGAACGCCTATCGATGTGCCAGGAATTCTACAGGCACATATGGTAGAATCTGACTCTGGTCTGTGGCAACACCCTCCCAACTCCTTTCTCAAATGATAAAAACTAAAAACTGCATTTGGCAGACTTTCCTCAGAGGGCTGTGATTTCCTTTCCATCAGTTAGATACAGTCCCTTGGGACTTTGACTGGAAAAGTCGTCCCAGCGAGGAGGAGAGCAGAACGGGAGGCATCAGGGTCGTGGGTGTGAAGCGGCCACGGTTACCTGTGCAGGGATCTGCTCGGAGGGGAGGCTGCAGTCACCGGGCTGGCCCACCGGATGGCGCTGTACTGGGAGTTATGCCTGGGTCCTCAGCCTGGAGTCTGTTTCTTCTGCTCTCCGCACAACTTCGTGAGTCATCCGAACTCCTTCATTTCTCTTGGCATGGGCTCCCCTGGGTTGCGTGACTGCATTTAGGAACCCTGGCTCTGAAGCTCAAAGAGCTCAGGGACTAGCGGAGCAGATGAGAGTCGACTTGCTCCGGGATTACTGGGTTACAGTCTGTGCAGAAATGAATACTTTCCACAGACTTTTAAAGCATCTCGCTTTGGTGAAGTTTAATAGGGCTTCGGTGACACTTCTAGGGCTTTAATACACGTTCTTTTGACGGATGTGGAAATTGAGGCCCCTGGGAAGTTAAAGGAGTCAACTAAAGTAGCGATGGTTGAGACCAGAATTCAGGTTTTACAACTCCTAAACCAGTGCTCTCTCCTCGAAGCGGCCATTTGGAGAACGCGCTGTTCTACAGGGAACTCGGCCGCATTACATCTTGCCGTTACTGAAAACTTGTCACATGGTCAGAACATTCTAACAGAGATGTTAGACCCACTGAGGCGTCGGTGGAAAGCTTTGTGGCCCATTACTGGTCCTTTGAACCGTCCCTTCTCACTTGAGTAGCACGTTTAATGGAAACCCATAAGCTAAATGAGAAGGACATCAAAGCGTCACTATCACTTCCTCCACTACCTTCTCAGAGATCATTATGTGGCTCCATAAGTATAACGGAAACATTTCTATTGACAAAGAAAAAGTTGCTCTCAAAGTTAAAGCGATTCTTAACTTACATTTGATGAGAATATACAAAAGCAGTGGTAATGAAGTTTCTAATTGCACACTATCCTAATGCAAATTTTCAAGAAAAAAGTGGCTTAATTTTTCACATTGTGTTTTGCTTCTTCAACAAGGATATTAAATGCTTTTCCCACAACTGCCAGAGGTGCTAAAGATAGCTATAATAAATGGTGACAACGGGAAAAAGATGCGAGCTACATAAAGAAGGAATACTGAGGGCTGTGCAACCTGAATTCAGTAGGTGGATCCAGCCCTGCCAGCTAACCATATTCACCACATGTGCCTACTCTGACAACAGGAACTGCAGAGAAATGCCTTTTAGCTGGAAGGTAAACACTTTATTTGACTGAAACTTCTCTATTAAAAGGCAGATTAAGAAGACTGCTGACGGACTTTCTCCTTCCCCTTTACGCTCAGCTTCTTCACTTCTACCATTCTTTGTTTTTCCCCTTCTCCATGTATGAGATTCACGCACAACGAATGAAGTAAGACTCTTGCTCAGGGCAGGTTAGGAATACTGCTGACACTCTAAGAGCCATATATACATGAACAGATGAGAAGTCAGGGCCATTTCATACGGCTGCATAAATTAACTCCTTGCCTCTGTGTCTTCTGGCCTCTGCTGCAAGGAACAATTCAGTGGTGGTGGGGTTGTGAGGGAAAGGGTAGAAATGGCAAACGTACATGGAGACGATGGTTTAGCCGCTCTGCTAAGTATGCATTTTCTCATTAAAATTTCATGTTAGCCTCCAAGAGAGTTACTGTTATTATCACTATTATTTGACATCTGAAGAACCTATGAGTTCCAGAGTTTTGTAACTTGACTGAAATGGTAAAATTATACAGAGGGCCCTCAGACTACTGGAGTCTCTGCATCTGTGCTCTCTGCCACAGAACCAAACTTACCTGAATGAGGCTTGCCAACAAACTGGCTCCAGATAAATTCAACAACCTTTCAGGATACAAAATCAATATACAAAATCCAGTTGCATTTTTTTCTTCCTCCCTCCTTCCCTCCCTTTCTTTCTTTTTTGTCTGTGCCCACGGTGTATAAAATTTCCTGGTCCAGGGATCGACCCAAGGCACAGGAGTGATAAACAGCAAATCCTAAATCCACTGAGCCACCAGGGAATTCCCAGTTGCATTTCTATACACTAATAAGAAACTATCTGAAAGAGAAATAGAAAAAGCAATCCCATTTATAATAGCATCAAAAGTATCAAAAATACTTAGAAAAAAATTAACCAAGGAGGTGAAATACCAGTACACTGAGAACTTGAACGACTCAATGAAAGAAATTGAAGACACAAATAAGTGGAAAGATAACCCACGTCCTTGTACTAGAAGAATTAAAATTGTGAAAATGTTCATACTACCCAAAGTAATCTACAAGTTCAATGCAATTTCTAGCAAAATCCCAATGGCATTTTTTTTAACAAGGCCAGGGATCGAACCCGCATCCTCATTGAAACAACATCGGGTCCGTAACCTGGTAAGCCACAATGGGAACTCCCGGTCAACTGGTTTTTTACAAGGGTGCCAAAAAACACACAATAGGTAAAGGACTGTCTCTTCAATAAATGGTGTTGGGAAAACTGGATAGCTACATGAAAAAGGATAAAACTGGATCACTATCTTACACCATTATCAAACATTAACTTGAAATGGATTAAAGATTTAAATATAAGATCTGAAATGATAAAACTACTAGAAGAAAACACAGAGAAAAGCCCTTTGACGTTGGTCTTGGCAATTATTTCTTGACACAAAAACAGGCAACGAAAACTAAAATAAGTGGGATTATATCAAACCAAAGAGCTTCTACACAAGAAAAAAAAAATTGAAAAGGTAATCTACCAACTGAGGAAACATATTTGTAAAACATATATCTGATAAAGAATTAATATCGCAAATATAAAAAAGAACTCATACAATTCAAATAGAAGAATGCAAATAGTCCATTTAAAAAATGGGTAAAGGACCTAAATAGATATTTTTCCAAAGAAGACATACAGATGGCCAAAGGTACTCAACGTCACTAATCATCAGAAAAATGCAAATCAAAACCCCAAGGAGATATTACCTCACACCTGTTAGGATGGCTATTATCAAAAAGACAAGAGTTAACAAATGTTGGTGAGGATGTGGAGGAAAGGGAATGCTGATTCACTGATCACGGGATACAAATCGGTACAGCCATTACGGAAAACAGTATGGCAGTTCTTCAAAAAGTAAGACATAAGGTTAGTCACCATAAATAAGATCCAGCAATTCCACATCTGGGTGTATTTCCAAAAGAACTGAAAGTATTTTGAATTTTTACACTCACATTCATAGCAGCATTACTCACAATTGTCAAGCTATGAAAACAACCTAAATGCTCTTCTGTGGGTGAGTAGATAAAGACAGCGTGAGGTATATATATTCCCTTCCTCCTTACCCTCACCAGCACTGTTGTCTTAATGACAGCGGCATCTTAGCTGTGAGGTGACATTGCCTTGATATCTTGATTTGCATTTTTTTGGTGGTTAGTACTGTTGAACATCTTTTCAGGTAACTTTGGCCACTTGTATGTCTTCTTCTGGAAAATGTGATGCACGCACACACAGACACACACACAGAGACACATACAACAGACTGCTATTCAGCCTTAAAAAAGAAAATCTTCCCACTTTTATGACAATTTGGAAGGCTCTTGAGGGCACTGTTCTAAGTGGAAAAAGTCAGACAAAAAAAAAAGACCAGTACAGTATGGTATCACTTATATTTAGAAACTTTTTTTTTTAAAAGTCAATTTCATAGAAACAGAATAGGATGATTGCCGGGGGGGGAGGGGGGGTTTGGGAGTAGGGCAGTATGAGGAGATAGAGGTCAAAGGGCACAAACTTTCAGTTATGAGAAGAATAAATTCTGAGGATCTAATGTAGAGTATGATGACTATCATTAATAATACAGCATCATATACTTGCGCATTGCTGAGACCAGACCTTAAGGGTTCCTACCATGTTCAGACATAGACACACACACACATACAAAGAAGTAACTATATGCGGTGATGGCAGTGCTAATTATCTTGATCTTGGTAATCATTTCACAATATGTGTATATATCAAATCATCACGCTGTATGCTTAAAAACATACATGTATATATTTGTCAATTATTCCTCAATAAAGTTGAGAAAAAAAAAAACCCTAAAACCGAAATTGGCTCCAGGTAACTCCTTATTGATCAGTGATAACTGCCGCCCCAGGAGTAACCCAAAGGGTGACGATGTGATTTGGAAATTGTGAAGCACGTGTCTGCTTATTTGTTTCTCAGCTATTATTTACTGAATGCCGGTGTCACAAATACACAGAAGAAAAGACCTAGTTCCTGCAGGTGGAGGAGACGGGTGTGGGAGTCAAGAGTCTCAGTAAGAGCTCCGTGTGGAGGATGCGTCCCGAACGTGGCGGGTTACCGGAGGCAGGAGGGAGTCCGCGGAGGTGGCCCAGCGAGTCCTTGAGGGAACGTGGGACGCTGTCGGTGAAGACGGCGAGAGAACACAGTGCCCCTCGGTGTTCGGATGGGCTCCGAGTCTTAAGGGTACTACGGCCTCCTCTCTTGGGACAAGGGAACAGTCTCAGGAGAAAGGCTCCTCTCCCCCGTAAAGCGGTCGCTGCTCCAGACCTTCCCCTGAGAGCAGTAAGGAGCCTCTCTGTAATAAGGCGGTTCTTAAGTGGATTATTTTATGGGATCAGACAGCCACCTCCCGCTCTGGGCGGTGATTCAACAGCGAAGAACAGCTTCCTGGCCCTTTCATGATGATGAAGCCGAGCGTGATTAAGGGAGGTAAAGGCAGCTGACTTATCCACTGTCTACGTTAATCTAGACCACATATTCACAATGATAAGATGAAACACGTACAATAATTTGTAGCCCCAGGCTTCAAGCCAAACACATTTTTTTTCCTCAGGAGCCTATCTCACAAAACAGCAGCGGCCGTGGATTCAATCATGTCCGGTGAGTTTAGACTCTGCCTCTCTATTCCCTCCACACTGGGTTTAGATACTGTTGGACTGACTGCCTGTCCTGAGGAGGGAAGATGCTATTAGATGTCACTCCTCTCGAGGTATACCCCTTCTGTATCACCAACTCCAGGGCTCTCATGCTATCCTGACCTCTGGAACAATGGGAGAAGGTCACTTTCAGCTCCGATGGCCTCTCTGAGTGAGTGTAATGGAGCCAAGAGGATACCTCACCTGTGTCCACAGTTGGCTTTGCATATCCTGGACAACAAAATTAAATAGCAGTGGGAGAAGAATTCATTGAGTTGCATAGAAATTCCTTCTGGGCGGGAAAGAAGAGCTGCTGGCGTGTGACCTTTTATTTCTTGTTTGCACGTGGCCTTCTCCAGATGACCGAGACTTTGCTCTGCTGCCCAGCTTGCTTTAGGGACTTTGTATGTAGCAGTGAACACTTGTTTGGGGGTGAATTCTCCCATTCCTCAGCCACATGCCCGGGGGGTGGTTAAGTACACGTGAGGCATTTTAACGTGGCTTTAACATAGTGCCCTCTTTTGGCACTGGGGCATAACAGAAAAACAGGGAGCAGGGTTATGGTCAGCATTTTTCTTAAGTCAGTTCAATAAACAGGGAACTAGTTCCACTGCTTTAGTCAGAACAGTTTTTTGGTTGGTTTGTTTTTGTTTTTGTTTTTTTGTCTTTTTAGGGCCGCACCTGTGGCATATGGGAGTTCCCGGGCTGGGGGATGGCTATGCCACAGCCACAGCCACGTGGGATCTGAGCCACCTGTGCACCCTACACCACAGCTCAAAGCAATGCCAGATCCTGACCCTACTGAGCGAGGCCAGAGACCAAATCCCCGTCCTCATGTATACTTAGGTTCGTTCCCGCTGAGCCATGATGGGAACTCCCCAGAACAGCTTTCTAGGAAATATGTTTACATGATTTTTCTGGTGAAAGTTGGGAATCTAGAGAAAGAGACAGCTGTATCATTCAGAACCTTGGAGTTGACAAGTTCCAACTCAGTAATTCTCTTGATCCTTTAGTGTGATTAGCAAGATGAGAATACATATGTCTGTAGAGCTTCTGAGATCAATGATTTTCAGGGTGATTGAAGCACAGCTGTTTCTATCAACACAAAATCCACCCAATTCCAATTATCAAAATAACTGGGACACAATATGGGTAGCCCAGATAACTTTAGCATTCGTATCAAATTGACCTCTAACTACTGATTTGAGGACTCTGTGATCGGATTCTACAGCAACCAAGAAAAATACAACCAAACTGCAATAGACTCAATTGAGCCTTACAAGTACTGTGGTGAAGTATAGTTTAAAATGCCCATTTGCAGAAAGGCACAACTGCTGGCAGTTGGCCACGTTAGCCATGTTCAAGGGCAGAGAATTACACAGTTTCCTTCAAATCATTAGAACTGCTAGCTCTTTCTTAATTAAAATAAACCCCAACTTGAGTCATAGTCACTTCAGCAGTCTTTGTTTTTCAGTCAATTAAGTCAGGTTTTTAACATCTAAATTTTCCACCAATACCTCTAGTGAGTTTCATTTTTATTCTGCTTTTCAAAATTCAGATAGAAAAGGCATTTGCATTATTATTAACACCTTTTTAAAAAAAATGTATTTCCGTTCATTTTGAATGGCCATACATTTTCCCCCAAGTTGGAGTGGAATCTTTCTGCATCTAGATGGTCACACGGACCAAATAAAATCAGCCTATGAATCTGTTGTCACAGCTGTTGAAAACGGCAGCACTGTCACCATCATTAAGGTCTTTCCCATGCGTTACACTTAAGTAAATGACTCTGGAGTCAAGTGAACTTACTTGTAACACATATGAGCATACTCGAATCCCAAATTTTGTATGGTATTTAAAAGCCTAATATGCTATCAGCAGGATTTTATATTAAAGTTCTTCTTTTCTGCAAAACTATAGCAAATCTTCCCAATGAGGCCTGCATAAGAATAACACCGCCCTTCTCATGTGCAACACTGTTTGGTTGTATTTTGACTGTTATTATTTATTTGGAGGAGGAGGGAGAATATATGAAATTTGTTCAGGGGTTTCTATTTCTATACTTTTCATATGAGGTATTAACACTGTGAAACCAAATCCCCCGAGTCTGTCTCAGTACCGACAGTATTTCACCTCAGATACAGGACAGATTTTTCTGTCTCTCCAGGCTGATGTGCACCATGAATAATAAACCACTTAGTGGTTCTGGAAGGGGAGGGCTTCCTTCTAGTTCTGCTGTACAATGCGCTTTCTCCCACGCGGAGAGGCGAGGCAGAGCCAGGAATGGAAAGCCCTCAAGCAGCGACTCGGAAGTTCTCAGACCCTCTCCTCGGTCTCCCACAGCCCGTTATCTCTCAGAAAGTTACCCTGTCAGCTGTCGGAACACCTAGAACATATCTGAATCCCAGCCTTGGATATTTCGATATTCCCCTCATCAGGTTCCCCAGTCACCCCCTCCCAAAATAAGCAGACCACCCTCTGCAAACACACCAACCCTGACGCTGATCCAGATGGAGCCTGTCCTTTCTGGCCTTGTAATGTTAACGCCGATGTAATAAATTCACAACCCACAGGACAAAACCCCACAGTTGGGGAAGGAGAACAGGCTGCATTTCTTGAAGAGGTCGCATCATCGCATTTCCTGCTGACATCAGACACTGCCAGAGTACCAAGTCTTTGCGCTGCCCCTGATCTGGCCAACAGGCTAACAAGGGCTTCCCAACTCCCGGGCGTGAGCCCTCCCCTGCAAAGTAGCCTGGCCTGGTGAGCAGCCTACTAAGCATTAGAGGCAGGGAAACTGGACAACACATCTGCTCTCAGTGGGTACATTTTTTTTCTTTTTCTTTTTTCTTTCTGTTTATAGCCACATCTGCTGCATATGGAAGTTCCTGGGCTAGAGGCTGAATCGGAGCTGCAGCTGACAGCTGACACCACAGCCACAGGAATACCAGATCCGTAACCCACTGAGCAAGGCCAGGGAGCAAACCTGCATCCTCATGGATACTATGTCAGGTCTTAACCCGCTCAGCCACAATGGGAACTCCTTAGTGGGTACGTTTCTAAATTGTCTTTTGATTACAACCAAAGTAATGACGGCTTCCCTGGAGCTGCTTGGCCCCCTGCACACGGGTTACAGTCACCTCCACAGAGAGCTACGAGAATCAGGGGACCACTGTGCTCTGGAGTCGGTGCTCACGGCAGCCTGGGGTGGGGGCGGGGCAGCAAGGCCAAAGGGCACATGGCCGGGGAGGGCCAATCCCATGCTTGCTTAAGTCACTGATTTTTTTTTTTTTTTAACATGACAAACCAGGCCAACTTAGTAAAGCTATATGAGCATATCAACAGTGGTTTCCAGAAAGTACTGTTACCACAGATGTTACTGCAAGATAATCAAAAGAAAACATCTAATTTGGGGATGTCGAGTACTTATTTCTGTTGCTGATTCTATCATTCGAAGCTTTCAAAGCCGAAGCCTTTCATGATTAAGCACATATTATTCTCCTGGAAGATATTTCTTTTTTGGCAGATAAGATAATGGAACAGATCCACTGTTTGTCAAGAGGAGTTACTATGTCATTAAAAAGCCTTTAACACAATGTTTTTCTCTTTTCCATGCTGGTTGAAAAGATTTGAATGCAAAAGCACAGATATAACAATAACAGTACAAAACCTAAATTGTCCATGGAAAAGCTTAAACCAACTTAAAATTTTCCATTTGCCAAATGCTCTCCAGGCAATTTAAATGTAATTCAAAACAGGCACTCAGTAGCCACAGATGTGTGTTGCTTCAAAACGTTCTTTGTCTTGGTTGCATACATCCAATTTCTTTCTAAAAATTGTCTCCATTACAGCAGGAGGAAAAAAAATACCCAAATTGAATTATGAAATTGATATGATTAAAATCTTTTTTGGCTTATTCATCCTGGAAAAGTATTATCTTTTATCTCCCCCCCCCCCAATCCTTAGTTACACTGTTCTTTAAAAATTAAGAACAATGCCAGAAGGGCCTCTGCAGTGTAATATGAGTTTATTCAATAGCTGTAGTTCTCAATTCAAGGAAATGATCTGAAGCACTACTAACCCTGGGAATGGTGGCAGAGCAGCTTCTATTTCTGCTCCTGTTGTACAGTGGAGCCAGCACAACACTGTGTGTCCACCAGGGGACACAAATGCACCCTGAATACTTTTCAGGATATTCTCAGTACTTCCAGCCTCACCCCGGGGGGCCTGGTCCCTCAAACACTGACATCTTTGGATGAGTTTATAGTTTAGAAGACACCTGGGTAGAGAAAGTTGGGGATGATTTCTGGGGACCTTTTGGAGGTGAGTCAAGTTTCCTGAATGGCATAAACCAAAACCTGCTTCAATAAGACCGTCTTTGCCATCTGGGGCCCAAGCAGGCACCAAGTTCTCCCTACAAAGTGGACTGGCCAGCATGTGGGTGCCACCCCACCCACAGAATGGTCCAGGAAGGGAGCTGGCTTTGGGGAGGATTCTCCTGCAGCTTCTGCGTCCTCAGGAGAGTCAAGGGCCCCTGAAACATCTGAGCCACCTCCTTCTGTGGTACTCCACCCAGCCTGGAAGGGTGATGGCTGAGGCCCTGACTTTGACCTGGATAGGGTCTGGCTGTGTGGGAGGCTGGCCCTCTCTGGGCGCAGGGAGTGTGATTTCTCCCAGCCTCAGGTGCTCAGTAGGGTGTGAGCTCAGCAGGACCCGTCACAGGCTGCAGGATTAACTGAGCTCCTAGGTGAATGCTCAGCCCCAGGCCTGTGGGGCTGCAGCTCAGCACACCTGGGGGAGCAGCGCCCGTCCTGACTATGGAAGAAAATGGGGGACTCTGGGGGTGTTTGCGGAAAATGCTCAGGAAAATCCCCTTGAAGGGTAACAGTGCACCGTTTCTCCTCTTCCAGCTCCCAGGTGAGTCACTCCATGGTCCAGTTTGATTTGTCAAGGCCAACGCCAGACCCAAGTCATCAACTTGACCCTGCAGCTCACTGGTGGCCCCCCCCATCGTCACGGCAAAGCCCACGAACAACTCCCAGAAATAAAAAGTAGAATCTGGGTAATAAAATAAAGTCTAACCTTTTTTTCACCTCTATGCTTGATCTGTTTCACTTCCTCACCGGCTGCCGTGTCCAGAGGCCGCACCCCGGGCCGTGCAGACCAGAGCTCCGCTGGGCGACGGCGCGCCTGCAGCTCCATCCAAGATGGCGGCGAGCTGAGGGCCTGGAGGCCGCGCGGGACGCTGGGATGCGGCTGAGCCGCGCGGTGCGCCTGGGAGCGAACGCCCCCTCCCGGCCAGATCCCTATAAAGCAGCCCCGCCCAGGCCTGGCTGGTAGAGCCTGGGCCCCGGGGAGAGAGCTCCTGTCTCCTCATTCTTTGATTAGAGAGTAAAGCTTTCCTTTGCTTCTGAACCCAACTTGTTCTGGGTCTCGTTCTATTGGTGCAAATGACCCCAGGCGGGAACACCCTTATTGGCGCCCGACTGGAAAGAGAGGTGACACCAGCTTCCTTTGGAGCCTGTCTCACACTGGGTAATGGGAAGTTAACAGAGAAAGCCAGGGTTTGCAAATCATTCTCTTCCCATGGGGCCTCTTTGCAATCTTTGCATAAACATGCTCATGGCATCCGTGGCAAAGAAGCTAATGCTTTTAGGAGGTAGGAATGCTCATGGCAAACAAATCTGGAATCGATGGGTATGTGGGACACGCATCTCTGGAGCCCCTCCAAGAAGCTACACAACTCAGCGGAAGGTGGAAAACCTTGTGCCTGAAGCTGTCTTCTGCTTTAGCCGTGCAGACTTCTTATGCAGCCTCATATCACAGGTGTTCATGTGGCTAGAGGATATGGCCATAGTCTTTCCACTATGGCCTGAAAGACCCCAGAGGGCTGGTGACTGACGATGATCTGTATCCTTGAAGTTGCTGCTAAATCCTGACTCAGTGAGATCTCTGGTTTGAGGGGCCTCTGTGTTGACTACTTGCTCTTGTCATGCAGCAAGTGAGCTCTGTGGACACTTTGATCCTTCTTTTATTTTGTAAATGAAGTATAGTTGTTTTACGATATGTTAGTTCCAGGTATACAGTAAAGTGATTCACAGATATATATTATTTCTTTTCAGATTCTTTCCTGTTACAGTTTATTACAACATGTGGATTCTTTTTTCTTTGCTTTTTAGGGCCGCACCTAGGACATATGGAAGTTCCCAGGCCAGGAGTTGAATTGCAGCCGCAGCTGCCGACCTACACCACAGCCAAGGCAATGCCAGATACTTGACACACTGAGCAAGGCCAGGGATCTAACCCACATTCTCATGGACACTAGTCAGGTTCATTACCGTTGAGCCACAATGGGAACTCCAACACATCGATTCTTAAATCACTAAACATTACAAAGGAATTACAGTGCCTGGTATATAAAAATATTCCTAATAGATGTTAAATAAATGAAAAATGAATTAAAGAGAACTTATTCTTCCTAGAGTCATAAGAAACTCACCTGAAGACATTAAAAAAAAAAAAAAAACACCTAAGAGTATATAGCAGATTTCCAGGTACCATGATTGGCTGAAAGGAAGGCTTCTGGAACTCTTCAGATTCAGACCCCTATCTCTGTGAATTGGTCTTTGTATGTTTTTTTTTTTTTTTTTTTTTTTTTGCTTTTTAGGACTACACTCATGGCATACGGAAGTTCCCAAGCTAGGGGTCGAATCTGAGCTACAGCTGCCAGCCTATGCCACAGCCACAGCAATGCAGGATCTGAGCCACATCTTTGACCTACATCACAGCTCATGGCAGTGTCGAATCCTTAACCCCCTGAGCGAGGCCAGGTATCAAACCCAAATACTTATGGTTCCTAGTCAGGTTTGTTAACCACTGAGAAACAAAAGGAAACTCCAGTCTGTGTATGGACTTATTGGAGGAGGAGGGTGGGGGAAGGGAGATAGTTAGGTTTTTCAAAAAGATATACCACTATAAAATTTTCTGGGTTCAAGTTGAGGAATAATGTGCTTGATTGTGCCTTAGCCTGAGCCTGTAGAACATCTGCTGATTGGCCTGACTGCAAATGACATTTAAAAGGACAATGTGTGGAAGAAAAGGATGTCTAACAGTGACAGATCCTTAGAAGGAATTTTAGAACTTAGAAAAGCATTCATCAGCCAAGACCTACTGAACATGTTTGGGAATTACAGATTCCTGGCAGTGGATAATAAGCCAAATCTTTGTACCAAGATTCCTCTGTCATAGAATGGCTTCTCCATTCTAAGCAGATTCGGGACGCCATCAGTGAATGGAATATCATCGGTCTCATTGGAATAGACTTGGCGAAAAACAAAACTGTCACATCTGTCCTTTTCTAAGCCCTGTGCACTTTCTACCTGACAGAGTAGATCGTGCACGATACTTTCAAGCTTTTAGGCTGCAGAGTGGTCCACCACAGACCTCACTGGGGACTGATGAAGGGTTTATGATGCTATATTCGGCATTGCAAGGAAACCAAAGCTAAACTGATAAAGGTCTTTATAAATTAGACTTACGCAAAGCAGTTGAAACCACCACCACCACCACCCCCTCCCCCGTGCCCCAAGAAGAAAACTCCATCACTGTCAGTTGTGTTCACGTCTCTTTTGTTCAGCTTTATATCGTAGCTCTATTTTCTGGCAGAGTACCTGTTCCATAGTTGAGACTCAACCAAAGTTTGTTGAATTAATGTATAGAGTGATCAGTCTACTTAACTTTCGTCTATTGTCCTAAACTTCAGAAATGTTTATGTGATCACCAGAAACATGCTACACCTAGTCATTCCTTCTGTCCTTGAGCCCTATTATGTGAGAGCAAAAGTGAGAAAGGATTTTTTTTTTTGTGATTAGTGCTGTATTTGGGAAAAGTTCCCAAAGAACACGTAGGATTCTGGGCTATGTTGTGGGAGTGACAGGCTCGCTAACTCCAGAATAACACATTTCAGGCAAGCAATCTTGTAATTACGTTAGCAAGGATTTGTAAATAGGAAAGAGCTACAGCTTTTGCCAAAGCATTTTTAAAAAGAGGCATATTGTTGATTTGTTCCACCTTCAACAACATAAACAAGACAATTTCTGCCTTTTGTCATGTGTCAGACATTCTGTCCTCTAGAAAAACAGCAACTTTTTTGGAAAACACATCTGGTTTCTGAGCCCAGCCTTGTCCATCAATAAAACAGATGGTTTTGAAAGAGAGACCAGAGGGTGGGACCATGGATTAAGTTCAGCCATTTTTCCAAGTAGAATTTCCTTCTTGGTAATTGGAAGCTTGAGATCTCCATTTAATATTGAAACTCCATCTCATGAGATTTAATGTGCTTGGAATATTAACATTTAGAAATAGGAGCGATGTGAGAACACAGAATTCATTGTCCATATTTGAATCCTTAAATTCACAGTTTATGTTGCTTAACCCATAATTACAGCAGTATACTAGCAGACAAGGAAGAGTGTCATAAAAATGCGTAGGTCAAAAATTACGCTCTGGAAATTCCCACTGTGGTGCAGTGGGGCTGGCAGCATTTCTGGAGTGCCAGGGCGCAGGTTCAACTCCCAGACCAGCACCGTGGGTTAAGGATCTGTGTTGCTGTAGGTCACAACTGAGGATAAGATCTGGTCCCTGGCCTGGGAATTTCATGTGCTGCAGGATGATGAATAAAAATTACACTCTGACTTCCATCTTTAGGTAAACGGTTAAGTAGCCCCACCTTCAAAGTAAAAGATTAAGCAGGTGGCTTCCAAGTTTCCTCTTAGTCAGAGTCCTAAGACTTTCACATACTCAGATGGAATTCTGCACTGATACCACAATCTTTCTGAAAGACTCTACATATCAAATATATCAGAAACCCTAAAAATAGCATATTCCACTTTCTAGGACTCCACTTTCATAAATATACCCTAAGGAAACAAATGGACATATGTGCAAGTGTGTACGTGAAAGACCTTCACTTGAAGCCGCAGTGGGTCTTCACAGGCATCTACTGAGTGGAGTTCCCTCTGCGGTCCGGTGACTGTTTAACTCCCAGGCACCTGCTGAATGGAGCCCCACAGAAACAGAGATAGGTCTATACAGTTCTCATCCAGGAGAGGTTCCCTCTACCCAATAAATGAGTGGGTGGCGGGGAGCCCCTGGAGGGCAGGGACCACCCTTCCCTCTGTATTCCCACAGGGTCCAGGCAGAACCATCTGTTCATCCTGCCCTCGGCCTCATCTACCCCTTCTCATGTTCAGGGACACAGAGACCTAAGAAACTTAAATATGTGGGTCAGCACTGCCGCAGTGCCAACAATTGCACAGCGCTTAGGACAGGCTGGACCCTCTCCTAAAACGGTATTAAGTCACAGCCACGCAATGAGGCAGAGCGCTTTTGCTATTCCTGCAATTTGCTCAAGATCACAGTTACGAAGTGGGAAGCTGGGGTTTGAACCTAGATTGCCCCGTTTCGGAGTACAAGCTCTTAGCCACTACGCCACGCCCTGTCCGTGGCGGGTAAAAGAACGGTATAGTCTCTGCAGCTAAGGATTTACAACCCGCTTGGGGACCGCAAGGTAAATTTAGGCTGAGATCACCAGTGAACGACAGACCCCTGAGCGTGTGCTCAGACTGTAAAGGCGGTCGGCGTTGAAGAAGGGGAGCAGGGAAAGGCTTATGGGAGAGCATTTTGGATCGTGAATAGGTTCAGGGAGATAAAAATGCAAGGGGAGGGTGCTTGGTGGAAGCGCAGAGCCCTCTGTGTGGGGAGCGCTGCTCAGCGCCCCCTACTGGCCAGTGCTAGGTTCCAGGCACTGGTTTTGGAGGAAGGTTCAGGAAAGTTCGGATGTGGTTTCTCTTTTTGCCCTCAAAGACAAAAATATTTCAGACTAACATCTTTTATTCATGCAGTCCTATTTCTGAAAAGCTAAAAGTAACCTATATGGTATTATCAATTTTAGAGAAAATCTTTTCTGCAGAATTTTCAAAAACTGGTAGGATTATTAAAATTTTTAAAAACTTGGGTTTAAAAAATAAGTTGCTGTCCATAATATGCTCAATATTTTTTTTTTTTTTTGTCTGTAAGTAATTATTTCAACAGTCAGGACCAAAGTGATTACTACCACTGGGGCTTAGTTATTTTATTATTATGTTTTCCTTTTTATAGCTGGACCTGGGGAATACAGAATTTCCCAGGCCAGCCTATGCCACAGCCACAGCAACACCAGATCCTAGCCGTATCTGCGACCTACACCACAGTTCACGGTAATGCCAGATCCTTAACCCACTGAGCGAGGCCATGCACTGAGCCTGTATCCTCGTGGATACTAGCCAGGTTTTTAACCCACTGAGCCACAATGGGAACTCCTGAAGCTCAGTTATTATAACCATGTTCAGACTTGACCTGGCAACATAAACAAGAGACACTAAATAGCTGTGTGAAAGGAAGATCAAGTCTGTGCCGCGATGAGGCCAAAGCATTCACCCCCGTGATTCACTGAGCGGAAAACAGCCCCGCCCTGGTGTTAACACATTAAAACAAAGGAAAAAGCCACATTTATAAAGCACAGCCCACATGCCAGGATTTCTGTTAGTTTTTCTGCGTTAACAGTCGTAAACGTTCTGTAGAAAGACGTCTGTGTCCTGACTGCACAGGTGAGGAAGGTGAGGTTGGGAAAGGTTACTTTCCCAGATCGCACGTGTGGATATGAGAGCACAGACTCGGGGGCAGCCTCTGCTTCACTGTCCCATTCTCTTACCCACCGCACCTGGCTTGGTCCCAGATGACTCCTGATGACATGATGGCTGCCCTCAGGGCCAGCAGGAGGCCCTGAGTTCTGCTGGGCGGACCTACGGGTTTCCGGGCAGTGAGTGAAGTCTGCGTGCGTAGATGAGATAGCTGGTGGGTTGGCTGGGATCGTCGGTGTTCTCCGTGTGCTCTTGCTAAATGTCCCAGGACATTAAACAGCTGACTCGGGATCTCAGAAAGGAAACCCAGGGCTCTTTCTTCAGCCAGACCTCTGTCTTCCTTCTCTGTCGGACTTTCCCACTGGAGCCAAGTCAAGTTCACTTCAAGACGTGGCCTGCCTGCCGACGAGCTGGGCAAACCGGAAGGACATCTCCAGTGCCTCTAGTTCCTCGGTCCTGTGTGGAGTAAGACCTGCAAGTGAGGGGTGGGGGCAGCTGGTCTGGTTGCCTGAGCCCGCGGCCCTGCAGGCTCCCAGCCACAGAGCTCTGTACATCCAGAGCTCCTGGAAGTTCTGCTGCGTTTCATTTGGCCATGAGCATTTGACTCCTTGGAGAAAGAGGACGTCTTGGACGTGAGAAACTGGAGATGGATGGCCAAAGAAAGAGGACTTTGGGATATGCACTGGACTTCCAAATCGAGCAAGGCTCACCCGGATTAACTCGAGATGCCTTAGCAATTCTTTCTAAGGGGAACTTCTATTTATATATAAGAGTTCCCACTGTGGCTCAGTGGAAAGGAACCCGACTAGGATCCTTGGGGACGTGGGTTCGATCCCTCACCTTGCTCAGTGGGTTAAGGATCTGGCATTGCCGTCAGCTGTGGTGTAGGTCACAGATGCAGCTCAGATCCTGCATTGCTGTGGCTGTGGTGTAGGCTGGCAGCTGCAGCTCCAATTTGACCCCTAGCCTGGGAACTTCCATATGCCGCCAGTGTGGCCCTAAAAAGACAAAAACAAACAAACAAAACCCAAGCAAACAACAAAAAATTTAAACAGATCAAATGATACATTTTGCCTCCTGCCTTTTATAAGTACCAGTTTCTTCATCTGTAAAATGGAAACTAATTATATGTCTCAAATTTTTTATAGTTAACCTGAAAAAAAAAGAGCAAATGTGCTTAGTACATTTCCTTATTGCCTAGCACATAGTAAAAAAATACATAATAAATTAAGTCATCATTAATGATATTATATTGTGACCATTAAAAAAAATAGATGTAAGATATCTTGATCTCCTTAGTAAATGAGATCCAGGCTGCAAAACTAGAGTGTCTGTACCCTGGTTTCTCCCTTGCCTCTACAATCTAGGCTTGGGAACTCCACGGGTCCGGGCGGGGCCCACTGTGATTCTTTTGGTAGCTAACATAACCTGGCTGGGGCCTGAAGCACATGCGTTAGCTGAATTTTATATGACACATCTAAGGCGTGCACTTGAGTACTCATATACCAATGCTCCAGGCTAGTTTTAAAATCTTTTGACTCTTTTCTTTTTAAAGAGCTTTTTCCACTACCATAGAGCAGATTAGAATGATCTGATTATCATAACGTCATCACTGCCAAAGAGCCTTTTTATGCATGATGTGATCACCTTTGGGAAAATGAACTGATCTCAAATGTTGGTCTTACATCTGCTTTTTCCACACTGTGTCAACTTAATCAGGAATCCCCCCGCCCCAAAAAAAAACCCTCCCTTATCTCAGGGAAGTGGCCATGTTCATGGTAAAGTTTTCTTTTCTCTTAACCGTGGTCTAAGACAATAGCTTCCCTACTTTATCGTGGCTCTAATATTACAAGACATGGAAAATTCATGCATGCAAATCTTGTTTATGAATATGGGGTAGGTTTGGATGCATCTTTTATGAACATGAGACATTTGGCTTTGCAGCTGGTAGTGTGGAGAATACCACATCCAGCTCCGCCTCCTAGGAGATGTCCAGGTTACTTTATTATTAGAGGGGTTGCAATAACTCTAGGCACTTTTCAGGCACCTGGATCTTCATAAATGGTTCAAGCCTCACTGATAGCATTTTATTCCTATGACTTTTAGACGTTAGAGAGCATTTGAGCTAGTTGGGTTTCTAAAATCATATGGGAAATAAATGCAAGTAAAAAGCCTTAGAAACCAAATTTCTCAGGGCTTTATTTCACTGTTGCTACTCTTCAACGAAACGAGTCAAATCTTGAGAGCCTGTGATGGCTGCTGTCAAGTCCAAGGCTTCTTTTGGAACACTATGCTGGTGCACTTTTTGTTGGTCTTAAGGGTCCCCTCTTGGTTTCTGGTGGGATAAACGTTACTCTTCGGTAGAATTTAATGTATAAATTGATTAATCCGCATTAGTCTTTTATATTTGTATAAGGAGCTCATAATTAGATCCAACATTATGTTCTCTAAGTATCTCTTAAGAATCTCCTGCTTTCGATCTTGCCCATGCTACTCTATTGTTTGAAAGGAACTGGATGGAAAAAGAGGACTTGGCTTTCAGTACAAAAGGCACTAGAGAGCCTTTGGAACATTCTTTTGTGCACTTGCATCTTTTGATGCTCACTCAGTGGGTGAACTTGCACGGAGGAGAGCATGTCTAATGGGACTGTCTGATTCTATTTATTTTTGTTATCATCTTGCAGGGCTGTTTTTGGCATGCAGTCATTTAAGACACCAGTCTCCAAAAAACCCAGTAACCCCGTGTAGATCATTTCAAGTTTGCCCTAAACACCTAGACATGGACATTTTCTATGTGCTAATTTGGGGTTTTTGCCTTTGAGAAGAGCTAGAAAGCTAGGAAGAAGGGCCTCTTTTCTAACCCGTAATTTAAATGTCTTTGGGTCTTACTTAGTTTTATTCTTTAACATTAATTTAAATGTATTTATTTGAGTTTTATTTCATTTTATTACTATTTATGCAATTTTTACTTCTCTGCCAAAAAGGGAGTTTTGCACATTTTAATTTAGGTCTTAATGTGTGTGTGTTTTGTACAAGCCAAATAATAACAATTTTATATGTGTTTTTGGCTGAGAACAAGGAAATAGGCATTTGTCCCAGGATTCTAGACTCTGTTTTCTGGAATCCCAAAGAACTCCCCTTAAGGCAACTGTATGGAAGATTTTTGACCTTATTATCGATTAAATGTTTAATCACCACCCCACTGTGTGTTTGCATAGTTGTCATCTAACAGTTTCCAAGTTGGCTTAGAGATGCTGAAATGCCCTTCCCAGGGCCCACAGGCTGTCCATGCTCCGGCCCCTGATGCTGCTCAGACCTCCTTGTGGAGTGAATGGATTCATGCATCCGACACTGAAGTAATAGAGCATTTGTATTATAACCGCAGACAAAAGCTAAAAAGATGCACTAACTACAAGGAGATACTACCTCGTAGGCATTAGGATGGCTACTAATGGAGTTCTCTTGTGGTGCAGTGGATTAAGGATCTGGTGTTGTCACTGCAGTGGCTCAGGTTCGATCCCTGGCCCAGGAACTTCTGCATGCTGTGGGTGTTGCAAAAAAAAAAAAAAAAAAGATGGCTACTATCAAAAATGTAGAAAATCACAAGCGTTGGTGAGGATGTGGAGAAGTTAGAAAGCTTGTTCCCACTGGTGGAATGCACAGGGCGGAGCGGAAGTGGAGAGCAGTCTGGAGCTTCCTCAAAAAACTGAAAGTAGCATTACCATACAATCCAGCAATCCCCCTTCTGGATATATGTTCAAAAGAATCAAAAGCAGGGACTCAGACATTTGTATACCCATATTCATAGCAGCATTATTCATAATAGCCAAGAGGCGAAAGCAACCCACGTGTCCATCAGTGAAGGAATGAAGGGATAAACAAAATGTGCTGAATACACACCAGGGAATATTATTCGGCCTTTAAGGGAAGGAAATTCTGACCACTGCTAGGACAGGGATGAACCTGGCGAACAGCATGTTCAGTGAAACAAGCCAGTCACAAAAAGACAAATATCGATGGATTCCACTTACGAGGTACCGAGAATATCAAGTTTATGGTAATGGGAAGGAAAAGGTTGGTGGCCAGGAGCTGGAGGAAGAGGAGGAGGGGGAATTGTTGAATGATCTAGAGCTTCAGTTTTCCGGGATGAAAAACTTCTGGAGATTGGATGCTCAACTAAATATTTGCATTTATTTTTAAGTTGAACTGTAGACTTAAAAAGTGGTTAAGATGGTAAATATTATATTATATGAATTTTATCATAACAAAGGATACTATAAAAGATGAATTCAAGTTCTTAACATTTTGTTCTTGCCTAGTGTGGCTCATTCCAGAGGCCATCGGTTTCTCAGTGTGTCAACAGGCAGATGGCGGTGGACACACACCTGCACCCAGCTCCCTGCAAGACGTGCTGCCCAGCTGCAGGGAGCATGCTCAGCAGACGGTCTGGCTGCAAGTCACCCTGGGACCTGCCTGCTCCAGGCAGCCACCTGTCTGGGGTGATGTCCTTCCTGGGGTGCTGGTGACTGAGTGTGAAGGGTGGTGAAAGCCTGGCCCTCGCAGCCGGATGTGGGACACTGATGGTCAGCACTGGTCCAGAGTTTCCTGCACTGTGGCCAGGGCTTTGTCTGGGCTGCACTGCGGTTCTACTTCTTTCTCGGCCCAAATCTACTTCCACTTTCTTTCTTTCATAGGTATGGATTCCTAATAGAAATTTTGCACCCAAACTTCATCTCACATCTGATTCTGGAAAGCTTAACTTGCAATACACACCAAGAGTGTATTAAGGTTAAGGTAACCTGACTCTTCAATTTCTAAACAAGAGTGAACTAATTTTTGAGTTATTTAGTAAAATGATGAAGGCCATTGCATTTGAAGAGTAAGACAAGTTGGAGTTCTGAACAGACAAATTAAGGCTTTTTCTGATTAAGAAACACACACACACACACACACAAATTAACATTAAAAATAATGCCACAAAATAAGAACTTTTGCTCTGAAGACCTAAATGAACTTTAAGGAAGATATACCGATGGACAACAGGCACATCCAAAGTTGCTCAACACTGCTAATTATTAGAGAAATACAAATCACAACGAGGGATCACCTCAAACCAGTCAGAATGGCCATTATCAAAAAGTCCACGAACAACAGATGCTGGAGAGGGCGTGGAGAAGAGGGAGCCCTCCTACACTGTTGGTGGGAATGTAGATTATGCAGCCACTATGGAAAACAATATACAGGTTCCTTAAGAAATCAACAGTAGAGCTACCATATACCCAGCAACCCCGCTTCTGGGCTTCTATCCAGAGAAAACTCTAATTCAAAAAGATACATGCACCCCACTGTTCTCAGCAGCACTATTTACAATAGCCAAGACATGGAAGCAACCTAAATGTCCATCGACAGAGGAGTGGATAAAGAAGATGTGGTACATATATACAATGAAATACTATTCATCCATAAAAAGAATGAAATAATGCTATTTGCAGTAACATGGATGGATAGACCTAGAGACTATCATATTAAGTGAAGTAAGTACGAAAGAGAAAGACAAATACCATAAGGTATGACTTATATGTGGAATCTAAAAATATGACCCAAATGAACTTGTTTATGAAGCAGAAATAGACTCACAGACTGAAAAATAAACTTATGCTCACCAAAGAGGAAAGGCTGTGGAGCAGGGATACATTAGGAGTTCAGGTTTAGCACATATCAACTACTATATATACAATAAACATCAAGGTCCTTCTGTATAGCACAATGAACTATATTCAACAACCTATAATAAACCATAGTGGAAAAAAAAAAGCTTTTGCTCTGTGAAAGTGGCAGTGTTTATAATTCAGATAAGCCTATTTATACAAAGCAGGTATCATCAGACATTATGATGTGTATGCTTCTCCCAGGAGCATCTTCCCACATAGTAAATGTAGACAGTGACCAATGGGTTTGAAAGAAGAGTTATACATAAATATCCTGAGATGATAAATAGGTTAATCCATCACCAGGCCAGCTCATAGTTATGGGGAGAGTAAGATAAAATGTGCAGGAAGGCCAAGGTGGAAGTTACCATGTAACTGAACCTTTTTAATATAGTTATTCCCTTCTGATGATTACAGCTGTATCTCCGAGTCTTCTCTCGGACTCTGTGAAAGCCCATGTCATTTCAGAATTTCTTTGAGAAAGTCCATACATCTGAGAAAACTTTCCAAACATTACAGTTTCTGCTAATGTGCTTTATGTGCATGTATTCTGGGCCATGTGTACGTCCCAAAGAGAATTAAAGAAATTATAATTCCTAAATCACGTTGGCCTTACTTCTCTGAATATGATAGGAACTCCCACATGTAGAACATTCTTAAACATAAATATATTTGAATATATTTGAAGCGAATTATTTGTGAGCATGGAGGGAAGAAGAGCTGTAGAAATGGGAAATAATTTGCAACATCCGAATTAACTCTATTTCCATTTGGCTCCTGAATGAGGTAAAAACTTGATCTCCCGGGTTTCTCTAAAAATGATGATAGCTGATGTGCACACAGGCGATGTGCCCTGTGCGCTTTACCAGGGTTATCTCAGTATTTCTTCCGAACAGCCTGCAAATAAGGAATTATCATAATACTCACTTTACAGTAAGGAAATACACAGCTTAGAGGGTTTAAACAAGTTGTCTAAAGTTACAGGTGAGGAAGTGAAAGAAACAGGGGGGATCCCAAATAGCAGGCTGGAGGACTGTCCTCACAAGGGCCCTGCCTGCCACACGTGAATGTCACCAGCCAGCTCACCAGGTAACTGTTTAACTGATGGTTTACAGTACATGAACTGGAATTTTCATTAAATATTCTGAATCGTGGAACTTATTGCTTTGGACTGACAGACTACAGTTAAAAAAAAGTTATAAGACATTTCAATCAATTTTTTTTCTGCTTTTTACGGCCACACCCGTGGCACATGGAGGTTCCCAGGCTAGGGGTCGAATCAGAGCTACAGCTGCCGGCCTACACCACAGCCACAGCAACGCCAGATCCGAGCCACGTCTGCGACCTACACCACAGCTCACGGCAACGCCGGATCCTTAACCCACTGAGCAAGGCCAGTGAACAAACCCGCAACCTCGTAGTTCCTAGTCAGATTCGTTAACTGCTGTGCCACGATGGGAACTCCTCAATCAATTTTTAAGATTGTTTCCCCATTAAAAATAAATGTTGCAGCCTTATTTAAAGAAGAAGATGGCAGGAGTTCCCATCATGGCTCAGTAGGTTAAGACCCCAACTAGTATCCCTGAGGACATGGGTTCGATCCCTGGCTTCTTTCAGTGGGTTAAGGGTCGAGCAGTGCTGCTGTAAAAAAGAACAAAAACAAAACAAAAAACGGCAAAAAACTTGGGTGACTCACCTAAGGAGAGAGTGGTGGGACATCAAAGGACCCATTTGATAATCTAATCTCATTTACTAGGGAGATAAAGGTTCCAGTTTCCTGGACTTTGAAATTTATTCAACTCATTGCCAGAAAGGTCACTGGGGAGCACAGAAATGATTAATACCCGCGATCCATCTTGCCTGTCCTCCCTTCTATGCCCGTGGCAGACAGTACTAATAGATGCCAGCACCCCAGAGCCCAGATGTGTCATCCACAGGAGGCTATTACCAAAGGGCTGGAAAAAATTTCAGTGAGAGTAAAACTTTTGTCCTTTAGCACTTGAAGGACTAGAGCAAGGAGTTCAAGGTGCAGCTCTGGGTCCCTGGGGCATTTACAGTGATTTCTGTCAACACCCCTGAACTGCCCTGGCCTCCTCTTACATTTTCTAATCAGGGGTGTGGCATTACGGAAGAGGGTTTTTTTTGTTTGCTTGCTTGTTTGTTTGTTTTTTGTCTTTTTAGGGCTACATCTGCGGCATATGGAGGTTCCCAAGCTAGGAGCCCAATCGGAGTTGTAGCCACCAGCCTACAACACAGCCACAGCAACACACGATCCGAGCTGCATCTGCAACCTACACCACAGTTCACAACAATGTCGGATCCTTAACCCACTGAGCGAGGCCAGGGATCAAACCCATGTCCTCATGGATGCTAGCTGGCTTCATTAACCACTAAGCCACAATGGGAACTCCAAGGAAGAGTGTTTTTTAAAAAAAATTTTTTTAAAAAGGATTTTTAAAATTTCATTTATTCATTCATTCATTCATTTTTGGCTGCCCCAAAGCACATGGACTTTCTGGGTTAGGGATCAGATCTGAGCCACAGCTGCAACCTACATCACAACTGTGGCAATGCCAGATGTTTTAACCCACGGTGTCGGGGCAGGGATCGAACCTGTGTCCCGGTGCTCCACAGTGGGAACTCTAAGGAAGAGAGGCTTCAGAACAAAGGCTATTCTTCCCCCTTCCTTAGAGCCCATGTAAGGCAGCTGAGCAGTTAGATGATACAGTCTCACCCAGATTGCTAAGAACTTTATGCCCTGGGCTTCTGGCTAATACATTTGCAATATTAAAGGGATCTTTCTTCCCCTCCATTCAGATTTTATAAACATTTTTGTGCCAGGCATGCTAGGTGATTTCCAGAATCACTGGCCCTTGGAAGCACACAATCACAATGTTGGTTCCTTCACAGAACTCTCCAGGCTAACAGGGACAGTTATTTTGAAACAAACTTTATGGCAAACCTCCGATAACGACGCACCCGAGGTCCCTCAGCTTATGAGCAGGGCTATGCACTGTGGCTTACAACTAAATAGCAAGAAATGTTCTCAGCAGGGAAGACTCATTACCAATTTAATGAACCAGAGTTCTGTTTATGGCTCTGTGAAGGATCATAATGTGTACATTTAAATAAAACACCATGGCTTCGATTTTAAGTGTTAATATGTGAATTATTACTCTCTTCCTAACTTTAAAGGTATAAAATTTGAACGTGTCTATCAAGCGTACTGACAGGCAGTACACGATGAGAGACCCCAAGAGAAATGCAAACAGGACTCTAAACAATGATGGTGCAGGATCTGCGGGCCCCGTGGGTCGGTTATATTCAATCTGTTCTAGGGTTGACGGCTCTAATTAGCAAATTACATTTAAACATACCCTTATATACACTTGAATATGACGCAAGTTTTAAGTTGTAAGCCAAAGCAATGGAAGTGTCCTTTTGAGACTGGTGGGAAGGTCTCTTCTCAGAGTTCCTTCTGTAGGCTCTTTGGCTCCATCAGCCCTCCTTATTTATGGCGTTGTCCATGGACTGTAAACTCCAGCATGTGGGGACATGCTGACTCTGTTCACCGCTGTCCTCTCAGGGCCTGGTTCCTCGCCTGGTCCATACTTGGTGCTCGAGAAATAGTTATTGGATAAATGAATGAATGACTTTTTTGAAAATTATGACGATTGAAAAAAAGGCTCTTGTGCGAGGATGTCCTCTTCTGTAATTAACAAGCTTAAGTTCCTGAAGAGCCATATATATACAATTTTTTTTAATTAGTAAATTCAGTTGTCTGGCCTCCAGAGGAATGCCACCTTAGCTGACCCGCGCCAGCTGTCTCGGAACTTTGATCCAAGTAGCTCCGGGGATTGGAAGGGTGTTCCAGTTGGTCCACAGACCAAAAACGAAGCACGCGGGCCTTCGATTTCCACCTAGCCTCGTTACTAAAGTCAGTTTTCCTGAGAACACACATGCAAACTCCTCACGGTTTTTACCATGTTTCCTCCACTTTAGAATCATAAGGCGTCTTTCTCACGCAACGTGAATCCCGCCGGGAGTGGAGAAACTCAGCTGAGCATGAAACCCCCAGTCCAAACAGGGCCACTCCTGGGGGGAGCAGACTCTGCTGCAGTTGGCCTGGAACAGTTAACACTGACCAAGGTGTTCTGAAGGCAACACGATTACAACTGCCTCTGCCTTTCTGAAAACACTCGGCTGAAAAGGTGCCTCTTAGTGTAAGAGTAGCAGGTAGATTCATAATGACTTGCCATTTATTGGTAAATATTTTTCTTTTCTTTTCTCTTTTTTCAGCTGCCAGCAGCATATGGAGTTCCCACACCAGGGATGATCCGAGCTGCAGTCGCAGGAACACAGGATCCTTTAGCCCACTGTGCTAAGACGGGGATTGAACCTGGTGCTGTAGAGACGCCACTGACCCCCTTCCACCATGGCAGGAATCCCAAGTACATTGCTAAAAATGTAAAGGTATTTCTAGATATCGATAAATGGCTATCATGAGCTAGTGACTTCCAAAACTTTGTTAGAAAAAAAGGAATATCTAATTGGGCTGTCAGCGAGGAAATCAAAAGCAATGTGCAAATATGTGCATAGCAGCATCATTCATAATATTGCAGACAGGAATGAACCCACGTCTCCCTCAACTGTAGGAGAGAGAAATAAACTGGGACGTAGTGGCACAATGGAACCCAACTGGGCAATGAAAAAGGACAAACTACCACCACAGAGAAGGGCGCAGGTGACTTCTGGGCTACAACCCACAGGCCCGCAAGGCTTGAGGTTGTCCAGACTCCAGGCTGAAGAAAGAACCTCGGGACAGTGACAGAGACTTCGGTACTTTGCCGGATGGGGATCTTAGCCAGAGGGCCCTGGGGTGACGACCCAGCGTTTACGGCAGGGGGCAGGCAGGACCGGGCAGCAATCTCCTCCCCGTTCCTGGGTGGGGACAAGGCCACCACTTACAGGCAGCATTGCCGCCAGGGGGGTTGCGTTCCCAGCGCGAACCAAGCCCCCCGATTCAGAGAACCGGTCCACGTGTAAGCGGAGCAGGAAATCTACAGAGAGCAGGACAACGGCCATCTGCGGGGCCTGGCCATGCGATGACTTTCACAGCGGCAGTTTCGGAGGGTGTAACCCTTAGGATTCCCTGTGTGTGAAGCCACCAACAGACCAAAGTAATTCTGCCTCTGGGTGGGTTGCAGGCTGCGGTCGGGGGGCAGGACACAGGGAGACCTCAAGACAGATGGAAACGTTCTATATTTTGACCTGAGTAGTGGTTAAAAGGGTTTATCTATATTCAAAATCTCACTAAACTTCACACTTGAGATTGTAAACTTTATTGAAGTCGCACGTGAACAAGAAAGAAAAACAAACTGATGTATTTAATCAATCAAGTGCTCAGACACAACGCCGGGGCTGCTGACACCGCGATGACGCTTGTGGACAGGATACCCGCATCCCGGTCACCCCTTCTTTTGCCCTAGTAACTGGCACCTACTTGCATGCCCCCAAATGTGCTGGTTTTAGTGATAAATTACACTGCTGTCCCAGGTCCCAGGTATATGTCACTAAGTAATGAATCCCTCCCCCAGTGAATGGCTTAAAAGAACAGTCATTCTAATGTACTTCCCGGTACTACAGGCGGGAATCCGTGTAGGGCTCAGCTGGGCGATTCTTCTTCCTCTGTTGCCTTGGGTGCAGCTGTTTGTGGTACCCGGCTGGCGGATGGGCTCAGGAAGTCCTGCTCACAGTCTGGCGTCTCGGGGAGGCGGGAAGCTGCAAGGCTGGGGTCAGCTGGGATTACTGGCTGCAGCGCCTACACGTGGCCTCTCCAGGGGGTGGCCTCAGGGTAATGAGGTGTCTCGAAGGTGGTGCCTGGCCAGGTGGAAGCTTCATGGGCTTATATGACCTGGGCTTGGAAGTCGCTCCGTGTCACTTCTGACGCTCTCTGCTCACAGTCAAGAGGAGGGGGCCGAGACCCCCATCTCCAGTGGGAGGAGTGTCAGAGCGTCTGCTGCCATTTTTGAAAAACCGCAATGCCGTCCTTAGAGACGTTCACCAATCGTACATGCTCAGCACTTTCTCACATCCTTTCCTCTCCTCCACCTTCAGTGTGGCTTCATCAGCTGGGCCTCTCAGCCTCTCACCTGTATCACTGGACGGTGCTCTTTGTTGATCTCGTTCCTGGTTTCGTTCATCTGACCTTACCAGATGTTAACTAGTGTCCCATTCCGTATCTGTCAAGCTCTTGCTAAAAAAATTCATAACGAATCCCGATTTATTAACTAAAATGCAAACTCGCGGTGGCTCAGTGGGTTACGGATCCGGCATTGTCACTACTGTGGTGTGGGTTGGGTCTCTCGCCCAGGAACTTCTGTGGGACGTGGGCATGACCAAAAAAAAAAAAAAATTCAAACTCCTTTGCCTGCTAATCAAGGCTCTTGATCACGTAGTGCTAGCCTAACTTTCCAAACTTATCTTCTGTACCCCCTTTCATGTACTTGAACACTCACCAAATATCCCTTTTTAATTTTCCCTGTCTAGGGCCCACCCTTCACGGCCTCAGTATGAACTCAAAGAGTTTCTTCTGTCTGAAATGTATGTCTTCATTGGCGTCCCATCCTGCCCCACTCCACGTCCCTGCCCTCCCCTGCCCCCCAGCCCAAATCTAACAGTTTTGTAGGTTCTGATAAAACTCTTCCTCCATGATGCTTATTAGTCCATTCAGCAAGCATTTATGGCAGGGCTTCTTCGTCAGGCTCTGTTCCTGGCCCTGGAAACGCAGTGGGGATAGGAAGACAAGGTCCCCATCCTCAGAGTTTACAAGTCCTTATTTGGAATTAATTGTGTCCTTTGATGTCTCATGAAAATTCATTGCTTCTTTTCTTTTTCCCTTTTTCTTTCTTTTTTGCTTTTTAGGGCTGCACTTGCGGCATATGGAGGTTCCCAGGCTAGGGGTCCAATCCAAGCTACAGCTGCCAGCCTACACCATAGCCACAGCAATGCAGGATCCTAGCCTCATCTGCAATGTACACCACAGCTCATGGCGAGGCTGGATCCTTAACTCACTAAGTGAGGCCAGGGATCGAGCGCGCATCCTCATGGATCCTAGTCGGTTTCATTTCCGCTGAGCCACGACAGGAACTCCCGACCGCTTCTTTCCTTACGTTACTTTTGGAGGTTGTGCAAGTGGAGTAGCTAAACATTAAGGTCCTGAAACTGCATGACCTTGAGAAAGTGCCAGGCCTTCTTTGGGCCTCAGTTTTGATTTCCGTAAAGCGGGGATACCAATTGTTCTAAGACAGTTGCCATAAGGTTCAAACAGGTGATTAAACACCCAGCATAGAGTGTGATAAACAATAAAATCTAAATACGCTTTAGCAATTACTGTCATCACGATCACCATCATCAGTCTTAGCTATATGATTTTTTCCTCTTCTCCTCTTGCCATTAGATTATACCCTTTTGGAGCTGGCTCACACGTCATATGCATTTCTGGTGTGTTGAAGAAAGCGTGAGCTTTTAACTCAGGCAGAGATAGTTGACCCAGCCCTGCATCTCATTAACAAGACCTCAGGCGAGTTGCTTTTCTTTACCTTATTTTTCAATGTTCACATTCTGAATAATAACACTTAATACACAGCTTTGTCATGCTGATTTAAGGTGGCAACACTTGTAAATTGTCTGATACTTAAGGTGAGCCCCCCCCATGGCAATGATGATGGTGATGATAAAATTATAGCTCTGACGATACCTTGAACTTCCCCTACTTAACGCGACACATGATTCAGAGAGTATCCTTTTGGACACGCCAATGCCTTTACAAACATTTTCTTGAGTCGGGATCACACTATGTTTAGTTAATATCCTTTTATCATTTACTGTAAACAGCAGATGTCTTTAAATTTCAACCCACACAGTTTTGCCTCATTTTTTAAAATAATTACATAGCATTTCTTTACATATGTACCATAATTTATTGAATCAGTCTCTTACAAATGAATATTCAAGTGTTTTCAATTTTTTCCATTATATGCCACTCTATAATCAAAGGAATTGCATACACACATTTCTACCCTGACTTGTCATTTCTTTAAGATTGATGATTAGCAAGAAAATTGCTTGGCTAAAGGAACTGTGCTTACAGGTTTTATGAATACTGACAGGTGGCCCTTCTGGCTGCTGAATCTTCCATTATTCCCTCCAGTGGGGCCCACCCCTGTTTGAGACCTCTTTGTCAGCATGAGACTTTGACCAAGACTGCACCTCTTCCTCAAGGTTTATTTTTTTGTCTGTCCTTGTAACCTGTCAAAATATCCCCAGTAACACAGCTTAAAGCAGTATATACATTGGGAGTTCCCGTCGTGGCTCAGTGGATCAAGGACCCGACATAGTGTCTGTAAGGATGCAGGTTTGATCCCTGGTCTCGCTCAGTGGGTTAAGGATCCGGCTTTATGCAAGCTGGGGTGTAGGTCACAGATGTGGCTTGGATCTGGCGTGGCTGTGGCTGTGGCCAGTAGCTGTAGCTCTGATTCAACCCCTAGCAGGGGAATTTCCATGTACTGTAGGTGCCGGCATTTAAAAAAAAAAAAAAAAGGTTGATTCCTGCCTTTTCTAATCCCATGACGACAAATGGAGGAGCTGCTGAAAGATCAGCTGTAACAAAATTCAGCCACCGAGACGGTGAGGTCTGTCCCTCCCAGAGAAGGAGAATAACCACGTGTTCTGGCTTCCCTGTAGGGTGTCTCCAAGAGCAGCATAATACAGGCTTCGTGGCCACCAGAATGAAGCAGGGGCTTCAAGTTTGGACTCTGGACTCCAGTGAAATCCCTCACAGCTTCTCAGTTAGGTAAGGCCAAGCAGTAGGATTTACACTGCAGAAGGACGTTACCCTTCTAAGACCGTGTCATCATGACGATGTGCCAGGAATGGCCTCCTCAGCTGAACCGGAAAGTGGAGATGGCCTGTGTTTATTTTCTGTCTGAATTCCCTTGGGTCTGCTCTGATATTTTTGGTTCTGAGGTACACAGGCTTTGCTTATCTCCAGTTATTAAGGGTCTTGAAATCTCTTTAGACCTTTGATTTACTGATTCTCATGAGTGGCAAAAAGATACTTACTTATTTCAATCTAGAATACGTATAAAAATACAGATATTCACTGTGCCATGGAAGACTGAAATATACCTATTGCTGGAGAAACGCCTCTGGGAGTGGAAGGGACCATCCGAGAAGTAGCATTACAGGGACAGCTGCCTCTGGCTGACGGTAGTGCTGGTTACCTCTCAGGCTGTGTTAACAGGCAAAGGTCCTAAAACACCATCCTGGGAAAGGATGCAGGGGAGAAGAGGAGAGAACACAAGTAGAAATCACTAAAATGTCAACTGTTACAGGAAAAAGAGAAAGAATAGGAATCATCTGAGGACCTGGATATAGGCTGGTCCAAAGAGCTATGGGAGATAAGAAAACAGTGTTTTGGAAAACAAACACCTGGAAAATTCTAGAAGGACTCTCAGTTAGCTGTGCTGAACACTGCAGCTCTGGGAGGAGAATGGAGGTCAGCATTCCCTCAGCTGTTGCTTCATGAGAGCATATTATTTGTGGGGCATGGTGCTAGAGGCTAGGAATACAAAGAAAATCCAAAACAGTAACTTAATTTCCCGTAACTTCCAATACGGGGTAGGGGAGAAGTGTGAAAAGAGGTAAATGGCACAAGAAAATTATGTGTGAGGAAGAGGGAAGGGAGAGCAGGAATCACGATAGGTGTCTTGGAGAAGGTAAAAGATTAAGATTGAACAAAGTCTCGGTAAGGAACTTGCACGTGGAAAAGGGAGATACAGGTGTTAGTGATGAAGGACACAGCGAAGGAGAAGGGGTGTGAGGTCGCGGTGCTTGGGGAGCGACAGCGGAGGATGGCTCAGGAGTACGTGGCACGTGCAGCTGAAAAAGGCCAGCAGGACCACCAAGGGTCATGCACAGATGCTACGTGGAAGGCTGAATTTTATCTGCGGGGAGCAAGGTGCCACTGTGAGATTTTTAAGCAGGAGTTTGAAGGTTAGTTTCCTACTTTAGAAAGATCTCTTGGGTGACACCCAAGGGTGGCTCGGAATGAAGCGATCACTAGCAGGAAGACCGTCTGCTCCACGCAAACCCTCAACGAGAAAGAGTAAGAACCGCAGTCAAGGCAATGGGGAGAAGGAACAGATCCAGAAGGTCTTTAGAAGGTTACAAATGATTTTCATGATCATTTCATGATAGGAAGTGAAAGAGATAAGAACGAGATAAGGTGGTTTCCCTGTTTTGCTTAGGGACAATGAGAAGAGAGTGAAGGATGCGGGTGGTGACATCACCTGAGCTGAGGGCCAGGAGAAAACCAGTAGATTCAGGAAAGATGGACTTAAAGAGTTCAGGGTCAGATAAGCAACAAAAATATCCCGTTGGGTTTGTTGACTGGGAAGTTCTTTGGTGACGAGAGAGAGACAAAGACGGAGAGAAGCAGAAAAGCCAGAGAAAAGCAGAGAGACACCGAATGCAGAATAAAGGACAGTGGACAGGAAACTCTGGGTGGGAAGGACTCGCTTTAGTTTACTGCATATTTCTGGCACTGAAGTTTCTTCCTCATTGTATGTCTCCCATAAATCTTGAATTGAATTGAGAAAGAGGAAGGATTAAAACCCAATTAGGAAGTGGGCTCAACCCTACTAGAAATACTAGTCAAAAATTTCATACAACTTAAAAAAAATCCCCACAGAGTCACTATGGTATAATCATTGCTCCAAGAAAATAAGACCACTTAAGTAGAATTTGGAGATTTAAAAGAATGAGCATCTTGGAGTTCCCACTGTGGCTCAGCAGTAATGAACCTGACTAGTATCTAGAAGTATGGTTTGATCCCTGGCCTTGTTCAGTGGTTAAGGATTTGGTATTGACACGGCTATGGTGTAGGTCACAGATGTGGCTCAGATCTCATGTTGCTGTGGCCAGCAACTACAGTTTCATTTCGACCCCTAGCCTAGTAACTTCCATATGCTGTGGGTACAGCCCCTCCCCCCACAAAAAAAAGAAAAATAAAAAAATATATATATAATTAAAAGAACGAACATCTGGCCATTATATCAGTCTGGTGTTAGTATTGAAAACACAGGGATTTTTTTTTTTGTCTTTTTGCCTTTTCTAGGGCCGCACTCGTGGCATATGGAGGTTCCTAGGCTAGGGGTCCAATCAGAGCTGTGGCTGCCAGCTTATGCCACAGCCACAGCAACGTGGGATCCGAGCCATGTCTGCAACCTACACTACAGCTCACGGCAATGCCGGATCCTTCACCCACTGAATGAGGCCGGGGATCGAACCCACAACCTCATGGTTCCTAGTGGGATTTGTTAACCACTGAGCCACGATGGGAACTCCTAAACCCACGATTTTTTTATTTCCTAAACCCACGATTTTAAATTCGAATTACTCACCCTGTATCTGGACTCATGAAGGTTCAGGTTCTTTATGTGTCTGAGGAGTTCAGTGAGAGAAAGAGTGATAGGCAAGAAACAGATTTATTAGGATAAGATACCTGTGAGAGATGCAACGGGGCAGGCAAGGAAACTCTGCTGGAGGATCTGGTTTTAACCTCCAAGGGGAGTCGGGGCTGGAAAGGCCCGCCTCTTCCTGTCCGGGAGTAGTAGCTCCTCCTTAGTATCCGGTCAGGTGTGTATGCAGATCAGCTGAAGGGCGGTCCTCAAAGGCTGGTCCGGTCTGAATCAGGATGCAGGCCTCATCCCAGCCCCCAGCCAATGACCTGAGGCAATTCTCGCACCTCCACTAGTCAAGCACGCCTGCCTTATTCTGATGATTTTCTTGAACTTACAGGGGTCCCCCAGCCTCCCCCAGGTTTCCCTCCTTATCTGTGATCCCCTGCTGGGACTTCCGCAACCACCTCTGCCTACTCCATCCCTGTCAAGACTCTGGTCCAATCAGAAGCCTGACGGAAAACGCTCCAGCAAGGCTCTTTACACAGATCCGTGTAGAAAGACAACAGGTCCGATAGGAAAAGCGTACCCAGCAGTACCCAGCCAGAGAACGGGGCGAGGACGTGTCTGCAGTGAAGAGATGAGAGGGGGTCTAGGCTCCAGAAACACAGAACTAGTCCTCCCGTGTTTGCGTCATAGAAACGCAGTGGAATCTTCCTGGTTTCCGCCGGACCGCCATGGGGGGGCCTTTTGTCCTCAGAACTAGCTGCAGCCCAGGCAGTTTTCCCCAAATGAGCAGGCGGATGATAGCAACTGAATAGACTTTATTTTCAGACATAATTAATGCAACGGCAGATAACTAAAATAACAGCTAATGGCAATATTTTCTAAAAATATTTTATACATATGTTTAAAAAAATTTTCTTTTCTTTTTTTCTTTTAGGGCCACACTCTCGGCATATGGAGGTTTCCAGGCTAGGGGGTCAAATCAGAGCTGCAGCTGCCAGCCTCTGAGCCGCGCCTGCGACCTACACCTCAGCTCAGGGCAACGCAGGATCCTTAACCCACTGAGCGAGGCCAGGGATTGAACTCGTGTCCTCATGGATGCTAGTTGGAGTCATTAACCACTGAGCCATGACGGGAACTCCCTGAAATGAGTTTTTAAAAACTGTGTCTGCCTTAAATTCTCTGCCAGGCAGGGCTGGAGCGGCCTTAAGGACCACAGAGCTGGCGTGCGCAGCCGGAGGAGGCCGCGCCAGCGCGTCCCCTCCCAGAGCAGTCTGCGATCCCTCAATGGTGCTAGGTCAGTGAAATGTGTTCTCAGACCAGAGAGACACATGTCTCAGCGAGGAATCTTGGCTCTGGGACCTTGGCTGTGGCGAGCTGGCCAGTTCGGGAAGGCCGAGTGGTTGTTCTGGGATGTGAAAGCTGGAGACCGGCCAGCGGTTCCAGGGGTGGCCCTGTCCAGCTCTTGAGGGACGACATCATTCACAGACGCAGTGCCTTCGGCCTGTGCAGCACTGGCCGTCACCCCTGAGGTGCCGGGATCCTTTCTGCCCAATTTCTTGGCCTTGGAGGCGGTGGCTCTGTGGGGCGAGCTCTCGCGCCCGCGGTCTGCGTGGCTACACGCAGGGAGGCGCTCGCCCGCCGGCCTGTCCCGCGTGGCCGCCTGCTCGCCCCGCTGACCTGGTGTGACTGCTAGCAGAAGCCCTTCTCGTTCACACGGATTTCTTGATTCCAACGATGTGCCATCTGGCTTTAGAGTTGAGGCCGCTGGACACCAAACCCCTTGAGCATCCTCTAAAGCCTGGCGAACGGCCTTAGGAAGTCCTGGCTTGTCTAGCACGTGCGGCCTCTACAGCCTGAGGGCCCCTCCTGCACAGGCGGGGTCCTTGGCTCTGCCCACGGTCTTTTGTCTGCTGCCCTAAGACAGACTGGGAGCAACTGGCATCGACTACATGTTCCATGAGCTCTTTTTTTCTCAAACGTGCAGGATTACAAAATTCGGAACCAGAAGAAATGCTGGGGGAAGGGCAGAGAGATGCCAATTCTTTATTAGTTTGAGGGGGCCGTCTTGCATTCTTTTTTTAGACTCAGGGACCTGTGCTGGTTTTATAACTGAACTACACTGTCTGGTGAGCAAGTTCCTAGCGCAGATGCTGGAAGTCATCTTCCACGCCCTGCCCTGAGAGGCGCTGGGTGCTTTTGCAGGAATCAGAGCTGGGAACCCGTTACAAGTGAGAAGAACCCACAGCCTCTGGTCTTAGGCTGTCGGTGCCCCCTCGATGGCGGCCTGGGGTATGGGGCTGGTGTTAGGAGGGGGTCTGACGAGTGAGAATGCCCCCGAGGAGGAAATGCCTCCTGAGCAGGAGAGGAGAACGCTGAAAGCCGTGGCCACCCATCTCCAAACCGCACCCACCCCCGGCCTCAAGTGACTGCAAGTGTTTTTAAGCCTGTTTCAGTCAAAGAAGCCACATGGGGATGACTTAAAAAAAATCTTTTATATTAATTTAATATGACTTATACTTCAAAGCAACTAATTGATTGGCTCGGCCTTCAGAAACCGCCTCAGCGCGGTCATTACGACCCAGGGCCGTCTGAGGAGAGGGGGCTTATGTTTGCCGCGAGTGCAGACTGCTGTGTTTATTCAAAAGTGGCGCTGCCCCCTTCCTGTGAATGGTACGAATAGAAGCTTTCTGGTTAGAATTTAGTTTGGAGTAATTTGAGTAGTCTTAAAGAGACAATAATTTACAAAAAAAAATTTTAAATCATGCTTTTCAATAGTTTCTCCATCACGTGTTTGAAGCAGGGAAGAGAAACAATTTTCTAAGTGACTTTTTAACCTACTGGGGTAAGAGTGGCAGAGGGAGGGGGGGAAGAGACAGGGGAGGGAGGTGGGGAGACAGAGACCCAGGGTGGGGAGGAAGACCGGGGTCTCTTACGTGGGTATTAAAAAAAAAGTTTCCTTTGGACTTTCACGTTTTATTAAAACATACAGCTAAATTAAAGAATTAGAACATTCCCAATGAAAAACCTAACAAATACATCCAAAGTAAAAGCCAAAGGCAAGAAGGTCCTCCCCAAATGCTGGCAAGTACAACTCTTGCTGAGGTTTAGAAATGAACAGAAAATGCCATTCACTGGTCAATATAAACAATGGGTATCATTTTGGTTTCCAAGGAACATTTTCCTGCACAGCTGCAGACGACAGAATCCTCAATTAAATAAATGACTCACTTGAGAATGAAAAGCATTGGAAAAGGCCAAAAAGAAAAAAAAAAGACAAGAAAAAAAGGAGGAATCAATGAACCGTTGCTATTCTCCTCCGTAATCGCTTACCTGGCGGCTTAGGAAGAGCGGAGGCTGGGGTCACGCCTGACACAGATGTGGAGGAGCGTCTCGGAGACGGCTCGTCAGATCCACTTCGGCCTGTGACCATCGGAGGGATTTCCGTCACCACCAGCCCTTCCTCCCCTTTCACCCGTTTTCTGCTGCAATGGTTCATTCAGGACTTTTTCTCTATTCTTCCAGGCACCCCCAAAATGTAGGTACTCGCCGTTCTGTTGTGGCCCTTTGGGTGCATTCAGTAGTACATGTCATTTTGAAGAGGCTATTTTAATAGAACTTTAAAAAAAACCAAAACTATAAAATTGGAGTTCCCTGGTGTCCTAACGGTTAAGGACCTGGCATTATCACTGCTGTAGCTCTGGTCACTGCTGTAGCTCTGATTACTACTGTGGCACAGGTTCGATCCCTGGCCAGGGAACTTCCGCATGCTGCAGGAAAGGCCAAAAAAACCTGAAAAACATCCCCCCAAACTGTAAAACCTCCCTAACACCGCAAATCCCAGTCCTTAACAAACTACTAGATAACGTATGAAATAGACATTATTATTCACGTGCTTGACTTATTCTGCACACATCTCATTCTCTGGTCCCAGCAGGGCCTTTGGGGAAGATTCTGGAATTGGGTGAGCATGTCCAAAGGGCACCTTAGTTGATGATATCAAAGATCGTCTTCAAACTTTCACGCATCTGTTTTGATGTGATTAGTTCTAATTGTCTTTCCCAAAGTGCCTGGCTTTACAACACGGCATCTTAGAGAAAAAAAGAATAATATGTCCTGGAAATCATGATGTAAAGAGTTCCAAACTGGTTATTACTCCTTTGGTTTCTCTTTAGCATCCTTGTTTTATATTATTCTAAAGATAAGCCTTTATCCCATTTGGGATGCTCTGAGGCTCATAGCAAGGATGGCTGGAATCTGGACTTTTCTTGGGATAGAAAATAAAAATCTGAAAGTTACCACAACATTGTAAATCAACTATACTTCAATAAAACTTTAAAAAATGGAAAAAAATAAAATAGCAATCTGGAAAATTTCCTGTCACTTTCTTCTTCAGCCTGGCCACGATATATAAGGGGGGAATGTAATATCGTAATGAAATAATCAGAAGGAAAAGAGGCAGCTCCAGCTAATGCGTGTGTGCATATGTCTAACTGAATCACTCCGTTGTACAGCAGAAATTACCATGACATTGTAAATCAACTACGCTTCAATAAAACTTAAAAAAAACTACTGCACCTCAAAAAAAAAAAAAAGCAGCTCTGATTATTACAGCCACATTTAGGTGTTTGTTCAAAGATTTCGAGACCCTCTCTTTATTACTGATTGCTGTGTTGTCTCGAGCCTGCATGCATAGTGTCTGAAACTTACTTGCTCTGAAGACCTGGTACAATCTGCTGGAAACCCCCGTTCCGTGCCCCGTGGAAACCCGCTCTAGGGCTGGAGGATGGAAAGGTTCGCACACCTCACGGGCACTCAGGCTGCAGGTTCCTCCGTCTGCCTCATTGGGGAGGTTTTTGAGTATCTTGTCACTTCATGCAGGTTATCACTTTTTGCCGCTGCGCTGACCGCTGTGGAACTCCGCTCCGTTCTGTGATGGCCACAAAAATTACACATATAAATCCTTGTGTGTATAGATTTAATATTCCTGGACTTAAATGTCCTTAAATAAGTTATACTTGGGATTAAAATTGAGAAAATTAAAATCGTGAGATCTTTAAAATGTACAGGCCAAAACAGCTAATCATATAATGAGGGCTGATGTAGCCACCGCCCAGACTTCCTGAATTGTAACCTATGCCATACTTTTTTGGATACTTTTTTTTTTTTGTCTTTAGGGCTGCACTTGCGGCTTATGGATGTTCCCACGTTAGGGGTGGAACTGGAGCTTCAGCTGCCAGCCTACGCCACAGCCGCAGCAACACAGGATCTGAGCCACATCTGCGACCTACACCACAGCTCATGGCAGTGCCAGATCCTTAACCCACTGAGCAAGGCCAGGGATCGAACCCACAGTCTCATGGATATTAGTCGAGCTCCTTAACCACTGAGCCACGACGGGAACTCCTACATTTTTTCAAATAAATAAAAACATTACAGACATCCAGACATCATCAAGACAGACATACAGACATCCATCATCATCCAGAACAACCCTCCTTGAAGTTGGTGTTCCTTCTCCTCGGTAGATAACTGCTCTACAAACTATTGATTATTCTCATGCTTGGTTTTATACTTTCACTTACATATGTAGCAATCAGCAGTGTAGATGACCGTATTTCATGTTTTCAACTTCATGCGATTGACATCAAACTGTATAAAACATTCTTTACCCTGCTCTATTCCCATCCAGTATCGATGCATGTGGCTCTGGTCCACTCCGTGGCAGCTGTTTGGCATACTCCATTGTAAGATTACTCCATGATTTATCCCTTTTACTCCTGATAAACACGTTGGCTGCTTTCAGGCTTAGCTATCACACCCAATGCTGCACAAACATTCATTTTTTTCCTTGGATGCAAGTGTGAGCGTTTTCTTAGGGGATACACTCGGAACCACCACCAGACACTTCACCTCCCGCAGAGCTTCTGGGCTCGTGTTCCTCACTGATTCCAGTATTTCTTCATTTTAAGTTCCTCTTCCCCACTCCCTTCTGTAAAAAATGTCTTGTCTTGCTCAACAGTACCTGCATCCTGTTTTGGCTTGGGGGATTCAGCACTTGCACCTAAACTCAGCCCCTGGTTCATATCTGCATACATAATCCCGTCCTGCAGGACGAAATCCACCAATAACCCCTCAGCCTCTTTAAAGGTGCTTGTGATTGTAAGCGGAATGTGGTTTCTCCACACTGAATTTCTGGGAAGGGATTCCCAGAGGAAGACGGTTTGCTCTTGGTCTAGGGGATCAGCAAGTGCTGGTTGGATTTTTGTCTGGAAGAATCAAATACGCTCTTCGTTCCTTCCACACTGATTTTAATCGGTGTCTACTCGGCGCTGCAGTCGGTGCTGGAGTGATCACAAAGACGACTAGAATCAAAGGAACTCCCAGTCTAGCCAGGAAACAGACCCTGAAACAAATACTTTCAATACTTTTGAACTTTCCTCCAAGAATAGAACAGAGTGCTGTGGAAATATTGAGAAAAGAAGGTTAACTTTATTGAGAAAGCTTCAGAAAAGAGTAGCAGAAAAAATAATTGCTATACCAGCAAGAGCCAGAGAGTCTAGCGTGGTTGGCATTGGCAAGGAATTTGGTGGCCAGACTTTAGAATCTTGGAAGGAAGATTGAGAAGCAGTAACAAGAAAGGTAAATTGGTGCCAGATATGGAGTGGTTGTGGGCCTGGGGCTCAGTGGTTTGAATTTTAATCTATAATCAATGGGGGGCCACAGGAGTTTTTAAAATGAAGGCGTTGTAATATTAAATCTGGGTTATAAAAAAGAAACTAGCAGTTTTCTGTGAACCTGGAGACCACTCAGGTCACTGTGGTGGGATTGCAGGGAAGAAGGCTGAAGGGCTGAACTAAGGCAGTGGGGGAAGAAGGAAGGAAAGCCATTCGGGAAATCTGAGACCAAATCAGGACCTACCATGGCCTAACACTCAGGTGGTCCTATATTTGTGAGCAATGAGTGGAAGAAAGAATTAAAAGTAGAGTCCTAGCTAATTAGGTGAAGAGACCATTCTCCAAGAAAAGGGCTTTGGGAAGAGACAGGTCTTTGTTGGCAGGTCATGAATTAGGTTTGGGGAATTTTTAAAGTCGATAGTTGTCTGTCCCTGGTCAATGGAACTATGCACTGCTATTTGGGAGATGTAAGACTAAAGGGAGAGATTTGGGAGAGGGTTTCAATGTTGTCAAAAGTATCAGAGAACTCCAGGAAGATGAACGCAGGATGTAAGGCATCCACAGTCTTCAGTCAGCGATCCTTCTGGGTACTGTGCAAGTGCAAAGTCAGCAGCAGGGAAGCAGAAAAGGATTCGCCCGAATAACGGAAGCTGATGTGGTGGACACTGGTAACTTTCAGTTGTCTGATTTCCCAGTCTCCTCACCGACAGAACTCTGGCTTTAAGGAGCAATGAGCATCTAGGGACAACCGTGTGAGAGTGCTGGTCAATGGGATCTAAGTGGAAATCTGCTGGGGGGTTTCTGGTGTCCTGATAGGTGTTGCTCCTATTCCTTTTCTTCCTTCTTCCTAGAGCACTAAATGAGGCACGGATGGGGACGGATGTGACTGCTTCCAGGGTGATGCGGAGGAGGGCATCTCCGAGCACCGTGCAGTGCTGGCCTGGCTGCCCCTGCTGTGTAAGCTGTAGTCAGGGAACTGAGGGACGTATGGGCTGGGTGTGTTCTCAGTGTCAGAAGCTGTTTCCTCCTGTCGGTATTAACTCCAGGCACTGGCGACACAGAGTCTTCAAAGCTGATGGTGGGACATTCTTGCCCTCCATTTATGTGATGATCTGCGGAGGCCTGCATGGAAATCTCTTTGTGACAGCTGTAAGAACGCAGACCCTAGGGCATCACGCTAACGACATCAGATTATTTGGGAATGGAGGCTGGGAATCGAATTTAATACACTCAGTTTTGAGAAATACAGCTTCAGCGTATGATTCTTCTATACCACCTGCAGAGTTACTCCTGTAGGCATGTGGTCTCCAGCTACGGGTAGCAGTAAAGTTGACCTTGTTGTGTCCATCATGTGGGGGGTGGATGGCTATGTCTGTATCTGGCTATAAAACACAGAAATTATATGTGTAAAGCAATTCTAATGCCGCTTTGTAAAATTGTAAATTCTGTCACAGAGGACTCGTCAACTTCACTCTAGCCCCAAAGCTTGTCGGGTGGCAGGAATGTCGATGATTAAGGCCTGAGACATAGGAAAACTTTACAGCTACAAAAATGAGAAAACAAACCTTGAGGCAAAATGCTAAAAATAGGCTCATTTTGGTGAAATGAAGCTGTTTGAATAAATGAAACTAATCGTTTTTATCGAAGCCGTCTGCAGCGTGGACTAGGCCATCGTGTAGAAAGGTCCTGACAGACTTCTGTTTGGTTTACATCAGTAGTGGTGGGGGCGGGGGGGTGGCGAATGTGAGTTTCTCTCCGAGTATCAGAGAATTAACAACATGATCTGCAAAGGGACGGTGGAGGCCAAAGTGTGCTGGCTGCCGGCGACCTGCTCCCCCAGTGGCCGATGCGATGGAGATGAAGGTTGTGGGGATGAAAGAGCAAAATCTGTTCAGGAAACTGATAGGTTAAATAAAGAAGCAGGATATTTTCCCTGTAAGAAAGGGAGAATATGTAT
Source organism: Catagonus wagneri (assembly GCA_004024745.2). Lineage (NCBI taxonomy): Eukaryota > Metazoa > Chordata > Mammalia > Artiodactyla > Tayassuidae > Catagonus > Catagonus wagneri. Next base: position 4,589,032 of record PVHT021183584.1, read on the forward strand.
ATGGGGGGGGGGCAGACAGACAGAGAGGGAGGGAGAGAGAAACGCCACCGAGCACTTCTGCTGTGTTGGTCTGCTAAAACCACATCTTGAAACCAGGTGTTAAAAATGACCCAACTCAACAGCTAGAATGGCTTTGTAGATAAGCGTATTTTGTAATAATACCCGGAAATTGCAGTTTCATTTAGATATACCATTCTTCCTTTCTTCTTACATGAAACTCTTGCCAAGACCAGATTTAGGTTTCTGTGGGTCTACCTTGATAAAGAAAAAAAAAAAAGCAAAAACAAAACAAAGTACATAATACTCCACAGCAGTGGTTACAATTTATGGAGAGATGAATTCTAAGGGTTTTTCTCAGGCTTGGGAACCTGGACAAAACGAGCTCCAAGATGAATCTAGCAATGATTGTTGGTGCCAGCTGCTTTCGTAAGTTACCACCTCTGCGTGTCGGAACATCATGGCAGTAAAGTTTCAGAAAGGATTTCACCCGCCGACCCCTCGCCGTGGGGTGGCCTCCTTTCACTCTTTTCCCGCTTCTTGTCGACCCCAGGGGAGTCCTCGACAAGTCACTGGACCCTCACCTGCTTCGCTGGCTTCATCAGATTAAATCTTTGAATCAGCCGACTCCTCACTTCCTACACTCGGTTCCCTCAGCTGATGAGATGAAACAATGAAGAGAAGTTTGTCACATGATGTCCTGAAAAACCAAAAAATATGCCTAAATGATCTCCCTTTCCCCAGCCTGCACTTTCTTAGATTCTATTAGAAATAATATTACTCTTCTGGAATAAAAGCTTGATAATGTAGTCTCTGAATTTAATTAACAGCAAGTGTGCCTGGATGCCTGTGGTGGTGCCACCCCCGAGTAAGGTCTAAGGAGCCAGACCAGCCTGGGGCCCGGCCTAACTTGTCAGGTGGCAGCTCCCTACAGCAGCAGCTCCTGCCCTTGACCCCGTAAGTTAGTCTGAGGCCATTTTAGCACTCGAACGCACCGTGACTTAGGGCCATAGATGAGTTCTCGAGTGAGCCTACTCTCCAGACTCCTGTTTGCCCACAGCCTGGGCATCCGTGCCACGTGGAATGAACGCTGAGCAGTGCACCCAGCGCAGTGGGCGTCTGGGGCCTTGGTGAAACACGCACCTTGCCGGTGCTCTCGACAGCGAGGCACGTGGCTTCCCTACTGAGTGCTGAGTATTACCTTACCCGCCACCAGGGCATGGGGCAGGGTGAGGCGAGGGCTTGCGGGCATCGTGGGGGGACACGCTCAGAGCTGAGGAGCAGGACGCGTGTGTCTACGGCTTGGAGTCTGACAGGATGCGATTCCAATTCAAAGGTCAGGCATCAGACTGCATCAGTAGCAAAGACTTCAAAAGAAATTAGTTGGAGGTTAAATGTTGAAAAACACCAGCTATACATGTTCATTCTGAAAGCTTAGCTCTAGGCCAGTTCCCTCCCCTCCCCCAACACACACACACACACACACACACACACACACACACACACACGAAAGGTTAAGAGGTGACAATGTCATTTTGCATCTGCCCTGCCAACTTACTCCAGCTTATTGCAACTCGAAAACGTTGAGATTAATCTTCGTAAAAGCGGTCGTACTGGAAAGACTAAGGCGACTCTGCCCATAGCTGTGGGCCCTTTAGAGCCTGACGTTTAACCGCGTTGGAATGTTTTTCTTTCCACTGCCTTTATGACTGCACTTGGACTTCAAATTACTGGGTCTTATTCCAGGACAGAACTCAGTCTGCCCTTTCACAGATTTCCAAACACCCAAATCTGTTTTGTTCTACAGGTTTCCAAGGCATCACAACGTGAGGTGCACGTTCGACCAGAGGCTTTGTCCCCTGTCAGCGCTCTGGGGAGGAACCCCGGTCATGGATAAAGAGCAATGGCCAGCGCCGGCCCTTCCTCGGCGTCCCGCGGGGCTCTCTCCGCGGCCTTGCGGCCGATGAGGCATGTGCCAGTCTGGGGAAACAAAACATTCGTTTTGGAAATCTGGTGGTGCTAAGCCTTTGATTGCTGATTTCTAACTATTTTGAAAACCTTTCGCCTTCCAACAGTTGCAGGCTGTGGTTTTCTGTCTGTGTGAGGTGACTAACAGCCAGCACGCGCGACGCGGGACTGCACTCATCTAGCACCCAAACCTCCTACCGATCGGCTTCCGGCCCCTCTTATCAGCTAAGCCATCGGCCATGGGTGACATTTCAGCGTTCAGAAGCTCCCCACCCCCATCTCAAAAAAAAAAAAAAAGTGACAGGAGGGGAAAAAGGCTCATTTGGCAATAGTTTGCTCTTGCTTTTTGGCCTGGAGAAAGACATTCGAAGTGGTAGAAGATTGTTTAGTAACAGCTGGCGAGCACCAGGGTGTGAGGCTGATTTTCAGATATGACAGGCACTTACAGGAATGCTGCCAGACACAGCTGTTTAAAAGCCTTAATAAACAGCAAGTCAATACTAATCTTTGCCAAATTAATCTTTTCCCTGACAGCCCATCAGAGCAATTATGTTTAGGCTCATTGTAAACACACAATTGTCAAACAGGGATGTTGCAGCCTTTAAAATACTGTAGTTTGGTTCAGTCTGTCTCTAGCAAGATTTTTTTCTTTCTGATGTGGAATTATAAGTCTTTCCATTTTATTTCTAGTCTCTATTTTTTTTTTTTTTCTGGCCTCATGTCAGTGCGAATGAAATTTCACTTTCAAATGTCTTTGCTAGCAAGCTGTTAATAAAACGTGAAATGATGACTGTCGTGGGTGCGTGCCGGTGCATTCTGCTAATAAGGTAGGACTCAGACCATTGTTGACATCTAACAGGTCACCGTCCTCAGTGGTCCCCAGGTCCCGGAGCAAGGACTTCATCTTGACTCTCTATCTTCTACAATGTAATCTGCTTCTGGATACAAAGGACAAGATGATCGCTGAGTAAGAAAAGAGAAAACAGAGTCTCACGTCTGTGGACACAGGTGTTGCAGAATGTGTGTCAGGAAGGTGCCCACCCCTCTGGCCACCCCCGCCCTCCCTCCTCTGGGACCCTGAGGTCAGGCAGCTCCCCCTGTCCCCTCTACCAGCAGCAGCCTTACATAAGGATTTGGAAAGCTCATCTGTTAGAGAAGGCCCTTCCAAGCTGGGACCTGGCTCCAAATAAACCTAGGAAACCTCCTTTGAGCATCATTTAAAAAAGGACCGTGTCTTCTTATCCTGGTGTCACTGAAGTAAAGCCCAGGAAATAGGGTTTGTTATTTGTTTCATCAAGTCCTACTAGCACTTGGTAATTAGAAAAACAACCCAGCATCCTGTTCATCAATGTTTTAATTTAGCATTCTATAAACTTGGCTCCTGAAGTTTCTCTCTGCGCTCAGCACTCCTACTTGTCTGACACCTTTTTTTCTCCTTGGCTTCTCATTTTCTCAGTGTGACTAGTATATATTCCATCTTTCACTTTTGCAACTAGAAACTCTTGTTCAATTATGTAGCCCAAAAGAATATGGCATAACTCATTCTGAAATTCTTTCTTTCAGTCTTTCTGTAACCTTAGGTTTCTTCATGAAAAATTTCCATTCTTCTTCACCTCCCAATGGTTGTCTGCAATATTTAATTTCCTTCAATATTTAAAGAGCTTTTACATGAACAAGAAAGCGTCACAGAACTGCTGTTGATATGAATACGATACTCCACAGATCAATGCATTTATTATGCACCTATTATATGCTATGACATTCCGAGTTGCTCTGGAGGTAAAGAAATTATTCTACTTTAGGGAAAAAGATTTGTACTGTTGGGTGACCCCACATGAATTCATCCAGTAGGTGGTTCACGGTAGTAAATGTTAGGGACTGAACTTAGGATATGGATTCTGTACCTTGCCTTGCCACTATTTCAGTGCTCAACGATCAGCAAAAGAGGTGAATTTCTCTATAGTTACCTTAAAACAAGAGTTATGAATGGAATAAGAAAATGCAGATCAAATCCCCGCTCAACAAATAAACATTTAGAGAATATTTATGTATAACAAAAACATTCATGTTTCAGCAATCTGTTTTCAAAAATTTCCATATACATATACATATTTTTGGATTTTGGGGCAGCACCCACCGCATTGGAGGTTTTCCAGGCTAGGGGTTCAGTCGGAGCTACAGCCACTGGCCTACACCACAGCCACAGCAACGCCAGATCTGAGCCTTGTCTCTGACCGAAACCACAGCTCATGGCAACGCTGGATCCTTAACCCACTGAGTGAGGCCAGGGATCGAACCCGCAACCTCATGGTTCCTAGTCGGATTTGTTTCCACTGTGCCACGACGGGAGCTCCTCCACATAAATTTTTTTACTCTGACAAAGAGGACATTTATTGGGGTTTCCTAGACTCTGGTAATTTAAAATATCCTTTGTTTAATGGAATGTAGTTTTCTGGAACTGACTGGAAGTGACATACCTTGTAAACAAACATAACTGATTACTTCCTTGAGTATTTTCTCTTCGGACTTTGTAAAGAACTTCTAATTCTATTTGAAATTACATTGATGCTGTGGCCCAAATCTCATTGTCTCTAGTTCCCAACCATATTAGGTGGAACCATATAAAACTGCCATTTTTGCAGGTAAAAGGGTCCTAGATTGGTAATTTCTGAAGGCTCAACTGAATTACCTTTCAAACATGTGCCGGGAACTCTTTTGCAAAAGGCAAGAAGTCTACAGGAAAGATAAACTGGCTGCTGATGTGCTTATTTTAAATTCTGAATTCATACATTTAAAAAATTTCTTGAAGTTCCTGTTGTGGCTCAGTGGTAATGAACCTGACTAGTATCCATGAGGATGCAGGTCCAATCGCACCGTCGCTGTGGCGGTAGTGTAGGCTGGCAGCGTAACTCCAATTCAACACCTAGCCTGGGAACTTCCATGTGCCACGGATGTGGTTCTAGAAAAAAGATAAAAAAAAATTTCTTAGTAACAAATGCGAGTTAGGACACACGGTTCTTTGCTGCCATGACCGTTGATGGAGGACTCACGTCTCATTCAAAAGGGGCTCCTTCCCTTTAAGGCAACAAGGTGAAAACATCACAGGGACCAGCTTTCATCCTTAGCTATGTTCGCCAATTTGAGTAACCGGAAGTCATTATTTGGCTGATTCTCCATGGTTAACTCAACCACATTAGAGTGGGAATTTGGGATTTTTGAATGATTCTTTCTTGCACATGTTAGAGAGAGAACTCAGTCTTCTCCTAGCTTTTTCTTTTCTTTCTAATGAGTTAAGTTTTGCCTGTCAGTAAAGCTATTCCATGTCCAGTATTATTGCTGCATCTCCCAGAATGCCTTTACTGGAGGTCTCAGGACCCTGCCGAGGGCGACCCAGCAGGGAACTCGGCGTGCACTGTGGCTTTTCCTCACAGCGATGAGCCCAGGCTGGATTGTGGTTTCCTTACAAGTGGAGGATTTCTCCGGCAACACAGACCAGAGGGCAGTCTCAGCTTTTCTGGAAAGGAACGCCTGTGGCTGGGGCAGCCGTTCACCCCTCTGTGCCCAATCACTTCTGCTGGGAAACTTTCTTGGGATCTTTTATCTCGCTGGGGTTGTCTTTCAGAGACGGATGGGTATCCAAAGAGAATAGGGTCGTGCGTGGTGAGAATTTTTATTTGTGATGTATTTCCTTTTATTCACATTTACATTTTTTTTAAACTGTTTTTGGTATCGAGTTTCAACACTCTCTCTACCCTGGTTGCACACCTGCTCTAGAAAAACTGTCAACAACACCGTACTTTCCTGCACGACCCACCTGTCAAAGTCAAAGCTGGCTGTTCTCATCGCAGTAATTACTTTCTCCGTTTAGACTTAACACAAGTGAAAATGTTATTTTATCATAATATAATAAATAAAAGACGTTAGGTAATTAGTAGTGCTGGTATATTTCTACAATACTAAACAGACAAACAATAAACTGTGAACTTAATCACATGAGTTCTTATACAGTTTCAAGACAGGAAAATTAGAGCTCTCAGCTACAGTCATTTTAATAATCACATTGGATCTGCATTATTTATTAGTTATTACATGCTCAACTGATTCAAGGTTGTACAATGCCTAAAATCATTCCAAAGCAAGCATACCTTTTGTCTTTTTAATTCTGACTGGATTATACAATGCATATATTTGTATTTAGTTAAACTGCTAAGCTTATTTCACACATCCCACAAAAGAGACATCAGCCAGTCTCTTAATTTCCAACCAGGCTAGCTTTCTGATATCACTCCCTGGAAGGGAATGATCTGCTCTTTTTGATGCAAAAGCTATGCCTACCTACCTTCAGCCAGATAATCAACGTTTTGGTTCTTTAGCAAATCTCCAGTACCGTCAGAATTCTCTTGGAGACCCGGGAATTCTGGAAAGAGAGTAGCTTGTAGAGGCAGAGATGACAGTAAGAACCTCGATTTCTATCAACAGCGTTTAAACGGGAATTCGTCCCCTCCTTTTTTGCTGTCTGGTTACTCACCTTCCATTTTAGAAACACCCTTGACAGTACACTTCCCCTTCCCTTCCTCCCGCCCCTGGTTTAATTAATTCCTAAATGTTTTCTGCATTTTGTGAAAAGCGTGTAGCCTGAGGAATTTTGATTGACTTGATTTAAAATTTTTCTTTTGTGGGGGAGGGGTTTTACAGAATTGCCTGAAACCAGCTGAGAACCAAGAAGCAGCCTTTTTCTTTCTGATAGAGCACCCATCTGTTTAGTCTTGGAGCCTGTGCAACTTTTAGGGCAATTCTCTGTTCTATTGTACGAAGAAAGAAAGTTCTTAAATATCATAGTAATTCATTTGCACTAAAGAAGTGTGGAAATAAGGGCTGGTGACTTTAATTTGCTGCTAAAATGAAAAGTAGGTTTGTCTTTATTCACTGCAAAAACTAAATATTAAAGTATTCACACCAAGCGTGAATTTTTTTTTGCCAGCAAAAATTAAAACATCAAAGAAACCTCTTTCAAATACTAACAAATTTACTTACAAACACCTATATTTATTATTTCATAAATAGGCGCAACAGATTCCATAAAAAAAGATTAAATACAGACACAGTATGAAGAAACCATAATACAGAGCTGTATGTAAAGGTTATAATTTAGCTGTTTCCAATCTGTTTCTGCATCTAATAAAATACCAGGTAAGCATTTGGCGGTTTTATACATAAAAGGACTTAAATGACAATTACTAACCGTTACACAAAAAGTGATACAAAAAAGCAATTTTTCTGCAGTACAAAATAAACGTGTTTGCGCTTCCCTTCATACTAGTTTCTTTTTGTCTGATCAATGAGACAAAGCCAATTTGTTTTTAAATTAAAATCATTTGGGAATACTTTTTTTTTCCAAATATTTTGAAAATATAGAACTATTAGTCAGTTGTTTTAAAAATGAAGTAAAAATATGAATGTTTGCCAATTTAACCCCTATTGTGAAATCAATAAACTGGAATGAGCCAGTTTCAAATCACAATTTAGCTACAAAAACATTCACATTTTATACTCTAGGAGAGTGTGACATAGATGCTATTTACAAACTTGCTATGACTGCTACATCAAGCCATTTAAAAAGTCTTTAGTAGTTTTATATAAACACCCATTATGAAAACCAATGGAAAATCCAGGACTTTTATCCGAGACATCTACAGTTGCTAAGGCAGTTACTATAGCGCAGCACTTCACAGCAAAAACCCAACATAAAATCTGAACGGTCCAGATTGCCTTCAGGGAAGAAGAAAAACAATGTCCATAAAGGATTAAAAAAATAATAAAGAAGCATGACTATTTCTTCCAGAGTGGGTGACCCACAAGCTCAAATGGTCCTAGGTGCTTAGCAACATGTATTTTTCTAAGAAAATGGAGAACTGCCTTGACTGTACAAAGTAACCCACGGTGAAAAGACTTCCCTGAATTCCTCAGTGGAAAGAAGAGGTGCTCAGACTCTCAGGTAAGGTACAGTGCCTTGTCCCTCTGCACGCCCCTGTGTGGAGAGAAGACAGACAAAGGTGTCTTGTTAACAGACGGCCTGTGCTGCAGGTGACCCTGGAGGAGCCTGTCTGTTTGAGCTGGAGGGATGGAGCTGGGCACTACGAAAGTTCACATTAAAAGCGAACAGGATGTAAAGGCATTTATTCTCAGAATGGTTAGAAGGCTGCTCTGCTTTCACAAACATGGCCCCATTCCAGATTATCTTTTGTAAAGCAGAAAGAAATGAGGGATCTTTCCATCCACTCTGGAGCAGGCCGCGACGTGCATGCTATGAGAGGTGTCTGCCACCAGGTGGCGATGGCCAGCCGCTTACCCACTACTGCAGTAGTCGTTACTCCAGTCCACCGGCTGGGCAGGAGGATTTCTGCACCCAGAACGCACATACTCCATGGCCTGGGTGACCACTTGTGCAGCTGTAGATGTAGGATTGATTATAGTCTGGTAGTCGGGTTGAAGATTAAATCCCTGAAAGGGAAAGCAAGTCCACAAATAAGAATTCAGAAGAAACGCACCTAAATATTAATCCACTGTTTGCAAACACTACTGCCTGTGTCCCTGCAAGGGCGAGCTTGTCCTGGGGACCCAGAAAACTTAAAGAAGGAAAAGACGTGCCTGCACCCTATTTTTCTTACCTTTCCTTCATTTAATCATGTGTTAGAAAACCTTGAATTATACTCTTGAGCAGATAAATTGAATTGAGAAACAATTTAAAATTTGGAAACACTAACTCAATCAAAACAAAGGGGAAAGGCCCTAAACCCCTCAAGTTTATATTTTCTATTAAACCTAAGGATGTATTAATAGTTAATCCCCAGAATATGCAACAGAATCTTTCTTGAAGGATTCAGGCAGCAGGTGGCCGAGTGTTTTATTAGACTACACCTATTCACATATTGTTCTCAAAACCCTTTTTCTTCATTCAGCCACAAAGGGACCATCTGCTTCTTCTTTTATTTGTACTTTTTTCTCAGCTAAAAATCTCAACTAAAGCTTTTTAACAGTTGTTGGACTAATATAGGGAAGGAGATTCAAAACAACTTGCCATTGGAAAACACAGAGAAGGAAAAGTCTAAGACAGAGCAAATATTTTTTAATTGAAAACTCTATTAACTGACAAATAATAATTAAACTTCAGGAAGATTCTTTAATATACTTGTATGGTGAAGTGTTGACTTTTAAGCCTTGCAGAGTTATTAAAAATTCAAGGATAGAATCTCTAAAGTGTACAGCTATATCTGGTAAACAAAAAGCATTATACACTCAGATTTATTTTTAGCTTATCTGGTGAGTTCAAGAGCAGCATCAGCAAGCTCTGCTAAAAGTGACCAAAAAAGCAACTTAATTAATCTCCTGGTTGTCCCTTTCTGCAGCAGATTTCATACATGGTTTTTAACCACCAAAAAATCAAGAGATGTAAAAAATGGAATCATTCTCTATTTACCTGTAGGGAACTTCTTTTGAAGGCATAATACTGTTGAGGTTTTACCTTTTTAAAAAAATTCGGAATGATCAGAGGATTGATTTTTAACTAAGGAGATTTCCTTAGACTTTTGTTCATTTAAGGCTGCCTTGGGTAAAGACTCAAAGACATCTACTCTCAGATACCTTCAATTCTCAATACTGGATTTAAGATATTAACTTATTTTCCATTTAAATGATAAAGACTTCAAGCCAATTCCCACACAAACTCCCATCACAGTTGTGCATAAAAGGCAAAACACTGAATGACTGGAAGTAAATCAATGAAAAATGGAGTATTTAGGAGTTCCCACTGTGATATGGTGGGTTAAGGATCTGGCATTGCCACAGCTGTGATGCAGGTCACAGCTGAGGCTCGGATTCTATTGTTGGTCCGAGAACTTCCCTGTGCCATGGGTGCAGCCAAAAAAAATTAAATCAATCACTTTTCAAAAAAAGTATTCAGCCAGCTTGGTTATCTGACCTCACACAGATTAGAAGGAATAGAATGTCTCCTGAACTAAGGACTGGTGTGTGGGAGGTGAAGTCTGTTTGCACAGACACGCCCTGCGACTCAAGCCCTACATGTTCTCCAGAATCGGGGGTGAACGGCGAGAGGAGCAGAACCAGATGTCTGGGTCTCCCATCCTTTCAGGCGGACGTCCTCTCCTCCCACCCACCCTCAACCTCTCATGCAAGGAGTTTCATCGGCTTCAGTGAACAGCACTCATGTCGTCACGGTCCCACGTCCCAAGCAGTGTCTTGACCTCTTTCCCCAGTGTCTCCTGTGACGCTGTGTGATGCTGGGTGGACTGCAGGAAGAAGCCCCAGGAGAGGAGCCTCGTGCTGACTTTGACTTCAGCCCCATCATCAGGGCTGCCCCGCGATGGTGAGCATTTGCCTTGCTTACTTGAGATCCTCAGGAGCAGCTGCTCAATAAATCACATTTTCCAATACACACAATTCAATACTGACTATTTGATACTATTCTTGGAAAGGCCTGGGGAGTAAAAATGTGTAAATGCCGAGGCCTTCCTATCTTTAAAGTTTCTCCATACAGGGTTTTTGCACAATCTACAAAATGTATGCTAAAGTAGAGGTCTCAAAAATAGAGTAATTGAAAATAACTCACATTGGTTGAAGGTATGAAAACATATGAGAAAGCAAAAATAAAACAAAAAAACAAACCAATATGCTTCCACTCAACCCCATGTAAAAAGCAGAAATAAGGTTTTTTTTTTGTTGTTGTTATTTTTCATCAAATGAACATGGTTCCTCAAGCCTGGGGGAGAAAATATCAGGAGAACATTAACTTTTAAGTGATCAGTTTAAGATTAAATGGGTAGGAAGTTCCCGTCGTGGCTCAGTGGGTAACGAATCTGACTAGGAACCATGAGGTTGCGGGTTCGATCCTTGGCCTTGCTCAGTGGGTTAAGGATCCGGCGTTGCCGTGCGCTGTGGTGTAGGTTGCAGACGCGGCTCGGATCCCGCGTTGCTGTGGCTGTGGTGTAGGCTGGCAGCTGGAGCTCCGATTGGACCCCTAGCCTGGGAACCTCCATATGCTGTGGGTGTGGCCCTAGATAAGGCAAAAAGACAAAAAAAAAGATTAAATGGGTAAATTCAGTTTATAAAACCAAAATTATGTGTTATCTACAACGCTGAAAGATTTAAAATTCATCTAACTTCAGTGCCTCAATTTAAGATCACTAACATTAAAACAACCACACACCAAGAAAAATACAAGCAAAGCCTGAAGAACATTATTTTACTTGCTTTCAATTTAGTAAATGAAATGTTCTTCTGAAGACTGTATTAAGAGATGCTGACGTCAAACCCAGGAACTAAGGACATTTTTATTATTGATGTAAATATGAAACAACGATGATAAAAATTTTTGAAAAAAATATTTGCTTAGCAGTCTAATTAAACAGACTGAAAATTTTGCATTTTAATGCTCAAGAGAAAAATCACCAACTGTTTTGTAGCATGCCTGGAATTTTAAATTTCATTTTCTGGTGCCAGATTGAAATAAAAATAGGAAACATGATAAAGATTAATTTGATGTCAGAAGGGACATTCGCTCTTTAATTAGATCTCTGTAGCCCTAGTAGTTTTGCTGTGCCACGACAGCAAGTCCTAAAAAAGCCTGCAGCACAACCAAACAGTGATCCTCATTTCCACACTTTACTGGGAACTAATTTCATTTCCTGCCTGTCTGGAGAGGTATTTTCAACAGGCATCAATGTTTTTGTCTTCACAACTGATTTATTCATCAATCTCAATGTGATTTTTTTTTAAACCTTTAAATTACACCCAAATCCTAAAGCAGCTGTTTATTACACAAGGAAATTGAAAATCTGTCTGTGTGATATCATACAAAGATTTTTTTTTCTTAATGTTATAAAGGAAGTTGACAGATATTAATGATTTTTTTTCTCTTGACCTCATTCGAAAAAATAGTGAACAGAAAACAAGGAATAAAATTGGACCACCCCACCCACTGCCCCCGCAGCCAGGTCCATGGGTTTAGCGTATAAAAATATCATTCTAGAAAAAAATAAAATAATTACTCCTGGTGGACTACACAGTTATTTTTTTTTTGCAGGATACATTCATTTTCAAAAGGATAATAAAATAGCTAAAGTGATACTGAAATATGAAACATTATTTTAAAAATACAGTATCAATTAACTTTTTCTTTTTACCTTTTTTTTTTTTTGGTGTTTGAAAATGGGAATGTGCCCCCATTACCCAGGAAGCTATGTTTTTAGGATACAGATGATGGACCAGCTAGGTGTAATTTTACCCAACAGCTCTACAGCCATAGGCTAGACCCACTTCGGTGACATGAACACTGCCCCACAGACTGCGGTGACTGTAATAAACTGAGTGACATGGGGGGGGCAACAGACGCTCCGATTCTGATTTTAGCATTATCAACTCCTTGGGCCTTCCGGTCCCCTTAACCCGGAGGACACTACTCCAGTGACCTACCCATCAATCTGACCTCACTGCCCGTCACTCCCTAACTCACCATGCTCCCCACTGGCCTCCTTTCCACGTCCTGGGCAGGCCAAGCTCCTCCCCAGTTTGGTCCTCCAGGCGGTCCCTTTTCCAGGCTACTGCTCTCTGCCGGCATCCCTACCTGCCCCCTTCTTACCTTCGGACTCTTAAAGGCTGCCTCCTCTTTTCATCCTTCTGCTCTCCACAGGGGCCTTCTTTACCCATCTCAGCGAAAGACCTGCCATTCCTCCACACGACCTGCAGTCTGCACCCCTGTTTCACTCACTTTCCTCATGGGATCCTAATAACTTGTCTGCTTATCGTATTTCCACCTGTTACCCTCTAACTCTGATACGAGCTCCATGGGTGCAGAACTCAATTTCCAGAGCCTAGACAGTGACTGGCACATGTTAGGGGTTCAATTAATCTTTTTTACATAAAAGAAAAAACTTAAAACTTCTAGGAATTTGAGATACTACTGACCAGCCAGTAATTTCTTTTCATATTTAAACCTGTACTTATTTTTTTTCTTAGCTTATTTGTTCATTTGTCCCTTCCACAATAATTTCACTGACTACTGACCATGGTCAAGGCCTCATTACAGCGATTTCAGTTGCTGTAGTCTCTGCAGCTGCATTTACTCTCCACTTTGGGATCATGCTGTTTGTCTTCTATTATTAATGTAACTGAAATCAGGGCCTACAGTTTCAACAAGAACATTTTCTGAGATACACTAATAGAACTGACTTCAAGATTGATGAATAACTCGACCAGTGTAATCTGTTCTATTTTTTCCTCTTCGGTTAAGATTCTCTATGGAAGAACAAATCTCCTGAGTTCCTTCCTTAGGTCATCGTGAAATGTCTGAAACCCATGCAGGGTCAGAGTCAGCTCATCGGAGGTGTGAGCACACATGCAAAGTGGACTGACTCTGAGTGGACGGACGAGGAAAAACCGTTCTCTCTGCAGAGCTCGGTCCCTCAACCTGGTGAGGGGCCGGACCTTCTGCACACTTGTCTCCGAGAAGAAAGAGCCCCTCACTACAGCTCTGTGAGCAAAACCCGGGCGCTCAGCCGGCTGCCACCTTCAGGCAGGAGTTAAGCCACACAACTGAAGGGTGAGTCTCTTAAAACTATTAATTCCTTACTCAAACTCTACTGGATCATTAAAGCACCAGGACACCCAAGAGTGTCCCTTTTACAGTGGGTGATGTAAGATATCACTATGAATACCATAATATGCATAACACCTGCTGGTCACAGACACCACCGCAGGCAAGGCAAGCTTTCCCCCTTCCTCCCCAGGGAGTCAACAGCTAACCTGCTGAATGGCTGAATAAGTCGTCTGAGCTTTATCAACAACCGTGGCTTAGGGACCAAAGAAGATTTCAGTAAAGAGATGAGCCCTTTGCTCTCCACAACCACTTAATCTCAGAACTAACTAGGATTTAAAGACCCTCCCAATTCTTAGGAGAAACTGTTAGGAATCTACAAGAATGATTAAGAGTGAGAGGCAGCAGGCCAAGCGTTTAAGAATCCAGGCTCTGGGGAGCTCCCTAGTGGCCTAGTAGTTAAGGATCCAGCTCTGTCACTGCTGAACTTTTGCATGCAGCCAAAAAATAACAAAAACAAAAACAAACAAACAAACAAAATCCCAAAAAAACCCCACAAAATTCAGGCTCTGATTTCTGAACAGAGCTAGGCTGGAATTCCAGCTACAACCTTACAGACACTTAACTCTGCTGAGCGTGTGTCTCCTCACCTGTGAAATGAAGGCAACATCAGCACCTGCACTGTAAATGTTCTGAAATTAAAGATGAGGTAAGGTAATGTATTAAGATTTGTTAATGTCACCTCTTGGCAATCCTGTATATAATTATAACAATGAAATTCGGACTGCATATATTTGATTTCTATTTCTGCCTCCTCTCCACCCCACTGTGGCCAACTATACACTCGAATTTCAGAGGGCTAGATATCACTCCTATAGGAAGGCTATGTTTGCATGCTGAACTTTAGCTCTAGGAACAACAGAGTAACTGGATTATAAAAGTGATAGATTAATTTGATATGATTTATGATTCCTATCGTGATCTTTTTTTTTTTTTTTTGCCTTTTCTAGGGCCGCACCCCGCGGCGTATAGAGGTTCCCAGGCTAGGGGTCTAACAGGAGCTGTAGCTGCTGACCTTCGCCACAGCCACAGCAACGCGGGATCCGAGCCGCGTCTGCAACCTACACCACAGCTCACGGCAACACCGGATCCTCAACCCACTGAACAAGTCCAGGGATTGAACCTGCAACCTCGTTAACCACTAAGCCACAACGGAACTCCCTTGATCTATTTTTCAAAAGAAGTTTCTTAAATGCTTTATGTTCAGTTTACTTTACAGCATTTACTTCTTATTCTCAAATTTTAAAATAACCCCCAAATCCAAATGGAAAACATGATTTCAAAGAAGAGTTAAGCTAAGATCACACACCACAGTTGGGGGGCGAACAGGGAGGCTTCCAAGCTTCCTGTGTTTCCTAATCTATGTAGAAGCCAGATATCCTTTTTTCGTTTGTTTGTTTTTTTAGGGCCGCACCGGTGGCACATGGAGGTTCCCAGGCTAGGGGTCCAATCGGAGCTGCAGCTGCCGGCCTACACCACAGCCACAGCAATGCAGGATCCTTAACCCATTGAGAGAGGCCAGGGATTGAGCCTGCAACCGCATGGTTCCTAGTCAGATTCCTTTCCTCGGCGCCATGATGGGAACTCCAAGATATCCATTTTTAAATAAAATTAGCTAAAATTTTCATTTTTTAGGATTCTTAAGGTTGTACTAAATTTGATACTTCTGATCAGAGACAGTGGGCCTGATTTTTTTTTCTCATTTTGCAGTATTTCTTAGGCTCAACAGGCACATAAGCCAAGACTTTCTCATTTCCAAACAATATTTTTCAAAAAATGTAGAATTCTCGACCCCAAAGAGATCTTTAGCAGTAGTGACAACTGAAAATAACAAATGCACTTTAACCAGAAGCAGAAACCAAGAAGGGTGAAAGTTGATGAAGCAAAAGAGGTACCGGGGCTGGGGGAAAAACAGCGGGGGTTATGAAAAGCAGAAGCTAGTGTGCTCGGCCAGGGCTGCCTGACTCACCACCTGCGAAGGATACTTCCAGGAGGCAGGTATTTGTTGAACAGCTCCAGTCCTCTCTCTGCTTAAATGGAAGAACGGCAAACACAGACCCCCCACCCCTTGCCGGATGGACAGGCCCCCAGAAGCTCTGAAGGGGCAGCGGTGCGGCACATACCTGCTGCATGGTGGGGGAGTGTAAGGCGGGCTGGACCTGCATGGGCAGCTGGCTCCCGAGGGGCTGCTGCATGCTGAGTGGCTGGTGCTGCTGCACGGTGAGATGCTGGTGGAGAGGCGGGCTGATCTGGAGCGGGGGAGGCGGGGACACGGCCATGTTTGCTATAGAGACAGTCACTGGCATTTGGTTATTGGCCTTGGGGGCTATGCTCCTGGGGAGACTGGGGTGCATGGCGGTTAGGTGGGGGTTCATTCCTGGTTGTTGGTGATAGTGAGAGCTTAGGTATAGAGCTGAGTGAGCCTGGCTGGGCCCAGGGAACACTGACGGTGGCTTGGAATTGATCAGCTGCGGAGGCTGAGACGTCTTCACGTCGACAGGCTCGCTGTAGCTCTGCGGAGAACAAACAAGAGCAAGGCTAAGTGATGACACACGCGCGTTGCCTCCCCTTCGCAGGACACTCTGTGAGTTCACTTGTCAAGTCACACCAGGTACCCTTCCCGACTCTCGAGGACCCCCCGTCATTAGTTGCCACGTGACTCAAAGCCTGTGCTTACCCTACCTCTTTCATGAAATTGAAAACAATGCATGATGAGATTTTTTTCTTTGCTTAAGCGCTGAGCTCTAGTTTGAAGACTTTTCTCATCATCCAAAGAAAGATAAAAGGATGCAGGGCAGGGTGGATACCATCCACATGCCCTGAGAGGAATTACTGGTGTGGCTCACTGCCACGGCAACTCAGTTCTGGAGTTCTTCTATTGACTGTATGCTTAGTCTTATTTTTCCTTTTTATATTCTCATGGAGCCTTGGCATAGATATTTGCACAAGAAAACAAAGCTGGTTGATGGAACTGGATAAGGACGAAAAAGTTCAGAAATACCTTTCTGAAGTCATATAAAACCATATTACTAGATCCTCAAAGTAACGATAGAACTCATTTAGACTTTTTAAGAAGTTGGTGATGAATTGTCCTCAATAGTGAACTGGATAAAAATAACCCTTCTTAGAAATTTTAGACTCCATCATAAATTAATATAATTTTGCCCTAACTTTTTTCACACCTTCATATGCCTTTTCCGAATAATCTTTAAATTGACTTAAAAACTAGAATTTAAGTGGAAGCTAGAATGTGTCAAGAACGAACTCTGAGGCATTTCTTCTTGGGCATGAACCTGCCCCCTAGTTTTGCTGAGAGGAAGAGGATGATAAACAAATGATGAAAAGTGAAACCAGCTGGAGAGAGCAAATGCTAAATGTCCCTCTGGAGAGGAAAGTCACTTGGTCAAAATAAGGCCTTGAGGATGCTACGAGCCCTTGGCCTGTGCCCTTGAGGCCAAGCGCCTTCTGTGGATAAGTCAACACGACCCAGCGCTGCGGGGTCCTCCGTGCTGGCTGTCTCCGTGCAGTACGTTCATCACGCATGGCCTGAAATCCCACTTGGGAACTTCATTTCACAAGCCAGCCTGTGGCACTGCCAGCAAGGCAACTCATTTCTTCCCAACAATGTAGGAAAATGGAGTGAAAGCAACAGTGAGGAGGGTGGCGCCTATGGCGGCCAGGCTGGGGTGGAGGGGCTGGTGGCCTCACAAAACCTCTCGATAGAGAGGACATGAGTGACCTCTGAAAAATAGCCACACCATGGAGATCTGAGCTCCTGTGAGGCTCTGATTCCTCCATGCAGAGAAGATAGTAAGGTGAACCCCAAAGAACTCAAGATCCTCCAAAGAATCCTCTCCTTTTGCTATTTTTCTCTGTGTCAGTGTTGATGCAGCTTTTTTGAAATAGGAATAGACACTCAGATCTCGGTCTTCTGCATTAACATGAAAAACACCCAAAATCGTTCCCAAAATTTTTCAAGGGGAGACTTTAGACCAAAGAAGATTTATTATTTAATGTTGTACCTAAAAGATGCTTTCAATTTAAAGAAACTGAAGTCAATTTTCTTTTTTGCTTCCATTTAAAAATTCTCATTGTTGACTTGCAGAGTGGTGAACAATTCAAGGAAAAGGTCAAATGTGCTAACTCAGGCTGTGTAAACAGTGACTAGTTCTACATCAGAATAACATTACTGCAGATAGGCCTCTAAAATCATTCCAAAAACCGAAAACCAGGTTTCCACGACAAAACATGTGTGGGAAGAGCTCTGAGCCACATCAAGTTATGAGGGTGCCTATCCTGCAGGACTTGTCAGAGCCTTCAGTGTGCTAAAGCACACTGTGACTCTCCAAGGATATAGCACAGAAGTCTTTCCTCATTGAGTTATTCCACTGAAAACACTGGTTCAGAATAAGAATCAATTACACATGCATATTTAAAATGACAAACAGAACATACACTTCAATTTCAATTGTCATAGTTCTTGCCTCAAATAAACTAATATTTACTGCCCCAAAACGCATATTTAAATTACATTTATCCTTTGCATTTCATGTTTACTGGAATACTCTCTGCATAGGGAATTTCATATTCTAGGCCAAGGGTACTGACCCCACTTCCTAAAGGAACTAGGAAGTTAGTAACTTCTAACTATAACCTAGAAGAGCTAAGGCATAGACCAATTACAGCAATTCAAAATAAACCATGAACCAAATTCTCCCAAATTCCACTTTTACAATATAATAACATGTGGCCCCCCATATAGTTAGCTTACAGATGCAGAGACAGAGCTACAAACAGACAGACACACAGAAATAGACAGCAACCTACCTGAGATACTTCATTGCCAACCCTGAGAAGACTCCTCATGGTAACTAAACACAAAACATTTTATCTGTCCAGCCATTTGCTTATTTGTCTTCCCCGTTCTAAGGCATGTAGAGATTAGTACTACTAGAGCAATTTTTTTTTTTTTTTTTTGTCTTTCTAGGGCCACACCTTGGGCATATGGAGGTTCCCAGGCTAGGGGTCAAATCAGAGCTGTAACTGCTCGTCTACACCACAGCCACAGCATGGCAGGATCCAAGCCGCATCTTCAACCTTCACCACAGCTCACGGCAATGCAGATCCTTAACCCACTGAGCAAGTCCAGGGGTATAGAACCTGCATCCTCATGGATACTAGTCAGATTCGTTTCCACTGAACTATGACAGGAACTCCTAAAGCTATTCTGAAACAGTAGTAGCTTTCAATCACTAGAAGGACTGCAGACAAAGTCAAATTAAATGGATTTCCAAAACTAAGGATTTGGACAACATTTAAACATAATTTTTTAACATAGAAAGAACTGGGGGAAGATACATGTTTTCTCTATACTTTTGAAATTGTTTAATATGTCAGGATAAATCATGGAAACGACGTAAGTGTCCATTGTCAGATGAATGGATTAAGAAGATGTGGTACATATACACAATGGAATGATACTCAGCCATAAAAAAGAACAAAACAATGCCATTTGCAGCAACATGGATGGAACTAGAGACTCTCCTATTAAGTGAAGTCATTCAGAAAGAGAAAGACAAATACCATATGATATCTGGAATCTAACATATGGCACAAATGAACCTTTCCACAGAAAAGAAGCTCATGAACTTGGAGAACAGACTTGTGGTTGCCAAAGGGGAGGGGGTGGGAGTGGGATGGACTGGGAGTCTGGGGTTAATAGATGCAAACTATTGCCTTTGGAATGGATAAGCAATGAGATCCTACTGTATAGCACTGGGAACTATATCGAGTCACTTATGATGGAGCATGAGGGAGGATAATGTGAGAAAAAGAATCTATCTATGAAAATTGACAGAACACTGTAAACCAACTATAATGGAAAAAAAATCATTTAAAAATAAATAAAAAAAATAAAAAAAAAAACAAAGGAGACAGGTTGGGGGGTGGAGGGATAGTCTGGGGGTTTGGGATGGAAATGCTATAAAATTGGGTCGTGATGATCATTGTACAACTATAAATGTAATAAAATTGAGTTGTTTTTTTTTTTAATAGATCCGCTTATGTATTTATTTATTTACTTTTTAGGGCCGCACTCGTGGCATATGGAAGTTCCCAGACCAGGGGTCCAGTTGAAGCTACAGCTACTGGCTTATGCCACAGCCATAGCAACGCCAGATCCGAGCCATGTCTGTAACCTACACAACAGCTCATGGCAATGCTGGATTCCGCAACCTGCTGATCAAAGCCAAGGATCAACCCCGCAACCTCATGGTTCCTAGTTGGATTCGTTTCTACTGTGCCACGACGGGAACTCCCCAAGATGCATTCATTCAGAGAGGGGGAAAAACCCTGTTTCCAGCTTCACTTTTTCTTTTTTTCCTTTTTTAGCTGCACCTGTGGCATATGGAAGTTTCCAGGTCAAGGATGGAAACTAAGCCACAGCTGCAACCTATACCACTGCTGTGGAAATGCCGGATCCTTAATACACTGGGCTGGCCCGGGAACCTGTGCCTCCACAGCGACCTGAGCTACTGCAGTCAGATCCATAACTCACTGCACCACAGTTGGAACTCCTAGCTTCACTTCTGATTAGTTCTTAATCAGACATACAACAGACCACCTATTAATTAAAACACTATTTTATTGTTTTGGAACACAGGCAGAAGTTCATTTTCCATAGCAAAGTGTCATAAATTCATAATCTGATTAAATGGGAATATGAAGAAATCACAAGTTTAATATACTGTCACTGTCTTTTTTTTTCCCAATTAAACTATGAAAGCAAGGCTTCTATTTTGCAAATAATTAAATTGCTTATGAATATCTCAATATCTTCCATTCAGAAACTAGAATTACTTTCTCATAAAGATTAAATAATTTAAATCTGTTTCCAATTTCAAATGCATTAACCGCTTTTATTTAGTGGTGTGTTTTGTGCTGGTCACCTGACAAATGTGATCCTAGCAACGTATACACAACTGAAAAATCAACCCTCGAATGTGACATTTTCATGGGATGAAGATGTACTTGTTCTTGGTTTATGAGTAAGTTCTATTTCCTGTTTCTTTTGGACCACTGATTCTAAAAGATGTTTTCTATAAGCAAAGCAGTGTGTGTGTGTGTGTGAGTGTGCGTGTGCAACAACAGAGAACTTCCGGGTCTTTTCAGTAATCGTCAGCAAAGGATATGACTCTATAAACATTAAGCTACTTCTTATTAATAAGCAAGTTGTTGATTGTCTGAGATAGTTTCGATGCCATTTAGCTTGTATAATGAAGATAATCCTGCCTAGTGTATGAATTCTCCCTTTTTGGGATGATAAGTGCTATAAAAATGAAAGATTGACAAAGCAATTGTTACTTAAAATAGCAAAGTATAAACATACGACATAACCGTAGAAGCAACAATATAAGAGTTACTGAACCAAATAGGATTAATAGTCCATCTAATTTGATTCTTATTTCCAACACTGACCAATACTTGATATACTGGAAATTAAACAAAATTTATGCACCTACTCAACTGTGCATTGTTACTTCTGGAAGGAAAATTCTTCGTGGTCCTTGCAGGTGATTAGCTTACACCCTGAAGCATGAGATTTTATTATCTTTAAATCATGATCTGGGCTTACAGAGCTGCAAATTTTATGTTAACAGTCATAAAATGACCCATCCTATTCTCACTTTCAGACTCAGTATTTGTCTCAATAGCTCTCCATGGCGTGAATTTCATAAGGTACTTTCATTCTGAAAAAAATAATTTCTTTTGTTCCGAATTCACTATTTTTTAATTAAAATGAGAACTGAATTTTTTTTACAATCTGTTAAGGCAACAGAGAACTTTCACAATTTAGTTTGATATTGTCCTATGCTGTACATTAAAAGAAATTTGTCCTTTATACTTGCTGGCACCCCAGCTCAAGGTAGAGACAAAATCCCATATTCAATGTGTGACCTTAAAGTCACGAATCTGATTACTTTTACTCAACACACCAGAACATATTCGTCCAAATGCTGTCTCTTTCCAGGCTGGCACTTTGGAGAAGCTGAATGCTTTTTACTTGAACTGCCTGGGCACTTCCCCACAGGCTTCTCGTCTGCGCCTGTGGGGCACCGTTTTACACATCCTCAGACAACTCTTTGTCTCAGGGCAGTGAATTTGAGTTTTGGAAACAGCTAATAGTCACTTGAAGCCAAGTCTGTGGGTTATATCTGGGTGATGTTTGGGGAAAAGAATGAGGTGTGAAAACAATGTAACAATTTGCTAACTTGACACATAAACTTTTGCTGAGTGCAGTTCTAAAAGGGGAGTTTTAAAAATCTTCAGAACTCTGGGAGCAGTAATAAAATTACTATTCAGTCTCCAAGCTTCTTTAAATGCAACATTCATTGGGGAATATAAATTCTGGTCAATGTGGTAAAATGAGACTAGTTCCAACTGCTTTAAAGTTATATATTGTTTTCAACATAATAATTTAGTCCCAAGTCCAGGAATTCCTGAATCTATGGAAAAACTGTACTTCCTTAAGCTTTAGTTAACAGCCCAAACCCAAATGACCTTCAATAGTCTGCAAAACTGCTCCAACAAGATGCCGGAGCCTTCCCAACGGCAGAGATTCTTAGTCCTCAGACTATTCTTAGTTTTCCTCGACTAGAGGCTCATGAAGACCATTTCAATTAAGGGACATGTGTAGATGATTTTTTAAAATGTCTGGGTTATTTCTTATCTTTATAAAATAATATATCTATGAAGCAAATTTTTCTGATTTTAATGACACTTTGAAAATTTCTTTATATCAAAGCAGCCTTGCAGACATTGAAAATATGATCCAGCTAAATCTTGAATCATACATAAAGCTTTCTAGTTCTTTGAACACCTATTAATACCGTTAAAAATAAAATTGATAATAATAATACTTGCTGATATGTATTAAGTGTTTTCCTGTGTTCAAGATCCTGAATCATGGAGGTTACACAGATTTTCCTATTTTATTCCCGTGGAAATCTGATGGCATAGGTCCTGTTATCTTCTCTGTGTAACACGTGACAAATTAAGACTTTAAATAGCTGAAGAACGTGCATAAAATCAAGTGGTTAGGAAGGGAGAAACTTGAAATCTGAACCCAGACCCACCAGCCCCAGGTGCTGGGGACGTTTCTGCCCTGTGGGGACTCTGTTGGTGTGACACTGGGGGTGCATTAGATGTGCCTGAATCTTCCCCTTGGTGCTGTGCAGGCACAGCTGTGGAGACACCTTCAAGACCTTCTCCAAACCTTGTTTATAAACCTTTGCTTCCTGCTTCTACATTTCTCAATGAAAAAAAAATGGCTTGTCTAAATAACCAAGTTTGGTAACGCCCCCTGTCTAGATGAACTTCCTTTGGGGTGACAGGGTGTCCCCGTTCTTGGTTCCGGATTTAGAGAACACGGAGCGCAGGGAATGACCGCGCTGCGCCCGGCGCCTGCCTGTGTTTCCAAGCTTGGGCACGTCACATCCACCTCCTGAGCAGCTCCTCTCTCCTGCCCTCCCCTTTCGGCCACTTTTATGGCGCTTTCCTCTGAAAGCTCTCCAGTTCCCTCTTTCAATTGTGGAGCCTAAAACAAGATGGGTCAATTATTCCAGGTCTACCTGGGCTGTTTCTGCAGCCCCAACGCTCCCTTTCCTGCTCCTTCTATGTGCACGGGTTTCTGTGGCAGAGTGGCCTGTGCCAGGAGGGTCTGTCACTGGCTCCACGTGACCAGGTGTCGCATCGCACAGCTTTCCACACGCTCTGCCGGCCCGAGCATCCGCTGAGGGTCTCGGGCTGGCCTCTGGTAGCGGGTGCCTCTTGCCCCCCACTCCCAACCTCACTGAAGCCAGATCAGTGTCCTCTTGGCTCTCTAATATGTAAGAAGGCACAGAATTTTACCGAGGATAACAAGAGATTATAGCTCTAAAGATCTAAATACTGACAATCAGGGTAGAGAAAAGCCCGCGAACTTTGGAACAAGAGAGCGAGGGGTCTCCCCCTCTGCTGCCGCCAGCCTCTCCCGAGTCTCTCAGATGCTCGAGCCACTCAGTCCCCCTCCCAGACTGGCTAGAGGATGGGCCAACCTTACTTTGCAGGGTGGCTGCGATGATGACTAGGAATAGACGTAAAGTGCAGAGCACAGCGTGTGATACAGAAGCTACTCAATAGCACGGTGCCCTCTGTATTTGCCGTTACTGAAAAAATTCGGTGTGCAGCTGGGAAAGTGCTGGTATTGCCACTGTGAAGTACAAATACAGTATTTACTACGACCGAGTTGGTTGGTTTCAATTTTATTCAGGCCTGAAGTCACATTAATTAATATGCTGGATTAGATGGCATAGAGTTTATTTAAGCTAAAATGTAATAAATGAAAGGAGAGGAATACTGTTAATCCCATGACTCAGTCTCATAGGTGGAACCGATGTTGACTGTCTGTTTCTATATTTTGATTTTGTCCTGTAAGAAGCAGCTAATTTCGGAGCAGTCAGAAGCAGTTAATTTTAGACTATAGTTTCAAACTTCTCAAGGAGAATGAACTACTTTGGTCCGTGTGTTCAACTTTGGACTCTCAACACCGAGCCCTGGGCCTGACGTGGAGCAGGTATCACTCAGCCCCGGCACAGCCTGGCGTGGAAGCGGCCAGAAGTGGTAGATTTGACTTGGCCATAAATTAGTGAAGGGAAGAGCTTCTGGCCTAGGGACAGGTCCTTACTGGGTGAAATAAATACACCAATTGGGTACCCCAATATGCAGCTCTGGAGGAGTAAATAAAAAAGAACTTAGGAAAATGGACACAATGCTTTGGCTAATATAGTATTTCATTGACAAAAGACCTTCAGAAACCATCAATAAAACAAAAAGACAACATGCGGAATGGGAGAGAAAGTTTTTTGTCTTTTTAGGGCTGCACTGGTGGCATATGGAGGTTCCCAGGCTGGGGGTCAAACTGGAGCTGTAGCTGCCGGCCTTCGCCACAGCCACAGCAATGCCAGATCTGCACCGTGTCTGCGACCTACACCACGGCTCATGGCAACACCAGATCCTTAACCCATTGAGCAAGGCCAGGGATCAAACTCACACCCTCATGGATACTAGTCGGGTTCGTTAATCACTGAGCCACAATGAGAACACCAGGAAAAAATATTTTTGAACAATGCAGCCAACAAGGGGTTAATATCCAAAATACACAAACATCTCACTTGGCTCAATATCAAAAGACCAAACAACCCAATTAAAAAATGGGCAGAAAACCTAAATAGACATTTCTCCAAAGAAGACAATCAGATAGTCAAAGAGATGGATCAGCAGTGCTAATTATTAGAGAAATGCACATCAAAACCACCATGATGCATCACCTCACACCAGTCAGAACGGCCATATCATGAAAATACCTACAAGTAATAAATGCTGGAGAAGGTGTGGAGAAACAGAACCCTCTACACACTGTTGGTAGGAATGTAAATGGGTGCAGCCGTTATGGGAAACAGTATGGAAGTTCTTCAGACAGAACCACCATATGATCCAGAAATTCCCCCCGTGCATATAGCCGGAAAGGATGAAAACTCTTATTCAAAAAGATACATGTACTCCGATGTTTAATGCAGCACTATGTACACTATGCACACAAACCAAGAGGTGGAAACAACCCAAATGCCCACCTTTAAGAAGATGTGGGGTGTGTCTGTACGTATGTATGTATATATTATATATATATCTCGTAATAAGCTATAATGGAAAAGAATCTGAAAATATTTGCATATGACTGAATCGCTTGGCTGCACACCCGGAAGTAACATGATATTGTGAATCATCTGCACTTTAGGTGACCTGAGAAGAGAGAATGACCACCGTCCACCCTGACTTGTGGGAACGGATGTTTGGAGGAGGCAGGTCAAGGGTGCTGTCAAGGCCACGGGCCCAGCACAAGGGCTGGGGGAGGTGGGGGTCAACGCCGGGCTCTGGCACTGGTTACCTGAGCTGTGCTTTTCCACTTGAATGAAATGTTGACGGTCAGGCCCGCTTGGAGGGATAAGGTGTGGGGGCCGAGGGACGTCACTCACGCATGTTATCTTTTAAAAGTCTAAGCCTGATCGAGCCACCCCTACTGAAACCCATTCAGGTCAGTGATGTCTCTTCGTGCAGAGAATAACACCCGGCTCCCTTCACACCCAGCAAGGCGTTCATGACCTGCTCACCCTCCCAGCTTCATCTCAGGCCACAACTCCCCTGCTGGCTCAGCTCCAGCCACACTGACCCGCTCTCGGCCCAAGGAGGGATTTCGTCCCCCGGGTCTGCACTTGTCCCACTGCCTGGCCGGCTCTGTGCCAGGCTCGCTCGGCCCTGCGAGAGCCTGTCTTCCCTCCCCTCAGCTCCAATGTCACCTCTTCAAAGACGACTCAGCAACCCCCCTATCGGTGCCGTCCTTTACTGCCCAGAAGGCCTCGCTTCACAAAGATCTTGGTCATTTATTACTCTCTGTTTTCACCAGTGGTCTCCCCGGATTGAAGAGAAAGCTCCTTAAGCCTGCCAGTTCTCCACTGAGCCCTCTGAGCCTGGCCTGGTGCTTGGCCCAGACCATGTGCCCAGGGAAATTTACCAGACGGACACACGAATGAGTGAATGGGAAAGATGGAGCTTGGCTGGCACAACGGGGTTACCTGGAATTGTAACTATTATTATCATGAAGCATTTTATGATTGCACCATTAGATCTTTCAGAATAGAGAAATAATTTATAGCATGCTAAAAAATTATAACAGAAAACCATGCAAATATGAATGGCTATTATTTTCCTTGTGATAATTTTAAATGGAAAAATTTTTTACATATGTTTTTCTGTGCAATTGGCTGGTAAATTTTCTGCACGTGCCTGCAAGGTTATACTACAAATATCCTGTTCACCCACAACGTCAGAGGGCCATTTTCCTAACTTGGAGAGGGTGTTTATCATAACTTTTCTTCAATTTGTATACATACAATAGATAGTTGTACATAAATAGACATTCAACAACTCCAGCAAAAGTTCTATTGCCAAAGAGAAGAAAACGTCAGAGTAAGCTGTAAAGAAAGCACTTGGTTTTTTAAATGTAGAAATGGCAATTCGCAGCATTTACACAAATTGCCATATACTGAGGGTTGCAACTCTGAGAATGAATAGTAAGAAAAGTTGCAGCTAAGAGCAAATCTGAGGACACTTGTTTTGAAAGTAAGGCTTAGTTAGAGTTACAGCCTTCTGGCAGTCTGCATACCACCACCCAGAATGCTTTGTATGGGGATTGAGACTTTATGTATTTCTTTTCTTTTTTTGTTTTTAGGGCCGCACCCGCAGCATATGGAGGTTCCCAGGCTAGGGGTCGAATCGGAGCTGAAGCTGCCAGGCTACGCCACAGCCACAGCAACGCCAGGTCCGAGCCGCATCTGCTATCTACACCACAGCTCACGGCAACGCCGGATCCTTAACCCACTGAGTGAGGCCAGGGATCAAATCCGTATCTTCATGGATTCTAGTTGGACTCATTTCTGCTGTGCCACGAAGGGAACTTCTGAAATAATTTCTTATATGTAAAATGTTCTAACTCTTCTACTTCAAATGCTCAAGAAGTGGGAGCTCCCTGGTGGTCTAGTGGTTAGGACCTGGTGCTTTCATTGCTGCAGCCTGGGTTTGATCCCTGGTCTGGGAACTGAGATTCCACATCGAGTCGCTGCACACCCTGGCCAAAGAGAAAAAATGCTCCAAGAGAAATTTACCTTGGATGAAATAAGAAGAATTTATGTGCCCCCTTACATCTGGGGCATATTAATCTGAATAATACCAAGTGACTAACCCAGTTCTGGGATAGATCTAATACTTCACACCTTATTTTTTGCTATAATTTTACATACATGCTGTGAATTCTATAAATATACAGAGAGGTATGATGGTATCATCAGAAGATATAAATAGCTTCAAAGGAGTCAGAAAAATTCAGAAGTGTGAGATCCACAGTGTGATAGTAGAGATGAGCTAGAAATTTTAAGGTTAAATCAGAAAGTCTTCCCACAACATCATACGTTACAAGCAAGACATAAAGTGGCATGAGACCAACAGTGCACTGAAATTCTGTACACACTTGTATTTTGTGCTCTTGTTTCTTCTCTGCATCATACATTTCCTATATATTTTCCCCAAGAAAAACTCCTATATAATTAGAGTTGTTGGAAGGGGAATGGATATTTGTGGATAAAAGAGAAAGCATTTTTCGTGGGTGAATGGAATGAAGTCCAGAGCCCAAGTCACACTGAGCCAAGTAACAGCCACATTTGGATTTAAGAAGACAGCTTCAGCCCTGTCTCTCTGAGATTGCCTCCCTGAGAAATCTATAAAAGGAAATGTAGTTTAATAACCAACACCAGAGTTAACTCCTCAATATTTATAACAGAAAGGACACGTGTTTCAGGTATTCCAAAGCATACAATACTTTAGGTGGCATTTTCATTTTCAAATGAAAAAATTTTTTTCCTGCTTGTTTGTTTTGGCAGGCTTATAGCCTAATGCCGTTGTAATGAGGCTAGAATTTAAGACCGTTGCTGTCTCCTCAGCAGGGGCCAATGAGATGGAGTTTGAGGAGGTGGGGGTATAAGGAAATTTAAGAGTGGAATATGGTGAAATAGAAAGTTGGCTCAAGATTAAGAACGCACTGTGACTAACCCGGAAAACAAACAATCCACAGATAGGTGGTATTACACAAAAGGCCCAGAGGATGTTTTCTGGTCCTTTAGGTATGAACAAATATTTCCATAACATATACCTTGGTTCAGGATTTACTTTTTCAGCAAAGAAGACTGTGCAGAAATGCTAAAGTAATCTTTTATGCTTTCAAATGACCATCACAGTCTGCAACAAGATGGCCACAATCCGTCACAATATCACACAATTGTGCGTTACCTTGGATACAAGGCTGGCTCTGTACGCTGCTAGTTGCTTCAGATACTCTTTCTTTGCAGCCTCTGTTTTCTTTTTATAGACCTGTAACAACAAAGGGCCTTAAATTAGAAAGTGCATCTGCTTTTGTTCCAGGGAAGTACAACGCAGAATGGTAATTGTGTGTGTTCACACACATGCACATACACGAGTATATAATATATATATATACCTCCCCAAAGACTGTGTTTTTTTTACTGACACAACGAGTTTTTAAGAAATATGTCAATAGACTAGATAAGAAAAAGATTCATGACAGTAAAATTAGCCATTTTGAATTAAGCATATGAAAAGATTTATCTGTGTTACTTTGAGAGTGGAGTTGGTTTGCTTAGAAAGATACTATTGATGACGGTTCCCAGGGAAACCACATGTGAGTAGAGAAGCCATTCATATTTATATAATGGGCAGACAATTCTTCAGTGCATTCAAGTCCCAAAATATATATGCTCCATGCTAAATATAAAAACAAGGACAGAATACAAAGATGACCAATTAGTTCAATATGTCAATCAAAGGAACAGTGATGACTACTTTAAAATTTTGTGCCTTGAAGTTCCATTTTCAAAGACTCAGGAATCAGTGATGGCAGTAAAGTCACACTTGGGAGTGGGCTGGGCACCCTGAGAGGCCAAGGACTGCAGATGTGCTGTGCCATGTAGTTGCTCTGGTCCTGCCCTTTCCAGCAAAACACTGGATGGCACAGCTCTGTGGACACCTCAGTGTGAAAAGGTAAAAGTGTTCCGAATAGAATTTCAGTTTACAGAAGATTTTCATTTTTCAGAGGGAGTCAGCTTGAAAATAAAGTAAAATCATCCTAAATTGAGCAAAAGTATTGAAAAATGACTTGCTGTAGGTTAAAGGTCACATTAAGTTAAACAAAAGTCATTAAAGTCAAAGATGAAAGATCAGCAAAGTGAATGCACATGGCTGTGTGTTACCATCAAGTTCACTCTCTGAAGGCTTTGGAATCTGTTTTTATCAATCTTTTGAAATCAGCCCTAACAAACAAAATATTTTTCACCATTGACTGTATCTTCATCAATATGACTATTTTAAGTTTCCCACATCTTTAATTTTATAGCAGAGAATGAGACTTGGATAATATCTTGTAATGCTGAGTTCAAAACCAGACATAGATTAACATGAAAAGTGGCTACAGAATTAGTTAAATATAATTTATATCTAAAGACCAAATTTCCATCAAAGTTGGCAGCAGAGGTCAATTTATGGCTTCTAATGTGGAAGGTGGTTTGCTGAGCTCAGTCTCCAACTGTGAAATTCAAGGCGTGAGAAATACTACTTACTCACGAATACTTTAATGAAAGCAGAACACTTTAGTTATGGTAAACAAACAAGTAACCTTGTCAACAGAATTATAAAGGACTCTATGAAATCAACGTGCTGCTTGTTCTCCTTTGGGGAGCCCTTCAGCCTAGTCTTTTATATTTGCCGTTTTGGTATAATAAAAGGCAATTATAATAGGCTATTAAAATTAGTACAAAATTATAATCACTATGTCATCTTTACAATATATGGAACTAAAGAAACCTAAAAGAAATTTTTAAGTAAAAAGTCAGTTAATCCTTCGGTTCAATTATAAGAGAACTCTAAATTTACTGAGCTAATTACTAGAAGTCAAATTCAGATCCCCTTTTAGAAATTCATACATGAAAACAAATAAACACTAGATTACAGTAAATGTCTTTGAACAGTATGATCCACGTATATTATATGCTTTGGTTCAGCCACAGTCAGAAACACAGAGCCCTCCTGCTTTTTTATTGATTTATTTCTTTAAAGACTGATTTCTGTTTGTACTTTTCCCTCCAGTCTCTTCTCTAAGACATAGTTTATAATTAATGACCTTAAACTGACAATGTTTACATTTACTTTTAATACCTTAAAACTGTTTCAAGAAAGAGCTTTTCTCCCACACAGATAGAAATTCTATTCAGGACTTTGAAGCAAGTATTTAGCAAAAATATCTTTGATGGCAGTATGCATTTGTTTACTTGAAGCATTTCTATTTTTTTTTTTTTTTTTTTAACTAATATGCTAGTCCAAGTCCCAACTAGGGTTTATTTAGTTTCCAAAGGCAAATACAGACACTTGGGTCCATAGTACTGCCCAAAGCATTTTCTAAGTAGCACAGATAAGACTCTGTTGCCAGATGGCCTGATTGTAACATCCATCCTCTTGCTTGTATTTGGCTTCTATTGAAACAGCAATAGTGTTAACTACGGTGGGGCTCCCAGTGGTTAACATCCCACAAGGTGTTAACTTTGCTGAAATTTGTTGATGAACAACTGCAGAAGAAAGGTGGTAACTCAATGTGTTTCAGGCTGAATATATGCCCCCTGGTTTCTCTGGGAGATCGATGTCCTTACAGGATGCCTGACTAGCATTCGGAGTGCCCTGTTTCCTGCAAATGGCTCCCTATCGGCTATTGATGATTGGCTATGGGGGATCATCATACAGGCACCTAAATACCACTTTAGAGAAGAGTAAACTCATCATGTCACATTACATGAATTGATGGGTCTGCTCTTTCCTGAACAGCTGCAGATGTTCAGAGGGAGAATCAAAGGGTAGTAATTTCAGGAGGTGTATTTCTGCAATTGTGTTTAAAGGGTGGTATCCCAGATCAGAATTAAAATCTGAGGCAGTTTCCCTGACAGTAATTTTGAACCTCCACCTTTGAGAACTACCTAATGGCTCAAATCTTATTCACCCTGTACGCCTTTATGATGCTACCTTCTAAAATTGCACAAGGATGCTTTCTGAATTCTATTGTTGATGGAAATGTCTGAAGAAAGACCTCAAATGTATGGGAGAGTGATAAAAAAATAAAAATTCCACATACCTAAATTCCTACTTTACAACGGATACTTAAAAATCATCAGTAAAAAGTTCCTCAAAATGTTTCACAGCTCTGTTTGTGGAGAAAGTCTTCCTTTTGCAGAAAGCAAAGACGATGCTGACTATGCTGGGCAATGAACAGCCTACTGCAATGATCAAATGCTCTGATCTTGGAAGATGGGTCTGATTTATGTCAAAGGTAAGTCTGAGAAAGAAATGGTCTGTCTCTGGGAAAGACAAATATTTTAAAGATTCGTGATTCACAAAGAACTACAAGATGGCTTCCAAGTGGTCTACAGCTGTTTGAAATAAAGTGCAAGGTTGGCCAGATGAGGATTTAAAAATCATAATACATCATTTATCATTTTCTCTAGCTCATCCAAACACTTTTGAGTTCATCCTGTCCTAACTTTGGTATTTACTGTGGTTATTCTAGGAAAGCTACCATATCCTCTCTAAGAATTCATCTTGGTGGTTAAACTAAAACATATGTAATGGCTAAACTAAAACATATATCAAATAGCAATTCTAGAGAATCCAAATTCTGTTCATGTAATCCATGTGATTCAGTTGATCGTTTTTAAAAATGCCCTACATACCAGCAGGTATATGTATATGTTTTTATAGGCTAATAATCTCTAATGAAAATCAGCAGTTCAGTATCAGTGAATATGATCCATTCGAATAGAAAAAAATTTCTAATACAACCAGCCATTTTGCTTCTTTTACTTTCTGCTCCCTTCCTAAATAACCCATCTCACTTATACAAAAAGTTAAATCTTATAAGTACAATTTAATTCCTTCTTCCTTCTTTTTGACTCTGGCCCTTAGTTAATCTCTAGTCATAGCTTATTTCAACTCTTTACAGTAATAATAAGAAAAACGTAATTCTTCCAATTCTGGATTTTATTCAAATACCAAAAAAAAAAAAAACTAAAAGGCTTTTTTCTTTTTAGTTAACTACAAATGCAGCCCCCTCCCCCACCAATTCACATTTATAGAAAATGCTTAGGTATAGCTATATGTAAGAAATAATTTAATCACATTTTGCTGTCATATACTTGAGAAATTAACATTTTCATTGTCTTTCAATGCTGTTATTATTTAGGACAGTTAGAGCAAGCATAACCATGTTTTTCATAGAACTTCGTCTTTAAATGCAGTTAAATTTCCATCTGTGTAACTTGCTCAGAATTTTCTTAGGCATTCTAGAACTCAAAGAACTTTATAAAGTATTCAGAGCATTAAAAATATTATACAATAGAATGTGACAAAAATATTGCTATCGATTCTTTTGGGGATCCATCAGATGCATCTAAATAGTTGACACAATGATGGTGTGTCCTGATTCCAGAATGGCAGGGGTCAGAAGCCAGCTCCTTGTCTGAAAAAATGGCTGCAAAATATTATCTGTCAACGAATTAAATGAGGATGACTGGGGCGAGTATGGTGTTGTTCAATTACATTTAATATTTTGAGTATCTATTATGTGCCAGAATGATGTGAGGCACTGAAGCTACAGAGTCAAAAAAGACATTAAAAATATGCCCCTCTTGTGTGCATTTTTTGTGTCAGGCACTATATATACATATAGGTATGTGT
Source organism: Catagonus wagneri (assembly GCA_004024745.2). Lineage (NCBI taxonomy): Eukaryota > Metazoa > Chordata > Mammalia > Artiodactyla > Tayassuidae > Catagonus > Catagonus wagneri. The sequence continues at coordinate 4,622,099 of PVHT021183584.1, forward strand.
GTGTGTATATATATATACACAAACACACTCAAACTGCTGCTCTGGTATCTAAAGTCTGTCTTTGTTTTCGCAGTGGCTCCTCCTGCTGCATGAGATCTCCCCTTGATGCTTCTCAGACCCCTGGTCTCCTTTGTTGACAGCAGAAGCCCCAGCAGTCAGGGCAGAGCTCGGTCCATAGTGGGTACTCAGGGAATACTTGTGATCAAGTGTATAATTCCTAGTCTCAAGTTTTTCCTTCCATGAGTCAGCATGTATGTATATGCCCAGATCAAATATCGAACTGTATCTTCTAAATTAAGGTGGACATCCATGGGAATCGAGGATTTGATATACAGATAGACAACCCAGCCACTCCAAATGGGCTTACCAATAAAACACAGCACAACAGACTTGAGTATTATGTTCAGATTCTCTCCCTGCTGATGTCCTTGAACCTTTCAAGTGAGACGTCTGCTCCCCCAGTGTGTGAGCACAGCCTAGTTCTATGTGTACCACATATGTTCACACCTATGAAGACATGCAATAGCCCTATCTACATACAATAACATATACATATATTTACCTGTGATTTAGAGATAAAACATGCTCACCACTGCATATAATATTTCTAAATGCTGTTTCAAATTTTTATGAATATAAACTCTTCTTCATTTTACAGTTTTTAAATGAGCAATTGTTTTAAATATCTTTTACTTCCAGTTAAAAAAAAAAAAGCTGGGGTTAAATGCGTAATATTTATAAGGAACTGGCCAAGATAAACACATATGTGAATGTTACAGTGCAAGAGGATTTTAGTCAACCTTAAGTACTGTTGACATAAACCCCAATTTTATCAGAAGACATGGGGTGGGGGGGGAAGCCTGGCAGCATTCCTGCAGTGGGTGTTGGAGCGCAAGTGAGGAGTAAATGATTTGATTCCGTGGGCTCAGAGGATTTGTCAGCTGCCTCATAAGTATAATTCTGGCTCTTCATATCCCTGCTGCTTCTAATTTAGCAGGACAGGCTCATAATTGAAGCAAATTAACTATTTACACTTGCCACTTCTACCAGGGGAAGAGGACACAGCAGCAGGAAAGAATGAGTAGGAAATTACATTCTTCCCACTTGTGTCAGATCTGCCCTTATATAAACACATTAACAGTAATTTCATGAGGCGTCAAACATAGGAATAAATACTGAGGGATAAAATAATGAGGTGTTGCTATTGAGCTGAACTGCTATGGCTAATATCCTTGGATATGAATTATGCATCCTGAAAGAAGGCATATGTTACAATATTCAAACAGTTTCCCTGCAAGTGATATCCGCTCATTAGGCTCTGGATCTCGAGGCAAACCCACTCTCCTCTCCACGACAGGGCTAGCTAGCATTTGCAAGAGTGTGGCTCTCTGAGCACCGTGGGCTGTGGTTTCTCCTGAACACACCACACTCTGAACAGGCCTTCCACTCCATTTTTAGTCTAACAGCATGTTTATTTAGCTCTTTGGCTGAAGCTTTAAAGCTATTTAATGTAATGTAAACAAGAACATTTTGTTTGTAATTTGCTAAATGTATTACAGCCCAACTGTGTCTCCAATTAGGAACTTAAGGTTCATTTAGTAATTTACATCTGGTTCTGATTTAAGGTGACTTTCCTTTCCCACTTAAGAGCTGACTTTCCACAGCTAAAAAGGGCCCAAGAACACTTTATAGCTCTTTGGACCAATCCCTTCTGCTTCAAAGCTGGACGGACTCTTTAATTTAGTGGGGTTTGATTTGCTGTCTGTTGTCACTGAGGACTCAGATCCCAGACTTCGGAGACCACAGTCAGAGAATTCAGAAATTACGGGAAGGGACAGGACGTTTAGCTGGCCCCTCGTAAACAAAGATGCTGAGGGTCCCTGAAACTCCAGAGTCTTAAACGAAAGGCGTAATCTGCTTTTGCTATTATTTTTCTTTCTCTGTAGGTTCCAGTTAGTGAAAGGTAAGTAGCAAAGACCAACATCACAGCCACGCTTATGTTTTATTTCCCTTTCTCCATCTGGTGCCTTTTAAAAACAACTCTGTATGCTTCTGAAATGGGCGCTCCATTGTCTTATGGACTCATTAGCATTTAAAGCCTCCACTGGAATCCCAAACACCATCTTGCTCCCATTCCAGATTCAGCACCATCTTCCGAAGTATTAAAACGGAGAGATTTCTGATATGTAAAATCTGTTCGGTGGCTTTGGTAGGAATGATTCATAAGGGAGGTTTTGTGCTCCTGGACGACTGTTATCACTTCTTTCAGCTTCCTTTTGACTTTTCTTCTTTGAGAGATTGTTCACAGAAACCAAAGTACATGTAGTTTCTCCCTCACCATGGCTTCTGGAAACAAAGCTCTGCCCTTCTGTGCTGGCTTCCTAGCCCTGCCTAAACTCACAATGAGGAAGCATGTGACACAAACAAACAGCAGTGCTATTAGTTCTGTTCCCTCCGGCTGGCAAGAAAACATTCAATTGTAATCTCACTAATAGCTGTTTTTCCTTAAATATTGTAATTTTCTGAGCCTCTAATAAGTCATCAATAATTTTGTCCGTTTTCTGCCGTTTGTGTTTATATTTGTAGCTGTTCATAATTGTGGGCTATTATGACAACGGGATTTTTGAACAATCGTGGCGCATGAAATCCTCGCCTTCCTCTCGAACCAGCTGCCTACACAATGCCAACAGCATCACGTGGGGCTGTTCTGTAACATGCACATTTGTCCTAAATTTTGAAGTTTAATGGTCTTCCTCTAACCATCTCCAGCAACGTTCCTTTAAAAATACATAGCAGTATCTGTGCTCCTCAATTTGAATATTAAATGAGAGTAAAATACAATTAATTTAAGTTTGAAACAGAGATGTTATGTTGGCACAATGAGTCAACATAAAGGAAAAGAACAGGTGGTAATACACCATAATAACACTTCTGGATATTTTGCTGAAATTCTCTTGATGCCCAAATGTGCATTCTCGGCAGGCGTGTTCACTTCGTGGGCGATTCTCGCAAACTGTTAGAGAGGGGCTGCCCCTGCCAGTGCAGTGTGCTCCCTTTTGTAATTGCAGCATCTGATTTCATCCATTGGACCCTCTCTCTGCTCGTCCCTGGGATGGACTTGTACCCTACGTGTGCCATAAATCGTCCTTTTTGGCGTACTCTGCCGTCTCACTATTTTTATTAAGCAAGATTACTTTTTAAGAGGAAAGGATAAGCTATGCGGGACCTCTGCCAAGTCAAAGGAGTGGAAGGCATGTGGATAAACCGTTTGTGAGTGACTGAAATTGCTCCCAATACATTATTTTGGTAATGGTGCTCAAATGTTAAAATATTAACTTTCCTATAAGAGGAAAAGATATTTCTACTAAGATATTTCTCTAAACAATCTTAACATAATTTTAACTGGATTTTGATTATGAAATTTCTTTATAATAGACAATCAGTTAAATAGGGTCAATTATTATATGATTTCAACCCTTAGTTATAAAACCACATTCTTTCAGAAAACCCTAGCTATTTCCATTAAGAAAGGACCCAAAGACAGATTAAGTTACTTCCTAAATTGGAAATAAGAGAGGAAACCGTTTTGTCATCACATGTATACAACGAAAAAGTCTTAAATACTACATCATAACTGTGATCTTCTCTCCATTAGAAAGGCTCACCCTCAATTCTGAAAGGCAGAATGCGAGAATGGGAGTAATTTTCACTTTTAACATCAAGAACAGTGAATCTCATAGTCTTTGGGTCTAAAAATACCTTATATGGTCAGACCAAAAAATGTGGACTATTATCTCAGTGTTCCCCTCTTGCTATAATAAAAATAAAAGACCACATTATAATAGAATTAGTGGGAACCCCTGCAGCTTTGTATTTGTTGCCTTGAGGAACTACCTAATTTATGTACCCATCATAAGAACACTGTTCTTTCCCACTAGAAACATGGGTAGTTGGCACTGACTTTGAATATTAATAATGTAAAGGACCAATCCTGGCTAAGGAAGCGCTCTGGAGACCTCCCTTCTTTAAATCCACTGGTCTTAAAACCACGTAAGTTCCTATAGTAAACGTGGGAAATAATTAGGAAAAGGTACCTAGGGTCAAGAAGATAGAAAAAAAGGAGTCAGATGGGTGATAGCATAGGCAACTCAAGTTCCTCGAAATAAACCTTCTGGCACAGTGGAAGCTATAGAAGCTAAGGGGCAGACACGAGCCTTGAAGCAGCCCCCCAGCTCACTGCCGGGTCTTGGGTAGGGTGAAGGAAATCACACGTGTCTTCCAATGCACAAGAGTCGCTGTCACAATCATAAGGGAGAGTGTGATCACTTTCTGAACGCCTCCTCTGTGAAATTTCATCTCGCAAAGCAAGTACTGTAAAGTACTGTCGTGGCTCAGTGATTAACGAATCCGACTAGGAACCATGAGGTTGCAGGTTAGATCCCTGGCCTTGCTCAGTGGGTTAAGGGTCTGCCGTTGCCGTGAGCTGTGGTGTAGGTTGCAGACGCGGCTCGGATTCCGTGTTGCTGTGGCTATGGTGTAGGCCGGCTGCTACAGCTCCTGTTAGACCCCCAGCCTGGGAACCTCTATACGCCACAGGGTGCGGCCCTAGATAAGGCAAAAAGACAAAAAAAAAAGTATCTACAAGTATTAAGCAGAACAAGTAAGTTATATAGAAGTGTTCTTAAAAGCATAACAGACGATACACATTATAGATGTTGAAAGACAGTCACGATGTATAGATACTTATAGGTGTACACAGATTTGAAGTTTTCTGCTTCTTGCGTGCTTCCCTGGACCTGATGAGAGGGGTAAAGGTCTCTATCAAGGACCCAGTAGGAGATTAGCCCATCACCAATGCAATCCAGCATTCTCCATCACCTAAAGCTGCACCTGCATAATCGATTCAGTGACTAAACTTTAATGATAATGCTTGTCTAATTTCTCTTTGTGAGAAAGAAACTCTAGATGGTGACAATGACAATCTAGTCCCTGGCTTAGAAATCCGGCATCAATCCTGCTTCTTCGCTGAGGTGGGCTACATCGACGTACTGACCTCTTTTCTCCACGGTTCCCATCCTCCTTAAGATCTTCCGGGCCACTCACGCTACGGCAGAGATGCAAAGCATCTCAAGGGCTCCCCCCCACAGCATGGTCCTCAGTCATATCACAACAGTCCACAGGGAAGAAAATACCAGGCGTCTGGCCCCATTTAATCCAGCCGAGAAACATGGCACAGGTGGGACTGAATAACATGCTCTCTGTGGTCCTCAGGGAAAGGCTAAGGGCAGAAACACTTTCTTAAATTTGAGGTTCATTTAGCAAAGGGCAGAGGGATGACAAAAGAGGTTATCAAAGAAGCGCTGAAGAGAGGTGTGGACACTTTTCAAAATATTTCTGGCATTTTTTTAGTCTTCAGGGTCACACTGGCCACAGTAAGCAATGACGTAATTCTGGCTGGGATGTGGGAGAGTCCTTCCAAAACTAACTACTCTAGATAAACTCTGCAACAAAGGAACTACCGCGCTATTTATAACACAGAAATAAAGGAGTATAAAACTACGTCAAAGTCCCCTGGTTCTTATGAGGCCTATTCTCAGCCTCAGGTCTAGGGTCTGAAGAGCTCACCCAACATCCTCAGAAGCCATTTCTCTAGGTTGCAGATATTTTCTCAAATCATGTTGATCCACTCCATTTTGCATCTTTTCTTACCTGTTTTTGCTCTTCTCCTAAACCATCCCACATCGAAGCCACGATTTTGGAGACTTCACCAAAGGTAGCATTTGGATTTTGGCCCTTGATGGCAGCCTGAGTATCACGGAAGAATAATGCGTAGGCAGACACAGGCTTCTGGGGCTCATTAGGGTCCTTCTTCTTCTTCTTTTTGGGGGTTTTTGGTTTCTTCCCCATGTCAGAGGCAGGCCGCTTCTCTCCACCATTGATCTGCAACAAAACAAAATCTGAATTATAGAAGAACTAAGAAAATTTGGGGACAAATCATGTTGCTCTCTTTTGAGACTTCTACATCACACCAACACAGACGATCCTAAGGGATACTTGGTTTTGTTGTTGATGTTTTTCAAGTAAAACTTCATATTTCATATAATTTTCATATTCATCTTTTTCAAGCCTAATGTATATAGCTTTAAAATAATTTTATTGCCACTCTTTATAATACCACTGTACTGTTAGATATTACCCTTTAACTCCCGGAACTTTTCCTCTTTCTCATTCAGGAAGCTGAATGACAAGCAGCATTATGACTGTGACAGCAGCAGCTTCCTTGTGTAGTAACTCTGTTGTACGAACAATCTAACCTGTTTCCTTCTGAGTTAATCCTTTTCCTCCTAATTACGATTTTCAAATGGTGATGTGTAACATGCCCAATGAATAAAGTTGAATGGCTTCTGGTGTTGCACTTATGTCTACAGGATGCTGCTCAGAAGGCCAAGCAATGCTCATGGCTTGGAGAATGGCATAGTCTAGACCCTAGGAAGTGCTGTCCAACAGAAATTTCTGCGATGAGGCTGAGGTCACTGAGGGCCACATTGCTAAATCCAAGGGACTTGGATTTAGTCTTCCCCTGACCTGATTTCTCACTGTGAGCGTCCTCTCTTCCAGAGGTTTTGGGACATTACAGACTCTGGGTTTTATGCCTACCTCACTGTCCTCACCGTTCATTTCTAGGCCCGTCCTCCTCCACCGGCTCATTAAATGGTAGTGCTCCTGATGTTTTTTGCTGTAGACTGTTTTCTCTTACAAGACTGTACTTAGGGAGTCTCGTAAGGTGCAGGATTTCCACTACCATTTGGGGGTGGATAAGTGGCAAATTCATTTCTTCTGAACTTTGAATGCATGGAAACAACCGTTATTTATTTTTATGATTTTTATTTTTTCCATTATAGTTGATTTAAGGTATTCTGTCAATTGCTATTTACATTTTTATTTGCAAGTCTTAAAGATATCTCAAACTTGAGTCAAGATTTTCACTTGTGTAGTTCCATGTACTTCCCTTTGTAGCACATATAAAAATTGTAATTACACAATAATTCATGTATTTAGATGTTCTCTTGTTCGAGTCGAACCACCACGAGAGCCAGTCCACATCTGATTTTACTCACCAGCATTTATTATGGTTCTTGACACAAAGTAAGTGCTTAACGTTTGTTAAGACAGTAATAAAAATAATAACAAAATGTAATGTGATTCAAGGAATGAATGAATGAAAGAACAAATGGTTTATGTTACAGCAAATCAACCTTCATTAATTTCATAGAGTCCTTCAGGACAGTAGATAAATATGTGGTAATACAGAAAAAAATGGACAGATTTTTGAAGAGTATTTGATATGCTAATAGTTACTGGGTTACAGGCCAAGTCTTCATGATTTTCTTCTTTATATTTTCTATAATTTCCAAATATTCTAAGCATAACCATTCCTATATTCAAAATAATAAAATATCAAGAAGTAAAATAAAAGAATTCAAGAAAGGCTACAACGGGAGTTCCTGTCATGACACAGCAGAAATGAATCCGACTAGGAACCATGAAGTTGTGGGTTCGATCCCTGGCCTCGATCAGTGGGTTAAGCATCTGGTGTTGCTGTGGCTGTGGCATAGGCCAGCGGCTACAGCTCTGATTAGACTTCTAGCTTGGGAACCTCCATATACCGCGAGTGCGGCCCTAAAAAGCAAAAAAGAAAAAGAAAGACTATAATGAAGAATACTAAAAATGAAGTGATCATGATATTGGAGGTCACATTTCATCAAGCACTGGGAATATTCAGACACAGGGAACAAAGCATAGGGAAAGGAATGCTTATGCATGTGGAATATTTACCTGGGCTCATTTTACTTTTCATTTTAAATTTTAATTGAAAAATTAATGATCTGACACACTGAAATCTCCATGATTGCAGATTATATCAATCTTTTTGGAAAATAATCAAATGTCAATTATAGAGATAAATTTCCTATGATTCAATGTAAATGTTTTTATTAAAAGGTTTACCCAAATTACTTTCTCTCTTCCATTGTCCAAAATTGTGTTTGAACTGCTGACATTTATTTATTTATTCCTTTATTTATTGCTTTTTATGTCCACACCCGCGGCATGTGGAAATTCCCAGGTGAGAGGTTGAATCTGAGCTACAGCTGCCGGCCTACACCACAGCCACAGCAATTCAGGATCCGAGCTGCGTCTGCGACCTACACCACAGCTCACAGAAATGCCAGTCCTTAACCCACTGAGCGAGGCCAGGGCTCGAACCTGAGTCCTCACAGATGCTAGTCAGGTTCACTAACTGCTGAGCCACGACGGGAACTCCCCGCCTCTGTATTTTCAAGGCTCAACAGACATCATTTATGCATTACAGAGTGTCACCTGAGGCTTCAATCGTATCTCTGAGTGCGTACCTGAAAGGCACTTAGCACACACTAAGCTGTGAAGCTGGGGTGTCGTCCCCCATTAAGGCCAGACTATAGTGTCAGTCTCATGACATTATATCAGCTTTATCTTTGCAGTGCCGGAAATGAGAGCATACTGATTGCTGTCCTTTTTAAATACTCATGGTTGACCTCAGTTTGAATTATCTGCCAGGCAAGAAAACTGGAGTCTGAGTGGACCAGCCTGTAGGATACACATAAAATAGTCATTTCTCAAGATTCACTGCCTGTCCTTGAGTAATTAAGTTGCTAAAACTATACTCTTGGATCATAATATTCTGACCACTTATAAAACTGTCCTCACAGAACTGAGCTATGATTTAAGATAATGCCCTTTCACCAAAAACTGATATAAGAGGAAAAAACAAAAATAAAAATTACATATGAAAGTTCTTTTTTTTTTTTTTTTACATAGAGTATTCTTTGAAGGGAATCTTTTTATCTTACTCGGTATTCTTTTTATAAAGACCTGCGGAAGTGAACAGTGTCTGCTTTTAGGACGCAGTACGACGGGATGTGGGTCCCAGCTGTGGTTTGATGTCTAGTGCATCCACGCATGTGGGCAGTGCTGGATGAAGTGAAGGCTTCTGCCATGTGAGTACCAGGCATTATCTCCTGATATTCGGGTGTCTTATTTTTTATTTGGCATTTTGCTTGTGTTTGGGAAGGTAGAGAAGTGAGCTGCTATTTTAGATTCTGTATAGTGAACTGGGAATTTGTCAGGCTTACTTTCTGGAGGTAGTTTCATCACATGTTTGAAAACGCACGGTCATTTCTCATGTGCAAAGCCTCCCTAAAGAAAGATATGCTGCTATAATTTGGATACACTTACAAGCTGGGAATGGACTGCATTTTGAAAGACACCTGGCTTTTCTGACCATCAACTACTTGGAATGAACACAACGATGATGAATACAGTTGTGGTGGAAAAATTAGCTAAATGGATTTGTAATATGTCCTGGACCTTAATTTTGAGTATTGTCTGGATCGTGAATTCTTACTTAGATGGATGAAAGCTTATAATTTTATGTCCTAATTTTCTAACAGACTCTGATTTCTGAATTTTCTGGAAAGATGGGATGTTTTCTACGGCGTCTGAAAGAGTAATAATTAGCCAAATGCAGCTATGAAGCATGTTTGGCTAGAGCAACTGAGGGACAGAATTTTTTTTTAAATTTTAATTAGTCAAATTGAAATGTACACAATCATGCTGGCTAAAGGCTACTCTATTAAACTGTACAGCATTGTGTATTGGGCATTGTTTGAGAGGACAATATTTTTAGGGTTCGAAGACTTGAGTTAAATTTAATTCCAAATCATAATCTTTACAATACAGAAGGAACCACATAATGCTAAAATATACAGTGACAAGCACACTCAAAGTAAAGACAGGTCTTGTTAGTTCCCACCCTCACACAATCAGCATGGGTCTGTTTTCTCTTTTTTCTTTTCAGGGCTACACCTGTGGCATATGGAAGTTCCCAGGCTGGGAGTCGAATCAGAGCTATAGATGTCAGCCACAGCCACAGCAACAGGGATCCGAGCTGCATCTGCGACCTACACCATAGCTCACTGCCATGCCAGATCCTTAATCCACTGAGTGAGGCCAGGGATTGAACCCACGTCCTCAGGGGTCCTAGTCGGTCGGGTTCGTTACTGCTGAGCCATAATGGGAATGCCTTAACTGCTTTCTTAAGTAACTACTCTGTTCTGATCTTTCTTACTACAGTCTAGGAATTTTAATTCTATGTAGAAAGAAGTTCTCTGTATATCACAAGGCCAGGGATTGAACCTGCATCCTCGTGGATACCAGTTGGGTTTGTTTCTGCTGCGCCACCATGGGAACTCCAGCATAGGGTCTTATATGCAGTGATCATCACATTTCCCCATCCCTGTGTTCTACAGCACTGGGCAAAGGCTCAGAAGCACAAGGAAAGCACATATAAAAATTGCATGAAAATCACAGCAACTAAGAACATGGCTGAGTTCGGGTCCCAATTGTAATCCTGATTACCTACAGACTTATTTCATATTCAATTAAAGCACTAATGAATAAACAAACATACACAAATACATGAAGATACTGCTTTCACATAAGCTTTACACAGATGCATGTACTTCACGTAACTTACTTGCAGACATAGATTTATTTCCAAAATCCCTAGGGGTGTCCTTATGCTTCTGGTAATCCACCTCCTGTCATGTCTTATTGCTTAATTACAGTGATGTATTTAACTTATTTATCACAAGAAAACAATAATTTTTCACTCTAAAAAAGCATGTGTTAATGGTATTACTGAGATAATACTTCTTAAGAACACAGAGCACAGGAGTTAAGACTCTCAAGGAAAGAGAATCACTGATATTGAAATGTCCCTGGAGAAGTTAGAAACGTCTATGAGCATATTTAAAATAAACTGCCGCAGTCCCAAAGCCTTTAATGGAGCTAGGAGAGCTGTTTAATGCACACTATCTTGCAGTAATCGCTGTAGTTTAAAATAGATTTTAATCAAGCACCATCTGCATAATAGGCTGAACAAACAACATAGAACTCCACTTATAACTCTTATCATATAAAGTAAATATTATAAAATCTTCACCATAGAAACAGGGCACATCACAGCACTTTTTGTGATGGTACTGTTTCTGGAAGTGAAAAATTTTGCTACTTAAATTCATTCTCTCTTTTCTGTCTCAACTATGCCATCTAAAATCCCCTTTTGAGCATAAATTTAAATAAGCACAGGAAGTAAGTCATCTAGTTACTATGAAGTCAGCAAGGCTGTAATACCTCTCTCATTTTACAATCAGGTTTATTATTTTCATTAATAATAACAGTACCTTCAATGACTCAAAACAGCAATTAGAGAAAACCATATATGAAATGGTGTACTCTTGAAATGATTCACAAGTGCAGGACTTTGTATCAGTATCATGGTCTGGGAAGAAAATGCATTTTTTAGGATTCTTGATTCTGCCAAACATAACTGTGCATTGTTTTAGGATGGGGTTAGCAAAAACACTCAGTGGCCTTATGTAAGGTAAGAAATTTGGGCTACTGTCCAGAAAAATCACTTTAAAGTGAAGTGAATATTTGACTGTAATTATATACACCTGTTATACTTATCAGTTTTGTCAGATTCATGTGTTCTTTTCTAAATTTGCCACTCTAGGGCAATGTTTACTTCTTGAGGGTTTCTCCAGCCTTACAAAGAAGGCACAAGTGCTGAGATAGGCTTTTGATGAATAAAATGCCAGGGCCTATGTATAGTCTTGCTGGAATTTTATTCCATGACTTAATCAAGAGTACTCAGTCATCTAGGGTATAGATCATCTAAGGATAAATACACCTTGAAAGTACCATATCCTAGTTTGATTTAATTGCTTAAGTGGATTTTAGAACCAGTTATTTGCAATGGAGTACTAACTGGCTATTCCACCTTATTTTACTAGTTTCTTCAGAACTACTTTGTTAAGCTCAGCCTCAATCAATGAGATACTTTTTTCCCCTTCTCTTTTTTGGCTGCCCTGTGGCATATGGAGTTCCCAGGCAAGGGATCAGATCCGAGCTACAGCAGTGATCTAAGCTGCAGCTATGGCAATGCCAGATCCTTAACCCACTGTGTCAGGCCTGGGATCTAACCTGCAACCCAGGGCTCCCAAGATGCCACCAGTCCCATTGTGCCACCATGGGAACTCCTGAGATACTTTATTTTTGATAAACGAGTATATATTTTCTCAGTTTCTGGGATCTAAGAAATTCTTTAAAAGTAACATGCATACTATATTGTGTGAAGTGTTTAACAACTGTATCCATGTGGAAGTACCAGACCTTCAAGACCCAATTTTAAATATTCTGCCCTAATGTTAGATAATGTGACCTGACATTTGGTTCCAACACTGCATGATTGCACTTAATGTTTACAGAAAGCTGTCTGCTTATCATTTTACTTTATTCCAGGAATCTTCTAGTCTTCAGAAGTGTGGTAAATGAAAAGTACGTTTCTAAAGGCTTTTTATTTTTTTGCTTTTAAGGGCCGTACCCACGGCATATGAAAGTTCCCAGGCTAGGAACAGCCACAGCAACATCAGATCTGAGCTGCGTCTGTGACCTACACCACAGCTCACGGCAATGCTGGATCCCCAACCCACTGAGCAAGGCCAGGGATCGAACCCACAGCCTCATAGTTCCTAGTCGGATTCGTTTCTGCTGAGCCATGACGGGAACTCCCTAAAGGCTTTTTAAACATCCTATTTTCTTTAAGGAAAAAAAACCCTCTTTTTGTCCAGTTATACACATACATTGATGAACAAGCAAATTAGTACAAAAACTCTTAAATGCAAAAAAAGTAAGTGAAAGCAGGGACCCAGAGAGGTAAGCAGAGTACTGGCACCAACTTTCATCTTGAAGATAGTTGCTAAAACTTGTGAAATTGAGTAAAAGCCGCAGTAAATAGAAGACAAAAGCCCATGGCTGACCAACACAAGTGGATGTTTAATGAGAGGTTCCTATCAAGTCTGGACAGAAAAGAACTGACTTTCAGGGCAAGGGTGAAGTAAAATGATTTCCCTTATATTTCCCCTCCTGAGACCTGCCAGGATGGTACTGAGTGAGAGGGAAGAACACCTTTTGTGATAATTTATAAACAGAAGCCAGCATTTGTAAGGGTTTACAGCTTGAATGCACACAACTTGGGTGATCCGAAAACTTTTAAGTCCAAAGTGGTTCTAGATTGTGACCGTCTAAGATGCTTGGCAGAAATAAACACAAATCATCTTTAGAGGAGTCTACTTTCAAACTAGGTCTAACAGAATTCTCAAAAAATTCTGATGAATATCTGCTTTTACTCCAAAAGCAAAAAAGTAAAATGGAACAAGGCATTAAAACTAAGAGCCAGCGGCAACAATAGAATCAGACTCCCAAAGGCTTCACATACTGGAATTAGCAGATGCTTAAAGGAAAAACAGATTAAATCTATGGATAAAGAGGAAGCATTTAAAAATAAGTCCAAACAGATTTGAGAAAGAACCCAATAAAACCAGAAATACAAAACAACTGAAATTAAAACCTCAATATACCAGATTTAACTTCAGATTTGATACAACTAAAAACTGAATTATGAACTGGGAAACTGATATAAATAAATTAATCAGAATGTAATGCAGAGCAACAAGGAAACAAAAAAATATGAAAGAAAAGAGTCATGGAGGATAGAATGAGAAAGTCCAGCATTTGTCTTGTCAGAATTATAGAATGAGAAGGGAACAAGGGGGTAGAGGAGATACATGAAAAATTCCCAGAACTGATGAAAACCAGCAATATTTACATTTGGGAGAAATTTAAAGAAACCCATATACTACACAATGAAGCTGCAGGACACCAAAGGCAAGAGAAGATCTTAAAACTGGTCAGAGAATACAGGCAGATTGCTTTCAAAGGAAAGACAGTTAGGAAGTAAAAGTCTTAAAAGCAATAATGAGAATCAGGATTCAGTGGAGTAACATACCATCTTTAAAAAGAAAGATGAGAATTACTGTCAATCTATATTACTTTCCTTGTGAAAATCCTTTTTAAGGCAATCATGTTCCTAATAGATCCTCATGAGAGAAAATGTAAAAGGCATAGGGAAAATGACATCAGATGAAAAACATATTTTACATAGGAGTAAGTCTAAAGAAAAAGGACTGTAAAAACAATAAAATAGTATTTCATGGAGTTTATTAAATTACATTTAATTTAAATGTTAAATGTTTATAAAGAAACAACAGTAATAACTGTTCCCATACAAACTGAAAGGAGGGTGTTTGGGGCTGAAATAATCCAAGAAGGGTAAAGATACTGATCAATGTTAGATTTCACTCGTTTGTATGTCAGAGGTGGATACCAAATGAAGACAAAGAGTATAAAATTTCCAGTCTTAACGTAGAAAATAATGGAATGAGAAAAGTGAGAATAATCTTAAGGAAGGTAAGAAAGAGAAAGAAACATAGAACATATGTGGGACAAATAGAAAGCAACATACTTAAATGCAGAAATAAACCCAAATGTTTTAGTACTTACATGGAATATAAATTAAATCAGTTTTATCTGAAAGTGAAAGATTATCATCTAACTATAGATAGTGATATATATACCACTGACGAGAAACACATATAAAACCTAAAGATACTTTCAACAGAAAAGTTGAAAGTAACAGGATGGAAAAATATATACTGTGATTCTTTGTCCATAATTTCCTTAAAGGGTAAACTGTGCTAAAAAATACAGCTGTAATGCCAGACACTTTAAGTGTCTTCAAGAATCTGTTGTGTTACACGGGCTGGATTATAGGCTTAGAACCACAAGCTACCCGAGTTTATATTTCTTTGATGTTTGACTGTATGTCTAGTTTATGACTTCAGGCTGTCAACACAGCTCCATAGCAATCAGAACCATGGGGAGTGTTTATAAGGCGATAATTTATTTTACTGGTGTATTTACAATATTTCTCTGTGTCAAAACAAAGTTATTTCATTTAATTGTTCAATTAGATAAACTGGAATTAATATGCAATTGCTTAAGAGAGTACCAAGTGTTAAGAGGGAAGCTTTCTCAAAAGCTTCTTTTTCGGGTATGAGACTAAATACTCCTTTTTTTTTTTTTTTTTTAGTTCTCTTGTTAGAAATGATCTAAATGATCCTTTGACTTTATGCTACTTTATGTTTTACTGGAGCTCTTGCAGTACAACATCCCACATAAATCCTGCTCATACATAAAGGAAAAATTCCAGTTTAATCATTAGCTGGGATGAAGAATGCTTGGGTGTTTTCAGAGGACATTTTTAGCCATTTAATAAGTTGAATACATGGACAGGAGGCTTTTGAACTGTAGGGAAGCTAGAGACCAGCGTGTAGAGCTGGAATGGAAGGGTGGATTTTGTTGAGATGGAAAATGCACTTTAAACATAAACTTGAGAATGTTTGTGCAGACCAAAAGCCATTTTAATGAGGGCATTCTTGAGAAATCCGTTCCTAAGCCTTCAGACATTGCTTATTCAAGAACATACCACTACAGAGTATAAATTCCACTACACAATGCTTACATAATCATTAATAATGAGCTATAAATTATTTCAGGATATGGATACACAGTGATTGGATAGGATACCCACTGGCAAAGTTTCCTACCAGCCTAGAAACTCAGAGCATACAAACTCATGCCTCAGCAAAATTCTAAGATATGGACCTTATGCATCAATAAAAAAATGGCAGAATTTGTTCATGTCAATTCTATGAATTTCTGGTGTCTATACGGTCTGTACTCATATTAAATTGAGGAGTATGTTAAATGCTACCGTAAGTAAGAATAATCTTGCATAAAATTTACTGTCAGAAGACATTACAAATTTTTCATTAATTTCCTGAAATGTCAGCAATAAATACTGATAAAGCTATAATCCAGATGCAGAAATTGATCTTTACTATGAGCAGAACATTAATCTTTCCCTTTGTAATAGAGTACGTATCTCCTGTGTTTAGGAGCGTAACTGGGACTACCCATGCATAATCTGATATCCAAATCGCTGGCCACAGGTTCTTGGGGTTCACATTTATACTCACTGGCAGGAGGTACCATTAGAATAACACACATTTTCCTAAAAGTGTACTTTGCCCTCTAAATGATCAGCTAAACGTTAGGCTTTCGCCAGCCCAATAAACAATGTCTGTCCTATCAGTGAGTCTCCTCCTCCTTTTTCGCTTCCCTCCTGAGGCCGGCTGAGGGGGGGGTCAGCCAGGATGCTGCTACCTCGCTGTGTGGCCGTGCTAAACCGCACCGGGATTTGCGTCAGCGGGGACCTAAGACAGCAGAAGACATGGAAACGACTGAAGGAAGAAGTTTATACTCACACAAACCTGGAACAGGAAGCCTGGCATGCGCCATGTAGGGTGGTCAGGAGCAGAGACCGGGAGGGGGCAGAGCGTGGCCTGGCGCCTTTACTGGGGTTTTCCTGGGAAGGGGGGGGCCGGGCAGGGTAGGTATGCTGAGTGAACTTACAATTGGAGTGTTTGGACAATTTTGGAGTGCTTGTGGCTACAGAGGTGGTCCCTAGTGGTCCACACCTGGTCCTGGGGGGCTTTAGGGCAGGGGCGGTGTGGGCTGCGAGAGCTCGGTCGCGGAGGAGCCTGGGATGCGGGTGCTGATCAGTGATGTGCTCTCAGGGTAGTTGCTATCTCTAGGAATTAGCTATCCTGCTAGTCTTCCCAGGATCAAGACCCCAAATGCCAGAGTATCAAGAATACTGAAAATAATGAAATACAGTCAATATGGCAGCTCTGTCTTTGTCATCAGGCTAAATAAATCTATGTGTCACTTTTTATCTGGACTGTTTAAAAAAAAATCAGTGTAGCTAGCTATTGGAAAGTTAGCAATATAGATCAGAATCCCAGGGTACTGCCTTGTGTTTCCCCAAAACAAAACTCTCACAAAAATGAAAACAAAAGGCTGACACAAGTGACGATTCATTAGTGAAATGTAAAAAAGAGGAGGAAGTACACATGTAGCCACCGCGCTTTTCATGGTCACTAGGCACAAGAGTCCTCACTGGGACAAATTTGGAAGATGCTGGACTGATTACCAAGGCAATAAAAAGGTGATTTTGATGTTCTTAAGTGAGACTGTACTCGGTTATGGCCGATATTTGAAAAAGCTGCCTTGAATCCTTTAAAGAACTATCTTTTGTGGCTAATTTTCTAAATTAAGGACAGTTAAGACCCATCTTTTTATACAGATAACTTGACATGATGCAGACAGGTAGACAGATATTCTGGCATGGGGTTAAGAAAAAGTAAGCACCACTGGTGACACACACAGACAACCATATTGGCACGGGGTTAACAAAAGGGAGGTAATGAAACACCAGGCTTCTGCTTCTAGAATGGAGTCATCTAATATCCCTGATCCCTCCTTTCTTCATTCTCGGGATGAAATGTTTGATCTTTCTCTCTCTCACACACACATACACACATACCTGGCCATCGATATAACCCTGGGATGTTGCCTTCTTAAAGTGATTAAATTAAAAACATTTTTTTTCTGAATGAGTGGTGAATTAAGCTTGATTTTGGATGTTGAGTCCTACAAGCTTTATTCTCCCTTACTCACTATGCAGACCATATCCTGTGTGGGTGCAACCTACTTCTATGATTAGTACACCTGCATTTAAAGGCCTCGTTAGGGGAATTCCCATTGTGGCTCAGCAGTAACGAATCTGACTAGTATCTGTGAGGATGCTGGTTCAATCCCTGGCCTCGGTCAGTGGTTTAAGGATCTGGTGTTGCCATGAGCTGTGGTGTAGGTTGCAGATATGGCTCTGATTCAACCCATAGCCTGGGAACTTCCATATGCTCCACATGTGGCCCTAAAAAAAGGAAAAAAAAGTAAAATAAATAAAGGACTTGTCAGGGACTTAAGAATGTAACTGATCAAGCAGGTGATTCCATCCGTTCGGTCCCCCACCAATGCTTCTCATTTGGATGATATAAACTTGCACCCATCATAGGGTGATGATATAAACACCACCCACTACCAAATGTGCCAAAAAATAGTTTTTTTAGGCAACAAGCATTTCCTAAAAGTTGCCTAGTCATACCTTAGAGCTTTCATCACCTTCATCTTCGTGCACAGAACTGGATGGTGAAGGAGTTGCAGACTTGCTTCCCGGAGGAGAAGGTGAGCTGTGGGGGACGCTGTTTCCTGCCATGTTCAAGCCGAGCTGAGCACTTAGCTGGGACTGGTTGATGGTGGTCAGCTGGCCGTGCTGCATCACTCCTGCCTGCTGCCTGATGTCTGCAGGCTGGCCCCTTGGTCTCACAGTTGCCATTGGAGGATGTGAGCTATATGGAGTTCCTTCTGGGTTCCGTATATCTTGCATCTACAAAAAAAGGGATATGGTAATTTTTTATAAAACTTGTTTCTGGAAACATTAAAAAAAATTCCCTAGGCTTTACAAATCCTGTAGGATGCCCTGCTAAAAAGAATCCTAACCGTTTAGGAGAGAATATCACCCAAAAGGTACTGTTACTAAAAGCACAGAATCCGAGAATTCAGTCAACATCATATTTCATTACTCAAGACCTGGTTAATTATATTCACAGTGCTTCTTAACTAATGAAATGCAAACACATATCATTAACAGATATCTATGGTGTAAGTTTTAAAATGTTGACGCTTATTAGAGTGTCAATATTATATAATTATTAGTGATTACAGATTCACAGTAATTCATGAAACCCTATTTCTTTGATTCTCATCAAAAAGGTTGTGAAAGTTAAGCATACTATGGTTCTCAGTTTAATTCTATATAGGCTAGTACTGGTCAAATGATCTATTAACATCCGACTCAGAACACTTACAGGATGGTATTAACCAATTGATTAATTGACTATTGAAATGATTTGACTACACAGTCAGATTTGAAAGTAAAGCTCTAAAGCTGCAAGGTCCCTATATTAATCCATTATGCTGTCTGGGTCACTGCTTTTTAGCCTTAATGAGACTCACTCTTATAATTCAAGCAATGAATTTCGTCTCTGCAAGGATTAGAATTAAAAGCATTGG
The DNA here is from genome assembly GCA_004024745.2 of Catagonus wagneri. Taxonomy (NCBI): domain Eukaryota; kingdom Metazoa; phylum Chordata; class Mammalia; order Artiodactyla; family Tayassuidae; genus Catagonus; species Catagonus wagneri. Next base: position 4,641,137 of record PVHT021183584.1, read on the forward strand.
AGGATGAAGCTCTTTACGTATCTAGAGGTCAGATGTGTTGTGTAAGAGGAGTGCGGTGGATTTCACTTGTTTCTCTGGCATTTTCAAACTTTAAGGGGAATATTTTGTGGTGTTACAGAAGTGGATCAGTTTTGTTCACTCTGAGGGGGCTTGGGGAATTCATGCAGGTAGAGGGTTTATAAAACAAGAGAGAAAAAGGAACGAATCGGAAAAAAGAAGGCAGTTATGGTTGAAGTTATATTTTGGAATGGAAAAACTAAAATTTATGTGATCTTTCTCTGATTCATTAAAAAAAAAAACCCATATAGTGTCAGAATTGCCTAGTAATCACCCATCTGCAAATGTTATCATGACATGGAAACACTGTAAAGGTCAATTAAGTAACTCAGTCATAGGTTTTTCTTCCTCTGGTAATAAAATCAACTTCTACCAATGCTCTCGAGTCATTTTACCAACCTAGTTAGACCATCTGAAACTGAAGTTGTGACTGAAGAGGTGGCCGCCTGTGTTCTCTGTATTAGGTTTACTGTCTCCGCCAGAAGACTTCCTATTAGTCAATATACCTTTCTTTGATGAGACGTTAGGTTGGTTCCATGCTTTTGTACTCACTGCTTTCCTAGTTCAAATCAACGTTGTTTTTTTTTTTCCCCCATAATTTAAACTGTATTTCTCCAGTCCTTCAAAAGTAGCTCCCGGTTCTCCTTTCTATGAAGTCCCTCATTAAGCAGGGATTACTATTCCGTGACACATGTTCGGCAGAGGCCCTAGGGACATGTTCCCAGTCTACAGAAGAGGAGACTGAGGGGCTTGGAATGTCTGCTGAATAAATACATAAACTAATGAATACGGCTCAGAGAGCTTAAATGACTTCCCCAAACCACAGCATCAGAGTTAAAGTCTACTTCTCACAATTCCAGTCTTTGATCCTTCCCACTGTATTAAGCAGCTGATCCAGCATTTTACAAATCCCACAGTTATAGTTAATTAAAGATAATCAGAAACACCTTGTCCAATATTGTCTACCCAAATCAATTTTTTATCTAGCCCATTCATGTTGCCTCTACCCACATATACTAAAATAGTTTTTGTTCCTGCTTAACTCTTCATATAACTTCTATAATCTGATCTTCCTTAGGAAATAACACTAGCTTTCACAGATATCCATCAAGTTGTGCCACTGAATCTCTTTTTACGCCTACAGTCTAATGTTCTGAAGTCCTCTTGTGGTTTTGCTTCTCCTTTTTTTTTCTTCGCTTTTTAGGGCTGCACCTGTGGCATATGGAGGTTCCCAGGCTAGGGGTGGAATCAGGGCTACAGCTGCCAGCCTACACCACAGCTACAGAAACGCAGGATCCAAGCCAAGTCTGCGACCCACACCATAGCTCAGGGCAACACCGGATCCTTAACCCACTGAGCGAGGTCAGGGATTGAACTCGCAACCTCATGGTTCTGAATCAGATTTGTTTCTACTGTGCCAGGATGGGAACCCCCCCTCTTGTGGTTTTTCTTAGACTTTTTAGCATATGGAACAGGTGTGGGCACAGAGTGATAGATGCTTGTAAAGGGGACTGTCCTACACAGGGCAGCTCCCTCTCTCAATCCTGCACCAAATAAAAGACTGGGAACAAGTGCATGTTCCCAGTTTTTTTTCTTGGCCGTGCCTGTGGCATGTGGAAGTTCCCCAGCTAGGGATCGAACTTACACCTCAGTAGCAACCCAGGCCACAAGAGAACTCCAGAGTTCCCAGATTTATGACTATAAATCTCACTTCATAGCACCTATCTCTTCAACAGTCTGTAATCTTTTTGATTGTTTTCTCAAGATAATTAATGTTGTGGATACAACTCAGAGTACTAAAATTTGTATTTCCACATTGGTAATATTAGTGGAAGGAGGTCGGCATGGCAGAAGAGGGTAATGAATCAGTCTGGGTAAGGACAGTGAAGTACTCAACAGGGTACCACTTTTCAACAGACTCATCATTGGTTCAAAATATTATTTCACCAATGGTGTTAGGCCAGGCAGACAGCAGCTTTAACACTGAATCCAAGAACAAGTGTCCTGTGTAGAGGGTGGCAAGCACAAATTAGAGTGTCCTCATCTCTTTAGCCCTCAGACACACTTAGAAATGGATCTTAACACCTATGGTGACAGTTCTGATTAGGAGTTTTTCCATTTCACCTTGCTTTCATAGGAGTCAGTTCAGTATTAATCACCGTCTACTGTATAATATGGAGCAAATTAAACTGGAAGGAGTCTGATTACTGAAAACTAAGAATAAATAGTTAGCTCATGAAAGTAAGCAAACGTTTTGATTACTGGTTTCCTTCTAGAACTACAGTGACTGACTACAGGTCTTAATGTCAAATACAAACCTAACTTGCAAAGTATTATTTCCTGTTGCTCTCTAGTATTTTCAACTTATCCTGAATAATTCACTTAAGTCATGTTAACTGCTGTTCTGATTCCTCTTGGCTCCTTCATTGACTTCTATTCTTCCTACAACCTTCTGCCTTTAAATGATTCCCAGCATTCTGTTTCTTGAGTCAAATTTCTTCCATCAAGCTGAGATTCATCATGATTTTGTTAATGGGGGCTGTTCTGAATGAAAATGTACAGCTCTGGCCCAGCTTCAGCGCTAACTCTGCTGGACATCCCTACTTGGACACGAAGCTCGCTGAAAACCAAACAAAGTCTTGTTTCTCAGAACTATTGTTGTTGATAGTTCTATTTCTCTTGATCTCACCTTCACCTTCTGTTAACTCTACTCAAAATATTCTAGTAATTTTACAACACTGTGTTAGTTTCAGGACAGTCAAGTGATTCAGTTATACATATATATGAATACATACATTCTTTTTTATATTCTCTTCCACTATACATTATTACAAGATAATGAGTATAGTTCTTTGTGCGTCACAGTAGGTCTCTGTTAGTTATCTACTTGGTTCTTTCCTTTTCTAACAAACTCTCGTGAGTTCCACTGAGTCTACTCTGAAATACCCCCTCATCTGCCCTCCCTCTCACTCCAAGCCATTCTCACGTTTCAGGCCTTCATTACCTCCCCACTTGCAAGAGCTACTGAACTAAAAAGAATGTCTTTACATCCACCCTGAAGAGTCATGTAATACTAATCTTCATGAGCCAAAGATCACAAAACTTCATGCCACTGAAGATTCAAAATAAACTTTATTCCTTATAACTCCTTCGCACACTAGATTGTTCAACCAAACCCAATTAGTTGCTTTTCTTTGTCTGTGTCTCTCTCCCTTGAACATATGTCTATGCTGCTCTTTCAGCATTCACTTTCTGAGCATTTGCTGTTTGAAATTTTGAAAAACAGTTAAATAAAAACATACTTTGCTCATGATCTGTGGTTTGTGCCAAACTCTTACTTATTGAGCCTTATAATTCCCTTTGGGGCAGCCCCATGGCAATGGCTGTTTTGCACAAGCTTACTGAGGATGCTGGAGGTTAAATAGTCTCAGATCTCTCTATTAACAAAGATTAAAGCAGAAATACACTTATTTTACATACTTGTGTTCTTTTCACAATCCACAATTCCATTACCATATTCGCATATCCAAACTCTAAATGTGTTTTAAAGTTGAGTTCAAAAGTCTACACGCTTTAAGAACCTTCTTGTTCTGAACTGCCAAAGCATTCTGCTTGTACTTTCTTTGTGGAACATCACTTTTAAATTTCTTAAACGTGTTATGTACTTTAGATAGTAATCTTGATTTGTACATGACAAACGCATTTTTCAATTGTTCCTGAGATCTCTTTTAAATTAGGTATTCCTAGTATTCAATAAAAAATTCTTGCCTAGTCAGTGTATAAATGAAGAAATGAATACTACAACTATAAACCGACTTTAACCAGTTTGATGATCTTTATTTTTTCCTGTGAACTTCTAGCGTCTCAATATGAAAAGAAAATATGAATGTCTGTTTCCATTTGTGGCTGTACCCTCTGACACTCATTTCCTTTGTTTTTTTTTTGGTCTTTTTAGGACTGTACCTGTGACATATGGAAGTATCCAGGCTAAAGGCTGAATCGGAGCTGCAGCTGCTGGCCTACACCACAGTGACAGCAAGGCTGGATTCTTAACCTACTGAGGGAGGCCAAGCATTGAACACCTGTCCTCATGGATCCTAGTCAGGTTCGGTACTGCTGAGCCACGACAGGAACTCCTGACACTCTATTTACTTTTGTCCTAAGGGCCAGGCCTCCACTATTCAGCTGCGTAGCCAAAAAGCTGGCTAACGGGGCACTGTCTCCTTCCTTTGCAGCTCTGTATGGCCATGCGCCCATGTTTTGGCTAATGAAATATAAGTGAAAGTATTGTGTGGTACTTCTAAGAAAACTCCTTGAAGGATGAGCTCCCCTTCATTCATTATTTTCTGGTGGCTAAAATGTGGGTGTAGTGGTGAGAGCTCAGGAAAATGTCTTGGACCACTAGGCAGCACCCTTAGGATGTTGGAGGCACAAAAAAGAAGCCCAAGTGTCTGATTATCATGGAACCACGAGACCTTGGGCATTTACTGTGAGGGTCTTCAACGTGAAAGGGAAGTAAATGTCTTTTTAGTCATTCTGAGATTCCTGTTACACGTAGCGGAACTAATCTTGACTGATACACCCTAATAGATAATAAACTCAAAAAAGCAGGGATAGGATCTACTTTGCTCATCACTGTAGCCCTAGTGTCTAGTATAGATCTTGGCACACAGTAGGTACTCAAAACATATTTTTTTAATTCCACTAAATAGATGCTCAGGTACATTTAGGACTGATGACTGGATTCACATAAATAGTATTACAAATCCTTGATCTCTTGGGAACTCTATTTGCCAAATTCTCAGGACTCAAATGTCTCAGGATACTTTCTGTTTTTGTTTTATTTTTTTTTTGCTTTTTAGGGCCACACCCACGGCATATGGAGGTTCCCAGGCTAGGGGTCAAATCAGAGCTGTAGCTGCCGGCCTACGCTGCAGTCACAGTAAGGTGGTATCTGAGCCGTGCCTGCAACCTACACCACAGCTTATGGCAACACTGGATCCTTAACCCACTGATTGAGGCCAGGGATCGAACCCACATCCTCATGGATCCTAGTTGGGTTCATTAACAGCTGAGCCACGACAGGAACTTCTCAAGACACTTTCTAATGTGTGTGTGGGTATGTCCCATTTTGTTTATTTCAAGCCCAGAGAACTTCGTTTTCTTCTTGGCTAAAAGTCCTGTGTGTTGTTGACAATTTAGTTTTGAATGGCTCTTACTATTTATCCCCCATCAGGGAAACTCAATCCATTGAAAATGGGTGCTAGATTTGACTTTTTTGAAAACTGGAATGGTTTCCTTAAACTTTACAGATTGTCGTTCAGCACTAATATTGTTATTTAATTATGAGAACTAAAAAATGTCAATTAAAGTAATGGAGGAGGATTATGATGATGAAGAGAAGATTTCAATTGAGTTCTTTTTCCAATTAACAGAAAGCAAAAGCTCAGTTAAAATCAGTTAGGAAACCAAAGCAGATATCATGTTCTCCCTCCAGACCTGCCTTGTAATCCAGGGCTTGATGTTAACACCATGTTTCTTTCTCCCCTGGCCCAGTACCTATAGCCTAAGATGTCAGGCTGAAAATAGAGCTCAAGTGGCAAACTTCAGACACAGTGTTTGATAAATTTTTCTTTTTTCTGTTTTTTTTTTTTGTTGTTGTTTGTTTTTGCTTTTTCAGGGCTGCACCTGTGGCATATCATTTTTAAAAATGAGTAACATTTTTGGTATACCTAATACCAAAAAAAAAATTCCTTGGAACAAAGTTAGTTGTATTCGTTACTAAAGGGCATTAAAACTGTACACTCGAATGGCACAGAACAACTGAAGGCCTGCATCTCAGTGTTTAAAACTGTGTGTTTCACAATCCTTCAGAGTCTGTTTTCTTCTTTCAAATATCAGTCCAACACGCCAGCCTTGAAAGCTATCATTATCACTGCCTCTAGCAGACAATCCATATCAAAACAGTTCTACACATAAAACTCTAACGATGTCTTGGCTCGCTCTGCTCTGATCCAGCTGTTTGAGTGAATAGCAGTTGGTGAACAGAGCCTGGAACACAGGGAGCCCCGAGGCCTTATTTGCTGATGTGGCTTACCAGCTGCTGCTTTCTGTGGGCTTTGCAGGCGAGGCCTGGACGTTTGCCAGTTGCAGCAGGAACCAGAGAACGTGAAGAATCTCTGAAGCCCTTCCATTTACCCCTGTCTGTCAGTATTTGACACCCTTTGCTGTTGAGTGCTTTTCCCAGGGCTATGCAGAGATCCTGCTGGCACAGGCTGTGACAAGTGCCTACTCTCGGTCCCTTTTACACGCACTATCACACACACTGTCCTTGGCATCTAAAGAAAAACTTGAGCCTTGCTCTTGGTACCCCACCAGCCTCGCATGATTAATCAGGCCAGGAAGGGTAAGAGGCTCCATTTTTCTTAGGGATAATGCACTCTAAGGGGCTAAGAGAAGAATGTAAATGTTGATATTATTTAAGTCCCCAATTTGATTACATATTTTTGGCAGGGATTCAATTAATATGTAAATGTATACACCCGAACAAACGCATGGGTAAATTTAATAATCAAATTTTATTTATTATTTTCCTAAATGAATTTCTGAGAGAGCTAAATTATGTTGTCCAAACACATTAAATAAATCATTTCTACATGATCTCCTTGTGTGATCTATTTATTATCTAAAAATGTGTACTTTAAATAAAATTGAACATTTTTTCCTATTAGACTTTTGACTTTGAAGACTGATATTTAATGACAAAAGAGGAGAAATCTGGAAAATACATATGCAGAGCACACGCTGTATTTTTACCAATTAGAAAAAATACAGTTTGAGAGAAAGGTTGGATATTTCTATGAAAATGTATTTTTATCTTTAATATTTGGTCAAAAAATTTGATTGCAACTCTGAAGTTCCAAAAACAAAACTGTTTTTCAATTTAACATTTGGAGTCTACTTTTTTTCCAGAAGACAGTGTGAACAAATAGGGTTCAGATTTCTTTACCATGCGCTAAAATGGAACATTTGTAGGTTAGTAAAGACTGTTGTCACAAAGCTAATTATTACAGAAAAGCAAGAACTCTGGAGAACGATTCATTAGATATTTGCCAAATGGCCAGACGTAGTGCTCTCTACAACTACCATCCTTGGGGAAGACTAAAACCACCGCAAAAACCAGCTGCTCAGACCCCCACGAACTGCCATTAACACCTGCCCATCCTCCTCCCTCAAGCTGGGGTCTACCCCTCATTGCAGCCTCTTCCCTGAATTGGGGCCTTTATTCCTCAAGGGATTTGATACGTTAGAGGAAAATGTCATTGAAAGTTTTAAACATCATGGCTAAAATTTATACTGGCTAACATCGTTTTAAAGTTTTAATTAACTTCAAAGATTTTATTTTAATTAGTTAAGTTTTTGTATGCTCTCTCAGGGATGAACCAAAGATCAAATGTTGAAGAGAGAAGCCACCGAGGGAGGGTGGACCCCAACCCCTGAATGTCCTCAGTGTCCTTGCCAGTCCTCACCCTCCTTGCCAGAACTTGACTTCTATTTCTGCTACATTCTCTGGAGCCAGAAAAAAACATCTTAGTTGCCCTAGTGCATGCATCTGAACTTATTTTTATAAACTGGAAAAGCAATTCCACATCATTTTATTTGATCTCTTTTTCCAGGTTGGAGGCCGTGGGCTGTGGTGGAGAGAACCCTGCTTATAACATCATCAGACTAGTTCTGATTCTACTGAGTTGTCTTACTTTTAACTTCTCTGGCCCTCATTTTCCACCTCTGCAAAATAGGTGGATAACAATTTTTCAACAACAAATATTTACTGAGTGTTTACTCTGTGCCAGACACTGTTCTCGGTACCAGGTAAACAGCAGTGAGCAAACACACTGAAGCCCCTCCCTTATGCCGCTCACTTTCTGGCAGGGGAAGCAGACAATAGATAAGTAAGTGTTAGATGTAGCTTGTTGTAGAGTAACAAGTTTTAAAGAGACCAATAGGAGAGAAATGTACTGACCTAAAATCCTTGCTTTAAAGTGCAATTGTAAAGATTACTTCGAATAAAAACTGCTAAGCTTCTTTGCCAAACCTAAACTTACTTTGTGGTTGTTGTGCATATGCAGTGCCTTCTGCGGAAGAGGCTGATGCTTAGCTTTTGTTACCAACCTTGGGTCACTTTCCCTGACTAGTTCTAGGTCATGGTGAGCCACTGACATGGTTGTGACCAAGCTTTCCAGCAAAAAGCTTGCTTCCATGGAGACCTTCCCTGGGATAAGCTGGGCAGCTCATGTCGCACAGCACAGGGGGTCACTGTGAGAAAGCAAATTACCCAGACAAAGGCCGAACTTATAATGTGGATTTTTAATAGGTCCCTGATCAAGGCTAGTAGGCTAATTGGTAGATACAAGCTTCAAAAAATCTGAATGGATGAGAATACACTGCAGTTTATACATTCTCTCCCCAGACTCTGTACATATAACCTCCTCCTTGGATCATGATGATGGCCAGGAAGTTAGGGGTAGAGGGATGCCTTCTAACTGCACTGCTGGAAAGACATTTTTTAACCCAAATTGAGGCACTTGGGTTTGAGGGCTTCATGCCAACACTACATGTGTCTTACTGTTACTGTTAAACTATCATCATTTCAGTATTTCCAAGCTTGACACTGTGCTTCAGGCAGTCCTTGAATGGGTTCCTCTGCCCAGCGCAAATAAGGGAGACATGCAAATGTACCACAGGCCAGCTTGACTCTTAATTGACCAGGAGTATCTCTCATAATTCCCATTAATGGCAGGATACAAAGGCTCATGAACTGAAATTTCTGCCTTATCTAAAAGGGTTTAGGAGGACCATCTGGTCTACCCTCCGGTCCCCTAAACACCTGAATTAGCGGTTCTTACAAACTTGTTCACCTCTGGTAATAAGAGGCTATGAGTCTGCTTAGGGTCTACCTGTGATCAGAATCAGTGAAGCTCTTTATTTGTATAGGTCATGTTTTCACATCTGCACTACAAAGTGCAGGCAGTGCTTTGTTCATGGGGCTATAATCTTATATAACGTGTACTCAAACATACTAATGTCTATTCACATTTCCTCCGCTTTGATGTTCTCAGAGAAAGGACTGAATAATTTGCCTTATTTTCAGAACTTTCAAAGGACTGTGTGCATTGAAACAAAAAGGACGGATTGGAAGGACAGGTGATAAGAAAACTGGGAAATGCTATCAGACCTGCCCTACGGGAGTGGTGGTTTACCTGTGAAAACTCGCTCTGTGTATTTTCAGTATCACAAGCCCGCTGAAACAGTTTACACTATATTTTAAATATTATATTTAAGCCTGAAAATTTTATGAATTTTATCCTTTCCACTGGAATGTTAACGGAATTCTAGTAAAAGTGGAGATGTCACGTGGAATACTGACTTCTTAACATCAGTTCAGAAAAGTGATATTTAGGTTCAACTGGAGGCTCTTAAGTCATTAGATACACATGACATTCCCTTAAAAGTACATCTCAAGAAGCAAAATTAAAACCTTATATTCTGCTTGGCCCAGATAGCTTCCCTATGCAGAATATTTATAGGTTCCCAACTTATTAGGGACTTGAAGAAAAGTACAATTTTGAATTAGTATGTTATTATGGAAATCTTCCAATAATCCTTTTAATAATATATTATATAACATTAAAATAGCATGAAACCAAGATAGGAAAAGGCTGGAAATCCTTTCCTATTGAGTATAATATTAATAACTTGGTAAAATCAGGCTAGGAAAATTATAATGTCTTTTAGTTCCTTTAAAGTGTCTGACTTGGTAAGTGACCTTAAGCTCCTTTAAAACAATTAAAAGATTCAAATATTTGTCTGACAAAATTTTATAGCACGTTAGGTAATGGGATGAATGCAGTTATATACAGTCCCTATACTTCTGGGTATACCTAATTTAGTTAATATTAACATTACTCACTCATTTATGCTTTTATATACTTTGAGTCATATAAGGTCAAGGTCTCAAAACTAATCATAAAACTACTGACTGCTATTCACGCTAATATAATAACCCTTTCTTTAAAACAACTGCCAATAAATTTCATTATAAAAAGTTATTAAAAGGGTTAAAAACCTATTAAATGTCAAAGAATTTGCCTGACTCAAACTTCTAATAAAGAAAGAGAATAGGCTTTCTTTCTGAATTATTTAAATCTTTACTGACTGTGCATTGAACCATGAAATTAGAAAAGTGTTATTAGAAGTGTTCTCTGGTTTTTATAAAAGTTGGAGCCCAGAATGTATCAAGCCAAGTCTTTAACTAGACTAGTTAAAGCAGTAGGTTTTTAATCCCAAATACATGGCTTCTACTGATATAAAGGTCATAATTAAAACTCTATCCTGTAACTTGACGATAATAAAATTATTACTACAGAAGCACACATGTTCATTTAAAATATATGAGCTACATGTTCCAATTTTAACTTGGACAAATATCTTCAATTTTTTCGATCTTTCAATGTCCACTAACACAGACCCACTTAACCAATAATTAGGTTTTAATGGTGGCTAATTTTAAAGCACTAAAGTTAAGAATTTGAATTCTCTATCATCTACAAGTTCAACATCTACCAAATATATGGTGAAATTAGATAATTATGGTATAGAGTTTAAAAAAATCACAGTTCTGCATGATTATAACCCTAGGTGATGATGGCATAAAGTAAATTTGGGTATCCATTATGAAAAATAGCAAGTACACCTTTCACAGTTTAAATCTATTACTCTGGGAAACTACATTTAGCGTAACCCATTTGAACTAGCCTATACCTAATAAGCAGGTAACTGTCCACAGATCGGTCTCCTCCACTGCCCAGTGCCAGCTTTTGGTAACTGTGGTTCTCTTTTTAATAATACCTAATACTTGTTGAGCCCACCTTATACACCAAACACAGTGCTAAGAAGCTGATATGCACTGCCCTACTTAACCCTCAAAATAACCTGGTGAGAGCATCATGCCTCTAAAGAACCAGAGAGGGGATTCCTCCGTTCTGTAAGTGAATGGACCAGGTGGAATCTGCCTCAGGCTGCCTATCTGACCATGTATCTGACCTGAGGTCTTTAGGGGTCCTTTATAACAAAAGATGGGAAAAGCATCCTGGAGAAGATGTAGCTAGAACCTCGAATGACTGAATTTAATGCACTGATTTCTTGGGAAGGGAATTAAATTTGAAATATTTTCCTGCACATTTACTCTGTGCCTGGTACTACTAAAGGCCCCAGGGGAAACAAAGACAGACAGTTCTGTCCCTGTGCTTGACGAGCTCCCAGGGTAGGGAGACATATTCTAACACTAGTCAGAGGGGATTAATCCCTGCAACCGAAAATACACTACCATAGATCTTCAGAGGAAGGAGTGTGACTTCCAAGCAAGGGACTAATGGCTGACAGATGGTTCTGAAATGTGCAAATGATGCTGCAGCAATGACTTCGTCTGCCTTGCACTGACACTGCAGTGAGTATCACTGAGAATTAAGAGTGCTTTTCAACATAAGAAGACATGGAAAAAGGAAATAAGCAGAATTTACCTCTGAAGGCTATTTTATTGACACTAGACACACCATCCGATTGTTGGAGGGTGATCATATCTGTTGTATTTTCATGGAAGTAATGAGCTGTTTAAGGTAATGTGAGATAAAACTGAACAAAAATAATCATGTAGCTTTTCCACTAAAGTAAAGGATGGTTTTTAAAATTTAGAAATTCAATGCACAATCAAATCATATTTTTTAAAAGTGTGACCAAGTGCAACCTGACAGTTTGATTCCGTTTGGGAATTAGCAATTTGATTTTCAAATGTTTTATCTTCTCAATCTTAGTATGCTTGGAGACTTAGTCTGCAGTTTTAATACTGTAAGTCAGACTATATTCTGAAGTATTAAGCTGTCCTAACTGAAAGGAGCCAATAAAACATACTAACATTTGATGCTATATAAGCAGAGATCAGTTTATCAGCCCCCAAATATGGGCCTAAAAAACTTGGGATTTTTTCACAGGGTTCTAAAAATATTTATGGGCACACAAACACAAACACCAGCCATTTTATTTGGATCTTGACAACATTCATTTCATTAACTAAAAATGTTGCCACATAAATTATGCTTTCACAGAACTTAAGCATTTTGATCAAAACCTTTCTTTCTATTGCTCCACTTGTCAATCAGAGCCATTTACTTGTTAGTGAAGTATGTTACCCAGAAAGAAGAAAGAAGCAAATCACTCTATGAAAGTCTTTCTGTGGGTCTAGGTTGGGCTTGTGGATTGGGCTCTCAGAGACAAAAAGGAAAAGTACAAGGAGCATAAAACAGATTCCATGGGGGCAATGAGCTCTGAGTGGACATCATTTGCTTAAAAAGATTTCCTTTCTCTTTAACAGTAAAAGGCTAAACGGATGCTTGATGGGTTTATGAGAGCTGGTATCAGGAACTCTGAACAGGAAAGAAACACTTCCTACAAATTACATTCAATTTTTGATGACACCTGTTCTCCCTGAAGAAGTGCTGGATGGCTGGGACACTAGGGAGCTGCTGACCTTGAGGCACAGTAAAGGGGGACCCGATGGAAGCTTTTAAGATGGTCTGCAAAGGGTTCATGCACAGAAGGGTGATGGACCCATGTGCTGATGGTAATGGCTCCGATGTGGCGCTGCCCCGACAGGGAGGCTGTCTTAGGATAAGAATTCACTTAAATTAGCAGCAACTCTGAAAAGTCATGCCCATAATCTGGGTAACGTAATTTCAGTAAAATGTCTAAAAATTCCCAGGAAAGGGGGGAGGGTTTCTTTTTAATTTAATGTTTTGGTTTTTTGTTTGCTGAAATTCAGTTAAAAACTGTTCCAGCTGCCTCTGCCCACTTTTTTGCTCCAGAAAAAAGTTAAACTGATTTTATTTATTTTCTTCCTATTAACAACTGTTTTTAAATGAAATGTAACCCATATTCTTTTTATCCTTGAATCTTGAAGGATTTCAAGAGCATGGACTTTCCTCTCAGTAATCATTTTGCAGGTCTGTAGCTGTGGAACGTGGAATAATTGTTTGCTGATCTGTGGACACATCCTTCCCAGTGAACGCTTTTCTGATCTATAAAGTATTATTTGGCAGAAAGAAAAGTAAAATAAAATAAAGTAAGCTGAGAAATTTTCTGATTGAACTCTTGTTAACAGCTAAGGGGAACTTTTTTTTTTTTAAATTAGAAGCTGTACTCAATTTATTATTTTATTACTTTCCCCCTAAATTTTAGTAATAGGACTGATTTAACACTAGAAAAGAACCACTATCACCTTAGATAAAAAGACTAAAATCCTGTTTTTAGGTTAAATCCATATTATAATGATTTAAACAATAAAATCCCACATTGTAAAATAATTTATTTGCATCTAGTTTACAGGGATTTTTGTATGAGAAGGTAGAGTGACATTTTCATCAAGCACTGGTTCAAAAGGAAGGCCTGACAAGAACATAGTTCTGGACAATGGAGGGGATAACTTATTTTAAGATTTGCATCATTACTAAGCTGATTAACCCTAAATGTGTCAATGAATGCTAATAAAAATTTAATTGCAACAAAGTAACTAATAAGAACCACTGTTGTATTAGAATTTAATTTTGGACACAAACAACTTTGATGTTTTCTATGCTTAAGTAACGCCACGAGAGAATCTAAACTCCAACATTACTCCAAAATTATACCCTGCACCCAGAAAAAATGTTAACTTGCAGAACAGCCACTTAGAATAGAACTAGAATCTTACTAATTGGTCAGTTATATATCGATACTTGCAATTCTGCTGTCCTCTTTCCCTCCGATAATAAAATAATCCAAATATCAATGTCAAATTGAATGGCTTTTAAAAGAATGTTAAATATGTGTGCTACTGCAAGGCAAGATATTTCTTGCAAGTTATGAAAAATGCACTTTGCTTATGGGTAAACTGCAGTTTAATGATATGGAAATAAGCTCATGTTTCGTCTGCATTGTATTTATAATTTTGTGTCGAAAACATATTTAATATCTCTACATAATTATATGACCACAGATGACAATCCAATAAATGGCAAAAATCTCAATTACACTGACCAACCGAAGGGAAAGAGAAAAACTTACACCATTAAAGTTTAGAGCCTATTATAAGGGAACAAGAAAGAATATCTATCCAGCAGTTTTAAATTTAAAACCATCTGATCTTTTTTTTCTGCATCTACATTTATAAAAGCTAATGGAATTTTCCAATTACAATTTATTTTCTGTAGGAAAAAAATGCTATTGGAAAAGAAAGAAGTCAGAACCTTTTAAAAGGTGCACTATATCTTATCTCCTCTTTCACAGGCTAGGGGTATTTCAGTTGAAAACTAGACATATTTATAATTTTCATGTCCTTTTTAAAATTAAACAGGCAGAACGCTTTTTTGGGCTTATGCTCCTTCCTTTATTCCCCCAAACGTTCACTGGATGCCCACTATGTGTGACAGGCACTCCAGTGCTGGCCTATGGGGGTGGGGGTACTGACGAGGGGGCATCAGGATGAAGAAGGCTGTCGCCTTTGGTCTCTCAAGGGCATCCTCCTCAGAGAGACTTGCCCTGACCTGCCTATCAAAGTACGGCACAGGTATTCCTCCTTCTTGTTGCAGGCATCTTTTTCAGAGCATGGCTCTAACTATAATTATCCAGGGCAGGGCTCTGCAAACTTTGATATGCATGCAAATCCCCTGGGGAGCTTGCTAAAATGTGATTCTGACCCAGAGAGTCTTGGGAGGGGCCTGAGGTTCAGAGTTTCTGACAAGACCCCAGGTGGTGCCAGTGTGGATGATACGGAAGCCCAATGTGAGTTGGCGGCAGGACACTGGTGTGTTCTGATCGACTCCCCTGAGAGGACTCTGAATTCTGAAGCAGGGTCCTTGGCCTGCCTTGTTTGCTGCCCTATCTCAGTGCCTGACTTAGGAACCCTGAAGAACTGGGCTCAGGGAGGACCATGAAGCAGCAAACTGAACTGCAGAACCAGTAGTAAAGCTCCCAGCTCTCCCAGAGCTATCGTTTGTGGATCGCTTTGCTGGCTTTCATGCCTGGAGATTATGGTATGGAATTACCAACTGAAGATGGGGCACTTTGACTTGTCTTTTCTGTGGGGTAGATGATGAGAAGGTTATTTCTTGCAGGTCCTGGGTTATTATTAATTAACTGGGAATAAGGAGTGGAGGGACCTCCAGTCACCAAGTGTGACAGAGTTCCTTGTCTCATTCAGTCAAATTAACTTAGTTGTCAAAATTTTTAAAAATGTAGGGTAAAACCTTCCTAAAGCAGCTAAAAATTAGTTATTTAGAATTTATTAACATTAATAACTTAGAAAATGACTAAGGGAAAATAAAATAACATTTAATAAAATAAATAATAAAATTTGTGCAGTTCAGCAAAAGCAGTGCTTAGAGGGAAATTTGTACTGCTAAATGCACATATTAGAAAAGGAGAGAGGTCTAAACCAGTACCTTAAACTTTTATCTTAGGAAACCAAGGAAGGGAGAACAATTTAATTCTAAATCTAGCAGAAGAAAATAAGTAATAAAAATTAAAGAGAAATTAATGAAATTGACAACAACAACAAAAAAAACCAGGGAAAAAATCAATAAAGCCAAAAGCTGGTTCTTCCAGAAATCTTTAAAGTTGATAAACCACTAGTCAGGTTGACTGACCAAAAAAGAAAGGACACAAATTACCAATATCAGGAATGAAAGAAAAGTCGTCACCGCTGATCCCAAACACATGAAAGGAAAATGAAGAAATAATACAAAAAACTTTATGCCCACAAATTTGACAATCTCAATAAAACAGAACAATTCCTTGAAATTCAAAAGCTACCGAAACTCCTACAAAGAGAAGCAGATAACCCTAATAACACCATATCGACTGAATAACTGTTCGGGGATCAGCAGCTTCTGAAAAGAAGTCATCAAGCCCAGACCGTCTCCACCAAACATTTAAGAAAGAAAATACATAAATTCTCCACAATATCTCCAAAAATCAGAAGCAGAGGAAACAATGCCCAGCTCATGCTATGAAACCAGAATAACTCTAATGCCAAAACCAGGTAAAAACACTGCAAGGAAACTACAGACCTATAATTCTCATGAACATAAATGTAAAAATCCTCAATAAAATATACATAAATTGCATCTAATAATGCACAGAAAGAATTATATACCATAAACAAGTAGTACTTATCATAGGTGTACAAGACTAATTCAATACTAAAAAAATCTATTGATGTAATCCAATACATAAATACACTAAAGAACAAAAATTGCATGATCATATCAATAGATGCAAAAAAAAACGTGAAAAATTTAAACACATTTATGATAAAAACCCTCAGCAAACTACGAATAGGAGGGAACTTTCTTAACTTCATTTAAAATATTTACAAAAACCCTATAGCTAACATCATACTCAACAGTGAGAGACTGGGTGTTTCCCCCCTAATATCAGAAAAAAGGTAAGGCTGTCTCCTCTCACTACTCCTGTTTCAGACTACACTACAAGTCTTAGGTAATGCAGTACGATAGTAAAAGGAAATAAAACAGCTTGGAAAGGGAGAAATAAATGGTCTCAACTTGCAGGTGCCATGTTGTCTGTGGAGAAAATCCCACAGAATCAATAACAACAGCAACAAAAACCTCTTGAAAGTAACAAGCAAGTATAGTAAGTATTCAGGATATTATTCAGGATATAATGCTTTCCTATATAAACAACAGTGAAAAATAAGAATCTGAAATTTAAAAAATGGCATTTACAATAGTATTCCAAAAATGAAATGCCTAGGCATAAGTGTAACAAAACACGTAGAGCCCCTAGGAATAGAAAACTACAAAACACTTGTAAAAAACACCAAAGAAGATCTAAATAAATGGAAAGACATTCTGTGTTCATGGATTAGAAGACAATTTATTTTTATTTATTTATTTATTTTGCTTTTTAGGGCTGCACCCACAGCATATGGAGGTTCCCAGGCTAGGGGTTGAATCGGAGCTACAGCTGCCAGCCTACACCACAGCCACAGCCACAGCCACAGCCATGCAGGATCCAAGCCACGTCTGCAACCTATACCACAGCTCGCAGCAACGTGGGATCCTTAATCCACTGATCAAAGCCAGGGATCGAACTCGCAACCTCATGGTTATTAGTCTGATCTGTTTCCGCTGCACCACAGTGAGAATTTCAGGACTCAATATTGTTATGATGTCAGTTCCTGTCAACTTGATCTATGGATTCAACACAAGCCCAATCAAATCTCAGTAGCTATTTCATAGTTATCAAAAAACTGGTTCTGGAGTTTACATGAAAAGGTAACAGACCTGGAATAGCCAACATGATACTGAAGAAAATGAGCAAACTTGGAAGAGGCACACTACCTGATTTCAGGACTTTCTTTAAAGCTATAGTAATAAAGACAGCATGGTTTTGGCAAAAGAATAGACACAGATCAGTGGAAAAGAAGAGAGAGCTCAGAAATAGACCCATACAAATGTGGTTACTGATCTCTGGCAAAAGAACTATGGCAATTCACTGGAGAAATACAGTTTTTTTCCAACAAATGAACACATAAAAAAGAACAAAAAAAGTACAAGATTTTTCATTCAGTACAAGAGTGGGAATGTAAAATGTTTCCTCTACTGTGGAAGACAATTTGGCCGTTGCTTACATAACTAAAACTAGTCTTACCATACAATTTAGTGATTACACTCCTAGGTGTACACCCAGCTGATGTGCAAACGTATGTGAACCCAAGAGTCTGCATACCAGTGTTTATAGCACATTTATTCATAATTGCCAAAAAATTCTTCAACTGGCTAATGGATAAACAAATTCGAGTAATCCATATAATGGAATATTATCCGGTGATAGAAAGAAATGTGCTATCAAGCCATGAAAATACATGGATGAATCTTATGTGCATACTGCTAAGTGACAGATGCCAGTCCGGAAAAGCTGCAAGTATGTATAATTACAACTATATAACATCCTGGAAAAAGCAAAACTAGGTAAACATTAGTTGCCAGGCATTCAGAAGGGAGAGGTAGTTAAAAAGGTAAACAAAGAAAAAAATTTAGGATAGTGAAACCATTCTGTATGATAATGTAATGGTGACAATAAGACATTAAGCATTTGTCAAAACCCACAGAACTTTACTGTACAAAAAGTAAACCCTAATGTACACAAGTTAAAAAATATTTAGGAGATTGAGGAGTCCCAGGGTGAAACGCATAACATGACAAAAGGATCTTAATGGATTGTAAATGTGTGAAACAGTCTCATTAAAGGAGATGAGTAATAAGTTACTGACCTATGTGACTTTGGAAATGAATCTAGAAGACTAAAGGTAAAGGAACTGTGTATAAACACTGTAATTTACTCGATAAAGTTGTTAACTCATAAGATGTTGAGGTGATATTTCTAATACCATGATACATGTTTCCTGAAATGAATGATGAGGAGGTAAATGGACAGTGGACGATGGTGGTCAGGTTTCTCACCGCGGATGTGAGAGGTTACAGATAAGCAAGGGCAGAAGGCTACATGGCAGTGAATTACAATTGAAGACATCAGTGTGAATTAATATTCAGCCGCAAAGAGACACAAATGGTTACACACAGAAGTCTTTAAAGTTATGTGTGTAACAGGTTAGTGTTCATACATATATCACCCTACTCTGTCAGTTGAGAGGTCTTAGGTGCAATGAAACCCCAGGGGCAGTGGGCAAACCTGGTGCCCAGAACTTAGTTTCTGATACCATTCTTTGAAAAAAAGGAAACAAGGCTTCTCAGAGAAATGGCTGGTTCTAGGACAGGAACAAAAAACACACAAGATGAATCTGGAGAATATCGCAGTAACAAAAATTAAATTTTCAAAATGCAAAAACAAACACCCTCCCCCTACATACATACACACATACACACACGATGATGGACTTTTGCCAGAGTGATGCAAGAGCCAACTGGAAGAGCTCCCAATGACCAAAGCTGGAATAATCTGAGATAGATAGATAGATTGATAAATAGACAGACAGACAGACAGTAGATTGACAGATAGAGGACAGATAAATAATATTGGATTACAACCCAAAATGTAAAAATAAACACTCATGAGACCATAGCAGAAAAGGTAAATGAGTCCATGAACAAACAAATAAGTAAATAAATGGGAGAAAACAGGCAGGTCTCCAATGCAGAATAATTTCAAACAGTATACGTAGATACTCACCTTCAAGAATGGGGCACATAACTCCCCACTCCTTAAATGTGAACTGCACATAATGACTTTCTTCCAAAGAGTGCAGTTCAGAAAGGGAGAATAAAAAAAAAAAAGGAGCCTCAGGAGGTGTGATAACTAGATGGTATCCTGGAACACAAAATGGACATTTGGGAGAAACTGAGGATATCTAAATAAAATATGGACTTTAGATGAGAAAATGCCTCATTTTTCTGTCTGGTGATAGTATGTGATTAATAAGCTATGTATACTGATAGACACTTTTTTTTTTTTTGGCTTTTGTCATTTTAGGGCCACACCCGCGGCATATGGAGGTTCCCTGGCTAGGGGTCTAACAGAAGCTGTAGCCGCCGGCCTTCGCCACAGCCACAGCAACGTGGGATCTGAGCCGCATCTACAACCTTCACCACAGCTCACGGCAATGCCAGATCCTTAACCCACTGAGCAAGGCCAGGGATCGAACCTGCAACCTCATGGTTCCTAGTCGGATTCGTTAACCACTGAGCCACGGCGGGAACTCCTGTAAAGTGATAGACATTTCTAAACATAAACATTTCCACAAAATATTTATGTTAATGTTTGTTTTTGAATTTTTAAAGAGAAGATTCTGCTAGATGATGTATTATGGGAAAGCTGAGAATGAAATATATTTACTTAACGACATATGAAATTGTAAACACATATACATTTTTAAAATCAGCCTGAATTTCATCATGAGAATAATGTCGTTAAATCAGGCCAGTCTGGAGTACTGGTGGGCAGAACAGAATGCGTTATGATTTGAGGGGGTCCATATCAGCTCCTCAAAATACCGTGGGTAAAAAACGCATCCTTAGGCAATCACTAATTTGGGTGAACATTTGTCTCTTTTCAAATGGGAAAGAAAAGGCCAACAGTAAATATATGAAGCCAGCCATAATCTTTCGCGTCTCTGTTTGAATTACTTTCACCTAACTGCTTTCCTCTCAGAGTTTATGCGATCAGTCTCACCAAGCAGATGAGGTCTGGAAGGAGAGTAGAAGAGGACATGACATTCCTGGGGCACAGAAGAGCAGATGGACACCCAGCCACGTGTAGCTAGAGGGCAGCGTGGAAGGGCTAAGTTTTTCAGAAGCAAAAAGGAGGACATTTCAAAGACTGGGATAAAAACTTGTGTTTGAGGATTTTCACTCCACAACTATTCCTGCAGTGCCTAGAACATGGGTGGAACTATCTGCTGGGTGGAAGCAGATAGTTGCAGTTTTGCTCAGCTTGTTCTATTTTTCTCCCAGAAGTGCAAATAAACATGCACAATACACTTTCAAACATTCAGAAAATGTTCTGAATTTCAAGTAGTAAAATCTCTTCTATCTATTATATTTTGAACTTTTAAGAAGAGACACATTAATAATTTAACTTTGAAGTGAACTAAAGTGAAATGATGTGGAATTAAAAGCATCACAAGTACTGCTAAAATATTTATGGAGCCTGTATTTTGAATAAAGGATTGCATTTATAGAATGATTTATGTCCTAGTTTCTGAGATCTCAGTTTACAAAAGGAGTCAAAGCTGAAACCAGATTTCCCAATTATGCTTTTTATTATGAAAAGATTTTCCATGTCTTCCTTTTTATTATTATAATGATGGTTCTAGAGGATCTATAGCAGTAATACATTATTTTCATATAATTCCTCTGTAAACATGTAGCAGATCTTCTTGTGGTCTTTATACATTAAAAACAGCAATGAAACAATGACATGACATTTAACATAAACACATTAAACAATAAAAGAAAATAAAGTCTAAATGTTGCTAGTTATCGTAGTGCCAGCGGGAATGTGCTAGGGTCCAGCACAACTCCCTCTAAACTATATTAATTCTACGTTGGTCTGCTCTGATTACAGTAAATGTATTCACTTTCCCATTCTTGTGAAGGAGAGAATCAACGAGTCTTTTTAATAACCCTCCAACCTTGCCTGCTGTTTGCACACAGGTTAGTGGAACCAGAGTGCTGCACGTAATCCAATAAAGCTCACACCAGCAAAGATATATGTAATCAAGGATCTGAAAGAACATCCTCTATGTTAGATTCAGTCTCTTTTAACTTGTACTTTACAAAACAAACAGTCTCCTCAGGCAGTAAGAAAATATATGTCTGTCATCCAAAGCAAATATGAAGTCATGCAGTGCACTGAAAGGTGCAAGCCTATCAAACACTTTTTCAGATCCAGCAACAGCCTCTTTCACTGAAGCAGATGAATATTTGGGGAAATACAGCACGTTAAACAAAAAGAGTGGAGGGGGAAAGTCTCTGGCTGATTTTATCTGATCTAAATATTCTGTTCTGCTTCCTCAGGACAATGAGGATGACACTGGTGCTTCTTGAGGGCGTCCTGACGCGACTTTCAAGTGGGAAAGCAGAGTAAGAACTGAATATTGACGTGCCAGGCATCCAAAGGTTCCTGGCAGCCATGGTGCACACAGATTCACTTAGAATCTGGAAGAATGCAGATCCGAAACTCACCATCAGGAGGGCCGTCAACTTTTGGTTCTGGCCATCAGCACTCGGAGCCCTTTCCCCTTCTTTATAGGAGATAAGCATGACTCAGAGCCAGGTCGTTCTCGAAGGAAAGGAGAATATCTAGAGTCTCCTTGGTCCTCCCCAAGCTCATCAGAAGAACAGGGAGTGGTGCAAAGGCCAAGGCCAAACAATATTCTGCAGAAAATATGCTTTTGTAACATCCTTTCTTAAAGTCCCCAAAGAAGTCTTTTGTGAATCAAATGAAATTTTAGAATTTTAAGTCTAACAATTTCTCAATCATCCTTAAAAATCACTGGGGTTTACCCATTTTTCTTTTTTAATTTGCTCTGAAATAATTACTTTAATCTTAAATGAATGTTGAGATAAATCGGGTCGTTTAAAAACAGAGAAATCAGCAATCAATTTGTATTTCAGGGAGTTCCCGTCGTGGCTCAGTGGTTAACGAATCTGACTAGGAACCATGAGGTTGCGGGTTCGATCCCTTGCCTTGCTCAGTGGGTTGGAGATCCGGTGTTGCCGTGAGCTGTGGTGTAGGTTGCAGACGTGGCTCGGATCCCGCGTTGCTGTGGCTGTGGCGAAGGCTGGCAGCTACAGCTCCTGTTAGACCCCTAGCCTGGGAACCTCCATATGTCGCGAGTGTGGCCCAAATAAGGCAAAAAGACAACCCTCCCCCAAAAAAACCCTTGTATTTCAAAGCAAAGACATTTTGGGTCCTGTAACATTCCCAGTGCCTTTCTGTAGCTTCCAGTTCTTTTTCAGCTGAAAAGGAAATAAGCCTTTGTGAAGGCATTTATTGAGAATATTATATTCTTTGCTAGTACACAGAGTCTCACATAAGAATTGTGTTTGGGTAAATACAACAGAAGGAAAATGAATAAAAATCTCCTATCCATTAAGAGCTACATTCATGTGCAAAGGCCTCCAATTAGAATTCTAAAGAATCAATGATGCTTTGATATTTGGTATAGAAATCACACTAGACTACTGGCATGAAATCTAAGAATTTCTATGTTTCTATGGTAATTTATTTTAGATAGTTTTGCCATCATGGCTAAAATGAAATGTCAATTAGTGCATATAATTTAGAAGTTACACTCAAGTCTTCCAGAATTGTAAGTAAAAGTCATATTCTCTCCCCAGAGAGTAAAAATAAAATTTTTCTTCAAACAAATATTACTATATTTCAAGAATATCTTGGAGTTCCCGTCATGGCTCAGTGGCTAACAAATCCGACTAGAAACCATGAGGTTGCGGGTTCGATCCCTGGCCTTGCTCAGTGGGTTAAGGATCCGGCGTTGCCGTGAGCTGTGGTGAAGGTTGCAGATGCGGCTCGGATCCCGTGTTGCTGTGGCTGTGGTGAAGGCCGGCAGCTACAGTTCCTGTTAGACCCCTAGCCTGGGAACCTCCATATGCCACGGGTGTGGCCCAATTAAGGCAAAAAGAAAAAAAAAAAGAATATCTATTTCCTACTTAAAATAAAAAGGAATCATCTAATTTTGTGAATCAGAGTATGTGAAGCAACATATTTTTTGTCATCATTATTATATAAGACAAATACACTTTATTATATGTGAAAAAAATATGCCTCACAAATGATTAATCATGTGACCTGGCTGTCTAATAAATTCTTCATTATGGTTGACTAGCTCTTTGGGACACACCACATTCATTCCTACAAAAATCAAGGGATTGGCCTGACCAAACAATTCATCTCTTTTTTTAGGGCCGCACCCGAGGCATACAGAAGGTCCCGGGCCAGGGATCGAATCAGAACTACAGCTGCTGGCCTACACCACAGCCACAGCAATTCCAGATCCGAGGCGCATCTGTGACCAACACCACAGCTCACAGCAATGCCAGATCCTTAGCCCACTGAGCAAGGCCAGGAATGGAACCTGCATCCTCATGGATACTAGTTGGGTTCGTTACTGCTGAGCCACAATGGGAAATCCAGCTCATTTCTTAGAAACGAAATGAAATGAAACAAAACAAAAACCTTAAGTTTGTAGCTGATCAAACTGCAAAACAAGTTAGGCTCTATTGGATCAACTTCCTATGACAAATCTTAGGATGCATATTTTCATTACTTGGTCCCTAAGAATTAAAAAAAAATTCTTCTCTAGTGCCACCCACACATAGTATGTCATTGAGGTATGGGGGAGGGACCCTTCCATTGCTCCCGTCTGCCCAGAAGTCAGAGTCCTGGGTGGGGGGGCGCGCAAGGCCAATGATGGCCTTGCAGAGGGAGGGCAGGTGATTCAACATCTCTGAGCTCCCAAAATGTAAGATGGGGGATAATAAAACCTAGCAGCATAGAACTGTGAGAATTAAATACTATGTGCAAAACATCCAGTGTCTATTTAGATCTTAACAAAGGCAGTTTATCCAACTAAGTTATTTATGCTTTAATGCAGCATTACTTGAGAAGAAGCAACTGGATTTGCTGGACATACTGAGTCTGACTTTTATCAATTCTGTTGTGCATGTTGAAAGTACTCACCAGCAACTACCTTAAAATGTGGCAAATATACCAGCTGAGCTATAAGGAAACAAACCACTGATTGATTTATTCAGTAAATAATTATTGTGGACCTTTCATGAAGAAGGGATTTTGATGGAGCCAGAGGGCGGGGATGAAGATGTAGCACACAGCTACCCAAACTTTAGGATTTCACCACTAACAAAATGTTTTCAAAGTGATGCAAATGAAGATTTACCAACTTTTAATATTGTTTAATGAGTACACTGCAAATATGATTACTATCTCATCACTATTTCAAAAGCAAAAACATTTTGCTTTACGAAAAAAATTTTCCTTATTTTTGTGAAGAGCAGTAAGAACTTGAATTAACCAACACCCATCCTTACGTGGGCATTCGAGAACTGCAGACCTGGAGGCCAAGAGCCTACACTTCAGTTCTGGAGAAGTGACATGTACACCGAGTCACAATATCACAATAGCTAAGGGACCTGTGGTCATTATCACCCAATTTGTCTAGGCATCATCTCATCATTAAACTACCCTATAAGGTGGACAAGGAAGACACAGTGCTCACTTTTTTCAGAAGAGGAAGCCACTCTTCAGAGAGGTGCAATCACTTGCCTGAGATTGGTGCAACTGAGGGACAGACTAGAACCCCACCTTCCCACTCCAGTAGCCATTATCACAATGTCACAGCACATGCCTGGTGGACTGTGACTGGCAGAAAGTAACCACTCTTGTTTTCTAGCCACACAAAGCCCTTACACAATGCCACTAAGATGGCATATGTCTGGAAAAAGGAGATGGTTGTAACTCATGCCCCTTGTTGGAAGTCGTTGTTTCACAAACTTGTGACCTGCCTATACCTTGCTTTATACCGCCTCTATCTTTCACTGTACATACAGCTACTGTCATACTGGACCACAGCGTAAACAATTTCCAATGCTGTTTGAGAATCATTCCTTAGTGGTCAAAATTTCCTTAGCTGTGACCTTGATTTAACAGCAGCTCTAGCTGACTTGGGAGAACTTGACAAAATGGATTCTGCTGAGGCTGGCCCCAAGCGTGCTCTGTAGCCCTCCTGTCTTTGAGGCCAGCAGTGTCTATGCAGTCAGACTGATTTCACCAGAAACGCATCTGTTACCTCTAAGAACACATGGCCAACGTCACTACATTATTGAAAAAATTTTAAAGTCTAGTTCAACTTCAACCTAAAAAAGACCTTTTAACAGCAGACTGCAGTATCAGAACGGGCTGCCCCACAAAGAAGCCAGCTCCCATTACTGAGCATTAATGCACAAGCTTGACAAGGACACGAGGGGGATGCTGGAGGAAAAGATCACTACACCAAAGTGTGACACTATCGACTCCAAGATTCCTCCACATGCTTCTTCAAAATGTAAGCTTTATTCACTGTCAGATCTATAATTCATGAGAGAAGTATCCACCCAAATGGAGATTCTACTCTCTAAGTTAAAGACAAACAATATCTCACTTGCAAATATCCATTCATGAATAAAATTATGACAAAGGTAAAGCATTAGATGAAGGTGGAAGTGTTTAAATGACAGAGGAAACAGAAGAGGCTTTAAGGTCACATGTGGAAACTCACTGCTCTGTGCTTTTTCTGTCACTGTCTTTGTTGCAGTCTGTGTCCTAATGGCCTTCTCAGCAGCGATCAAGCACATTGCTAGGATCTGGGGTTACAACCACTGCAGAGTTCAAGGTTCCCATATGATGTCCTTATCCTATGTTAACCCTCAGCTCTGGGCTCCATGTCACCAGTGGGCTTGGCCCTCTGACAGGAAGACATGCCTTAAATCTGTTGGGCCTCTGTTTTCTCACCAGTAAAATAAAGGACTCGATTACAGGAACTGTTTATTTCCTTTCAGACCAAACATTTAAAAAAATTCTATTGTATTCAGTTATGTCCTTTCCACGTGGCCCACTGAAACTGAAAAATGTGGAGCTCCTGCTGCGGCACAATAGGGTTGGTGGCATCTTTGCTGTTTCAGGACTCAGGTTCAATCCCCAGCCCTGCACACTTGATTAAAGGACCCAACATTGCCACAGCTGTGGTTTAGGTCACAGATGTGGCTAGGATCTGATCCTTGGCCTGGGAACTCCATATGCTGCTGGGTGGCAAAAAAAAAAAAAGAAAAAGAAAAAAAAATTTACATTAAAAATGACTTACTTCACTATTTTTTGTGTGTGTGGCTAATGATTAAAATGTTTAGGTTAGGAAGTTTTAATATAATGAAACTTCATATTGCTTCTCTTCTTAAAATCCATTTTCTAAATTTATAAACAATCACTCTGGTTTTAAAAATTTTCTCCAAAGCTTTAATCTTATATGGACATTAATCACTGTGACAACCTTATAGAATAAAAAGTACCATCTTAAGGCCCAATTTTAATCACTTATGGAAAAACATCACATTAGAACTTGCTTGTCTAGTTAAATAGAAAGTGTATGGAATGTAGGGTTTCCATGAAAATTGTTCATTTGTATGTTACTTTTTGAAAAAGGTTCACTGAGTATGCAGAAACTGTAATAATGAGAAATGGGCCATAAATTGAAACCTCAAAAAAGACATCTGATTGACTTGAAAAATAATTGGTATCTTTCCACTTAATCTACATTAATGTAAACAATAAATCTTCTCTTAAACAAAGATTGTGTGAATCTTCATTTATCTTTTATGACAAAGAGAGCAAAGGTTGTAGTTTAATGAATGGAAAGATCCAACAAGGTCAGTTTTAAAAGCCTCACAGGTCAAATGTCTGACATCACCGAACATTAAAAGAAGAAGAAGGAGAAGAAGAAGCCTTCACATGGTAATTTCTATTTTAGTCAAACCACTAGGTTCCAGCTGAGGCTTCAAGTAGAAAGAAAAAAACACCATAATTCGGTAACATAGAGACAAGCAACTGGGATGACAACATCCTTTTAGGATATATTCACCAGCATTTTAATAGGGTTGAATTAGGTAGATTTTAAAATAATTTTGAAGCTTTGACAGCTGACAACAATCCCAGGCATTGATATAGGGAATGGAAAAAGAAGAGCATACACTTTTATTTTACATATGCATTGATTTTCTCCCAAATGGAAGACCTCTGTCATCTAAAAAGGTTATTCATAGATCCAAAGAGCTGATCAGGGTCATTAATAACAATAGTAAACTGATCATCATTCCAATGGGACCTGACAAGTTTCTTTTCAAAGTGGATACTAATGTATTGATGCTTGTGAAGTTCATTACAGCAGTAATAAATCATTAGTCTCTGCAAAATGATTTATAAGTTGGTTGAAATGCATTACAATCGACTGTCACGGAGCTTCGCAGGCACAAGGCTCTCCGGTGTTTTACTGAAATTGTGATGGCACCACAACATAACACCAATGCCAACTCTAACACTACAAAATTCACTCTAACTCTGGTTGTTTCTTGTTTGTTTAAAAATCAAGTTGTAATTCAGAACAGCCTTGAATTATTACTGTTTTACAAAGGCTTTAAAATTTATTTTTTCTTCATTTATTCTATAAAGGTTCACTGAGACCCCTGTTAATTAAATCTCTTTTAGCTTTACCAAATGATACTTAGAGCATTTCTAGTTGAAATTATTCTCTTAAGATTACTGGCATTCATAATAACATGGACAATAAAAACATTCTTAAGCATTTTACATTGTGAACTAACACTGTGATGAAGTGGTTCAAAGCCCAATACATACGGAAACGTTTATTTGCAAACGTGTAACAACACGTCTTTAATATACCTACAATGCTTTCAAGAATTAGACCTGTTTGCAGGTACTATTTCTCCTCCAGAAACCGAGGAAAATAAGCTTAAGTGAAAACAGTGTTAACCTTTTCTAGAAAAGAGGACGGGCCTTCTGATGGTAAGTGTAATTAAATGCTACAACAGAAAGATGGGTTCTAGACAACGTTTATTCATTTAGTTGGAGTGTAGACTTAATGAAAGAAGTTATTATATCCTCTGTTGTTCCTAGATTTAGTGGGAAATGTAGCAAAAGGAGTAATTCCATGGTTGTTTCTATACATTTTAAATAAACTACTTAACACATGATTTCCTTTGATTTTAATGGTCACATTGGAACCTACCTATTGCTATTTCTGGTTGGAAAACTGACACAAAGTATGCTTATGGGCAAACAATCTCTTTTCAGGGTAGCTTTAAACTGCCTGTGAAATCCTACCTCTTGCTTTATTATCTTTAACTAGTCACACTGGCTGTTGAACTTGTTCTCAGAAAATGAGGCTGTTCACGTGGGGATACGAATTTATTTGGCTATCTAAAGAGTTTTACTATGTTAGTTTAAAAAAAAGTCAGTATGCTCTGTGAATACCAAATATGTCCCCAAATGATTTTCACTTCAGATCCCCTTATC
The DNA here is from genome assembly GCA_004024745.2 of Catagonus wagneri. Classification (NCBI taxonomy): domain Eukaryota; kingdom Metazoa; phylum Chordata; class Mammalia; order Artiodactyla; family Tayassuidae; genus Catagonus; species Catagonus wagneri. Next base: position 4,669,922 of record PVHT021183584.1, read on the forward strand.
ACCTGTCCTTGGCCGTTTCCATGACTTACTGCCGTCACTTCGCGACAAAGACGGCAGCCCGCAGTTAACAAGAGCCAGCCTGCCCTGGAGCACTGCAGGATGGTCTAGTGTGTTTAATGCATGGATTTTCAGAGGTTAATTTTTATGATCAAGCCCCAAAGTCTACGCTTCAATGAGGACTTATAATATTGTGTAAATTTGGATGTCACTCCATCAATACACATATAATATATCCTGAAACTTCGATAAAAGTGATTACCTAGAGGAGGACATTGGCAATAACATGGGCTCTGTTGCAGTTATTAAATCACGACTCCACTTACGACATACTCTTGAGATGAAAACCTTGAATATAATTGCAGGCTGAGCCTTCAGTTATTTCAAACACTGGTACATGTGTCATGATTTATTCCTGATGATTGTCCCAAAGTGCACTCTACCACTTGATGGCTACTGCCGAGTCTAAAACAGAGACAGACCCTAAGAGGTTTCAGGAGACAGCAACCATCTTACTTGGGCCTGCTCCCATCCAGACTCTCAGATGGACTCAGCCTTCACGGAGCAGCAGGGTGCTGGCAACCTAGGTGGACTGCCCTGCGTACCTTACGTTCTTAACACCCACTTGTCGAAGTATCAGGTATGTAGAAAAGCTACAGCAGACAGGAACACTGTAATGTTTAATTTTAAAAATACAACTAATCTAGTTATTTTATCAAATTGTCCCCTATATTTTCTTCTATAAATGATAGTAGTTGAAAGTGCTGACACCACAGCTACATCAGGAGAAACCAGATGCTGATCAGCACTGGTGAGATAACCCACCAGGAGCGCATGCCTACTGTGCACACACGTACTTGTCCCAAGTGGATTTCTGCCTAAATGAAAAATAGCCACTCTTGCACCCCTGGAATAAACTTTACTTGGTCAAGATATATTATTTCTGATCCCTGCTTAGTATTTTAATTAGGCTTTTCTGTTGATATTCATTAGTGAGACCAGGTTTATTATTTTTTGGGTGCAATTCCTGTCAAGTTTTGGTACATATATTGTATTCACTCCATTAAAAAAAGTTGCAATTTTCTTTTCTCCTCTGATGCTCTGGAACAATTTTCCATAGCTTTAAATATGTTACAATTCCTCTCTGAAGCCATTTGGGCATGTTGCTAATTTTATTGGAAAGGGAGGAGGTAGCATTCTTATCTTATGCTTTTAATATATGCCTACTGATTTTCTATCTTTTCTGTGATCAGTTTTTTATAGATTATATTTTTCCAGATTGTTCAAACTTATTTACAAGAACTGAACAGAGTAGTTATTTATGATTCTCTTAATCCTCCACGTGATTCTGTGTTTATCTATTATGTGCTTTTCTCTTCAACCAATTTACTTTATTGTCTTCTCAAAAAACTGGATTTTGGTTTTCTCAGTTTACTGCTTTCTAAACTTGCTACCTTTTGCTCTTTACTAATACCTTTCTTTGGCTTTCCTTAAACTAATTTTGTTGGTAATTTTCTAACTTACCCGTCTCTTAACTCTAACATTTATTTCATTTAAATATATTTTATATACTTACTGGCATAACTATTTAAGGTTAAGAACTTTGCTATTAACACAGCATTAGTTATATTTTATAGGTTCTGATATGCCATGTTTCATTTTTATAGAAAGTCTTCAACCAGCTAGAAAACACAATAGAAGAAAACATCCCATTATAACACCAACATGAAATATAACTAGTAATAAATATTTAAAGAGGTTTAACAAGAAATATGCAAGATGTATAAGACAACTTTAAACACTCCTGAAAACCGCAAAAGAAGGCTTGAAGAAATGGAAATACACACTGTATTCTTGAAGAAGAGGACTCAATAGCATTTATATGTTGATTCTGTTAAGTTAGTTTAGAAATATAGTGTGATATCAATAAAAGAATACTACAAAATTTTTGTTTTATGGGATTGGGCAAGTTATCCTAAAGTTCAAATAGAAAAACTAACAAAAATAGTTTGGAATGGAGTTCCCGTCGTGGCTCAGTGCTTAACGAATCTGACTAGGAACCATAAGGTTGCGGATTCGATCCCTGGCCTTGCTCAGTGGGTTAAGTATCCAGTGTTGCCGTGAGCTGTGGTGTAGGTTGCAGACGCGGCTCGGATCCCGTGCTGCTGTGGCTGTGGCGAAGGCCGGCAGCTACAGCTCCTGTTAGACCTCTAGCCTGGGAACCTCCATATGCTGCGGGTGCGGCCCTAGATAAGGCAAAAAGACAAAAAAAATAGTTTGGAAGAGCAATGGAGAAAGATTAGCATTAACAGATGCTAAAATGTATTAAAACACTAGAAAAATCACAACAATAGAATATTAGCACAGGAACAGAAAGACCATAGAATAGAAAAATCTGGAAACACATTCAACTACATGCATGAATTTACTACCTAATACAAGGGGCACCTCAGACTAGTGGATTAAAGATGGACTGCCCATTCAATACATGGCACTGAGGTAACTCGTGAGGCAGCTGACAAAAATTAAACAGTATCCATAGTTCCCACCTCCTTTTAGGATAAGTTCTAACAGACTATTCATGAAAAAAGGAAATATGAATAGCTCTTAATCATAGGAAAAAACATACTTGAGAGGTTTTTTTTTATTTGTCAGATTGGCCAAAATCTGAAAGTGTGATAAAGTCAGAGTGAAGCAGACATGCTGATATCCAGACAATGACAGTTTAAGTTGTTACAACACTTGTAGAATACAATTTGGCGCATCTATTAAAATTACAAATGCATACGCTACATTTTAAATTCAGAAATTCCACTGCACTTGCTCTCATATAAAATATGAGTACAAGTATCTTTACTGAAGCATAGACTGCAATAGGGAAAAAACTGAAACCAAAACACCTTGCAACAGATTGGTTAACTGAATTATGATGCATCTACACAATGGAATATCACACAACCGTGAAGAAGAATGAAGCAACTTTATACTGACGTGGAAGATCAAGTTAAAAAAAGAAGGGTGACACAGAATGTCATCTTTTGTAAAAAGAAAAAATAGGGGCGGGAATGAGGATCTATAAACTCTAGAAAGAGACAGAAGAAACAATCTCAATGGTTACTTATTTTGGTGGTGGAGGGGGAAATGGGAAGATAAGAGGATAGGGAATGAATATCCCTAGTGTTAAATTGTGTAAATATATTAATAATGCAAATTAAAAGCAATACAAATGATAATTATACTACAAGAAAAAAAAACTGTCAGCAATAGATGGGTCTCCTGTAGATATTTTGAAGTAAGATTTTACCTATTAAGAGGGAGCTTATCCAGTGAAAGTCACCCATTTAAGAAGTGAATCATTGTATCCAAAAGAATTGTCACAACAAAATCTCAATGCTCAAAAAGTCTTGCATTTACTTTGATTAATATTGCTAAATGTGTATTTAAAAATCAACTTTAAGGTACATTATTAGTTGCCAAGAGTTAAAAACTCAAACTATGACTAAAGTCATCTCTCAATGTTATAAAAACAAAGATTCCAATTATAAAAGCTTAGAGACTATATATGGTATGAGATATGACTCAGATGGTCCCAGATGGCTATGTATTACCATATGTATACCTTGTTTTAATAAGCTTTGCTTTTCTGCACCTCACAGATAATTCCTTTTTCTTTTTACAAATTGAAGGTTTGTGGCAACCTTGTGTTGTCAGATGATGATTAGGATTTTTTAGTAATAAGGTATTTTTAAATTAGGTATGTACATTATGTTTTAGATATAATTCCATGGCATACCTAATAGACTACAGTATAGTGTAAATATAATTTTATATGCACTGGGAAACCAAAAAATTCATGTGACTTGCTTTATTGCAGTGGTCTGGGACTAAATCCACAATATTTCCCAGGTATGCCTGTATTCACCAAAGATTAGGTGTGAAAATAGAAAAATATTTACAAACATTATGCTTGTAGACAGTCAGAGAGGTAAAGTATACTTATTTTGTACGTTTTATAAAACATTTTATGTCCATAATTTTGATAATCATCTTTTGGGGAGCTCTAATTAAAAGCAAGATATATTTGATAATACCTCAATTCACTCACAAATATGAGAGTCATAATGTACAAAATATAGCTGGCACTCTACACTGGGGAGAAATCAAAGGGGACGCTAACACATGGTATAGCAAAGGACCCAAGACACCTGCACAATCAGACACAGAGTGGGGCAGAGCATCACTGGCGAGTGCTGCTGCAGGACACAGACTACACTCACTTGAAAGCCTTCTGAATTGAACTGTGAGGGACAGGTAGAGTTTAGTAAACTTAAGTTAGGAAAGTAGAACGTCCCAAGTAGCATCAATCTCACGTGGGCGGGAAAGTATAAGAGGCGCTCATAAAATGGCAGTGTTTAATTTTCTGGATATGTGGGGAACGAGGTGAGAAAGAAAGTAAGGCTGTTGACAGGAGGTGGGCAATAGGTGACAGGAGGTGGGCAATAGGTGACAGAAGGCCACAGGGGAGACCACGTGACTCCATGGGGTGCACCACATAACGGCAGCTCTGCCCGATGGGCATGTGTTCTTTTAATGGGCAGTGGGGAGCCCATCAAAGGTTTCTGAGCATTGAAATGGTATAATAAAACTAAGTCTGAAAAGAAGTACTCTCACGGTTTGTGCATAAAGGAGAAGAAATAGTTTAGGACTTTAAATACATTACTCCAAACAAGAGATAATCTCTTACTTTCTCTTGCCTGGAGTGGTTATAAATGGCTCACATTGGGTGCTGGTGCTTGGGAGGTACAGTAAGTAATAAAGTAAGAACTAATGCAGAGGCGGAAATAGGCTTTGGAGACCAGAGGGCAGAAAAGGTGACACTAAAGTTTCAGGTCTTGGTGGCCAGGAGGGTAGCAGTAGCATGGGTGAAGTCAGGAGGAGGACCTAAGTGTAGCGAGGGAACTGTTAGCTTTGAGGTGCCAGCAAAAAACCCAGGAGGGGCATTCTGGAGGCATCTGAAGTCATGGCGTTAGAGGCTGAAAATGAGAGTAGCGTGGGAGACAGATGCGCCCATCCCCTAAATGTGATTGTGGTGGAAACCATGGGGCTGGCTGAGCTCAGAGAGACGAAGACACAGAGAGCACCATCGTTCACACTTAATACCGGCAGGTGGGATGGGGCCGGTGACAACTCAGGGAGTCACAGACATATCCAAGTAGAAAAAGATGAGAGCTCAAAGTGTTTGCTCCCTTAAACACATCAATCTCTAAGACCTTCCTTCCCTCTCTTCCCTTCCTTGCATTTTCCAGGTGAGCAGACTGATGGGAGAAAGTGAGACCGGTGGTTTCCATCGATTCATAGAAGGAGACGCCTAAGCCACCACTGAGGTTTGGGGTGAAGAAGAAGAGGAAAAGAGGTGGGTGGATACTTGAGTAAACAGCCATCCTTAGAAGCAGTAGCTAATCATCTTTTAAACGAACAGGAGACCTCCACATATTTGTAGGTAGAAGGAGTTCAGTCCAAAGTGAGAGATTCAATATCTAAAATAAAGAGGCATACTGGAGGGTCAAGTGTAAATTCAGACATGTTGGTTTTTTTCCAGCTTTCTTGGATATACTTGACTTATAACCATTTAGACACGTTAATCTTAAAGAAAAATAAAGAGGGAGAGGATTCTTCCTAAGAAGCCAAAGATAAGGACTAATGAGAGGAATAAGATGCCATGCTGTGCTTTGTATATTCAGTCCTACGTCCTATGTAATTTTGAGAACACCGAGGCCAGGAGAGTTGAGGGAACCGGCCCTCCTTGCACAGGGGACGGTGAGGAGGGCTCCCACCCAAGCAGTCTGCCTCCCTCCCTCCCGATCACCCCCTCCCTGCTGCCTGCAAAGGAAAAGGAAACAGGCACAAACAGAGGCACTTAGGAAGGGAAAGGGGACTATGAAAGAGTTTCAGTTAGACAACTAAGATTCCCTCATGAAGTGGCGTTAGACTCTTCTGTTGAAATGAGAAGCTGAGGGCTCGGAGGCTGGAGCACTTGGGTTTGAACACGATCTTAAACAGAGAAGCAGCTCTACGTTTTGCATGGGGGATGCGCAGTGCTACTTTTCTGCTTCAGCAGACTTTGCCCTGCGAAGGGGCTGGGCTCTGTGTTCAGGTACAGTGTTTCACAGAGAGCTATGGCGGGCTATCATTTTTATTTATGCATGTTGGTCCTCGAATGAAATCACCCAGTTTCTGCCACCCAGCACAGTTTCTAAGCCATTCATATTCCTAGTGTATCGTAGATGGAATTAGACAATGAGACTGCTATTGTGTTAGAAAGAGAAAAAAAAAAAAAGCACCATTCCCGGGTGGGGAGCCATTTCTAAAGGGCTTACTCTTCAAGCTTTTCAGAAATTTCAACAATTTACTGTGGTTATAATTGCTTTGCTCCACTAGCTACTATGCTGAAAGCCATTATACAGCCTAACATTTTGGTTCTCAGTGTTTCTTCATTTTATGGCATTCCTAAGTGCAGTAAGGCATCCACTCAATGATGGAGCCAATCCCAGGGTGAACAAAGTTCTGAATGAGGCAGATTTAAGGGGAGGGAGAGAAGGAGAGGAGGAGAGGGGGAGAGAGGGGGAGGGGGGAAGGGGGAAGAGGGAGAGGAGAGTGAAATTAATGAGATATTTTCTCCACTTAAAATAAAACTGCTTCTCCTGATGGTTAATGGTTGCATTTTCCAGTGGGCACCGTGACAATTAAACTGAACAAACATAAACTTGACCTGCCCTGATCAGACTGAAATTCATCTGGATTATCGCTGCATGAAGGATGTTACTTATACTATATCTAAAACTGATGAAAAATGAATGCACGTGTCTCTGGGCTCCTTTAAGAGTGTCACATGGCCACAAGAACTCTGCTTGTGCAGGATTTAAAGTACGGAGTTAACAGAGAGATATGCAAAATCACACACACCGGTTAATTTGATTCCCATGCAGCGTGTGCATGATAGTTCTTGGATAAATATATGGACAGTATTGCTCCCACGAGGTGGTCTTTGGAAAAGTACTATGTTGGGAATCAGCTTCTCATTTTTCTTAGCTTCATTTCTGCACTAATTCTGTATGACTGTGGGCAAGTCACTTAATCTTCCAGCTTCCCAACTTACTTAACTATTTAATGGGACTCCCTGTTGCTCAGGAGAGTTGGAGCAATGGTTGGGACTAAACATTTAGAAATAGCAAAGAAGTAAGCAACCACAATATAAAATGTTACAGAACTATGTGATTCCCTAGTCTTAGATATAACTAGAAGCAGATGAACTTACTCGTCCAACACCATATGCTTCAGGTCAAATAAAATATAAGTGCAAAAATAATTGTCTTTAGGGAGTTCCCGTCGTGGCACAGCGGAAACGAATCCAACTAGGAACCATGAGATTGCAGGCTTGATCCCTGGCCTCTCTCAGTGGGTTAAGGATCTGGCATTGCTGTGAGTTGTAGTGTAGGTTGCAGGCGTGACTCAGATCTGGTGTTGCTGTGGCTGTGGTGTGGGCTGGCAGCTGTAGCTCCGACTGGACCCCTAGCCTGGGAACCTCTATATCCGGCAGGTGCGGCCCTAAAAAAAAATTGTCTTTACATTACTCTACTAACTTGCTTATTTATTTTGTTTCAGTTGACATTTAACCCATAAATCTAACTGCTTTGTGTCTACAGTAATTTTGTAAAGTTATAATTTTGCATAGGAATCATGATTTATCCTTCAAATTGCCCCAAATTACTTACGCACAAACACACACACATACACACTTGGTATAAAAGTGGTTAAAACTGAGTTCTCAACAATTTAATTCTCATCTTTGACTGGCTAGAAGAAAATATTACTTTTCCCCGCTCCTATCTTTATCTTTTTTCTGAAATTAGTGCCCATTCTCAATTATTGCCCATTTCCAGATGACATTCACCACTGCAATGGTTTCTAAATAACATGCATCATACATCCTAGAAATATTTGTAAAGTCTTTTCAAAACAGAATATATGATTTTACAATCAATAGCACATAATTATTTTAGTACTTGTTTATATATATTCTTTCTTCAACTTGCCACATGTTCAGTGCAATTATTACCTTCTTAAGACTGTTTTACTTTTGAAAACTTTCCTTCAAAAGACAGCTGAACATTGGGTGTACCTTAAAATTGTTTAAGGTACAAATGTAAAAGCTACAGAAATGAAAAAAATCTTTTAATATAAATGCATGAAGTAGTGAGTTTGAAATTTGCCCTGCTTCTTAATTAACAGGTAAAACTGAGCTATCCTAGCTAGCATATGAGAAGACATTCGCTTTCCTTTTGCAAGCTAGATGCACTATTTTCAGATAAGGAATACTGAATATAAATTGTCTTTTATAGACTAAAATGTGTTGGTCTCTGACTTATTGAAAACGTGATTTGCGAGCTTGCCTCCTTTGCTAAGTTGTACTCATGTGCTTTAAAATAATAATACAATGATCATAATTCAAAGTTTCTTTGAATGCTGAACACCTTGCCATGCCACAAGCCAACCAGATTTGGAATTAGTGAATCTTTGTTGAGGGCCAACCTTGCTGCAGTTCTCCAGTGATCTGGCCAGGTGCTTTAGAAACATGATGGCAATTAGTTTTTAACACAGTTCAGTGGGAGAGGGTCTATTATTCCCACTTGGCAGACTAATAAAACCTCTCTGAAGTTAAGAGTCATCCAAGACAGCTAAGAAGCTGAGTTGAGCTTTAAACATAGGTGTTTTGGCTTCAAATCTGGGGCTTGTCCCTTTTATTGATAGCGATTTTAAAAAATTAGAAGAATAAGCTTATTTAATATTAACTTTGATATAATGATGCATTCTTAAAAGAATAGCTGGTACTGGCTTATTTATCAATCATTTATCTTTCCTGACAGGTACATTATTAACAATTCCAATTATTCTAGGGCCCTGATTACTTGCAATCTTACTAGATTCTAGTTGAGCAATCTTCCACTAGGGGTCAAATAGGAGCTGTAGCTGCCTGCCTACACAACAGCCATAGCAACTCAGGATCTGAGCTGCGTCTGTGACCTACACCATAGCTCATGGCAACACCAGATCCTTAACCCACTGAGCAAAGCCAGGGATCGAAACTGCGTCTTCATGGATGCTAGTCAGATTCATTTCTGCTGAGCCACAATGGGAACTCCTTTCTTCTACTTTTAAAATATAACTGGGCCTTTGGAAAACAACAACAAAAAAGTACTTGGAGAGCCTATCCCCGTAAACAAAAGACTGCAATTCCTTATGCATAAGATCATTTATGCATAAATAAATATACAAATACACACAGGAGCCCTTGCCTCCATTCACAGTTCCACTTTCCTCAGTTTCAGTTACTTGCTGTCAACTGAAGTCTGAAAATATTTTTTTTCCATTTTTTAAAGATTTGTTGAAGCAAAGTTCATTTACAATGTTGTGATAGTGAGGTTTGAAAATATTAAATGGAAAAGTTCCAGAAACAAACAATTCATAGATTTTAAATTGCATGCCATTCTGACTAGTGATGAAATTTCAGTTGTCCAGTTCCATTCTCCCAGCTCTAACCACTGACATTATCTGCTCCTGACATTCAACTTTTGACATTGCCATGGCTCCATGATCCAGGATCATCGAAAGCAGATAATCCAAAGAAGACAGCCTGACCCATCCTAGGTGACCGGTAAGTATTAAAGAGTGATTTGTTATACATCCAGATTATCTGCAGAAGGGATTTGAAGGAGGACACAATAAGTGCTAGTAAGATTTTTTTAATCCATTTTTCACTCATTTTTTTGGCAGGGAGCAATATTAATAAGATTCCCATGTTTACATAACTTTGATTGACTAAGTTTCATCGCTCCCTGCTATTTAACTATGTCAGAACAGGGTGTAGAACCTTCCTGGCATGGTAGAGATGACCTGGTCAGGCCATGGTGCGCTCAAAGGAGGCTCCAGTGACAGAGGCCTGCTGCAGAAGGAAGCAAACAATGTGGCAAGAGGAGATGTCACACTCACCCGAAGAAGGGTGCTTGTAGTAGGGCCTCTGGTGATGGGAGGCACCTTCCTGGAGCTGGTTTTCAGAATGCCATCTCATTCCAATGTTTAAAGATCCTTTTAAACCATAAATACTGCCATTTCAGTACTTAAGTCTATGTAACAGGCCAAGCTTAGTACAGTTATCCAGCACAGACTAACTGACAACTTGCAAAATAGGCAAGAACCCCTTGATTTGCTTCCTCACTCTTCTGTACCACAGAGGAAGAAATGCTGAAATTTACTACCGTGCAGATTCCTGAATTAGGGAGGAGACATGTATTCTGTCTCGAATAGCAGAAAGGCAAAGAAGACATTTTTGGTTCTTTTATTTGTCAGATTGTCATGTTTCTTTTCCTAGAAGACTTAGCTCTGAATCTTTGTAATTCTTGTACCCTGGAGATATTTATAAAACATACTCCTTAAAAATTGTTAGCAGTCTTCTGGTATCACCACCAATGAACTGAAAAATCAGGATATTTATATCCAATGTTATAAAATAGCTTTCTAGAGATAGAACCTTCTAGAAGCAAAACTTACCTACATGAAATTGCTCTGCTTCTCCTAGATTATGACCTCCTAGATTAGTGACCATTGTCACTAATTATCACTTATACCATATCCTACAGACATGTTTATTTTATTTTAAATTAATATTCAAGCTAGTCTTGCTATAAACTTTCTATCTGGACTGAAGAATTCAGGAACTTGAATGTAGAATTCCTGGGTACTACATTATTAACTAGCAAGTCAAAAATATAATATTCCATGTGGACAGTAGCTTTAGGACACACTCAGGAGGGCACGAGCGATATATCATAAATGCATGTCAACCACAGGCAGATAGGAACCCACTGTATGGAAAAATTTATCGCTCAAAATCAAAGTGTAACATCAACTAAAACTCAGTAATGTGTTCTCTGCTTCTTTTTGACCTTCTGTTGTTGCTTATTTGAAGATCTTGGCAACTGTCGGTGATGGAATATTCATGAGGCTATAGTCATTCCAAGACTAAAATGTTAGATTCTGCCACTTTTTCATAGACAACCGTAGAAGTGGGATTTCATTTAAACAGAAGTCTTTTTTTTAAACACATCCTACATACATGAGTCAGTAACAATTGTGGTTGAACCATGAATGTAATTTTCATGAATGATAAATCCTGTTTGCCCTCTTACCCTGGATATTTCTACAATTTTTTTTTTTTTATTTTACTTGTGGCTTGGCAATCTGTCACAATATTGGCTAGCTCCTGACTGCTTCTATGGAGAAAACATTTTTAAACAAAATATTTTTGTGTTAAAATATTTATTTTGAATTTAATACTAGTTTCCCACAATCACAAGATAAATAATAGTATCCTAAATTATAGCAATATCGTAACATTTTGAGAACAAATTTCATAAAACCATAAAAATGTTTTCAGGCATCTTTCCCCATTAAAAATCCTTTAGCTAGTAAGCACATGGTAAACACGTACAGAATATATCTCATAATTCTATGAAAATATCAGGGAGAGTTTCAATTTGGCTACCTCAGTAACAACACAGGATTATTATGAGTGTAAAAGTTTTATGTTCAAGAGGGATTCTACTGTGCTAAACTCATTGTTAATCAAATCAGCCAAGCTCTCCCTGGAATTTCAATTTACACCTTTGCAAAATATTAGTAGTGATTAATATTTGACTTACTAATGTTTGATTATTCATATACACCTTTAAAGAGAAGACTCTCACTTTTCAATGCTATATTCTTTCATGTTTAGTTACACTGAAAAACATACATTTTAGTCCCAATAGATTCTTTAACTCTGGTAATATAACTGTTAATGCATTAAATATTGAAGCAAAATTTCTTCTACAAAATGTGATTTTGGAAATCAACTCATATTGATTCCAGGTGCAAAGTATTCATGATCTATTAACGGAGCATCACATGGAAAAGTTTCAGGAGATGCTAGCAGTGGGCTCAAGAGAAAGGTTTCTGGTGCAGGGGATAAAGGCAGCATTTGGGCCACATGAGTGAATGACAGTCATCTGTGCTCACACTCTGTCTTCAAACCAGACTGCTGCTTCAGTTCCCAATCCAGTTTCTTCACACAATTCCCTTGCAGTGGAAACCGCAGGAGTGGAATCTGTCATCACATCAAGCAGGATACAGAGGTGTTCGACTGCATCCCTGCCTTTGCAGCTGTTTGACCTTGGGAAATCAGTCTAAGGCCCAATGTTGGGAAGCGATTATCTAGATTCAGATTCTATTCTCATTTACTCAGTATTTGTTACATGCTAGGTGCTTTCACACACTTGAGGCTAACTCTTTGAGGAAGGCAGTATCATTCCCTTTAAAGCAAATCGAGGCTGTAAAAGGCCCAGTGACTTTGCCAAGGGACATGGTCAAGGGCAGCCCTTACCCAAGTGCTGTCTTGTCACTCCAAGTCTGGTGTTTTTTACAGTAAACTCTGCCTGTGCTTATGATAGGGCCTGTCCTACTTATATCACAGGGCGGTCGTGAAAACTTAAGGAGGTCAGGTAAAGGAAAGGCTTTGTAAGCTACACAGAGCTGTAAGGTACAGGCTAACACAATCACTGCCATCTCTACTTTCCTACCTCCCACTAACTGGTTAATAAGAGTACAAGATTCCTATTGTCAGCCAAAGAAGACTAGCCCTTTGCAGACAGTCATTTTTGGAAAAACACTAATGATCAATATAGGTAGACATTCTCATTTTTCAACTTTGATCAGAATCTGAGCTTTAGACACCAGTATGATAAAAAGGTATAAATTCTACCTTTTCTGATCGGCACTTTGAGACTTGCTCAAGCAAAATGATATCAGAGTCCCACACAAAATTGTGATAGAGTGCTTCAACGTGAACTTTTCTACCTTGAAAATGAGGAAGCGGGGTCACTATAGAATTCAAAAGAGGGAAATACCACTATCCTAGTTTTAGTTAAAGGAATAACATAAGCTAAACGCTCTCACTGAAGTGAAAGCCTAAGGCTGTCAGGTGGAAAATTCAGGCTCCAGGGAAAACACTAGCAATGAGTGTTATTGTCTAAGATAACAAAATTGTTTGCCTATACCTATCTGTTTCAACAAATATATTTTCAATGCTCTTTTATAGCTGGATTGTAAAGGCTGTGCTAAGATGGTCATTTTAAGAGATGACCCTTTCGTTGCTATCTATACGGGTAATTATTCTGTATAAAGTTCTATTTATAGAGATCAACAACATTTCCATTTGACCCCCCCCCCCCGCCGCAACAAACTACCTTGCTTTGGCTCAGGCTTGAATGGACTAGATACCTAAAGACAAAGAACCTACTATTCACCCAGTGGAGTAAACAGTGACCCAACATAACTCCTTCCGCAACCAGCGATTATGTTATCATAAAAGTGAATCATGCACTAACAGTCAGAAGCAATATATTACTCAAAACGGCTATTAAAAATGCAATGCTTGGCATTTAAGTAATACAATTTCCATATATAAATGAATAATAAATACATGACACTATATTCTGCATAGCAAGATAACAGAGTATATGGAATATTCTAGATGTATACATAATAATATGGTAACATGGAACATGAATAGCCAGAAGAAATCACGTCTGATATTTGAGCTCCCATTTTAGAAGTTTCTGCTTTATGTTATTTTTAACTGTTTACTCAATTTTTGATTTAGTTTCTATGAACCTAAGCAAATGATCTGATTTACTTTAAACTTAAAAAAAATGCTCAAATAATGTAACAATTTCAAATATGTGCTTTTAGTAGCTTCTGACAACGTCTATTCATGTCATTGGTGTGTATAATTCTTGGGGCAAGTGACCTACCTACAAGATAGACTATAATTTAATCATCACAAATAAGGAGAGCTTAGGAATGATAGTGAAGCAAATACATTTCTCTATTTCTGCACATGGACAGCATGCTAATATGAAGAATTTTTTTTCTTTTTTCTTTTTAGGGCCACACTGTGGCCTATGGACGTTCCCAGGCTAGGGGTTGAACTGGAGCTGGAGTTGCTGGCCTACGCTACAGCCACAGCAACACAAGATCTGAGCCACGTCTGCGACCTAAACCACAGTTCATGGCCACGCTGGATCCTCAACCCACTGAGCACGGCTGGGGATTGAACCCGCATCCTTATGGACACTAGTCGGGTTCGTAACCCACTGAGCCACAACAGGAACCCCAGATGAAGATGTTTGAAACAATAAAATTCAATATATTAAACTGCAGGTAATGTAAAATTTATGGCAGAGTTTTTGGTAAATATTTAGGCCTTTGTTGAAATTAATTTTTACAAAGAAATAACATAGAAAGATTTTTTAAAAATCTGTTCTTTTGCATTTCATTGTCGACAGTGTTCTACAATTCATACAATCAAGAAGAATCCACTATTTTAACCTTTTACCTTTTACAGAATCAGCAGAATCTTTGAATTCTAGCTAAGGGCATTCTTAATTAGAAATCGGTAATAGAATAGCTTATCAAATATTTTATTTCTTCCTTCAAAAATCCATATAGAATTGTTTGGTGACTTTGCTTTGAAGAAAGTGTCTTTTATTACTTATTTTAGTACAACACATTAAAATCAAATATCTCCTGTAGCAAAACGATTCAAGTCCCTGGAACTCAAATAATTTTCTAATAAAAAATGCATGAGACAAATAAATGCACTTTATGTTCCACAAGAAAAGGCAGTTTCAACAGGCTAATGCTCAGAGAAAATTCATTTTATCAACCAGCCATTTCATTCTTTGGTGCTGTTACAAGCTCCTTCCAGTTGCTAGGCAACCATAATTCATAGTACCTTTTAATGGATACTCTGCTACTGCTGAGAACATTAAGGTGAAGAGAATAAATGCCTTGGGTGAATCTTGAAATCTTTCATTATGCATGTCATTCTATTTCTGTAATGCTATAATGCTGAAATGTTTCTGTGGCAGGAAACTGAGTTGTAGTAATTGCATATTCCACTCATATATGTTTTGTAAGCAGAGCAGCACGTACTTGTCTAAAATGAGTTATTTCAAACATGATTGAAATTGGACTTTTCTACTTCTAAAGGTAGTAAATAAATCTAAAGAAAGAAAAAAATAGGTTTAGAGTAAAATGTCTTGAAATTTCCAGGGATAATGAAGAAATCTCGCAGCACAAATCAAAAGTAATCAAGCCGGTTTAAGCTAGATCAGGATGGTTTATAAATATGCGGTACACTCAAGTTGAAAGGTAAAAATACAACAATAGGTAGAATGTACTACAAGCTTTAAAATAATCCAGGCCAACTTCATAAACAGGTATACATATGCTAGTGATATGCATGTGTACAAGTTTATTGAATAGCATTGGTAATGCATCATGTATACTTTTCACATTGTTGGCAAATGGAAAGGCTTTATATATTAATGTAGTCATATTTATTGTACAGCATGCAGTTTTTGGTTTGATTCTAAACATTATTTTAATTTTTTAAATACTATAACTTATCCCTATATTTTTATATATAGATTCATCTTTTTGCATAAATCTAGAGTTTCAACCCAGAGAAATCATTATTAGAATAAATGTGTTTTTAAGCCTCTTTTCTCCTTAACATAACACACATTTTCCTTTTGATGCAAAAATAACATCATAGATGCCATTTTTAACTCTTCCTTATTGCATTTATTACTGGCCACCATCAATTTCTGGACTAAAAAAGAACAACCATGCCTCTGTCTTCATGCATGAATGAAAAAGGAACAATTCAATCCTTCATCTACATGTTGGTCCAAACCAGTGATTCTCAATTGTTGGCGATTATAGAGGGGTTCCTGTAAGAGAAGAAGCTGGCTCACCCAGACCTACTCAATCAGAACCTCTGGAAAATGGATGTTGGTGAGAGAAACACCTAGGTTGGGACTCAAATCCCGGCTGAGAAAACAATGTCAAATCTGGGGGCTTCCCCAAATCTAGAATTTGGGTAATGTTTTAGGTTTCATTTTGCACCTGGGAACTTTTATTATTATGAAGATACGTCTTGGAGTTCCCGTTGTGGCTCAGTGGTTAGCGAACCTGGCTAGCATCCATGAGGACGCAGGTATGATCCCTTGCCTTGTTTAGTGGGTTAAGGATCCGGCATTGCCGTGAGCTGTGGTGTAGGTCGCAGACGCAGCTCGGATCCTGTGCTGCTATGGCTGTGGTGTAGGCTGGCAGCTGTAGGTACAATTTAACCCCTAACCTGGAACCTCCATATGCCACGGGTGCAGCCCCAAGAAGAGAAAGGAAGGAAGGAAGGAAGGACAGAAGGAAGGAAGGAAGGAAGGAAGGAAAAGAAAGAAAAAAAGGAAAAAAGAGGAAAGAAAAGAAGAGAAAGGAAGGAGGATCTTACATGTTGTCTGGAAAGATGAGCTAACTGATTGTTATTTTGTCAAAAATGGGACAAACTTGTCTTCTGATCATCTGGATTATTTAAATTCATTTTTCTTTCCATAGCTGCATGAATTATATCTACCACTTCACAGTAAAATATGGCTCTTTGTTCTTCATTCCATTCTCATGCTTAAAAATAATGCTGAATATCCTTTGTGGGTATTTGAAAAATCCAGCAATCTTTTCATGACCTCCAGTGAACTCTATTCAGTATCCTCTTGCTTGAATGATGCCAGCTCTACTAGTTCTTGTTAAGTGTCACCCTTGTTACAAAGCTTTAAAATGACTTTGTACTACCCTCTGCTCTCACTAACTGCTGGCTGGAGGCCCAGCCTGAAGCATGAAAATGAAAGTAACTAAATTTTAAAATACTGTTTACTTTTTAAAAATATGTCTTTGAATGAAGCTTAACTTTTTATAAAAGCACTAACTCAGAAACTAGGATTCATATGGTCCATCTAGGCACTGATCACAGAAATTAAGAACTGCAGAATTGATGCAGAGAGAGACTACAGCCCCTGAAAGGAAGGCATGATTTTATAAGAATTGGTGCCACTGAAACACAGTATTAAACAAATGTTCCAAGACAGGTGTTAGGGGAATTTACTATATTACACATGTGTAGTGGACTCGTGTTTTAGATGGGATGTTAAAATTGAGGGTCTTGATCATATGCCATCATTAAAGATCCCATGGTAAATGTGCTTCTTGTAGAAGGAGGCGGTTTAGTCAAGAGCCTGGATAAATTCCAACTGCGTAATTACATCCTATCTATATTCCCTGTGTAGTTTCAACTGGATAAGGTATTTTTCACTTCTAATCCAAAATTCAGATATAGCTTTTCTCTGCACTGCTAAACAGCTGCTGCATTTTTACCCCCAACAGTATTTAGAATTGGAGTCAGATGGGTTTTCCATCAATTCCAGGAATATTCATCTCAAGTTTCCAAGTTTAATAAGGAATCTTTTTGAATATTGGCTAATATTTACATTAGTAAAACTCTCACTAAATTGGGGTACATGGTAAATATATAATTTTTGAACAGAAAACAACCTCAGGGATCACACAGTCTTGCATCCTTCCTTCACAGGAGAAGACTGAATTGCTAACGAGTTAACATATATCCAGGGCCTATTATGCGAACTTAGATATTTAAATAATGAGTGGCCCAAAGTTACACAAATATATGATATTAGATCCAGAATTCTTAACCCTGGACCCTGGCCTGATCACCCAGGCTTCTTTCACTAGTTATTTTGGTTTTATATATATTTCTAATAAAATGGATTCTCTTATTCCCAGTTATAGAGATTAGATAAGCAGCAGAATAAAAATGAACCATACAAATAATACCAAAACCTAATTTTGTCAGTTAAGTAAGATCATATGTTTAGGAAACAGGGTGCAGATTATGTTTTATCAAGAGATTCATGGTGTGTTCCAATGAGAAAAATATTCAAATACATTGATTTGAATGGTTTTGCTAAGAAAGAGACAAATTCTGGATCCACAAAATGCTACACAGTAACAATTTACAAAATGCTTTTTCATTGTTAAACGTGATTTTTTTGATATGTGCGTTTTAACATCTGTCTTTACTGCTAGACTATAAACACCATGATTATAGGGACCGTATGCAGACTATTTTATTTACTGCCACTAAAGCACAGAGCCTTGTTCCAAGTAGGAGGAGGCATAATAAATTTCTGCTGTTAAAATGGTTATTTAAGGGGTTTTTCAGGTTACAAAGAAGCACTTTTTTTTTTTTTTTTGGTTTTTAGGGCTGCACCCGTGGCATATGGAGGTTCCTAGACTAGAGGTCTAATCAGAGCTACAGCTGCCAGCCTACACCACAGCCATAGCAACGCAGGATTCAAGCCATGTCTGCGACCTACACCACAGCTCATGACAACGCCGGATCCTTAACCCACTGAGTGAGGGGTGGAACTCACAAGAAGCACTTTTATACGTGTGATTTCACTTGCCTTACAGCCTGGAGCACCATCTCCACCTGCGGTTGAGCTTGGGCAGTCCTCTGCTGACGTTGTATTGAAACAGAGTGAGCAGCTCGTAATCCGATTCCTGGCAGGCTCATGGATTACCGTTATACTCCAACAATCACTTTTTTTTTTTCTAACTCTTAAGTCATGGCAGCAGAAGCCTAACCGTGGTAGTGACCCTATGTCTACTTTTTCTTTTTCCACGCTGAACTGGCTGATAATGAATTATTCTCAAAGTTTCCACAGGCTGATTATGACTTCAACGTGCCTGTCCCATAGTAAGAGCTGAATAAATATTTACTGACGAATGAATAAAAATAAAATAACCAAACCGGAATGAATGGAGAGGCACAGAACAAGACTCAGAGTCAACCTCTGGTCCTCATCCGTGTTTTTCCATGAATCAGCCGTAGAAGCATTTAACTCCCAGAACTGAGGCTTCCCCACCTGTCAAATGAGCAGGGAAGAGACTGTGCATCAACCAGTTAGTTCACAGCTCTGAAAGCACAGACAGGTTGGACTGTCAAATCCTTCTGCCCTGTTACAGCGGTGCCTGGTGATGAGCAAGCAGTTGAAAGGCCAGGTAGCAGATGAATGAGAGATAAAACGTCTGCATGCCCCAAGGTAGATAACTGGCCACTGAATAATTCAAAATTACTGCACCACAACAGGAGAACAATTATATCTGTCAAATGACAATTTTTCTAAAGAGTTTCCTCCTTGAAAGGGCTCACTCACATAGACAGTGTTTCCCATTTGAAACTTTCCTGGCTTGAAAGTTGTCCTTTGAGAAAAAGTCACTTTTTAATTTTAAATTTATTTTTTAAAATTTATTTTATTAAAATAAAGTTCATTTACAGTGTGTTAATTTCTGCTGTATAGCAGGATGATTCCCATATATATATATATTTTTTAATATTCTTTTCCTTTACGGTTTATCATAGGAATTGAATAGAGTTCCCTGTGCCATGCCGCAGAACCTTGATGCTTCCCATTCTACATATGCCAGTTTGAATCTGTCCCTCCTCACGCTCCCACCCTCCTGGCAACCACAAGTCTGTTCTCTGTGTCCGTGAGTCTGTTTCTGTTTCACAGATAAGTTCATTTGTATCATATTTTAGATTCCACATATAAATGGTAAGACATTTGTCTTTGGAAAAAAATTTAATTATAATTTACTAGAGATGTCTTGCTTTGTTTTGAAAGTGGAAAATACTTCCAAATGCTTATGATGGCAAAAGATGACCTCAGGTCATTATCAATAAACTGTATTTTATTGGCTGGACGAGATGAACAGGTGGGGATTTTCAGTCAAGACTAAGCTGAGAAGGCCTTCTCTAGGTTTTGCTGAATTTGCTTCCTGTTCTATAAATCAGTTCAAGTTTCTCTCATGCTTTGTGTGGGGCAGGTTTTCAGTGATTGCACAGAGTAAGTTCACAATGTATGCCATGGCTTGCATTATTCCTTCGTATTGTCAAAAGGGCAGAGTTACAATCTGGATTCCCTTTTCCATTATGTTCCACTATCCAATCATCCGATTTGGATCCTATGGCAATGTTTAGTCATATTTCTGAATATACTTCATGAAAATCGGGCAATGTTTTGTCACAATCACGCCAAAGACTCTGAGCAAGATCAGTAAAGCATCTCATAATTTTGCCCTACCAGCCTTTTGAGGCCATTTTCCTTTTAATTACTGTCAAATTCAATTTCACACCTTTTCATTCTTTGTTTAAGGATGTACTTTTCTAGGGAATATAAAATATTAACTGATATTTACATTTCATGAAAGCTCTGTATTAATCTTTTCCTGAAACAAATTTAACTGTAGGTTCAATATTAATTGGAAGTTGATGGGGATGACTATTACATAAACAGAGAAAATGAATTTCCTTTCAAGTAAACATGCTTTTTCAAACCTTCACTTTGGTCCAGTACATGTATGGTAAGGGTCACAATAACTTAAGAAGAGCGTGCAAAACCAATATCTTAGTTGTGCAATGAGTAAAATAAAGCGGCTTCTCAATATCATTTATCAAAGTAAGAAGAAAAAATAAAAAGAGACCATCCAGTGGAAGGTCACAGCCAATAATGTTTCTGCAAATAGAAAAACGATGCTGGAGCATCAGATGTAAATTGCTGTTTGCTGAAGAATTTTAATGGAGTTCTACGTCACATTATAAAATGTTTAATTGTAACCCCATTTTAATAACACCATCTGATTAAATGAAAAGACGCCTTGCTGATCGCAATTACAATCTGTCAAACTGCATATTTATTTACAGTTTGGTTTTCTAAAACCATAAGATAAAAAAAGAAAACTCTATTCAGCTTGTCAGGAAACTATAATTATTGTGTATCCTTCTGTCAGTTTCTGCATAAAACTTTTGGTCCTAAAATGGATCTAATTATATCTACATCAACATTTTTATAAATGCTACATTTTTTTTCTCCATCTCAGTGAAATCTTTATTGCTAACTAGGAAAAACATATTCTCTCTTTTTAAAAGGCATTAGCCAGGCTTGTTTGCTTTCTATCCTTCAAGATGTTATAAAATAAAACATCCTTTTCAAAATATAAAAATATTTGCTTATGTCCTCCTCTCTCCTGGCATGAGATTATGGAGGAAAAAAAAAAAGCCCTAACAGTTTCTGGCTCTTTTGGCAACACTATTTGCAATTGTCTTGGATATCATGAAATTCCTTCGGTCTGCAGCTATGAAAATCTAAGTCTCTTTTTATGATTGTATTCTGGTGTTCAAAGTCTCGGGATCCTCTTCAGCTACAAACAGGAACAAGCTGCTAGAACCCACAAGGGAGGAAACTGGTGAACTGGGATGTCTTTCCATTGAGATTCTCCCAGCTCTACCTCAAACCCCCTACTTCGCCCTTGCTCACCTCCTTCCCAGGCACTCAGTGGCGTTGTTCTTCTTGGGGTCATGGACTGTGTCAGACACCCCACAGAAATGTACCAATACTGAGTATTTATCAAAGCATTGTCAGACACCCCACAGAAATGTACCAATACTGAGTATTTATCAAAGCATTGTCAGACACCCCACAGAAATGTACCAATACTGAGTATTTATCAAAGCATTGTCAGACACCCCACAGAAATGTACCAATACTGAGTATTTATCAAAGCATGTATGTTTTACTTTCTGCCCTTTTAGGGTCCACTTAGAAAAAGGATTTGCTGGCTTGATCTATATGTTTATGTTAAGATGTTCATGGGTGATCATGCTGAACAGTCTGCCCATTCTGGGAATCATAATTATGGGCTTCAACTAACATGTAATAAAAGTTAGTGAATCCATTTAAAGGAGTGCCAGAAATGTGGTTTTCAGGCACAAAGGCAGCACATGGGGTAGCTTAGAACAAGGGCTTTAACTGGGTCCTCCTGCTATCCTAAACCTAGTCCAGCTTTGATGACATTCTCTAATAAGCCACTGGATTAAAAGGTTAGTACAATCATAGCAACTTAGAATTAAACCAGGGCAATTCCCAGAGGGTGTATTCTTGATGCTCAGAGTTTTTATATGGAAAGTTTGTACAAGGTGAGTAACATGAATTCAATTCACTGGTCTCATATGTGCTCGGTGTCTTCAAATATATAGAAAGATCCAAACTTAAAAACCGGGAAAAGGAAATGTGATTTATTAAATACAAGACAGTTATACGATAAAAAAAAAATCCTCCTAGTAGAACTGTACAGTGATCACGCTGATACGCAATGTGGAGGTTGTATTTCCAACCATTTACACATAACCCACACATGCAACCTGAACACAGCACAGGGCCTTTTGATGAGATTCCTGCCTGCCTGGCTGGCCTCTGCTCCATTCGGGCATCTAACATTTTCCACCCATGTTCCATTTCCTAAATGTGCCACAGACTTCTGTGCCATTCATTGATCATACTGTTTTCTATGCCCCAAAAGCCTGTCCATCTTGTTCATCTGGGTCTCAGTCCTCCAACACTGCAAACCTCAGCTCTGAAAGATGTGTGAAAGCCATTTCTGAATGCTGCTGGCGGATTCATAAGCAATTTCTCCTATGTTCCATATGCAATTTGTTTATACTTCCTCTGAAATAACGATCATAACATGCTACATATTTGTATGTCTTGTATGTGATGTTGGAGTCGAGGGACATGGTATCACAGCAAGGTGTGTGCCTAGCACTGTGCCTGGGACACAGAAAACAATATATATTATTAAATTAATCCAAGTGTCTTGTTTATCATTTTCTGATGGAGAGTCCTCTTGCCTCAAACTATCTCTTAGGGAGAAAAAATTACTTCAGCCGAAAGCAGCCTGTTAAAGGCACAGGCAATTCTATTTTATAGAATATTTTATTACACAAAGTTTAAAACTGCCTACAGTTTCCTCTCCTTTTTCATCTTTTTGTCCTCTAGACTTCTCATTAACAAGATGACACTGTCTATCTTCCCTTATAAAGAATAGTAGGTTTGGAGATTAGTGACTTTCAGCGAACCCTGAAAAACTGTAGCTTTGCAATTTTCTTTCTTTTCCTTCCTTCCTTCCTTCCTTCCTTCCTTCCACCCTTCTCCTCTCTCTCTCCCTCCCTCCTTTCTTCCTTTCTTTTTTTGTCTTTTTAGGGCTGCACCCATGGCATATGGAGGTTCCCAGGTTAGGGGTCAAATTGAAGCTGTAGCTGCTGGCCTCTACCACAGCCACAGCAACACCAGATCCAAGCCGTGTCTGCGACCTACACTGCAGCTCACGGCAACGCCGGATCCTTAACCTACAGAGCAAGGCCGGGGATAAAACCCGTGTCCTCATGGATACTGGTTGGCTGCATTCCCGCTGAGCTACAATGGGAACTCCTAGTTTTGCAATTTTCAGTCCTGGCTGCACACTAAAATTATGTGCGGAGCTTTGAAAAAAATACTAGTATTTGGGCCCCACCCCAGAACAAACACATGGGATGTCTTTGGGGTGGGACCCAAGGTATTCTGCCTGCTGGTAAGCACTCTGTCTTGACAACAGAATTCTTCCAGCTGTGCAAACAGGGGACCCTGGATTAGCAGCACAGGTCTCACCTCTCAGGCCCTATCCCTGACTTGATGGACCAGAGTCTACATTTTAACAAGATCTCAGTGATTTGCGTGTAGTAAAGTTTGGGAAGCACTGACTTTGTCTCTCAGTCTCTTTTGGATCTTAAGTTTCTACACTGCTTTTCATGTTTCTGGTCAGGTGATGTGATGGAGGAGGTGGGAAAAAGTGACTCCAACCGCAGAGACAATTTTAGCATCATGTTTAACTGTCCTGTCTACACACTGGGCAGTAATACCCAAATTTAAAATAGGACCTTCTGGTCACTGCAATGGTCTAGGAACCCACATGCAAAACATGAAAACGTATGGATTATTTGACAGATGTTTTTTAAGTCTATACAGATGCTATTGAGTTTCATAAAATACAAATGAACTTAGTAGCATTACTGAATCCTTGGGATGTGACCTATTTTTTAAAGCAATAAATCTTGAAGTTTCGAGTAATGTAAGGTTGGAAGAATTTGATGAATTTTTAAAATTGAAGCGTAAAAAGTTGGGAAACTATTGGAGTTAAAATTTTAAGAACTATCAAAGAAGGGTTAGATGTTTACCAGACTTGTGTGAGCAGAAATAACACGACATTTAATGTCTGGCTAGCTCTTTATAAAGACTGGATACTTTCTTATGTCTAAAAGGTGGCCCCCATTTTGCTGGAGAATGCTGAGACAATATGAATTAGATTACTTAGGAATTTCTTTCTCCTGGATTGCCATTTTGATATTATAGAGTAAGTTAACTGAAGAGCATGACTTGATTTAACAAAATGCATTCTATCTTTTAAAGGGCCTGTTTCCTTAGCAGCATAGTCCTGTAAATTCTGTCCAAGGCATAAAGAAATAGGTCTTGTGGAGGACTTATTTGTATTCCTTCATTTAGCTGTACTTGTCTCCTACCCTGCGTCCCAGCTCTAGTTTGAAGCTATCGCTGGGATTATCAAGGAGATCCAAAGACTAGTCACAAATAAATACAATCATGGCCAACTGATGTTAGAGATCTGAAGATTGGCAGTACATGGACCTTGGATGACTAAAGACACCTAAAAATATTTCTATATTTAACTATTAAAATATTTTCCAGTCCTCATTTTTTTTTTCCTTCAGAGAAGCATTATTCCCTATAACACATTATGTAGTTTTTTTCCTTTTCACTGTCAAATTACACAACCTCTTGGATGTCATCCAAATTCCCCTGGGAGTTTATTTCATGGTTTAATACAAGATGGCCCATTTTAAGCAGTTCCCTTTGAAAGTGTTGAACAGGGAGTCTTGTAAGTGGGGTCACTCTCAGTTCTGGACAAGAGTGGTTATTTAGTTTAATATCTTGGATATGTAGCTGAAGAGATTATTAGAAATGCCTAGACCTCAATGGCAATTCTTGAAGCATAATGGAAACATGTAAATAAAATCAGAAATACCTAGTTCTACTCTTTATTTTAATTCTGTATTATTTCTTTTCCTTATTATAATATATATGTATATACATGTATATTGAAAATATGTGTACTTTTTCTTACTAAATTTACTCTATTTTAATAATTTAAGGGTTAAATTCATAAAATGCACAATTACATAAGGTATTATACCAGAGATAAGCCTAAATTGAAAGTTACGTATCATTCAGCACCGATTCAATGCTGACATGGTCGAACTGAATCAGATCGTTTTGAACTGCAGTGGAAGATGATCAAGTCATCTCAGAGCAGAAAAAAAGAACAATATATAATACTCAAGTTCAATCACTTTTCAATTTAATTCCCCTGCTACCACGCCAGCTAAAGTCACGGGCTTGTGCTAAAATGATAATGGAATGTTGGTGTTCCAGAAAGTATCTCTGAAATGGACTTTGGTTTTGTCGCAGTTCTTTCTGGTTATAGAACTTTATCTTATCTGTTTATCTGCAGAGATCCTATCATAATTTTCCTTAAATTTAATAAATTCATATCCTAAAATCAAAGAAATGTAATCTACTTTATTCCTTTCATGGATTTAAATAAGGCTTTCAAAGAGACTGTTTTGCTCTTTCACAGGCATAAGGAAACTGAAGTCTGCATTTAATTCATTTTACTAGTTATGATTAGCTTATATCTTGAAACTAGTTCAAACTCTGCCTATGATTCTCTGCATATTTTAAGGCAATAATTATCCTTTTTTTTAAAAAAAAAAGAGCAGGATACTTAGATTTCCTTTTTTTTTAATCTAGGGAGGAAGAACATTAGTTCTTTGTGTCAAATTAAATTACCCTAGGACAGTGGTTCTCAAAATTGAGCATGTGACAGAATCACCCATACATCTTATGAAAAGATAGACATTCGGGGCCAACAGCTAGAGTTTCAGAAGGTATGATGTTGGGCCCGAGAATTTATTATTTTAGTAAGTTCCCAGGTGATGCTGATGCTGCCCATCTGTGAGCTGCACCTGAAGACAGTCCAGGGCTCGGGAATATACTTTCTAAACCCCGTGGGGCACATGGCATGGGACCACAGCTTCTGTTTCTTTATCACCACAATCTTATTTGTAACAAATAAACACATCCTCTCCCTTCTCTCCAGGAGCATAACGACTATGCCAGCCTTGGGCACTCCCAGTTTACTTTGTCGTGCTTTAATCTCATAGCAGAACTTTCCATGCATACACGAGATCCACAGGGTGACTCAGGAAAAGAGTGGTAGTGTTCAACTCCAGCCGTGTCTCCGTTGCTTACAAACCCTCCACCCGTTCTCACTGACTAACAGATGAGGCTCAAATGTCTCGCTTCACATTCGAGGATCTCTGCGAACAGGTGCCAGCCTAGTATTTGTTCTTTCATCTATATCCACTCAACTGATATTTGATGAGATTTGGTTCTTTGCCAGAAATTATCCAAGATCCTCCCAGTTTATGTGCCATTTCTCTTCTTCACCTATTTTATGATGCAATGAAATTATATAATTTTGTTTGTTTTTGCTTTCCTTCATATATGACTTTGCTTGCATTGTTCCCAGTACACTATTTTTTGGTAAATGTGGGAAATAATATCCATTTCAAATTGTGGGACTACATGACAGTGTTTGTCCAGCACCTAGCATAGTACTTGGCACATAGTTTTCTACAGCTTGTTTTCCATTTTCTCTTCTACTTTTCTTCATATTTATAGTCAAGTCACCTTCCAAAAACTATTGCTTTAGTTTGATTTATTCATGCCTTACTTCCTTGGCATGTGTCTCATTGATTTTTATATTTTTTACAAGGGTAGCATTCTGCCTTGAAGCTAGTGGATCCTTAATAAAAATATTGACTGCTACTTTATTACTAGAACTTAAAAGTACAAGGATGTTTCACAAAGATCTACTCAAAAGTGTGAAAAATATTTA
Source organism: Catagonus wagneri (assembly GCA_004024745.2). NCBI lineage: Eukaryota > Metazoa > Chordata > Mammalia > Artiodactyla > Tayassuidae > Catagonus > Catagonus wagneri. The sequence continues at coordinate 4,696,835 of PVHT021183584.1, forward strand.
TAGCTGTATTTTTAGATGCTTGCCCCAAAAAAGGGCAATTTGGATTTATTTAAGTTAGAATTTAAGTATCACTGAATTTTGCTCAAAGTTAGTTTTCACTTAGCCATTCTTCAAGAAAAAAATAAATCATGTCCTGGTTATTGGAATGACAATGGCAAAAGAGAGCTGAGAGTGTGCTCAGTGGAGTGGAGAGAATTGTACGTGACAGGCAGTCCACCTGGCCTCATTCTGCAGCTGACTAAATCGTGGAAAGTGGCCTAAGTGGCATTTGTCAAAATGGTTACCCAAGGAAAACGGTGAAGGTCATAGTTCTAAACACTGCACTGTCAGTGTCAATGCCTCCTTTATCCAGAAGCAATGAAGTCTGATGGAAAGAACCCGAAGACAGAGCCAGGAGAGGCTGGTCTAGTCCTGCTTCTGGTAGCTGTTCACACTTAGGCAGTATGACTGACTCTGAAAACTGACTTTATTGAGTTGTCAAATGAAGGATCTTGCTTAGTGATCCATGTAATTTCCAGCTCAAATCTCCAATTCTATGACTGTTCCTGCAAGGCTAACTCTACAAATAGGTAGGATCCTCATTTGCTCCTGCAGTGTCCTTTTAAAAGAAGGCCTGTGACAATCTCTGATCACTGCCCATTCCGCGTTTATAGAAATTATCTAGGTAGAGTGTGGTTCTCATTCAGGAATCATTTTTCCCCTCAGAAGACATCTGGCCATTCTGGAGAGTCCTTGGTTACAGCAATTAGAGAGTCTGGGGAGCCACGAGCTTCCACTGGGTAGAGGTCACGGCTGCTGCTAACATTCTGCAAAATGCTAAGGACAATGTCCCCTCCCTAACAAAGAGATATTCAACCCAGAATGGCAAGGGTGCCAAGGTTATAAATTCCTGATCTAGATAGTAAGCTAGATAATAATTTCTCTGTGAGAAATTATTTCCTTGGCAGTTATAACAGCTCTGGGCATGGAGTAAGAACTCAGTAAGAGTAAGCTTGTTAAACTAAAACAAACAAACAAAAAAAACTTTTAAAGTTTCTGATATTCCCAGCTCACTGGTCATTCCTTTGAGAAAAGATTGTGAAGATCACTCTAAAAGCGCATCTCTGACTCCTGAGAGATGCACAGACTGATTGATTGCATTAAGTTTCCATCATCTATTAGGAAAGATCCAGCCTTGTGAGGAGACAGAGTCAAGAAAGAACACCAGCGTCGGGGAGTGCCATTCATGAGGGCCATACCGCGCAGACTGTCACAGCAAATCCAGTCTGCGGACTGCGGGTTTGCCACCATCTCTTCAAGATGTGCAACATATATTAATGTTTGAAAAACTATTACTACATTAAGTGACCCAAAATAATTACTTTTGAAGTTTAATTAGTAATCTATTGACACCATGAGTAAAATAAGAATGAAGTTATCTAAAAGTCCATAAACAACTTTGAAGAGAATATCCAATTGATATCCCAGCCTACACAGGAATGGACAGGGTCCACATATGATAAACAATTCTTTAAACCAAAAATCTATTATGACAATTTTCCAAAGCCCAAAGTGTTACCTGCAGTTACGGAAGCTCCTAACAAAGAAAGCCCTAGAATACATTTTGTGTTAAGGCCCAGATAAGCTAAGAATTTGTCAGGTCTTTCAGGTACAGTCTAGATCTCTCTAATTACTCCAAAACGAGTGTGAATTTTACTACACAGCAAGCATTCTTTTCTTAACTAGATTCCTAGAGGCAAGAAAGGTAAAGGAAAACAAAAGTTTCCAAACTCTTCTCTGATTTTCTCTATATATTTTGAAAACACTTACACAACTGTTTGCCAATCTATCAGCTCATATGAAAACTTTTCAACATGAAATTTTTATAATTGTTGCTCAAAATCAGGGCACTAAAGAACTTTCTAAACGCCTCCTGGCCTAAGTTTCAGAAAGAAGTTACGATTTTCAGTTTTCAAAGCTACTTGGCTTGACATTCTTATCCTAATGTTCACACTTTCAAAGTATAAATCCAATCAACCACATAACTTTCATTATGATATTATCTACACACCCCCAGGTTTTATCATCTTGAGGGACTCTAATCCGACCTCTTGGCGTGGGAAGAATTCTGTGTCACTCTTTTGGCCTTTCATTTTCCTCTCTGCTGGATTAGAGAAGTCTGTAGCTTGACAGCATCTAAGGCATTTGATCTGGGAACAATAGTTGTTCTTAGCTTAGGATTTTCCTAAATGAAGGAGCTATGTAAATGTCAATTAACAATGGAATAATTCATATGGCTTATACATCAGTCTTCCTGATATCTGTCATTTCTGCATGTTCTCTTGGAACTGTCCTAAGTTCTTTACAAACCTGAGGCTACCAGGATTGAAGTTTAAAAGGAAGGAGGCAGAGAGGAAGGCAAGATAAAATACAATATATATAGATTCATTAAAATATAAATATAAATATACTTATATATTTTAGGGCCACACCTGCAGCATATGGAAGTTCCCAGGCTAGGGGTCAAATCAGAGCTACAGATGCTGGCCTACACCACAGCCACAGAAACATGGGATCTGAGCTGTGTCTGTGACCTACACCACAGCTCACGGCAACACTGGATCCTTAACCCACTGAGCAAGGCCAGGGATCTAAGCTGCATCCTCATGGATCCTAGTTGGGTTTGTTTCTGTTGAGCCATAACGGGAACTCCTAAAATATATTTTAATCATTATAAATCAACATGCTTACACAGTGAGTATGTATATATGTAACAAGTGTGTGTAGATATACATATACACATACCAAGCTCTTGCATCTGCTGCTATAGAATCCCTGCTACACTGAGATAGGAAGTACGTGCTTTCCTAGAATCTTCAGGTTCTTAAGGATGTCTTTAATCCACCACATACAATACTGAGTGTCTGTGCCTTCACTGGACAACTACCAAATGAGCGCCTCCTGTGACAGCTCTTCTAGATGTGCAGGATTAGACAGCCAAGAGTGAGGCAAATCATCCTCTCTGCATAATTCAGAGAGGAATAATTTGAATATTTACCCATTTCCTACCATGTGAGCTTTGCAGCGCTGACTCATTTGATAAAACATGGCAATGTGATGAGAGGCAAGAGGAGGTGGTGGCAGCGGGGGGAAGGGGCAGTGCCAGTTTAGACCAGTGTTTCCAAGAGGTGACACTGAGCTGAGAACTGAATGTGAAGATCTGAGGCAAGAGCATCCCCAACAGCTTGAAGGTCACTGGATGGGAGGTGGGTGACAGAAAACTAGCGTGACTGTAGCTCAGTTAGGGCCAGAATAGCATACGGCAAAGTCAGGAATTTCAGACGCGCCCTGAGTACCATGTTGAGAAACATGGAAGTTCTTCTCTTTTATCCTAGGTGCAGTGACGAGTCACTGAAGGCTGGCTGAGCTACTGTCTGCTACAAAGGTCACACTGACTGTTGTGTGGGGAATGTTTTATGGAGGGACAAGAGTTGGGAGAGGAGGCCAGCTGGGACACCATTTCTACAACCCGAAGAGAAGACAGCACTGCGGACCATGGTGGGAGCAGTGAAGAAGGAAGCTATGTGGGTAGATTCTAAACACATTCTGGAGGCAATTCAGTCAAAACTTGCTCATAAACTAGATGTTTAGAGTGAGAGGAAAAGATGAACAAGTTTTTAGGTTGAACATCTGGGGTGGACGGTGATTCAGTTCACACACATACTCACAGCAATTCCCTCACTCCGAATGCATTTTCCCTGCATCTCCCTGTCAATACTCAATGCTTCCTGAGATCCTGCTCCGATTCCACCTCTATAGAGTAGCCTTCCTTGATTCCTCATGTCATTTCCTAACTCTGTGATAGTAAGTACCATGCTCCGAAATGCTGGATGGCTTTTTAAGTACAAAACTCATTTGTTTTACTAGACACACGAGGGTAGGAACTGTTTCCATATGGTTTTTGTACCCTCACCATAAACATACTCAGGCTCTCACAAATAGTTACTGAAGTCACTGGAACCTAAATTCCAGTGTCCTCAGAACAGTCTCAGTTATAGGCCTAGTCATTATTAGTTATGGGTTGGTTTGAATGATAAATCATATGGGAATTCTACATGTAGGAGATGCCCAATACTGTCTAATTGTTCTAAGACTCACAGCCTATGTACATGAATGCCACGCCAAGAGGAAAAATTGGAGTTTCATTTTAGACTCTATCAAAATACAAAGGAAAGAATCTTATAAAGAATCTAATCAAAAAGCAGACATGTGGTACTGCAGAAAGTTGAGCTGTGTCTGCCTACAACTGGGAAATGGAATGCAGAATGATGACTTGCGAATATTCAAAGAATTCTGTGCCTCAAATATCTTGCTATTTTAGGTAAATACACATTTTTGATATTGGAATTCTGTGATTTTTCATTAACATATACAGTTGCAAAAGATGTAAGAAGGGATTTCCAAATGGCACAGTATGTGCTAGAACTGTTGTCACCTCTATATTTTTAAACTAAGCAGAAATAGGGAAGGTTTGAAACGAAACTCCCTCATAATTGTCTTTAACATTTGTTCAAATACTCTTAAGGCATAGGACCCATAACCAGGTTTATTCCTTGTCAAAACACTTGCTTGCTCTCTCATGGACATAACTCTAATTACTTTCTCATCTTCTGATTTCATGCCTGAGTGGCATCTTCTTCACAACTTGGACGAAGAGCCCTTTGGGCAAGATTCTTCTTTCCCAGGCAGAGTGTAATCCTGCATCCATGAAGGTGCTTACCCAATAAACTGTAATAAGGAGAATCTACGATTTTATGCATCATAAAGTTGTCATCGAAGTGCCTGAGGAAACCCTTTTGTGACCCACGATTCGGAGTTACGTGCACTTGTCTCCCAGTAGATATTTGATATATCTCATCAGTAGTATATTTTTCTCAACATTTTGATAGATTGCCCAGGGAGATTTCATTCCTAATTTCTTCTTTTCTGGCCTGTGCAAGAAGCTGTATAGCGTAGACATTTCTTTTCTGTTTACCTTGCCTGTGTTTGGGAGATAATTTCACATTTTTTTCATTTCATATCATGTGATCACTACAGAATGATGTGAGCACATGTGAGGATAGCTGAGTTTCTCCCCTTCCTTGTGGCACAACCCTTGACTGACATGAAGCATCCTGCAGACTTCATATGTAGAAGTGTCCCATCCACAGCCACAGCCATGTCACACAGCCCTTTCCCCCTGAACACCAAAGCTTTCAATGACCAGTCAGATGAGAAGATTAACTCAAGCTCTTAGACATAACCATGACTGAAAGCCTCAGAGTTAGAAATCTATTACCTTTTTAATTCAAAAAGGTCAAAATTTTAAATGAACATGGGTAAGAAAGCATTACTTTGCAAATCGTGTCAGCCATATACAGCACAAAAATTTGGTTGTTTTAATAAAACCTGAGAATTAAGGAAGTCCTAACATTAGGGTATGTTTAAGAGAAATAGGCATTTACCACCTGCTTGTAATTTACGTCTGAGAGAACCTATGAGGAGTGCCGTACTTAGATCATCTCATTTAATCCTCACAACAAGAGGCAGACACCCTACCGACTGTGATCTGCGCTTCACCAGGGGGGAACCAGCTGAAGTCCTGTGCCAGGTCCTCCACTAGGAAGGGCCTATCTTCCTAGTCATTGCATGATACTGGGACTCTGATCTTAATGACGTCCTGTTTGGAATTCTCAGCCCTCAAACATCTCTGATTTCAGTATTCTTATCACTGTACCAATGAAAGGCACCGAGCATTCTGACTATATCTTTTAAATAGTATAAAAAAAGAATGTGTGTGTGTGTGTGTGTGTACAACACATTGCCACATTGTAAACCAATTACAATTTTTTTTAAAAAAAGAAAGAAGTAGCTCTTTGGTATACCATGTTTAAGGGGCTTTCTTTCCAGGGCCTATGCTATCTAACAGTGAGATGCCCTTTTATTGTGCACTGATGATTTCAAATAGGCAAGGATGACACGTCCCCTCCTCACTGCCATGGAGACTGGTTGTACGATGCATACAAGCACTTGGTCCACTTAACTGCTCACTTAACTGACCCATCCTAGACCAGACCAGATCCTGCTTGGGAAGCCCTGCGCAGGCAGCTGAGCGCCTGTGTTAACTCGGATCGTGAATCACGATGAAGACCTCGTTATGTGCTGACATGTTCTAACCCACCAGCTTCTCCTCTGAGATAACTATGTGTGACCTTCGCATGCAGAGTAAGCTCCCAGCCAGTTTCTGGCCCCATGAGGGGAGCGCCAAGGCAGTGTTCTTAGGGGCTGGGACGTACCATAGCCTGGGGTGGGGGGAGAAGGAGGCCACTGACAGGCGGAACTTTGAAATCCACCGTCCTTAATGGATGAGCATTCTCACCCATGCTCTGGGGTCTATCGGGGAGGGTCTTTAGGTCATGGGGGGATGCAAGCACACTGTTCCTTTGGGAGTTGGCTTTTTAAGATGCTTTTGTGACCCTGGCCACTGGACAGGAGTGAAGAAAACCTGCTTGCGGTTTATTCACAATTCACTATTTCTTTGGCTTTTATCAATTCTCTGTCATGTAGAATATTTGGATTTTTATGAAGAGACAAACTGATACGAACGTGTCAGAAAAAGTAGCAGGAATTTAATAAAGAGACGGAAACATTTCTAGCTAATTTCAGGTCTGCCAGCCTTGGCAAGTTGCCCAGAATTTTTCCTCCTTTTATTTATAAAATAATTTAAATACCTTTGTACTTTAAAAAGTAAGTTTTGTATACTAATGATGGAAAAGAAGGAATATCTTCAGGTTGCCTGATGATGGATTCCTGACAAATGGCAGACAGACCAACTCCTGATCATACGGCGGAGCCACCTAAGCCCTTATCTGTTAGTATAGCCTACTGGCCCCAAGGAGCTAATCCCATCTTACTCGCAGAGGAGTTAATAATTTAAATTTTTGAATTTTTGGTAAATAACATTTTTCATTAACTGGAATGCTAATTTATTCAACATGATGACCAGAGACTGTATTTAAGTTGTTAAATACTAGAAATGTTAACCTTGAATCTCACTTAATCCCTATAACCACCTGGTAATATAAATATTATTATCGTATCATTTTTCCTCTTTCACAGTGAAGGAAGCTGAGAGCCAGAGAGATCCAGTGATCTGTCAAAGTCACCAGCTATAAATAATTCCAAGCCCCCCTTTCTTTTCATTGGATTATCTGTTTTCCTCTTATTCTCTGATTATAAATCCCAGCAATGTAAACAGAAAGTGAATTTATTTTGTTAAGACAAAAAGGGGATGGACTTGGGAACGCTGTCCAGGCCGGCATGCGTAGCAACGGCACCAAGGACCCCAGGAACCTTCCTGGGGAGATGGAGCAGACGGGAGGCTCCATTAAGGCTCTCAGTGCAGAGCCCCCAAGACCTCACCCAGTGCGGGTGGAAGGCACAGCCCCTCACTCACTCAGCCGACCTGCTTCACCACCTCCCAGCTGCCAGCTGTGTAACTTTGCCTACGTCCTCGTCCCTCCCGGGCAAGGTAAGGGTCACCTGGCAAGTGCAGGTGTCCGGTAAATGTCAGCATAGCAGTTCTTAGAAAGACCCACATAAGATGGACACTAGTAACCTCTACAGGAGAGGAGTGACAGATGATGTGAGGAAAACCCACAGGAACAGCTTGGGCTTCGGAGCAGGTGGACGGTAAACAGCTGACAGGAAGCATGCTGCCTGCCTGGTGCCGCCGAGGGCTTCAAGTGCTGGACCCATTCAACCCTCACCACCAAGGACAGTGAGGCAAGTGAACTCACCTGCCCACAGTCATATGGAGCGAGTGAGCAGCCAGGTAAGGATCAAGTCCAAGCTGCCTCACCAGTCAGTGCACCCACCACCCACACTGCCTCTCAAGACCCCACCGAGGCCACTGGTTGGTTTCTGCAGGTGATCACTCCCTGAGTGATTTAAAGCATGTACCATATCTGAGAATTTGAACTTACAGGGTCTTCCATTTTCTACACGTTTCATACAGGTAACCCTCCCCTCTCCAGGTGAACTGTCAGCTTCTGGATCCTAACATTCATTATACATGACACCTAAAAAGACCGAAGCACAGTGAAGACACTCCCAAAACGTGTGAAGAATGGGGGGAAATGCTAGTGCGAAGCACGGCTGCAGAGCTCAGTGTCTGCTGTTTGCTGGGAAACAGGGGCTAAGCCTCATGGGCTGCTATAATTAGAAACGAGGCTGCTTTGAGGAAAGCAAGAACAACCACAGAAACAAGAACACCCCGGTAACGTGGTGGCTGTTGACTAAAGGTCCCAACCTGCATCTGCCTGGTGTGGGAATGGCCATGGCTGTCACTGGTACTCTCACGATGTGATAAGAGTACCAGACACACAACCAACCAATCCCTAAATGCGCAACTGCATATGTTTGTGTAGAGATGAAAGAGACACGTAAATAGAGACGCAAACAGCTTCTTTCATTCTATGTGGATACAGTTACTTGGTTGAGCCTGATTCACCTCCTCGTCCTGTTAATTGTTCAAGCTCTATAAGCAAAGTGTACCCCACCACAGAAAGAAAATGCCTTAGAAAATGCTTTAGAAGGCTAATAGCTTTGTCTTTTGATAGTCTTAATCAAATAATGTTTTTAGCAATAACCTTTATGGATCTTCTGTCTTCATTAAAGCAAGACTATTTTTCATACAGATAATTTTCAAGTTTCATAATGTATGAACGATGGTCGTATCTCTATTTGGTAAGCCATTATTTATGTCTGCTGGCTAGCAAAAAAATGTGATTAATTATGCATTGCATATAAAAATGTGAAAATGTTAACAGTGTAATATGTTTTGGGGCTTGAATAATATTTTATTAAAGACCATCAAAATTTTGATTAAAAAACAAAATTCCTTAAATATTAAAGAATATACCTTTCAAGTGTAACAAATTTTGAGAAAGTTTATTGCCTTTCTGGAATTAGAAAAAGAGGTTTAATCCTGCTTCTGTCAGACAGTACTTAGATTTCCCTGGGGAATTAGTACACCCCATTAAATTAAGAGAAGTTCAACTATGAATTTTGTTATTATATATCTATCAAAATGCTAAATATACTTCTTAGGTGAAGAAAGAAGACCTGTTCTCTGGACTACTATGGCATCTGTGAGATTTTAAGTGATCCAGACAAGGAAACTTGAATCTAAATTTTAATGACCGTCTCAAATGCTCAGATACCCTGCAGTACTTCACACTTTTTCTCCAATGGAATGTGTGTTGCTTCTGGCAGAGAAACAGATATGAATGACTAATATAAAAAGACAAATATTATGTTCCTGTAGGTATGGCCTATCCACATAAGAGAACGCAGAACTTTGAAAATGGAAAAAGCTGAAATGGAAAAAAAAACAAAACCTGCTCTCAGAATGTTCCCATATGCTCTAGATAAGAACAGTTAATGAATAATGAAGGAAGTGGTACCTTGCAGTGAGACTGGTTCATTGTTCTGAAAAGCATTTTAGACTAATTCTTCTATGACTCCATGGCTAAATGGATTTATAACACAACATTTTAATGTTAATAATCTACTTGCCCAAATCATGCAAACAGCAGGTTTTTGAATCTTTCTGAGATTAAAAAAAGTTAACACTGGGCTAGTCCATTTTTTTTTTCTTTTTTTTTGGCTGCACCCATGGCATATGGAGGTTCTAGAGGTCGAATCGGAGCTACAGCTGCTGGCCACAGCAACAACAGATCCGAGCCGCATCTGCGACCTACAGCACAGCTCACGGTAACCAACACCGGATCCTTAACCCACTGAGTGAGGCCAGGGATCAAACCCGCAACTTCATGGTTCCTAGTCAGATCTGTTTCCACTGTGCCACGACGGGAACTTAGTCATCATAGGCTTATCTTTAACAGACATTAATTCTCTACATTGCTCCTTCTGCCCCCAAGATTTTAGGAGACTAGGCAGAAATATGTTCCTTTAGATGTCTTATAATTTTACTGATAATTTTGTTTCCATAAAAATAGGTCTACTCAGAAAATAAAACTATTCATTTAAAAAAGATCAGCTAGGGATTTCCTATCGTGGCTCAGTGGCAACGAACGCTACTAGTATCCAGGAAGACACGAGTTCAATCCCTGGCCTCACTCAGTGGGTTAAGGATCCAGCATCGCTGTGAGTTGTGGTGTAGGTCGCAGACACAGCACAGATCCCATGTTACTGTGGCTGTGGTGAAGGCCAGAAGATACAGCTGCCAATCTGACCCCGAGACTAGGAACTTCCATATGCTATGGGTGCAGCCCTAAAAAAACAAACAAACAAAAAATCAACTATACATTTAATTGTCAAATATATTAATTTAATAGTTATATAGGTTAGGAATAATTAGTAGTAAGTTGATGAAGTGTTAAGACTACAGAATGGATATAAGTTTTGGGCTCAAATTCCTTTAGCTCAATTGAAAGTGTTACAGTAGACTTGACTCCATAACACATGATATTATAGTTTTTGAAAACTGGAATATTTATGTTATTTTAGAAGACTACACAACTTAGAAGTGTCGGCGAGAAAAAAGCAATAATGATCCTATACCTGTCTGAGGAAAGTAGTAAGGATTCCAGTGGAAACAAGTTCACTCACTGGATCAGAAATAGTTATCGAGGTCCTACTCCATGCCAGGCACTACTTACAATAATACTCTTACCAATGATTTCCACATGGAAGTCTTGACAATGAAACCGAGTGAGGCCTCAAGTGTCTACGTCCTCTTTTCTGTAAAGAGCTCACCAGGCGGAGCGTGAGGGAGCAAACTTTTCCTTTCACGGTTGGGGTGGGCGTGGGGAATGTCCACAGTGTTAAGTGAAGGGCCGGGGAGGGAAAGAGAGAGTCAGAAGGACACGTGTACAGCGCTCAGCTCAGGGCCCGATTTACAGTCAAGACTTGATGGACGAAGTGCTGTCATCGTTATTTAGGGGAGAGGGCGAGGATGGAGCGCTTCCTAGACCCACAATGTGGAGGAGACACAGACAGTGTGCATGGAGTTGGAGAAGGGGCAGCAGGAGGACCACACGCAGGAAGCACGGGGCTTCAGGAACTTGATTTCTCTACTGAACTGGCTTCTGTTCTCACCTGCTGTCTGTTCTTCCCCCTCAACCTTCCATGCAAACTTCCTCTCAACACTTTAGGAAGTATTTTATTAACAATTGGGTGTACAGCTAGTGACCAAAACCTCACTGCCAGGGCCTGCGGAGTCCTACTTATGGGTCTACTTAGAGGCTGTTTGTACAAGGACAATTAGGAGCACATAACTATATTTTTCTTCTCTCTCTTCGCTTGCCAAGGGCTATTTAAATAATGGACACCCAGCCAGAAAAAAAGATGCCTTGAAGAGTAACACGATGATGTCCTTCCCAGATGTTTGCCTTTAGGATGAGAAATGAGTTACACAGAAACCAGATGGGGAATTGCTGAACAGATACCCATACAGCGAGGGACACACGCTGTGGGAGTGACTGATGGGTCAAAAATTAAATATGCCAGCAATCAATGATGCTATTAAAGAGCCTATCATAAAACGTCTGCATTGGGGCAAGGATTATTTTCGAAAAATTCAGAAATTTATCTGCAACCTTAGGCTCTGTCTGGAGCTCTGCCTCCCATTGTGGTCAGCATTTCTCAAAATTACGAATTAAAAAAAGAAGTTAATTTGATTTAAAAGTTGAAAAATACGACCCTTGAGGAAAGGTTGAAGGAGTTGGGGTTATTTGGGCCAGGTAAAACACAACTGTAGGACTGACTTAATAAATGTCAAATACTTAAAAATCAGCTGCTCTCCAAGCATTCAGATGTCTGAAGCAGACAAAGTAGAGTGAAACTGCAGCAAGATACTTTAGTTTAACTTTAATAAGGAACTTCCTGGAAGGAATCTAAATCTCTTATTCAATTTAACTTAATGTTACAAGGTTAATTAAACACAAACAGACTACCAAGGAAAGCTGTGGAATCTTGGCTCTTAGATAGAAAACCACATATCTTAACTGGTTTAGGTTTACTTCTGTCTGGAATTAAGAGACTGGATTGAATAACTCCCCAGGTTTGCTTACAGTATGTTATATAACTGGCCTTCTGGCTTTTTAACTTCTTCCGTCCGTGGGTAAGGCACTCATCCACATCAGCTCTAGGGCTGAAGAAAAAGTACAGCAAGCCCTATACACAAAGTGAATCTTGAGTTTTCGTACTTGGCACAAGAAAGGAAAAGTGTTATTTTAAAACTGGCTCATTTCCTGAACACTATTAGGGAGAACTCTAGTTGGAACAATATTTTATTATAGCACTGGAAGATAGTCCCAGATCATTAGCATACCGAGTCTACTGAACTACTTATCAATACCACATTCAAAGTAGTCTGTTTTGAGCAAAGAAAGGGCTTAAGTAGAGCTTAACAACTAACCACAAACAACTCTTATTTTTAGCCTTATTAGGAATCTGACATTAAAAAAACAAAAACCAAACCACATACTTTTATTATATATGGTCAAAAATAAGAACAAAAAACCAGCCTATTTTTTCACAGTATTACAGTGGTTTATTGCATTGCTCACATGTGCTGTAATATTCAAAAACAGATAATTTGTGAAAAATGGCTGTAATTACTAAATATTTGATGAATTGTGGCATAATGCTAAATAATTATTCATCTTTTTACTTCTGTCAAAGTAAGCAAAATCATTTCTTTTTATTGCTTCTCCCATTTTTAAAATAAAGAAACAAACCAGAGTGACATCCATTCCATTTTAGACTAATGCTTCTATTATTTCACATCTAAATGGAGCTGATATCATCAGCTCCTTCATGTCCTGAAAGATGCTTAGCTCTAGTCCACTGCTACATACTTTATGCATTACATGAAATAAAATATCTCCAGATTTTGAAAATATTTATTTTAAAAGTAGCAATCAAATTGTCTATAATCACATTTTCTGCTTGGCTTTGAAAGCCACATTACTCAATATGCCAGTGGTCCTTTCCATAATGGCGGCATATTAGCAATTCATGCTGCTCTAATACATCTGGCTGCCTTGATGGACGGCATTCCCTCTAGACCCAGAGGAACACTCCTGCTTCAGATCCCTGCGTCCTGTACTGTACCTACCGAAGTGATAGTTGTCACAACAGTTGTACAGTGGCCTTTGAATGCAACGTGTGCCATGACTGAAAGCTTCAAATGACAATAAATCTGAGTATATACATTATGCTTGCTTTTGTTGCTTGGAAAAAAAATAAGGCATTTGGGATATAACCCCCCCCCCATTTTATTGCCTTCTAACAACTTTTTCCATTTTAAACTCCAGAACTGAAAATTTGACGCATTCAAAGAAAGTGAAATCTTCTTTGTTGCTTTTTTCATTGTAAATTTTCTATAATGTGTCATTAGGAAACACACTCTACAAAAAGCCTAGGTTCTAAATGAATCCTTTCTGCGAGGCCATTCTCAAACTTTGCACGGCGTTTCTTTGTATGAAAGAGCTTCTGTTGCCGTACAAAGAACAAGCAATCGCCACATATCGCTGGGCAGAGAGCCTTGGATGACTTTATACAAAGTTGCATTTTGCCTTCCACCCATCCATGGAGAAACCCAGCAGTGAGTGTGCCAGGGTGGAGAGAAAAAGGAGAGGCTCTTGATTCCAGTTTGTAGGAATCAAAGGATTTTTCTAAAACCATGAATACCTAATATTAACATTTTCTTATTCTACCTTTCTCCCAAATTAGCTCTGTAGTTTCTTTTTAACAACATGAAAACAGTTAACACTTTCTTTTTATTGGTAGAATAACATTTTTCACTTAGAAGAAATTTCTGTTCAATAGGTTTTCAAATATCTTAATAACAGATTAGGCTTTGGGGCAGAAGGACAGGTAAAACACTGAGAAAGCCCAAGTATTGGTGGGGAAAATGATTAAGTAACTGAAGTGACAATTTGAATGAGTGGTGACTCTGGATCACAGTTGTGTGGTCGACAGAGAATGAATCATAGGAAAATGCCAGCCCTGGAAAGGATCTCAGAGATCAATCAGTCTTGCGGTTTTCCATCTTCTTGGGCATAATCCTATATGTTCAAAGGAACTTTTATAAGAAACGTGGACACGTGAGATGAATAAGAGCAACGTGGCCCTGGCCGACTCCCGGCTTCCCTAGCCTAACCCCACCAGTTATAGACTGGATACAGTGACCTGCCCATGGTTTACAAGCTTATTCCAGGCAGGTCCTGGCCTTCCAGACTCTCATTCCAGTGCTCCTCCAACTAGATTCCACTCTTGGAAAAGCACAAGCTGGTCAATTACCCACTATCAAAATAACTTGAGGGAATTTTGAGAAAAATGGAACTCTTGCATAATTGGGTCATGAATGGCTGTTTAACTTGGACCTAGAGAATCAGAACTGGTTGGCACTTGTTTGACAGTATATACTAATAGAAATTCTACCCTGTTTTATAGCCTGGCCTTGAAAAATAGGGACTTTAAGAAAATGGAATCTTTTTTCAAGTGCCAGAAATCTAACTTTTTGCAGGAGTCCCAACTGACTCCTAACACGTAAAATGGCACAGGCAAGAATGTACTAAAAGGAAGTGGTGGGAAAGTGGGAAGAAAAAAAAAATCACCCTATGTATGTTTTACCCTGTATATGTTTATGGCCAATTTCAGAAGGCAATCTAGATACTCTATCCTGGTGATCTTTTCATCAGAAAGATTCCCACTGAATATATCTAGCACCTACTGTGTGACAGGCACTGCCTTACAGATATTACCTACTTTAATGCTCCCAATATTATGGGATTAGATATCCTATTATATCCCATTATATAGGTAAAGAAATTGAGGCACAGAAAGGTTTTTTAAGTTGCTCAATGTCACACAGCTGGCATGGGGCAGTGATAGGTTAAAGATGTCGGTTTTAATCATAATGATGTACAAGGACACTCAGTAGAAGTTACAGGCTTCTTTGGTGAATAGTAGGGCTACTGTCTTTTTGTTTTTTTCTTTTTCTTTTTGACAGATATGAAGAAGATTGGGATTTAAGTATAAAGAACTCTTGGAAAATTTTCTCTCTTACGCATTTTAACTTCTCCAAAACAGTCATGCAGGCTTGCTTTTCATATTTTATTCAACAAACTTATATAATAATGTTTTCCATGTGCCAACCAATGGTCTAAGCAATTCTTAAATATTCATTTCACTCCATGAGGTGAGGATGATCAATATCCTTGCTTTTCAGACAAGGAAGCTGGGGTACTCATTGCCTGAGCTACTGAGCAAGTCCCTTAACTGCCTTGAATATCCACTTTTCATTTGTAAAACTGGGATAATAACACTTATTCAGACACTGATTTCTAATTATGGACTACATTTTTTACATCTGATATATACATTTATTGGAAATGCTTATCATCAGTGAAACTGTATCATATATGTTGCCAGTGGGGATAAGAAACAGGCAGATACGAGAAAATTTAAATTTAAAATAAATTTTCAGAAAAGATTATATATTATATAAAATGGCAACATATATGACATATAATAATGTACATATGTTAAATATTACAATAACTTCTGAAATATACACATTATCTAAATTAGAACTAGAATATTTTCACCGCTTTGATCCATTCAAATTCTAAAATTCCATCATGTGAAAACACCAACACAAAGATCTGAGCACCATACTAACCGCAAAAGACTCAGCTTTAATAACACTGAAGAGCTTTTGGAAAATAAAAGTGAAGATAGTTGATCCTATACATAAATCTACCTAGGGGGGCTTATACTCACAAGATTTTAAAATTTGCAGTGAGAGTATTGTTTAGAATCCACAACTGTTAGCTTTTATTAGTTGTTCCCTATCTGTAGGTGACCTTGAAAGAAGTTATCAGAAAAAACCCTGTAATTTCTCGGTGGGTGGCTTTCACATCCCGATTTCTGTAGCCATTATTTTCCCCTCTATATAAGTGCTAATGATCTAAATTGTGCACTATTCATAAATATGCATCAGCAATTGGCAAACCAATCTACAGTTTGGTCGTTACATTCTGCAATTACATTTGACAAGGGCAAAGTTACTAGGAAGGGGTTTGGGTCAGTTTTTACGAAGAAGCACAAAAAGAATATCTTATACTCCTGAAGTTCCTTTCAAAGGAAAAAATCCCTAGCGCTTTTTAAATGTGAAATACGGCAATACAAAGGGTTGATCATCTTTAGATCCATTTATTTGGGAATGACGTGCAAACAGCTTTGCAGCCCATCTTTCTCTTCTCACTGTCACCACCCTGTGTGTCTCAACACTCCTTGCCTGAGTTACGACAACAGGCTCCTCAGACTTCCCACAACTCTAATTTCTTGCCACTGTTATCCATCCAGAGATGGCAGAAGGATTTTCCTATGACACTGCTTTCATAATGCCTTTGCCTTGACTGAAAACAGCCAATTTTTTTTTAGAATCCATCATATCAGGCCCATAGTCCTCAGAATTTTTTTTTTTCTTTTTAGGACCGCACCTGCAATTTATGGAAGTTCCCGGGCAAGGGATGGAATCGGAGCTGCAGCTGCAGGTCTACACCACAGTCATAGCAACACCAGATCTGAGCCACATCTGTGACCTGCTAC
The DNA here is from genome assembly GCA_004024745.2 of Catagonus wagneri. Taxonomy (NCBI): domain Eukaryota; kingdom Metazoa; phylum Chordata; class Mammalia; order Artiodactyla; family Tayassuidae; genus Catagonus; species Catagonus wagneri. The sequence goes on from PVHT021183584.1 coordinate 4,713,503, forward strand.
AGCTGCAGCTTTCGGCAATGCTGGATCCTTAACCCACTGAGCGAGGCCAGGAATCAAACCCACATCCGCACAGACACTATGTCGGGTTTTTAACCTACTGAGCCATAACAGGAACTCCCTTAGATTGGTTTTTGAAGCCTCTGGTCAAATCTCCTAACTTTAAATATCCAAACTGCTTTTCAAGTGCCGTATATCCCATATGCCTTTTCTTTCCTTTCTCTTTGTCCTAATCAAAATTATCTTTCAAGACCTGACTGCCCTCCCACCTTTTCCACTGAGTTTTATAAACTACCCAAACTAGATTACTGTAATCTTCTCCTCCTACCAGGAATTTATTTTAGTTTTTTAAGAATATTTATTTATTTATTTATTTATTTATTTATTTACTTTTTAGCGCCTCACTGACTGCATATGAAACTTCCCAGGTAAGGGGCTGAATCAGAGCTGTAGCTGCCAGCCTACACCACAGGTCACAGCAACACTGGATCCTTAACCCACTGAGCGAGGCCAGGGATTGAATTTGCATCCTCACGGATACCAGATGGGTTCATTAGCACTGAGCCACAAAGGGAACTCCCAACCAGGAATTCCTATTGGGTTCACAGCCAGTAAAACTGAGTTTAATCCTTCCCTGGGTCTCTAGCTCCTTCAAACTGCTTCACTCAACCCATTTATTTATTTATTTTTTCTGTAGTTTACAAGCTCCTGAAGGACAGTGACCATATCTTATCAATAATTTGAGGACTTTCAAACATTCAGAGCATGGTAAGCATTTAAAATGTATACACTGATGAGTGGCATTCTAAATACACGATAGCTCAAAATAAGAACTGGGGAGACCCTTTGTTTTCCAAAGAAATTAGTAGATTCCAATAAAGTTGGCATTTCCAACTTCATTAGATTTCTATTGCAACTTTGCAGTATATCAAACTCTGGCTCCTAGAATCCAGTAAGAGATCCAAGCCTTGAAAACTAATTCTTAAAACAAATTTCCTCTCCAAATATATTTTCTCCAAGATCACGCTGGCTTAAAAAATGGATTTAGTATAGATTTAATGTTAAATCAACATAATTAACTGGACCTTGCGGTCCAGGATAACAGCCACTAGGTACATGTGGCTACCTTAAATGTAAAGTAATTAAGATGTAACAAAAATGTGTTCTTCAGTCACACTAGCCACATTTAAAGTGTTCAATAGACAATGACTACTGCTATCAGAAAGCATGGATAATAGAAAAACCATCATCACAGACAGTTCTACTGGGCAGTGCTGAAGCATATCCAAAGTCTCAACAAAACTTAATTTGTTGGAATAGCTTTTGACTTATTGGTATAAGATGCAAGGACCAGTACTATGAGCATGCAAAGTAGAAGTCTGCCTCAGAATGTGATTTGGACGTACTAGAAATCCTTACCATCCTACAAAATACCCTTATAGACTCACTCTGCCGAGAACTAGAATGGTAAATTAGAACTTCACTCACTTAGCTCAGGCTGAACAAGGTCCCTCCACCTTGTAAAGTGTTAAAAGTTCCAAGAGAAATATCATGTCGATGGGAAAATACCTAGGTCTAGTTCCTGACATTCGGTTGGGTGGAAAGAATATGAAGAACTAAGATGAACAGAAGCTCCTAACAAGGAAAGAGGGAAGCAAAGTAGAGGAAGAGTCTAGAAAGTGGTGTGTTTCACGGCTGGGACTAAGTCCGGTCCTGACCACGTCATCCGAAGATGGAGAGACTAGCAAGGAGGGCAAAACTGGGGAAATGACAGACGTAAAGTATACTGAGGTTGTACAAGCATTTCTTAAAGAATGAACAGTGAAGTGAAAAGGTCCTAGGAATGCTAAGAAGGCAAATTATATATAAGGAAAAGGGTTTAGAGACTAAAACTATACAACGGAGTATCTCATTGTCCCTCGTATGGCCCGAATTTATTCGCACATGAGGAAGAAGCATGGAACACAAAACTGGTACCTTATACACTGTCTTCCTCTGCTTCCAGTGAAGAGAGGAGCCTATGAAGCATGACCTGAACAGCTTACTGACTCATGGACTGGGTCTGAAGGCTCAGCCCCACAGAGGAATAGGCATGTGATTTTTTTTAAGGTACACTTTGAAGTACAACATTTTCACTTACACATTTACCATGTTTTCTAAAAAATCCATTTTCAGTTTTACAAAGTTATGGTTAATACTCTCAGGGTAGCTATACAGGAAGAATATAATCTAAAAACTGGGGCATCAGTGCCATGTTTTGGTTACTGCTTGTACTGCGAACAAGTCCTTCCTTCTTGGCCACCCAACCAGCTGCCAGTTCTGAGAGGAATTCTATACCCCACCATGGCCCTTGGCATTAGGCTTGGGCTTCATTCCCCGCAAACTACTGTGGGATTTCTTTCCACTCTCCCTTTCCCCCCATAAAGAGGAGGGATATAAACATAAAGTTCATGATTAACAGAAAAAACAAAATAGAAATACATCCCCGTATGATTTAGATAAGTGAGAATACGAAGCACTTTCTTATCAGAAACAATGCAATATGCACAAGTTAATCAATTTGTTCACTGTGAATATGGCAGCGCTGTTCAGCAACTTACAAAAATGACAATAGAAACGGCTGGTCTGCTGGAGTGACTGAACAACAAAAACCAAAGAACGCTCATTAGAAGTCACTGTTAACCTGGGAGGGGGGTTTATGACATGGTAGAAAGCTCTGCTCTTGGCCATATACTACTGAAAATACTTTTCACTCCTTGAGATAATAGAGAAATTAAGTTTTTAGATCACATAAAAATTAGAATGAAAGATTTTATGATGCATTTCTCAATCATGCGGTGCTTGCTAGTAATTTAGACCTTTGGGAGTTCCTGTCATGGCTAGGTGGAAATGAACCCGACTAGCATCCATGAGGATGCAGGTTAGATTCTTAGCCTCACTCAGTGCGTTAAGGATCCGGCGTTGTCATGAGCTGTGGTGCAGGTTGCAGATGTGGCTTGGATTTGGCGTGGCTGTGGCTGTGGATGTGGCTGGCAGCTGTAGCTCTGATTTGATCTCTAGTCTGGGAACCTCCATATGTCGCGGGTGTGACTCTAAAAAGGAAAAAAAAAGATACAGACCCTTGGACTTTCTAGGTAAGGGCTGAGAATTTAATTTTTGCTAGTCTGGGTGATACATATTCTCACTACATTGAAGAAGTGTAGAGCATTAGAATATTCAAGGTGACAACAAAGTCCAAGAGACAGAAACACCTTAGTGGAGATAAATTCTGATTACCCAAATTATATCTTCAAAGTAAAGATGAAAATAGAGGAGAAACCACCTTTCATAGCAGTTCCTGTTCAGGTGATGTGGGGATCTTGCTTGTCATGAGGAATCCTGCAGTAGATGAGACACGGCACCTTCTATGATAACTTTACCTAAAAGCTTGTAAGGCAGTAAATGGTATTCAGCCTCTGGGTTATAAATATGTGTGAACTTATTCTAGTTTCAGATAGCCATGCTATGACAACTGAAAGGTTCTGGCTTGAGTTGAGCCCTTGCCCTTGCTGTGTTCCCGGGCCCCACCACAAATCTGTAAGCAGACTCTTACCACAGAAATGGGGTTGGGAAGCAGTGCTCCGTCCTGTCCCAGCATATTGGAGACGGTGATTTCAGGTAGATCCATGTTTTGTGGATGAAACGGCAGCAGGCCATTATGGTTCATTGGGTGACACAGAGAGTGGTAACCAGGTTCGACCTCATTCAGGTGCACCAGCGAGTGGTCGGGGAGGGAAGGAGGAGTGATAGGTGGAATGTTAAAGTCTTCGCTTTCCAGGCTTGGGCCAGGATAGGACTGAAAAGACAACGGTGATATTGTTGCAAATTATCATCCCCTTCTTTTCATCATCGTGAACAAACACACGTGACCCCTTCAGATATTATTACAAGCAGCATTACGGATTTGGCAAAGACATTTCGAACACTCAGATTATCCTGCTGCAATTTCTCTATTATGCATGGAAGAAAATTGCCTCAAGGCATAGTCACTTCTCATGTAAAGAGTGCTACCATTAGACAGTTTTATTTTTCCAAGAAGCTGAACTCAAACAGATTTCAGAGGTCCCATTAAAATTTTCCGGAGTTTTAATCTAGCTGAATACCTTTTTCATGGGAATTGTGAGGAAGGAAAGCCAATTTATAAAATAATGTTTGATCAAACATGTTTCAGAGGGCTCCTTACTACTCAGATCATGAGACGTAATAAAATGAATTCCAGAAGTTCTGGGGCAATTGCTTTTGGGTTTTAAAGAGCTACATGCTCAAAGCTGACAAAAGAAAAATAATTAATAACGCAGTAATTTAAGCATGTTATGTAAGTGTCGTAGTATAGAAAGTTTGATATACCAAAATAATGCCATTATAAGCTCTTTTTTATCATGAAGATTATGCCGTAAAAATAAAAATGAAGATGCCCTACTTGATTTCTGACTATTTACATTTATTTGATTTTCCTCTAATTAAAACCAGTTTGGCAAATTTTGAAAGACAAAATAACACTAGTATCTTTATTATGCTAATTTAGGAATAAAAGTCAGTTGGCAAAGCAAATAACATATGTGCGCCTTTTTCTTTTAAAAGTAGCTTTTAGATAAAACATCATGGGAGGGAGCAAAGAAGGAAAGAAAGATTCTATGAGGACATGCCTGATTAAAAATGGAATGTGAAAAACAATGAAGATACAAGGATGAACCAAATAATAAAATATTGTTACCATTTCATATCAAAATACAGTCATATTTTGTAGTTTTTAGAGCACAGGTGTCATAATATGAAGGAAACAAATTCAGTCCAGATAACTCTTGCAAGCCTATCTTTCGAAGTAAGTGAGTCTTCCTAGTGTGTGAGTGTGTGAGTAACAATGACTCGCTTGTCTGACAGCAGTGTGCCTGCTGGAGTGTGCAAGATTTGAAATGAGCAGCCAGAGGGTAGGAGCCAAAGAAAGTACTGTAAGGTACTCATGGGGTGTTCAGCCAATAAGCTTCATGCTTCTGCTTCCAAGTGCCTGGGGTTATTTTTTCCAGATGGCGTCTATTTGTCTAACAGAAAGAAAATCTTCAAGTTGCACTTGCTAAATGTTGAACAAGTTTTGATATATTTGTTTAGGTTTTGTCAGAAGACATGATTAAATGAAGAGCTACTTGAAACATCTGGCACTAAGACCTGGTCACGTAGAGGCACACGTGGGTTATAGACTGGGGATGCATGAAGAAGGGATTCGATCATTTTCCTTAAATATCTGCAGATAATTTTCCTTAAACATCTAAAGTTCTGCTAAAAGAAGGAAAAATCACTAGCACTAAAAGTTCAGTCATCAGTTACCAAATTTTCCTATTTATAGTATTTATCTCTTGTTTGGAAAGTACATTAGTGCTCTGTGTCACAACTGCAAGTTGGATTAAATTCTCACTTGCCTGGTACATTTGGGACCTTGAATCTGTAGATCTAAACCATCAGGCTCTAGTACAAGTATTCATATAAGATGAAGCATAAAAAATGCAAAATGGGGAGTTGGGAGAGAGAAGCAGCATGTTTATTAATGCTGATTTCATACAAAGCACTACATGGAGCCCTCTGACTATGCTGTCTTCATTTCATCCCTACAACAATCCTTTGTGGAGCTATTATACCCTGTTTTCCTAAAGAGAAAATTGAGAGGCTGAGGTTAAATAACTTTCACTCAGCAGGTAAGCAATCAAATCAATACATCTGAAGGAGGAAGACATTTTTATTGCAGACACTTCCATGAGTAGTCTAATTGCTATTATCTTATTAGGTTGAATGATACAAAGGTGCCAATCCTCAACTATTTTTCATCAACAAAATTTCATAATTTAACAATTAGCATTAGCATTAGATTTTTCACCCCAAATTCCATCCCATGCCATTAAAATCAAATATTTACTCCATAAGAGCACAAGTACTCATAATTTGTCATTCTGCCAACATTTCAAAGGCTGAACTTGTTGATACATATCTTCTAAGAAGTTAACTGATGTCTGTTTGAAACTTTCCTGAGTAAGGTACAATTAATGCCAGCCATAAAGGAAAAAGATGTTTTTAATTTTACAAATGCCATTAAACCTCTGAAAGTACTCAGGGATACTCTACCTATGGTGTATCGAAACTTTACATCTAGAATTATTCCAGTAGTTAAATCTTAACTCGTGGCATTGGAGAGGAGGGTTTAATTGGAATCAATTCATGTCCAGTGATAACAATTGTACTGCAATTTAACTAAGCTACACGGTTCATTTTCATGTAATTACATATTAGCGTTATTTAATCCGTGCACTTACATACCAAAACCACAGATTCCACAACTTAACCAGTTATGTGGATCAAGAATTTTAACAACAGAAGGTTACTTACTAGTTTCTGTTCTTTACATTAGAAGACACAAGATGGTTATTTGCCAAGAACCTATTACAGTGTAAGTGATGCCATGTAAAAGTATCACTGTATAAATGTCAAAATGTCACAGAATTTACAAAAAGTTAAAGGCCAGACTAATTACTAATTACTTTTTAAATCTGGAAATGAATTAGCTAATTCTTCAACATTAATTTCTATGGCATGAGATCCTTATTTTGATTTCTTAAAACCTAAGAGGAATAAGTTTGACTCACCCATAGTAAACTATATATTAGAGACAATTTACAGTTTTGGGGGTGACGTAACAATCTGATATGATTCAATACTTTTCCTAATTTTCCATGAAGCTGCCTGATTACATGTCTGTTGAATGAATTAACAAATGAACCACTGAATGTATGTATACACAAATGAATGGATTGGAAGATGACTCTTCAAAGGCATTAAGTTTGTGACTATATCACTGTTACTCCATGGTCTTGAGTAAATACCCTGCACTCCCGCTGCACTGGCATAGTGAGGAACGCTGATACCCAGCATGGCTGGGAGCCAAAGTATGCTGTTCAAGATGTAAAGGCTTAAGCAGCCCGGGAATGGCTGGGAAGGGTAGTCTGATGTTCCTCTCTGGATACTGACACGCCCCCCTGCAGTGTCTTCCACTTGCCATCTTACAGTAACTCAGAGGTCCTGGAGAAGTCGTAAGGGCGAGTTTGGGGCCCCTAGGCTCTCAGAAGTTGTTGAAACCTAATCCTGACTGCAGCCGAGGACCTGGAGGAAGCTTTGGATCTGCATCAGGATCCCTTGGGGATGGCAGGTATGATGGCCCATTAGGGCCTCACTAGACAGGTGGGTATAGAGGGCATGAGAGGGTGCTCTGAGCACAGAAACAGGGGTACTAGTGAAGAAACCAGGGGCTGAGTAGCAGAGAAGCTTCGGTGAAGGTCATTCCTGAGCAGCTCAGGAAACTGCTTCCACTTTCCACCAATTTAGGGTCCTTTTCTAACTTGGGCTTATTTTCCTCCAAGTACCAGTGAGGCCAGGTATAAAAAACTTTCATTCTCCACTTCTCTTGAGAGCAAAGATCATTTGATCCTTCCAAAGACCTTGCATATCCCTATGAGACACCAGGCTACAATTTTTCAGCCTGAGTTGAGACCGCTAAGGTCAGTTAATGGCCTCTGAGGACCTGTGGGGCTGGGTTCCAGGTCAGAGAGCTGGAGAAGAGCAGAGGCAGACTTTCAAGGCGCTATCATCTTCCTCATCAACTTGCAGAGTGTTTTTACGACCAACCACTGCCCCCCCCCAAAATCTAGAGATCTATCAACAAAAAATCTAGATATGTATCAACAAAATCTAGATATCTATCAACAAAAAATCTAGATATGTATCAACAAGTTCAGCCTTTGAAATGTTGGCTGAATCTTTTTTCAGCAGTCTGAACCACGCAGTTGCCTCCTCCCCAAGGACTGATAAAGTCAATGGTGACCATCTACTCAAATGAAGAGAAAAATACTTCAGGTTGATGTCATGAAATTCAAGCTAATACGTTTAATTTTCTCTTGGAGCTTCACCATGTTAATGAAAGGTAAATTAGAAACAACGAAGCATGATTTGCTCTAAACCACAGCCAGTCTGCATGATCTAAATGATTCAAAGAACTTGAAATTATATTATTGTTACTTAACCAGATTCTCCCTGATTTTAAGAGTCTCATTCTATTGCTGGTGCTGGGATAAGCCACAGGACAGCTCTGTCTTAGAGTTGGGGTCTCTGTGAGTCTCTGGGTGTCCAGGAAGCAGAAGCCAAGACACATGGAAAGCGGGAAGAGGGGGCGGTGCCATCATGAGGCTTGGCTAACTCTGGAATATACATGAACTTCTCAACAGCCACAGGGGACAGTTGGAAGCATTAAAAAAGCAATTTCAAAATATTATCATCTTCAAGAGACTATTTTTATGGCTCTAAATAATAGATACGGTAACTATATCAAGTCATTTATTTTCTTTCTTTCTTCCTTTCTTTCTTCCTTTCTTCCTTTCTTTCTTTCTCTTCCTTCCTTCTCTTTCTTTCTTTCCTTTTTTTTTTTTTGCATTTTAGGGCTGCACCTACGGCATATGGAAATTCCCAGGCTAGAGGTCGAATTAGAGCTACAGCCGTCCGCCTACGCCACAGCCACAGCAACGTGGGATCTCAGCTGCACCTGTGACCTACGCCACAGCTCATGGCAACGTCGGATGTCAGACCCACTGAGTGAGGCCAGGGTTCGAACCCGCACCCTCATGGATACTAGTCTGATTCCTTTCCATTGCACCACAATGGGAACTCCCTCAAGTCTTTTTCTTAAAACCTTACCACTTGGGTCTGCATATTTAGTTTATAAAGTGCTACATCTTGTTCCGACGAGGAGACAGATGCTGGCCTGGTTGATGCTTCTGTGGTAACCAATAAACAAGCCACAGAGCATGTGAGAAAATACTAGAGGCTCTGGAGTCCAGCAGACAAGGCTGCTCCAGGTTCCTGGATGCATTTACTAGAATGGGTTCTGGGGCAGGTTTCTTATTCCTGGTGAGCCTCAGTTTCAAAGTCTGCTTTATGGGGTTTTTATAAGCATGAAAACAAAAACATATAAAATAGGTAAAAAGCTTAATAAAATGTTTGCCACACAGGAAGTTCTTGATAAATGGCAGCTTTAGCACAGCCACGGTTATTGTCAAATGGGTTTTTATATGCCATGGATGGATGGGCTCATGTCCGAGAAAACAAACAACTACAGACTGAACTATATACCGAAATTTCAGTATATTTACCATTGATCAGAACTCATTTTGAAAGTGTGACCCCATTCATACATAATACATTCATTTAATTACTCCTCATAAATAGCTTTTGCCTTTATTTTAATGGGATTAAACTGTACTTTTGAAATTCAAGAAGAGAAAGACAGTCCGAAATAGTGAACAGGTGAAGGATGCTGAAAAGCTCAGGTGATAATGACTTCCTATGCAACTGTGCTTCTTCAGAGACCTCTGCTGCAGGCCTGCGCCAGGCTGAGCAGCTCCTCATGGTTCCATCCTACTGATCCAGGTAACAGGAGAGTGAATTTGTGAATTAAGTTTGCAAAAATGCTATACTTTCTAACACAGAGTCTTCTGTCTAAAGGAATACTATCTTCCCTGGGAGAGTCGTGTCAAATTGCTAATCAGATGGGTTGTTTTGAGACAACAATCAAGACAAGGGTTAAGAAAGTAACGGAAGATCCTTCCAGTCTGTTTTGATTTGATTTTTGGAAGCCTTTCTAGCCACCTGACTAACGCCATCGTCCCTCCCCACGTCCAGCCTCCCCCAACACTTCCTCTTCAGTGAAAAAGGAAAGGTGTCTTCTCACCTGATTTCCGGCAGACCCCATTCCTCTGTCTAATGACACGCTCACATTCTTTCTTCATCACCCTGCTTTACACACCCCATGACCTGGGTGTCCTGCTGGCCTTATTTACTCCTTCTGCAACCACATTTCCTTTCACTACGGCCTGTTCTAACTTTTTATTCTCATTCTACATTACTACATCTAGAAGTGGGATGTTAATTAGATTGATTTTTCTTTTGATTACAGAGAATTACTGTTTTCATACTGTCTAGATAGTGTTAATATATGTTGACCAGGAACAAATCATGGGAAATTCCTTATGAACTTTGTCTTATCTTTTAAAAATCTAGTTTCTCCACCAGAAGGGCCTTATATTTGTGGGTCTCTGTCCACATATTGCAAGCATTATACAGAGCATTCAATCTCCAGTGATAAGAAGTCCCATAACTCAGAAGAATTCAAAAGATATCATCCTGTACACATCTTTAAATTACGTGATGGCTTCATGCACTCATGCATACACTAAAAATATGGCTATGGTTATAACACTGTAAAATATGTTCTTCATACAGATCTTTATTTGAAAGATAAATAAATAGCACTGCCATAAAGGTCTATGAAATGCCTAATTTTTAATCTGTAGCATAATTCCTGAAAGTTCAGGACAGAAAAATGCCAATGCTTAAACATGTTCCATCTTGTATTATTGAAAATTCTTGTTGTGTAATTCAAATAACTGAATGAAAGCCAAGTAAACCGAGTTCATTAGAGAAATAATAAACTTCCTCTGTACGTTTTCAGAAGTTGAGATATTGCATGTAATAGTGACTTCTCTTAAAAAGAGTTTAAATAGCATCAACATTATCTCCAATTTATTTTCAGAAGACTTTCAGAGGTAGGTATTTTTCAGATTCTTTTGTCTCTGCATGAACAAGGATTGATAGCTTGAGACTATAATGTATTACTGTGGAAAGCTTCAGTCTCTTACATAAATCATCTTAATACTCAGCAAGAATTGTCCAACAGTGCCATTGATGTGCTCAAGCCAATGATCCTGCAAACAATTTTTTTGTCTTTCTTCACATGTTAGACAATAGCAATAAATCATCTTCATTTAAAAACCTACAATGTACCAATATTTCAAGCAACAGTTATCAAAAGGCAATTTTGGGTAGAACATACCACATTTGTTTTATTTGTGCTCATTTTGTTTTTGTAACCTGTGTTAAGTAAAAGGCAATGTGCACTTCATTTGCCATGGAAGCATTTGCTATGAACCTACTGTGTGTGAGGTATTCTGCAAAATGTGATTTGAGATAAAAAGTACTGTTAAGAGTTTGTTATAAAGGAAACTAATTAGAAGACATAAAAACTTAGGCCTCCAATAAACAGCATGTTTGATTGTCAAGCTAAGTGATATCTGAATATAAATGAAAGAGGAATTATTTGAAGCTCGGACAATGCGGGGGGGGGGGTTGTTATAGCAGATTTACCCTGATAAGAGAGTCCAAGGATCACACACTTCTGCTCCGATGCAGTAAGTGATGAAAGGCGGACCACAAAGCTGACAAACAAGCAAGTCCAGACAATGCAGGAAGGAGGTTCAACAGGGAGCTCATGTCTTCAATCTCTAAGAAAACTTCAAGGGCAAGACTGATCCCACGGATCAAAACAAACTTTGGGGTACCAGGTCCAATGTGAGCCTTTACTGGGATTAGTTTTTTTTGGATTATTAAAAACCAGAGTGCAAAGTCTCAACAAGATCAGACAACAGGGCTAACTTGAGGCTGCTTCAGAGAATGTCTGACATGGGAGCCAGGTTTTGGAAAGCTCTAACTCTGAGGCGGGGTTAACAGGTGGAAGCGCTGAGGGTCTAGGGGTGTCGGGGTAGGGGGCAGAGCCGGCTCAGATCAGGGGTGGGTAGGGCAGGGAAGTCAATTCTCTTTTCTGAGTGTCATGGCTGCTGCTAGGACAACTCTCCAGGACTTCCAGAAAAGTCCTTAGCATTTATATACAGGAGTTTCTCCTGCCATAATTCATTAAGGATACTGGGGTGGCGAAGAGATTTATTTCCTCTCAGTATTGTATGAGTCTCCAAGCTGTATTTTTAGGGGACATTTTAAAACTAGGTGTTGTGTGCAGTTGTCATAAGGACCTCCCCTTTGGCTAAAAAAAGAAAAATACTTCTGGGAAATAAATAATATACTCCCCCCACAACCCACAACCACACGGTGATGATTAGGGAGAAGAGACTGAAGTGGAGGAGCTATTTCTGCAACCCTAGAGGGGGCCCAAGGATGTTCTGGTAACAGGTCATCATTCTACATCAGTGTTTAAAGGGGATAACTGAAACATTTATTTTCATTGCTTAGAATAAATTTTACATACGGATACAGTCTGCCCTTCTTTTTAGTTTTTCAGATGTCTTCAATTCTCAGATTGAGTTCATATATTCTGAGATTCAGTTCTATATTTTTTTATTTATTTTATAAATAATTCATGTTAACTAGAGAAAAAGAAAATATACATGAAAAAATTACTCTAATTCAACCACTTCAGAAAAAAAAACCCACACAAATTTAAAACGTGTTTTTTTCAAGATTCTTTTTAGTCCATATTGTTTTTAATAACAAAAGTCAAAAATCTCTGATTTTGGAGCTAGAACTGCTATGTGCAAATCTCATGTCATCTCTTAGTAGATATAGTTACTTAAGTCTTCTAACCTTAGTTTCCAAATCTGTAAAATAGGGGTAATTCCATCCAATTAATTAAGGGTATATCAGGATTGATTGAGATAAATGAAATAACGTAAATAATATGAGTACTATATTAGCTTGTGAGAGCTTTCAATAAAACATTAGCTACATTATTATCAGACCATCAAACAATTTAATCTGATTACTTAAAATGGATTGTGAATAATTTCTCATGTCAACAAACATCATCTACATTATTGTTTAAATGATTGCATATATCATTGCATTCATGTTCTATAATTTATTCCACCAGTTTATTATCAGACATTTAGGGTATTTCTAATTTTTCTCTATTATGAACCACACCACAATGAATAACCCTGTGCATTTTTTCCCCTACGATAATGTTCTAGAGTTCTATATTTATGCTTAAATGAAATTACAGAATGCTTGCTTGAGAGAAGACCTCAGAGACTATGCTCCCACTCTGTAGATGAGAAAAATGAGGCCCAGAGAGGTCAGATTATTTGCGTGTATTTAGAGAACTAGTTGGACAGAGGGGAAACTCATAGCACAATTATGTAGACTTTTTTTACTTTTAATCATTGAATAAAATGCACTGCATTTTTATATATTATTTTAAAGTATGTATGCCCTTTGAGCTTTAATAAATTCTTTTTTTGTAGACTTTTAAAAAAATTTTTATCAAAGTATAGTTAATGTAATAAACTTTTTTTTTTTTTGTCTTTTGTCATTTTAGGACCACACCCTTGGCATATGGAGGTTCCCAGGCTAGGGGTCTAATCAGAGCTACAGCTGGCAGCCAACGCCACAGCCACAGCAACACCAGATCTGAGCTGCGTCTGCAACCTACACCACAGCTCATGGCAATGCCGGATCCTTAACCTGCTGAGCGAGGTCAGGGATAGAACCCGCAACCTCAAGGTTTCTAGTCAGATTCGTTTCTGCTGCGCTATGATGGCAACTCCAAATTTTTTTTTTTTTTGGTCTTTTTGCCTTATCTAGGGCCGCACCCGTGGCATATGGAGATTCCCAGGCTAGGGGTCTAACAGGAGCTGTAGCTGCCGGCCTTCGCCACGGCCACAGCCACAGCAACGTGGGATCCGAGCCGCGTCTGCAACCTACACCACAGCTCACAGCAACGCCGGATCCTTAACCCACTGAGCAAGGCCACGGATCGAACCCGCAACCTCATGGATCCTAGTCGGATTCATTAACCACTGAGCCACGACGGGAACTCCTCCAAATTTTCTTTTTTTAAAAAAGCTTTGCTAAATTTATTTTTGCTTATGGTCAGATTCTTTTTGCTAATCATAAGCAGGCAGCCAGCATGGAATTGAGCATTTGGGGTTGGCCTATTTTTCTATGTATACCTTTTTAGTGTAAACTTCAAAATACACTGTGTTTATGGCCATTCTTTTCATTTTTTCCTGCTGTATAGCAATCAGTGAATGTAAGGTATGTAAACTTACATTCTTCATGAAGAAGCCAGATGAGCAGAGGAGGGGAGCTAAGCAGGTGACTTCTGCTCTTGTTTGCCTCCTCCTTCAATCGGGGGGCCAGAAACAGGAAAGATCATCATACTCATACGCAATTCCTTTTCTTTGGATCTTTTACCAGTAAGCAATTGTAACTGAATCATCTCACTTCTCATCTTCACTACCAAGAAAGTTTATGCTGAAGTGGAGGCAAAAATACGGGCAAGGAAAAAGAGTTGATTTCCCGAGATAATTTCCCGAGTTCAATGGAGCCAGAATTCCTCCCCCTTCAGTTACCCAGAGGTGGGATCCCTGGGAAGAGAGGGGGCATGGGTGCAACAGCGTCAATGGAAAGATCCCCTATACTTTACCTTTTGGCAGGAAAAAGAAAAGCACCAAGAACAGGAAGATTTCTGGGCCCAGACAAGAAAAGCAATGAAAACACAGAGGAAATGGGGCAAAGGTATGGAAAAGAGGAGGAAAAAGGAATCATGGCTCTGGATAAAAGAAGCCAGGGCCTGCAAATAAGTGCCTCACCTCTGCACAGCTTTTATGTGTGCTTGAGCAGATAGGAAATTCGAAATTCAAGTGC
>PVHT021183584.1:4733064-4807634 GCA_004024745.2 Catagonus wagneri
ACCCACAAAGAAATTTTGCCTTGCATTGTTCAAATTCTATCCAGAGTTAAGAAAAATTAAATGATCTTTAAAGTACCAAGTGACCTGGACACTTAGAACAATGATAGGAAAAAAACAGTCAATATTCTAAGAATGAAGCCAAGGAGAAGTGGAAACGTCATGGTTTTTATCATATAGTTGTCAAGCTTATTACAGGGCAGCATACTCAATGTAAAAACAGTCTATAAATTATAAAATTATATGCAAAAAATTTTAAGGATTTGTATACACTAGCTTAAGCAGTGTGGGATTCATGCAGTAGATAGTGCCAGAGAGTCCTTTGGGACTGTCTGAAAGAATATCATTAATTTTTACAGTGTACTTCCATTTCTGGAGCCATTCCAGCACTGGCTTTCTATAAAAATCATTTCAAGTTTAGAATTATGCTATTTGCTTGTAGCAACATCACAGGAGCAGTAGTGCACCATATGCTGCTACTTAGCAACTTAGTCTGTAAGTCCCAAAGCATGTACTGATTTGAAAATTGAACAGGAATTATAATTGTTGAGTGATACTAAGAGGCAAGTTGTATTGGATTACTAAACTATGCAGATGTTTGATGTTATGTAGGAAAAGGAACATAGGTATTTTTTTCCCCTGCAGGATGACTAAAATCTTATTTATAGTCACCAAAGGTGGTAAATTGATTAAAATTTCCTAAAAGAATACCAGGTAATGAATTCTTAAACACACTATAATTCAGTAAACAAAAGGAAAGTTAAGTGTAAAATTTAGCTAATGCCATTCAACTTACGTAATTTTTGAAACTTATTCCCCGCGAGAGTATGTATTATCTTACATTAGTCAAATTTTTTAAAACAGCACATTGTAAAAACATTTTCATATACGCTACATTATTAAAAACTAGTTTGCTTCTGGCACACAAACCTGCCATATCTTTACAAAGCACATAAAAGTATTTGGAGCTCTTTGCTCTTTCATAAATTATCACTGGCATTTAAAATATTCTTGGTAACTCTTGACTGAAATACTATGAAAAATGTTAGTTGTTTAATTTTAGTCAGAACTTAATATTATCCATTGTACTTGAATTTAAAAATATAAGAAGCTAAGCTGTTATGATGTATATGCTTTGAATTTCCAATCCTTTAACCCAAAGTCTTTGAGACTGACATAATGATTCTCTGAAAGGGAGCTGCTGGCTTTATAACAGCAATCATTTATTGACTTTGTGCTTCTACTGTTTCAAACAAATTCAATTAGCCCTTACACTTCAAAACCCTAAAGGCACCAAAGAGATGATACCGGGTTGCCATAATCTAAACTTGTCAGTACAGTTTTGGGATTGATGGTTAGAAGAAAATTAATAGTAACATTTTTCATTTTTTAATCAAACAGTCCTACTCACAACTGGGATCTTGGAGGCTACTTAGCTGAATGAATTCAGCTAAGTAAAAATTCTAGAAGCAAAGCCCAGACTTCCGAAGGTATTATGAGAGTGACCGACTTAAGTTGAATGGAAGGAAATACAGTCCGGATCTTTGAACTTAATGATGACCTCTCGTCTGAACAATATAGCATAGTTTCCAGAATGCCTGACAGGGAAGGAGGTGAGCATAATGACTCCTAAATGCAAAGTTCACGGAGAGGCACTCCTGCCTCTGTTTTGAGTTAAGCCTGAGACATTTTGTTCTTAGAGAAATTTCAAAGCCCCAGAAAGTGCACCGCTGACATATACATTAGATTTAATTCACTGACAACCACCATGAAGAAAAAGATTCTTATTTTTGTTCCCTATTCCCCCACTCCTACTCGTTATCAAATCTACTCGGGCAGAGAGAGAGTCTTATTTTTGTTCCCTATTCCCCCACTCCTCCTGGTTATTAAAGCTACTCCGGCAGGTAGGTAGGCACTGAAAACAAGCTTTTTAATGTTTGAGTTTATGCCATAGTTACTGACACATGAAACTCCAAGTTACTATGGTTTAATTGTCCTAGAAAAAAAAATACACTCAAGTCCACAAAATGCTCTTGTGAACTCTTGCTCACTTTCATTTATTCATTTATTTATTTTTGTTTACAATGTCCTTACATAGTATGCTATATGGCACCCTAGGGCAATTACCATTTTGCTTCAAATGCCTTCTCTGAATCAAAGGGCCTGGTCTTAAGTATCTAAAAATAAATAATCAAGCATTCACTTTTATAAATGTTACCATTTACATTTTCATTGGACTGTTGTTGTCCTTCTCATGATTAAATACCTCGTCAACCATTCCCAGTGAAATGGATACAAACATGCCTTTTAAAGGTTTCCATCATATCATACATTTTGGCTTGAAAGCAGCCATGCAGCACTCACTGGCCACGTGATTTTGGTGATCAGCGTGACATTTCATTGAAAACTGCCCCAACAGTTGATAACCTATTTGTGACATGTGTAGCCTATAATGATTAACTCATCTATAGTCAGAAGCTCAAATAACCTGCACCTGTAAAGACTTTATTTCCTGAAGGTAAAACAACTGTTTAGGAAAGATCACGCTGGCAAAACAGCTGCTTGCCGTTCTGGAGAGGAAACAAGGTATTATCTTTCAACAAATGCCAACTCCGGTGTTTTATCAGCTCGATCTCATTAACTGGAAACAAGGCTTAAATGCTTTGTTTATAAATTATGATTATTCTTGATTGCGGCAGTTACTGATAGTGCTACTCATTTGCAATGCAACTCTTTGAATTTGTTTAATTACAATTTGAAACAAGGCAGAGAAGATTAATTAACCCACCTGGCTGGCTGGCACATAGTCCTGGCTCGGCTCTGTCATGCTCATATACATGTTCTCACCGTCAAACTGCGAATGAAATAACAGTAAACATTCAGCAATCTTGACTGCGTGTATGTTTGTTGTTGTTGTTGTTTTCACTATCAAGCTGGAAAACAGTAGCCATACAAAATACTGTGGTTGGAAATACGGAGAATCTGTCACAGTGAGAGAGCCACATCTATTCTTTGATGTTTCTGTTATCTTTCCTGACCCTGGATGTCAGTGATTTTGAGTAATTAGTGCTCTAGTAATTACAGCAAGCAAGCAAGAAATGAATGGTTTCCTTTCATTTGCAATCTGTTTTAAAACAAAATGGCTCATTTTCCATACCATGTATACATACTGCAGTTCAGCTGTAATGAAATATTAAATGGATGGCATGATTTCTGAAAGAAAAGGATAATGGAAAATTTACTAAGGCATAGCTCAATGCATTGACTTTGGCTCTCAAAAATGAAAAAGTGCAGAGTTTTCATAATACACTAAAACTGTTTTCATCACAATAGCATTATGAATAAGAAATTTTAACTTTATAATAAGAGCATGTGCCACTATAAGCATGGCTAAGAATAATAACAATTGATAACAATAAAAATATACAGGCTCCGTGATTAAATTTTCCTCTCCAAGTTTTGCAAAGACACAGAATTAATGTAAAGTATTACAAATGCATAGAAATCCATATACAAATTTACAAGCTAGAAACAAGCTGGGAGGAGGAAATTCACAGGGGTAGGAGCGCAGAACTGTGGAATAGTTCAAGCAACAACAACAACAGCATCGGCAACATGTTTTGCATTATTTGGGTTTCTGAAAGCAGTAATCACTCCATTCAGACAATCCTCAGCTATCTTTAGTCACTTGATAAATAGGCAAAGCATTTCCTTTTCAGTTAAAGGAAGAATTTTCCCAAGAAAATAATGAAATGGACTAATACAGCCAGCTTCAAAGAGCTGAGTCTGAATATACATTCATTGCCAGACTGATTTCAGACATGGGAACTTGAAAATCTGAAAAGTTACTCTTCAAGACAGAACAGTGTTGTTGATGGAGGTACAAGTACACAGTACTATGGACAGACATTATATACCATCAGAAAATTTGTGTTTAGACATGGCACTCCACCACCCTGAGCTGCTAGCATCAGATGGCTGTACAAACACTACAGCTTTGGAACTGGCTCTGAACTACAGTGGGTGCCCTGAAGACTCATATAAACATGAACCGCAATGTAAAGACCTGCCTAAGGACACTGAAGTACCCTTCAAGTTCAAAGAACCAAAGGATCCATCAAACAGCATCCTGCAAATAGAGTTCATGTTATGTGAACAGACTTATCCAAACAGATCTGAAGTCACTTATTGAATGATGTGGTTGTTAGAACAAATCAGAGACAACACACTTAGAAAAGAAGAGCTGGACATTTTGGCTGCTCTGTCATCTGGCTTAGGAGGCCCGAGTCCAAGTGACTTACCCAAGGGTGCTTTTCCATCAGTCAGGTGAATACCTTCAACCCAAAGACAGTCTAGCCCCAGTGTGATCCGCCTGTTACTCCTGCCAGCTCAAAACCTAAGAGCATCATTTACTATTTCTCCACCCTCACCCACTGTTGGTTTGTTTACAAATGTTTTTAATGTTAAGATGCCAAATAACCATTTAAAATATGGACAGTTTCTCTGACTATAGCAAACCAAACTGAACAGAAGTAGTGAAGTGAATCAAACACTCCACTGCCTGGGCAGATTCTATAAATGTGTTACTTTCTATTTCATCTTCTCTTACTCATTTTCTAAATCTGGTGTCATTCGCAAGCCAACTAAGGCTTTGAAGTTTTGGTTTTAGTCTATCCAAAATGTATGATAATTGAGTATATTCAATGCTACTGCTCCTAAGGACTCTTTCCTCAAAAAGTACCAATACTCAAGCAATACTGAGCCAAGGCTGAAACAGCATTCTGAAGAAAAGGTATGTGGCTATTGGAAAAACACTACTTTTTAAGTACATTCTATGTACCTGTGATATACCTGTATCTTTATATGTATTAACTTATATGTATTAATTGATTCAATGTTCACAACAAACAAGAGTTAGTGCCCATAAAGGAGAATTAAAGTTAGATGCTCAAAGTTACACAGCTCCTGAACAGCAGGGATGAGATTCAACGCCAGGATGTCTGGCTTTCTAGCACATGCACGTAACCCCCAGAACATACATAAATATATTCTCAATTATAATGGTAACTTAGTTATCAGTTCTGAAAATAATGTCAATATAGCATCAAAGCAGAGTGACAACAGTATCTCAATGATGTTATTCAGAATTTCTATGGTATTGTGAGGCTTTCAAAAAAGCAAGAGTCCCAGTGAGCTGCCAATTTAGTAATCAGGCTTACAGAATACCCCTGGATGCTTCATAATTAAGCCTTAAAAGACTGGGAGGTGGTCTGATGGTTGATTTTATGTGTAAACTTGTCTGGGCCTTAGATGTCCCAGTATTTGGTCAAATATTAATCCAGGTGTGTCTGTGAGGGTGTTTTTGGACAAAATTGACATAAAATTGGTAAAATGAATAAAGCTGACTGCTCTGCCTATTGTAAGTGGGCCTTATCCAATCCGCCAAAGGTGTGGATAGAACACAAATGCTGATGCTCCCGAGAGGAAAAGGGACTCCACCGGCCGATGACTGGACCTGGGACACTGTCTTCCTGCCTCTAGACTCCAACTGAAACATCAGCTCTTTTTTTTAAGGTCTCAAGCCTACTAGCCTTTTCAGACTAGCCTATACCATTTATTATTGTTTGAATATTTTTTATAAAGAAAACAAACAAAACACCCAACTATAGATCTTGGGACTTAGCCTCCATAATCAAATGGGCCAATTCCTTATAATAAATCAGTCTTTCCCTGTCCAACCACACACACACACACACACACACACACACACTCCTGTTTCCCTGATGAACTGTATACAGGTGGATTCTTCTGTTACTACCCAGCTATTCGCAAGTCCTCTGAGAGCTTCTCTCCAAGGACCTGTCAAGGAGAGACACATAAAGAGGTGACCTCTACTTCACGCTACTGCCTGCTTTGTAGGGGCAGAGGCCGTGTGTTTTTGCTATGAGAGTCTCTGGTCTCACCATGTCCACTCCTTGTGTCCTGGTGCATGTCACCTTCATCCTCAGCTCTTTGTCCAGATTGCCTTCCTTCCCTTTTACTTGCTGAAATGTTTCCTACGCCCTCTGGCTCCGCTCAGTCAGGGCTGTGCTGCCTCCAGCCTCTGGTCCCCCCGCCCCCAGGTAGCCTTCTGGTTCCAGGCAGGTTTTGTCATTAAGGGACTAAGTTTTTGGGCACTGAGGTACCAGAAAATAGGACACGTCTTGGTTATCCTTAGTGGCGGTATAGCTTAGGGCTAGTCCTCAGGAGACATCTAATTAGCAAAAATTAAATAACATGTGCTTGATTAAACAGATTACCTTCCTAGAGAAGGTGGTGACTTAAAAGGATGGTTTGAAGGCTTTTGAAAGGGGATAACTCATAGTCTTACAGTGGATTAAAATCAGTTGCTACAGGAGCAAAAGCCTTAAAAAAAAATGTACAGAAATAGGATACCACTATTTAAATGCTGAAACCATTCGCAAGATTTAATTTAATTAAAAAACATGTAGACTGCCCAAGAATGAAGAGACCTGCCTATAAATTAACTTATGCCTTCTTTTCGAAGAATTCTGAGTGGCCAAAAGCACATATTTGTCAGAGCAGGCCTGGTCATTCCCCTTGTGTTTGGACAAACTCTCGAATCTGGGAGAAAAAGAAGCCAAGATCCCAGAGTCCCTTCCCATCCCCCCTACCCCTCAACAAGTTAATGCCATCCTTGACATTTTTACAGCTCCACCCAACCACACTCTGTCCAAGAGCTGTTTCCAGGGGTCTCAACAGGCCTCATGCTGATGCAACATTCTTAAATGCATCCTGTGATCCAGTATGTCGAATGTATGCCCAGTTGGTATCTGAAATACAATTATCATGCACAGAGTCCTAGAATTTCAGTCTTGGAGGTCCCTGAAGGCATCCTGTCTGAACCCCTCATGTTATGATTGAAGAAATAGACTTTTTACCTGGTCATGCAGTCCATCTGGGAATAGAATTGAGGTCTAGATTCCTAGAAGAGTTTTCCACTATGACATACTGCTTTATACTCCATCACCCATAAAAAAATGAGGGATTAGATTTACAATGATTTGTGTGGCATGTCTGCATACGCCATCGTCTAAAAGGCACAGTATTTGCATTATTGTATTAATGACCCCAGTTCATGTCACCTAGTTGAACCTTATTTATATTTGTTATAATAAAATTATTTTATTAAAAATAACTAACTGAATACTCCTTAAGTTTGTTTGCCACAGTTATTATTCTTAGAAGTCAACTGAATTTAGGCACTGTAACTTTTCAAATATATCTAAGCATCCTAGGACTTTAACTTCCACGTATCCTCAATTTAAAACCTGAAGAAAAATTTGAAGGGATAAATAGGCTGACTTATTTAAATCTAAATGTAAATGGCATCAACTCAGGATTAGCCTTTCTGACCAAGTGCTTTATACTCCTTCTCGTGTTTTTATTTCAAAGCACCAGGGGATGCTATCACATAAAAAGTCATTTATAATCTTCTACTACAGTTTTTTAAAAATTGTTTTCAGAGGATTATTAACCAAACCCATAATCCCACAGAGCTTTTCAAAGTAGGTAGGTGTTATTTCTTCTATTTAAAAACTGAAAGCAGACATCCAGCACCATCTGAATACAGTAAATGATGGGCAAAAACAGGCAATATTAGGCTCCGAAAACCACTAACGTAAGAAAAATCAAAGATAGAATGTGAAGTATAAATCAATCATTGGCACCACTGCAGGAAATGGGATCTTTTTAGGGAAACCATTCAAAGAAAACCAGAAAACTGCTTCTGGGGGAGGAGGAGGAGGACCTCGTGGGATTCATGAAACAGTACCACATTGTATCTCCTATAAGAGGGAAAACCTCACCGTTCTGGGTGTTTTCTGAAGGAATATTGGATATCTTTTTTTAAGGAGCTAAAAATGGAAATGTTTATAACAGGGAGTGAATTTGACATTTCTTAGAAGATAATAAATCATTATGAAACAGGGTAATACCCTTAAAATAAAATATCCATTTTTGTATTGCTTGGCTCAATATAAGATTAAAAGTTATTATTATTATTATTATTTTTTGTAGTGAAAGGAATATCTTAAGTT
The DNA here is from genome assembly GCA_004024745.2 of Catagonus wagneri. Lineage (NCBI taxonomy): Eukaryota > Metazoa > Chordata > Mammalia > Artiodactyla > Tayassuidae > Catagonus > Catagonus wagneri. Next base: position 4,741,161 of record PVHT021183584.1, read on the forward strand.
TGGCCAGTGAAGTCAAAGACTCTTGCCGCTTCATGTAGAGGAAAGTATTTTGAAAGCTACAGCCTAAGGTGAGAGTGGTGATGGGTGCTGAGCACAGCTGTCACCACTGTTCACATGCAGAGTAACGAGCAGCCAATAAAAACACGGCAAGGTGAGCTCCTAGCTTCCTACGTATGTATCCTCCATTCTCCAAGAACAAGGTCAGGAGACACTGGAGAGGGAGTATGTGCTTGTTTATCTTCCAGCCTCAAGGCTGACCGTGGAAAGGTGAGATGGTCTAAGGCAGTCTGCCTCCGTACCAAGCCAGACTGAATGAAACTGGTACTGAGAACGGGGGACCAGGAAAGTGGCTCTCACTCACTGAAAGAAGACCAGCACAGCATAGCCCGTCAACACCCAGAGAAAAGGCAACAACTACTGTGGGTGCTTTGAAATGATGTACGTTCAACCTGGTAGCACGCAGAACTGAACTGGAAAAGAGAAACCACTCTCTGGGTTGGCTCCTGTCACTTGAACTTGAGTGGTAAACACTCTGCTGCCGCTGATCTGAATGGCATGGAGAGGAAATATGATCTGAGCACGGAGTGGCTGCTTAAAGGCTTGGCCACTGGAGGGGGAGAGAGAGAAAGAATCCTGTCCCAAGTAGAGCACACACCTGCCACTTAGAATCTGGGAACTGAATAAATATTCTCATCTTTGTTCTAGTGATACATCTGTTTGGAGAAGAACTGTACGCCATATTTCTGGTTAACTTCAATAACTAAGACTTTTGATGACAGGGTTCTGCATGTATCTTGATCCTGTACCCGTAAATGCTGTCCTACCCCAAGGCCCGGTGACATGATTTGCACCCTAGCAGTAGTGTCCCTCTGCTGATAAAGCTATGGTTATATTGCAATGTTTGTTTGCCTTTTAAACAACACTCTAACCTCATTAACTCAAACGCACTCTGTATTATTTGAAGTATTCACGCTTAGAAGAGTAATACTTAATGGCCCCACACTTAAGACAACGACGCCATTGTGGTTCAAACCAGTTTTAACCTTTGCAGGTGCTTTCTAACCCCATGAAATACATTTGGCCATTTAATTTTTGTAACAGTCTTATAATATTATGACTACTATTACCCCCATCTTGCAGATGACAAAACTGAGACACAAAGGAGTTAAGTAGCCTGTCTCTGATGCGTCCGATCACACGCTCCCCAGGTCTGTTCAGCTTGCCTGACCCTCAGGCCTTGACTACTGGCCTTTTCTTAAATTATTTTTTTTTATTATAGTTGATTTACAATGTTCTGTCAATTTCTGCTGTACAGCAAAATGACCCAGTTATACATATACACACAATCTTTTTCTCACATTTTCCTCCATCATGTTCCATCACAAGTGAATGGATATAGTTCCCTGTGCTGTACACAGCAGGATCTCATTGCTTATCCACTCCAGACCTCCGGCCTTTAATTGCACGGTTCCCATGGTGATAGCCTCAGATCCACTATTTCTGCTGCCACCACAGCTACAGTTAGAGGGGCCCCAAGCACAGCACCAACTTATACCAACAGGTTCTGCCTTCCACAGAGGCTGTGCAGCAGGGCTGGGAAAACACCCTTTAGAGTGCGGGGAATACGGCCCAGTGGAGAGGACTGGCCCACAGAGTTCCTGTGGCCTCTTTAGAGAAGTTTCTTAGGCCTAACAAGCAGCGATGACGTGCTGCAGAACCACGGCCGCTTGGAGGTGCAGTTCTCCCCGTCTCCCCATGGCGGTCCTCCTCCCACAACCCCCCACCCGAATCCCCTGGGCTTTCAACACAGGCTCTACTTTCTGAGGCACCTGGATCAAGAGGATGCCCAGAGAGTGAGTGGCCCAAGGGTAGTTAAGTGACAGATCTCAACTGCAATGCTGCATTTCATCCTGACTTCATTCTGCTTTCATTATATTATTAAGGGACATTATTCTATTTTAAATCCCTATGCAGAGACAGAAACAAATTTATGAAATAGTAACAAAAAGAACTAAGATTTTCTGATATCATTAAAAGATAACTTTCTTTGAAAGAAAAATACACAGGCTTTAAGAAAACTTCATTAACCCCAAATTCCCAAACACAAAGAAATCCAGTTTCACTATTTTCACTACACATTATTTAAGAAAGAAAAGAATATGTGGATAAAAGTTAACTATCACTCTGAATCCATTTTGGGGGCATTTAATGGAAATAACCAAATCAAAATATATTTGACATATGACACTGGTTTTTACAAAAAGGTCTCTACAAGGTATCTGAAACCAGAAAATCAGGAGCAATGATTTCTGATTCCATGAAGGAGTCTTGCTTTTGAAATGAATTTCCAAGTAATTTATGAATTTCTATAAAGCAAAAAGCTTTAAAACCATCCTATGTGGTGGAAACTCAATGTCATTTCAAACAGCCGCTCAGAACATTCCTCTGACCTGTCACGTTGTAGACAAACTTTTCTCAATCCATCCACTAAGAGAACAATTTGAGAAGTCCACTAAGAGAACAATTTGAGAAGTCCACTCAAACTTGCTGGCAATCCTTACCTAAGCTCACTATTTCCACATCGTATCAGTTCTCACCTCGTTTACCACAGTCCCCAAATCCTGCACAGATGTGAAATGAAAAGTATGAAAGTCACTGCTTTGGGGGGCTGGTACTGATTTCTAGCATTCCTTGTTAAGCACAGTGAGCATTTTTCAGTATCTGACACACCGAGAAAAAGGTGAGGATATTTTTCACACAATCTGGCTTGGAAGGCCCTGCTCTGCTCTGGGAGCCTCAGAACAAGAAAACCGTAAGAGACTGGAAATTCAGAGCTTTGAGGAGGTTCTGAGACTTGAATGGCAGAAGTACAAAAGATTAACCCAGAAGTTATATTTTGACTGGTTAGGTGACAATTAAGTGGGATGAAAACTTTTAAAAAAGAATTGAAGACACACAATTAATGAATAAATTTGAGATTAGAAGTGGCAGTACCAAATAAAAATACAAATAGGAAGGTACAGAGTTATTAAGATGGAGACTCTCACTTCCCTATTATTATTACTCAGAAAATAACACTGAGACTAAATATGGCAGCGACGTTACAGAAATAGACTTCTGGTCATTACAGTCTCCTAATGGTAGGACAGGTGTTGAAATATATTTTGGTAAATTCAGGGCAAACGTGATCAATTAGAAATATAAGCAGTTCAGCGTAGGCCTACCTCATTTCCTTTTTGTCTTCATATATGACATTTATTTTTTCATGGTCCAGAGAATTTCTATTTTTTGAATGAAAACGTAATGACATTTTAAAGAACTGGATTAAATCTTTCAAGTCACTGAGTATAAATCTGTCCATTAGGAAAGGAAACAAAGCTCTGAGGGCGTGTATCTTTCACTTTAGTGAACTTGTGAAGTCAATCAATCCTTTTGTTACATCAAAAAGAGTATAATTATAGAATTTTCTTCGAGATCCTCAAATGCTATATAGTCATATTTATTTTTACAACACCTTCTTTGACATTTAACCTATGATTCCATGTAACTTTCCCTGGTGACTTAATCATATTTGTAAGAAGATTATGGTATAATTTTCCTTGCTTTAGCTTAAGGATTCAAGCATAAGATGTGCCCTTACCAAGGCATATTCACTACACGTATTTACAGAGTTTCAAGTCCAAAGTTTCTCTTACTGTCTTTATGTTTACAATAGTTCTAACGACTCCCCCATGGTATCGTCCCAGTCCCATTTGAATGTTTTTTGGTAGCATTCTCCCAAATACTTTATCCTCCCTTTGGACAACAACCTTTTTACAACACAACATGGTGCCAGAAACATGTCAGATCTGCAACAGGAAGCCTTGTTGCTGGAAACTGCATGCCTGTTTCCACTCAAAGAGTTATTTATATTGCATGGCAAGAAGTGACTGGTTTCTTTTGTTTTACTTTCTGGAATAACATCAAGTGATGCCCTTTTGCTGAAAAATTGAGAGAATACCACCACCCAGCACTATCGGGGTGAAGAATCCAGCACGGTCTTGCTGATATAGTAAAATGTAAAAGGTAATCAACATGCTCCCACATAAAAAAAAAAGTGGTTATCATTCATTCATTCATTCATTCAATAAATGCTCATTTTCTACTCTCAGTGTGCCAGGCCCCATTCCCAGTGATAGCAGCTAACATCTATTTTACATTTATTGTGTGCCAGGAGCACACATGCATTCACTCATTTCCCTTACACAACTCTGTGAGGCTGGCAGTATTCATATCTTTTGACCAGTAAGGAAACTGAACCTCAAAGAATTAAGTCACTTGGAAGGGGTAGAGCAGAACCTCAATTCCAGGTCTGTTTGAGGATAGAAACATACTTAATATAACAATATTTGCTACAGAGAAAGCCCTTGCAAAAGAAGAGACTCAATCAACATGAAAGTTTCAGGTATCCCAAAGTGACTGTAGAATTAATGAGTATCATAACAATTCAATGGCTACCAGGACAGCAGGCTTCATTCTATTATTTTAGTGACAATACCCACTTAACGACATGAGTATTTTCCATAAGTACATACTCTAGTCCACAGTCAACTCTGATGGGACCAGAGCAGTCCCTAGAGGCAGAAAGTATGTTAGGAAGACCATAGACCTGAATATCTAGAGTGGGGTTGAGATCCATCTTTGCCACTCAGTAGCTGTGAACTTACCTCTGTGAGCCTGAATGGCCCTGTCACAGGATTGTCATGAAGACCAGGCCTGGCACAATGCACACATCTAGCTGATTGTCAAAGCAAATTCCTTACCTTACTGTTTACTGCTTGATGACCTAGACTAAAGTAGACTGAGTACATTAAACTTGTCTTCCTTATCCTCCACTGCTTAAAATCCTTCAGTGCTCCCTAAGGCTTTCAAGGCAAATTCCAGCTTCCTTATTTAGAACACGAGGTCCTTCATGATGTGAACAGCAGTGTCACTTGTTTACGGCTGGTACACTCACACTATTTTATTTTATTTATTTTAATTTTTGCTTTTTAGGGCTGCACCCGCGGCAATGGACGTTCCCAGGCTAGGAGTCTAATCGGAGCTACAGCTGCTGGCCTACACCACAGACACAGCAGTGCAGGATCCGAGCTGCGTCTGTGACCTATACTTCAGCTCACAACAACGCCAGATCCTTAACCCACTGAGCGATGCCAGGGATCGAACCCGCAACCTCATGGTTCCTAGTCAGATTCGTTTCTGTTGAGCTGCGACGGGAACTCCTACGCTCACACTTCTGAGAGTGAAGGGAGGTACTATTACTAAGTTTGATTGGACAACAAGAATAAACTTGGACTCTCCCAGGTAAAGACGTATTTTTCCACCAGAAGTAAGCCTTTCCTGACGTCACTGATGATTTAAGGTCCCTCTCTGGGCTTCCGTAAGTTCACTATGATATCTGCTGCCTACATCTCATTGTGCCGCCACTGTTTGGCACCACCCCTCTCCTACGCTGGACTATGAACCAGTAGAGGGCAGAGATCATCTTATTTTTCTATCTCCAGCCCTTAGCATATGCCAAGTACACAGTATTTACGAAATAGCACTAAATAAATAATTAAATAAACTCAGTGCAAATTGTGAGAATTCAAAGCATTTCAAGTACCCCACCCTATGATTCTGAAGTAACATTTGTTCCATGTCCTTTCATTTCAAATCAATTCCCATCCATGAAAATAATTGATTCCCTAGGGACACTGGACAAAAGCTTCTGTAAACCAGATCATACTCCAGTTTTCCATTTCTTCCTGTTCTATGGAAACCAAATCTTTTTCAGTCACTCTAGTTTGGATAATGTGAAAAGCAGTTTACTTTACGAGTGCTTAGATCATAGTGAAAACCTTCATGGTACCAAAGAAGCAGGCCCAGCTCCAGTAAGCAGGCTGTGTCCATTCTATTCCAGATCAAGCTAGTTTATTTTTTCATGGTGAAGTCAAGCTTTCTGAATTATCTCCAAATCTATACCAGCAAGCTAATGAAAAGCTGGCTGGATTGGCAGACAGAGTACAATTCATTCCTCCCTTTTCCCATGTGGTTTGTGAGTAGTTCAGGATCTCTGCCTTACAGGAATGGCAGAATAGAGTAGAATTCAGGATAAATTCCATCATGGAACGGATCTGAAATAGGAAGATCCAGATTAGAGTCTCAGTTCTGAAACTTCCCACCAGACTATTCTGGGGAATGTGAATTATACATTCCTCATGCAGTTATTTCAGATTCAAATGCAATATGCAAAAGCATTTATACACTGTAAAGCACTAAACACACAACCTCTGTGCTACATTCTGGAAACTGGTACTTTCCCCCTCATGTAGGTTTATTATTTGATTGTTTTCATCATTAATTGGTAAAGGTCAACAGGCAGAAAGCAGTGCAGAATCAAGCTAAATATAATCATCATTAATTGGTAAAGGTCAATAGGCAGAAAGTAGCGCACAATCAAGCTAAATATAACCTAAATTAGCCTATGAAAAGGTCTTTATTATAAAAAATGATGTGTAGGCAGTATTTTTATTGCCTTAAAATTTTTATTAAAATAATAAAATTTTTATTTTATTAAAATTTATTATTTTTATCTTTAAATATTGGTAAAAGAAAAGCAATGGCGTGGAAAAAAGAAAAGAGTACTGTAATTACCAAATAAAAAGAAAACTCTGTAAAGCACCATGTGTACATATGAGCATATAAATATGTTCAGACATGTTTTTAACACATGTTCGCATTAATTTACTATGTAAGTGCACAAAATACTTTTCTCCTGAAATGTTTTTTATTTGGCTTTTATTTATTTATGCTTTTTATGGTCATACTCGCAGCATATGGAAGTTCCCAGGCTAGGGGTCAAATTGGAGCTACAGCTGCTAGCCTACACCACAGCCACAGCAACATGGGATCTGAGCTGCGTCTGTGACCTACACCACAGCTCACAGCAACGCTGGATCCTTAACCCACTGAGCAAGGCCAGGGATTGAACTTGCATCCTCGTGGATCCTAGTCAGGCTCATTTACCGCCGAGCCATTTATTTATTTATTTATTTATTTATTTATTTATTTATTTTGGTCTTTTTGCCTTTTCTTGGGCCGAGCTCACGGTATTTGGAGGTTCCCAGGCTAGGGGTCTAATTGGACCTATAGTTCCCGTCGTGACTCAGTGGTTAACGAATCCGACTAGGAACCATGAGGTTACGGGTTCGATCCCTGGCCTTGCTCAGTGGGTTAATGATATGGCGTTGCCATGAGCTCTGGTGTAGGTCGCAGACATGGCTCGGATCCCACGTTGCTGTGGCTGTGGTGTAGGCCGGTGGCTATAGCTCCAATTAGACCCCTAGCCTGGGAACCTCCAAATACCGTGAGCTCGGCCCTAGAAAAGGCAAAAAGACCAAAATAAATAAATAAATAAATAAATATTAACTATATGGTAGTATTGATAATAGGATGACATAGGTCTCTTGCAATATTTTATTTTCCATAGCTTATTAGCTTTATACATTAAATTATCCATAAAACAACAATTACTCATTATAGTTTATGGAACCACATATGGCAATTTTTGTTTGGGTTCAACAAATGCATAAATAAGCTAGCTAGATACTTAAACGCTGTATCAGTAATCACTTAATGTTCCTTATAATGTCACACCAAAGAAATTATGTAATTTTTACTACTCTGTAACCTATTAATTTCACTTTCTGCTACAAACATTACATTATTAATATCTCTTGAACGATTCATGTTTGCTCTGAAAATTCTGGCAAGATATATTTTTATAACCATTAAGTAAATTAATATTAATGTCAGTTTCAGGATTTTTTTGTTTGAAATGCATTCTGCATAGTTCTAAGGAGTCTTGTCTCCAAGAAATCCTTCATTTTACCTAAGACATTAAACTCGAAAAAATAATTCATTTAAAAAATTTTTTAATTTATTTTTATTCTTTTATTTTTTTGTCTTTTTAGGGCTGGACCCGCGGCATATGCAAGTTCCTGGACTAGGGGGTTGAGCAGCAGCTGCAGTTGCCGGCCTATGCCACAGCCACATCCACGCCATATCTGAGCCCTGTCTGAGATCTACACCATAGCTCGTGGCAATGCCAGATCCTTTAACCCACTGAGCGAGGCCAGGGATCAAACCCACATCCTCATGGCTATTAGTTGGGTTCTTAATCCACTGAACCACAATGGAAATTCCTTGAAACAAATAATTTAAACATGTATCGAAGTAAGAATAGGATGGAAACTAAATATTAGGGCAAGACCAAATTATTCAAGATGGATTTTAAGTTTAAAAGCAGAATGATGTTGCCTTTTCTTCAGAGCTAACATGACTTTCCTTAGAAAGTTTTAGTGCCTACTCCCCACCCCACATAATTTAGGTAACAAAGCTCTTTGGCTACACGACAGGAAAATATCCCGCATCTAATATTTAAAATCCATATAATATCCCCACTGCATGCCATTTTCAGGCAGTGAGACTGCACTGGTAATATTTATTCCATTTGTACTAGTGGTTCCAAAATTTAATGGAGTTTCTCATCAAAATGTGTACACTCGAAACTTTGTCTAATTTTTAAAACTACTTTTTAAAACAATACATTTCCACCCTGATTCTCGGGGGGGGGGGGCGGTGGGGAGAAGGCTTGTGGATGTGCATTTTTAGGAAAGCCTCTGAAGGTCCACACTTTCTATCCATTAGCAGTTGCTGAAGACCGTTTCCAGTCAAACATTCTTTAAGGTGAAAGGCTGACTTAATGAAGGGCTTTTGTAATGCCAATTACATCAACCTTAGAGTTTAAGCAATTCCATCATTTACATGGCTATTTAGCACTTAGATATTTTTGGATTCATTGTTTTGTTTTGATTTTTCTTTTTCCTTTGCTTGGCCCTAGCTTTGCTCATTCTATTTCACAATAGCATGACAGACATACAGTGAATGCCGCCCACACCTGCTATGGAAGTAGTTCTTCCCCCCACCTTTGATTGTTAAGATTGGGGGTGCTATGGCATCTGGTGGGCAGAGGCCAGGGCTGCCTCTGCACTTCCCACAATGCACAGAACAGCCCCCTCCAACGTCAGCAGTGCTGCTGTTGAGAAACACTGGTCTATGGAATGGGTTGAGTTTTGAGTTTTTGGTTCTTTTCATGATAAACCGTGACAGGAGAGGTTAAATCAATTATGAAACGATTCATTTAAGTAATTATGATAACTCAAGTCCTAAATCAATTCATAAGTCTATTTAAAAAACCATTTAGGTATGGTGTAAATAGTCTGCACAATCCAATGCAAGGACCCCGCTTTTAGAGCGCTGTTAGCACTTTTCCAGGTGCTCTGGGTGTGGTGTTCAAAACAAGAGGTAAAGAGCCCTCGTCATTCCACACTGACAATCCCATTTTTTCAAAACAAGCGTACACTGTACTATTTAAATTTTGGAGTTACAATTACTCTAGGTAACTACAGAATGACAAAAGAAATTCTTCAAACTATACGTACAAACTGCCACTTGTCATGATTAAAAACTAAAAGCTCTAAGAAAAATTAGCAATTTGTTAATTAGGATTCTATTTATCTTTTCATGCATGAAAGTAATTATTTGTTTGCAAGATGTTGCATCTTCATTAAAACCATTAATATTTTGAGTAGATGACAGTATTAATTTTATAAATGAAAATGAGATTTCATCACTGCATTTCACACAGTTCTTACGACAATGAATATTTCCACATGATGTTATCTGTCTAAAAAGGGCAGTTCTTTTTAGTAACAAAATGTAGTTATAACTAATTCATAGTATTTATTATTTTTTAAACAGTCTTCCTGGATATCAAGTAGGTACATATATTATTCCTTGAGACACACGTATGTAATACGTATATATAATACTGGAGGGAGAGCATGGACATTATTTTCCAAACCCCATCTTTTCTAAATACTGTCATACTTTAAAACAATACAAAGCTATCTCTTCAGTCTTTCTAAGGAAGGGGAGTATATGACCAGGTTATCTTCTAAGAGAGCAAGAGCAACTAATCTACAATGAAGTAATAAGTCTTCTGAATTTGGAAAATATTCCATATTTTTTAAGCAGCACATTTGTCATCATGACTTAATTGGTTAACGAAGTTACGAGCTCCCTTCACTTGAATGTGGTGGTTGGGCACTAGGGGAAGTGGCTAGGGGATGTTCAGAGCAGCTAAGGGAAGTCCTTGTGGGATTTTAGACGCCCCAGGCAATTCACAAAGTAGATGACCTTCCCAATGGATGCCTGGAGGTCAGAAAGGGCAGCCCAGGACCACTTCAGTGTGAGTGGAGTCAGAAGACAGAGCAAGTTAGAAAGAAGTGTATAGGGAAGAAATCTACATGAGGCAGAAGCCCGGGAGAGGTTCTCTGGGTTCCCCTTCACACCGGAAACGGCAGACCTTTGTGCTGCTGGTCCACCAACTTTAATGAGGAGGCAAGGAACATGTACACCAATCTTAGAGGAAATAAACTACCTGTTTATTCATATTTAATTACTGTTCCCTTCCAGAAAGAAAAGTATACATTAAAAGATTTGCTTTTAAAAATAGTGTATCGTGGAGTTCCCGTTGTGGCTCAGCGGTTAACAAATCCACTAGGAACCATTAGGTTTTGGGTTCGACCCCTGCCCTTGCTCAGTGGGTTAAGGATCTGGCATTGCCATTAGCTGTGGTGCGGTCCAGACGTGGCAGTGGCTCTGGCGTAGGCCGGCAGCTACAGCTCTGATTAGACCCCTAGCCTGGGAACCTCCATATGCCACAGGTGCGGCCCTAAAAAGCAAAAAAAAAAAAAAAAAGTGTATCATTAAAATTCATAAACTTCACTTTTTAGAACAGTTTTAAGTTCAGAGCAAAACTGATACAAAGTACAGAGTTCTCATACAGCTCCATCCCACACATCACAGCTTCCCCACCTGTGACATCCCTCACTACAGCAGTATGTTTGTTACAATCATTGAACTTATTTTGACAGGTCATTATCACCCAAAGTCCACAGTTTATATTAGAGTTCATGCTTGGTGTTGTATGTTCTACGATTTTGGACAAATGTACAATTGTCCACTATAATATTATGTATCTACCACTACAATATTATACATTAAAAGAGCTATACTGGTGACTTTTGTTTTTCGTCTAAACAATTAGAGTTAAGAGGATTCTTTTTAACCAGTACTGCCTCTATCTACCTCCAAAAAGTATTGTTGCTAAAAGCAAACTCTCTACTCAAAGCTTCTACTTTAGTCCTTATCACACAGAGAAGGAATTGGATTTTTCTTAATGTTAGGGAGGGTTATGGAAAAGGATATGCCTATTCGATGCTTTGGTCATTTGACATGGTATCTTTCCAGAAATATCTGTAAGTAGATATAGGATTTTACGTGGGTTAAAATGTCAGTAGTTGATTTCATAAAGAGGCAATACAACAATTACACTTCTTGTGCTGTTTCACACTCAAACTGAATTTCTGGGAGCATTTCCAAATGTCCTCAACAGTCTTTCTAGGTTAGTGACCAGGAATGTTTGCAAGTAACTAAATTTATATCATTTGAGCAAAAACTTCCATTTGTGTTTCAGGCTATGCTGACAGAGAACAAGGTAGAGTAGAGGACTAGCAATTATCCTATCAGTCGGATGACCGTGGAGAGCCATACCAGATATTTCAAACCACCAAACAGAATTCTTCATTTCAGTGATCTACTTTGTTAACCAGATAATTGCCAAGACTCCAACTTCATTCCCTTCCATATAAAATTACTCACAATTTTTTTTTGGTGATTATACAAACTGAATGCTTTATTAACCTTATCATACTGGCATATTCTACGAATGGCCCCCTACAAAAAGCATACACAAAACAAAGAGGTCAGGTAATAAAGTCCATTTTCAGAAGTGAAGAGCTATGAGTTCTCTGGTAGCGCAGCAGATTAAGGATCCATGTTGTCACTGCTACTGCTTGGGTTAAAGCTGTGGCTTGATCCCTGTCACTGGAATTTCTGTGTGCTACAGGCACAGCCAAAAATAAAGACGATTCCTTCCCTCAGTAAAAAGTATACTTGTTTTAGGCGAGTTTAATGAAGAAAATGCAGATTTATAGAAAACTAGGCTAAAAGTATTCTGTTTTACAAAAACATGGGAGCCTAAAAGTACAAGAACGTGCATGAAAGCACAGAGACACTAAAACTAAATTTAACTGTTAATGTTAAGTAACTGTAAATGTAAAAATAAGGACGATATTACAGGAGCTGATTACAAAAAAAAGTGAAGGGTTATGAGTGAAAAACACAGTAAGTTAAAAACCACATACCTATCTATCCCTGAGTTAGGGCAGTTATCAATAAAATTTATTGATAAGAAGTCAATCTGAGTTTAAAGTGTCTTCATAAACTTAAAAGAAAACTGATTTAAAGTAAAATGGATTTAACAAGATATCTGAGGAACTTATCAGCTTTCAAACACCCCCCTCCTTTTTTTTTTTTTTTTTTTTTTTTGTCTTTTTAGGGTTGTGCCTAGGGCATAGGGAAGTTCCCAGGCTAAGGGTAGAATTGGAGCTGTAGCTGCCTACGCCAAGCCACAGCGACGCCAGATCTGAGCTGTGTCTGTGACCTACACCACAGCTCACGGCAACACCAGATCCTTAACCTACTGAGTGAGGCCAGGGATCAAACCCACACCCTTGTGGATACTAGTAGGGTTCATTACCACTGAGCCACAATGGGAACTCCCAAATCCCAAACATTTTTAAGAAAAAGAGAAATCATCTGCCCTGGCCAGCTTGAATATTAAGTAGCTTAAAAATGAGAAGCAAGGCCACCTGATCTCAAAGTCCAGCTCTAATTTTATGTTCTGCTGAAGTTACTCACAATTGTTCAGTATCTCTGATACAGCTACTTAAGGGAAATATATGGGTAAACGTATGGATGTAAATGTATGGATATTTTTGCATTAAGGTTGTATTTCTCACTCCATACTGATGATGTAGAGTGAAACAGAGAAAGAACATAGAGAGCTATGGCTATTTTTATCCTGCCTCTCAAATAGTCAATATTAAAAAGTACATTAAAAAGCAATATGGCATTGTGACAAAGATCAACAGCTCTGGAACCATCACATTTGAGTTCAGATGCTGTCTCTGACTCTTACTATGTACGTGACCAATGCTTCAGTTTTTTCTGTCTACAAAACGGAGACATGGTAGTGCCCATCTCATGGGTCACTGGGAGGATTAAATGAGTCAGTTCAAATAAACTGCTTAAAATAGTGCTCAGATCGTAATCACTGAATAAATTAGCTATTATCCTTATAGTAACTTCATCATTAAGAATGGTTAACCCAGGAAGGATCTTTTAGGGATGATGAAAATGTCCTAAAACTAAACAATTCCGTGAATTTAATAAAAATCATTTAACTGCTCATTTAGTGCAGGTGAAAGGCACCTCAATAAAGCTGTTAAAAAAACAAAACAAAGTAAGATTATCCAGTCTTACTAGCACTAGGCTTGTGAACCACTGAGAAGAATAGGTGGGGAGCATGGCATGGGGGGAAGAGAGAAAATGTGATGGGCCTAAAACCTGCCCCTCTCTTCTCTCCATTGTGTGAACTGTCCCTTAATACAGTGGCAGGACAGCTGGTCAGTCTGTCCCCCCAGGGCCCACTGTCCAGTACCAGGAGGTAACTATGAAAAAGCCTCAAAATTCTCCTCTGCTTAGAATGTCTTGAGCCTGCTTCTACACCTCCCATTGCCTGCAACCCTGTTCCTTAAAAGTGAGTACAAAGGAACAGTACTCGATCACTTTCTCACTTTCGTTACCTCACTGACTGATGATTTTAAAAATCTGTTCACTGATTCAATCCTTGATTTAGCATGATTTGTGCTACCACCCTGGTGCCCCAAGCATATTCCTAGCAGGTAAAGGGGGAAAAAGACCAAGATAGTGAGATCTCTGCCCTCGAGGGTCTCATAGCTGCTACTGCCTTTAATCAGTCTGGCTGTGCCCCTCTTAAGTCTACTCACTGTTTCCCAAGGGGGAAAAATCCTGACCCTTCTTTGAAGCTCCTTTCACCTTTCTGATGTAGATAATCCTTCCCGCTCCCTCATCTCACAGGTCAAGAGGTACAGATTCAAACTGGTTCCTTCCAGAACATCAGTCCACTGCCACTGTCAACATGGCCTCTTTTGGAGTCTACATGGTCACTTATTTCATATTTTTCTGCCCTACCTTTTGTCATCTGCCATTTTCTAGGACACTCCTGCTATCCTTCCTTTGGTATTCCTTACCTTTCCTGGTTTCCTTACCTTTCCTGGTTTCAATATGCTTGTCACTGAAGTGAATGACTGCATTTCAACTTCCTGTAGGCACTAGAGCTAGGTGGACTTACCATACAATACACAGCTGCCCCCTATGGTAATCGGGCATATATTTGGACGAAAATTTCATTGAAAAAGATACATTGGAGTTCCCATCGTGGCACAGTGGCAACGAATCCGACTAGGAACCATGAGGTTGCATGTTTGATCACTGGCTTTGCTCAGTGGGTTAAGGATCTGGCGTTGCTGTGAGCTGTGGTGTAGGTCACAGATGCGGCTTGGATCCTGCATTGCTGTGGTGCAGGCCAGTGGCTACAGCTCCGATTCAACCCCTAACCTGGGAACTTCCACATGTTGCAGAAGCAGCCCTAAAAAGCCAAAAAAAAAAAAAAGGGAAAGAAAGAAAAAGGTACATGCACCCATATGTCCACTGCAGCACTATTCACAATAGCCAAGACATGGAAATAACCTAGATATCCATCGACAGATGAATGGATTAAGAGATATGGTATGGAATACTACTCGGCCATAAAAAAGAACAAAATAATACCATTTGCAGCAAACATGGATGGAACTAGAGATTTTCATAATAACTGAAGTAAGTCAGAAAGAGAAAGATAAACACCATATGATATTACTTATATCCGGAATCTAATATACAGCACAAATGAACCTTTCCACAGAAAAGAAACTCATGGACTTGGAGAACAGACTTCCCAGAGGGAGGGGGAAGGAGAGGGATGGATTGGGAGTTTGGGGTTAGTAGATGCAATCTATTGCATTTGGAGTGGATAAGCAATGAGATCCTGCTGTATAGCACAGGAAACTATATCTAGTCACTTGTGATGGAACATGATGGAGGATAATGTGAGAAAAAATATATATATTAATAACTGGGTCATTTTGTTGTACAGTAGAAATTGATAAAACACTGTAAATCAACCATAATGGAAAAAAATTAAAATCATAAAAAAAGAAAATTCCCCACTCTGACTACAACTTCCTCCCTTCCTGTTTCTTTCGTTTTTTTACTGAGTCATCTATCTGCTCTTCCAATTACCTTTAATGATTCTACCTCCCTCTAATCTTAGTTCCAGTTACTCCAAGAAAACGTAGACTAGATTTCCAAGCTGGGCATTTCAAGGAAGCTCTATCTTGCTTTCCTAGTTCCTGCTTGGGCTACATGATGCTGCTAGAGATAATCATAAAGTTGAATTTATTAATTCCATTCTGCAATTGTGTTTTCAAATCTTACTTACGTGTCAATTAGCTCAGCCCTGTTTTTTGAGCAGGGAGAACCATATTCTAAGCTGCAATTCAAGAACTTATTCTCAGAATTACATTGGATGGATGGCATTAAGAGAAGCTTAGGGATAGAAGACCAGTTAGAAAACTAGGGACTTTGAATAAGAGATGAGATGATAAGGATGAAGATTAGGACTAAAACAGTAGGAATGGGCATCTGAGATCTACAATCTGCAGGACTTGGTATGCAAGGGAAAGCCAAGCACTCAAAAGATATTTAAATTATGAGATTCAGTGACTAAGAAGCATGAGACATATCATTAATAAAAAAGGGAGGAACAGTTTTAGAAGGAAGAATTGAGCCTGGAACACAGTCAACGTGGGATTCTGACAGGTTTCTTTGATGACGATGGCCAGCAGGGAGTAAAAATAAAAAGATGGATATAGGTGGAAACTCTCATTAAATTTCCATTATATTCTCATCCTAGCCTAATCCAAGCTTTCTCCTCATCTTTGAATACTCAGTCCCCGATGACCTCTCACCGACAGAGACCTTCCTTCCTTCCAACTGTACAGAAAACCTCCCTGAATAAGCTGCCTCAAGTCTCTCCCTCTCTATCTCCCAAATTGTTTAAAACCAGATTCTCTCTTCGTTCCTTTTGGTTTCAGAGGTGCATTTTTTTTTCCTTCTCAAGAACAGACCTCCCCTGAACTCTCAACTATATCCTCCTCTGGTAATCTGTCCAGTCAGTTCTTTCTCATCTTGGATCACTCCTCTGCTTACAAAATGGCTCAGACTCTTCTTTATTCTTACAGCAAAACAAAATCCAAACAACCAACCAACGGTTCTTCCCTAAACTCAGTTACTCCCTCAGGTTACTTATTTATCTCTCTCCTTTCTATGATCACAACACATCTCGAAATAACTTGGTAGGCTTGTTGCATGTTTTTTCTGACCACATACTCACTGGTCTCTGGACCCCTTGAGATTTTGTGCAGGCATCTTCACTTCTTACATTTATTTCTCATTGCCTTTCCCTCATCCAGAACCAACAACCAGTCCTTCCCTCGAGCCACGAAAGGGGGTGGCTCCCCAACTCTCATTCTCAGGATAAACCAATTCTCATTCTCAGGAATGTACTCACATCTACAAACAATCTACTGATTTTCAAATACCTTTTTAGGAATGACTCCTCTGTTTACACCCATCTTTTTACTTTTGCTCCCTGCTGGCCTTGTCAGCAAAGAAACCTGTCAGGATCCCACACCGATTTTGTTCAAGGCTTAACTCTCTTCCTTATAAAATTTACCTCTGTTTTTATTAACTGCACATCTATCGCTCCTCAGTCAACCAATCTCATAATTTAAATGTATGGTGGATACTTCTCTGTTCCCTGTATGCCGAGTCCTGCATATTATACACCTCACATACACATTCCCACTGCTTCAATCCTAATCTCTGCTTGTATTTCCTCTTGCCTGACTGCTGCCGTAGTCTTCTAACTGATCTATCGCCCAGGCTTCTATTAGTGCACTCCATCCAATACAATTCTTAGAACAGTTTTTAAAATTACGGTTTTGAAGATGGTTTTCCCCTCTTCAAAATATGCCCTGGCTTCTCACTGCCAGTTGGAATAAAATAAAGTCTTCTTATTCTGATATCCAAAGCTTCAACCATCTGCTCTCAGCTCAAGGAAGCTGGAACCGCTGCCAACCAGAGCTGCTCCACATGCCCTCTGAGTCCCCACTCCCCTCCCGGCTGAATTTATTCAGCTCCTTTGTGTGGAACGTCATACTGTATCTCCAAAAATCCAGAGTCAACCATTCTTCTTTTATAACCTTCCCTGATCCTCAGCCCAGGGCAGTGACGTTTATCCCTCTCCGGCTCAGAAAACTCTCCATTACTATTTCTCTTACACTGATATCACAGTCTGCCTGAATTTTTTTTCTTTTTTTTTGGCTTTTTAGGGCCACCCCCGCAGCATATGGAAGTTCCCAGGCTAAGGGTCCAACTGGAGCTACAGTTGCCAGCCTACACCACAGCCACAGCAACCCTAGATCCGAGCCCGGTCCATGACCTACATCACAGCTCACGGCAACACCGGGATCCTTAACTCACTGAGCGAGCCCAGGGATCCAACCCGCAACCTCATTTCTGCTGCACCACGAAGGGAACTCCCTGGATGTGCCTTCTTTATTTACTAGCTTGTAAGGTCATTGCTTGTAAGGTCATTGAGAGCAGAGGCTGTGGACTCAAATCTAGTTTAGTACCTGTACACACACCACTGGAGAGAGTGGTGGTTCCCACGTGTGCTGTGGAGAGAGTGCCCTACAGGGTTTGTTAAAACAGAAACTACTGGACCACTCCACCCCCAAGTTCATGAGTTAGAGATCAGGAAAGGGCCTGAGAATTTGCATGTCTAGTAAGTTCTTAGGTGACACTGATGCTGCTGGTCTAGGAACCACACTTTGAGAAACAATGGCACAAGAAGAGTGAAAGCATCTAGGCTCAAATCTATTTTTTACCTCTTAAATGCCACAAAACTTTGAATAAGTAGACAAATGTTCTGAGGCCCAGCTTCTTCATGTGTAAAAGTGAAATCATGATATCACTGGTTCTACATACATCAAGGATGGTAGTTAAAATAAATCACTAAATATATGTAGAACTCCATACAAATAAATGTCAGATGAATAAAAATACTTAAGCCATCCATCTCGGAAATCCAAGTCCATTTTTGGTGATCTTTTTCTCAGTGACTCTTTCTTCTTTCTTTAGTGTTTGCTTTTTAGTTTGCTCTCCAGTGAACTAATCATGTCCCTTTTTTCCTACAGAGGCTCATCTGTAAAAACTGCTGAATAAGCCACAAGCTATGTTCAAGATGAGATGAATATATTTCAGAAATACTCTACTTGGGTCTGTCTACAAGGTGCACATGGAAGCAATACGGTCCACTGGTTGAAAAAAATTCTCTTCAGTAGAAATGAATGCCTTGGTTCATTCCACATGTATCGAGATTCAAGGCTGGTTCTAGGGCGAGGCCAGTTTACCTCAGGGGAAAAACTGTAAAAAGAATGCTAAAGAACTAAGCAGTTGAGATAAATAATATTTTAATGCAATCTATTAAAAAATTAGTGCAAAAAGCCTATCATGATAAAGAATAGCTTCATGACACAGGATTGGGTCATGATTTCCTGGGTATGGAAACAAAAGCACAGGTAATATCGGCAACAAAAATAGATAAACTGGACTACATCAAAATTTAAAACTTCTGTGCTCTACAGAAGCACAACAGAATGTAAAGGCAACCCACAAATGAAAGAAAATATTTGTAAAGCATATATTTGTAAGGGCTTAACATCCAGAATATAGAAAAAACTCCTACAGCTCAGAAACAAACAAATGGAAAAAACCAAACAACCTTGTTAAAAATGGACTAAGAACTTGAGCAGACATTTCTCCAAAGAACATATACAAATGACCAGTACGCACATGAAAAGATGTTCAATATCAATAATCATCAGAGAAATGCAAATTAAAAACTACAAAGATATACCATTTCACACTCATTAGGAAGATTATTATATTAAAAAAAATAAACAGAAAATGACAAGTGTTGGCAAGGATGTGCAGAAATTAGAAACCCTGTACACTGCTGGTGAGAATATAAAATGGTACAGCTGCCAAGAAAAACAATACGGCAGTTTCTTAAAAAATTAGGCATGGGATTATCATATGATCTAGCAATTCCATTTCTGGGTACTTACCCAAATAATAGAAAGCAGGAATTAGAATAGATATTTGTACACCCATGTTCAGAGCAGCATTATTTATAAGAGCCAAAATGTGGAAGTAAACCAAGTATCATCAAGAGATAAATGGATTAACAAACTGTAGTACATACATATAATGGAATACTATCCAACCTTGAAAAGGAAAGAAATTCTGACACATGCTACCACACAGACAGACTTAAGGACATTTTAAGTAAAATGTACCAGTGACAGAAAGACAAATACTGCACGATTCCACTTATATTTGGTATCTAAAGTAATTGAACTCACAGAAACAGAAAGTAGAATTGCATCTGCCAGGGGTTTGGGGAAGGCAGACATGGGAAGCTATTGTTTAATGGGTACAGAATTCAGTTTAGGAAGATGAAAAAGTTGTAGAGATTAGTTTAACAACACTACGAATGTATTACCATTACTAAACTGTATATTTAAAAGTGATTAAGATGGTAAATTTCACATTATATGCATATTACCACAATTTTTAAAGAAATAGCTTAAAAATTCATGATGAACAAAATATCAAAGTGTTTAATAAAGGTAAGATTGGTATAAATTTTTGAGAACTTGTCTGATTCTGTAGTTAAAGAGATCAACTGGACACACAGTCTTCTCTTGTTTTCCTGTGAACTGGTGAACCGTGCCTTGCCTTGTAAAATGATTTCTCAGCCTTGATGCTTTACCCAGAATGGACACAAAGACCTCTTCGCATTTTTTAAACTTCCATTTCTTTTGCTTGTCAGTGAAGGGGAAACTGGAGAGCATAACGGGCCATCTAATGATTCATCAGTAGTTATAAATCTTGTAAGGAACCTCACCATTGATCTATAATTTAAGTGCTCTGATTATGTTCAAATACTAATCCTTATAATAGTAAGCGCTATGATCCAGTGTCAGTACACTTCAATAAGCTCATTTAAACAGCTTCACTTCTCTTCTGAAATATAGTACTTAAGTATCATCACTTAAATTTCCTGATGGAGAAACACAGGCCAAGAAAAGACACATGGTTCTGCTAATCAGAGGACACGTTGTCAAAGAGCAGGAAAATCTTGGTGCTCAGGCCTGGGCTCTGGTGTCTCAACCAGTGTCCAGTGAAAACTACCACAGAATTTAGAAAGAGAATACAGACTCCCAGTGCTCAATCTCAGTTACTGGTCTGCAAATACTTTGGCTGCAATGAAATCACAGAAAAGCAGGTGATATTATAGTCTGGCATTTAGTTCATTTGGTTCAAAATAACTTTAAGCAGTGAATATCGTACAAGCCTCAAGAGTCAAAAAGTGACTTGAATGTTTTTTATACCTTTTTAAAAAAAATCTGAAAGAGCAATCTGAATTATGTATTCTATTTTATTTCTTACATTAAACATAGACAGCGAAATGTATATCCAGGGCCTATTGGGAATACAAAGTAAAAGCAATGTCATGTATTATGCTCCAGCAGGTAATTCAGCGTTCTAGGATTAGCCAAGAGATTTATCGAGCAGATTCCAAGGGAAGCAGAGTTCAAGTCTGGGCTCATCAATAATACATAAATAAACTGAACAATTAGGTGCAAAGTGGATATCTTGTCAGACGACTTATTAGCTGATAAATGATACTCACTTGCTGCCATGAGTACAGAAAGAAAAGACATATTAAGACAGAAGAAGGCTGAATAAAAAAGAGAGTAGCAGCCTTTCTTTGCCCAACCTCCCAGAGCCTTCAGGCTTCATTCCTGTGTCATCCTGTTGTGAAGTGAGGCCCGGGTGTTAACATGTAAAGGTGAATGAAGCCTCATTTAAGATCCTCAGCTCTGAAATTCATTGCCTCTCCAAGCAGCCTAGAGCTTGACATCAATAGGTTTTGGAGAAACTGTAGACAGGCTGAAAGACCTGAAGAGTTTTGCTGTCTGTGGGGCTTAGGTTCTCAGGTGAGTTCCTAAGGTGGAAAGGAGATGGTTAACTGAGCCTAGAAAATCCCATATTCTGTCTCCTCTACAACTATGGATAACACAAGTACCAATTCTGAGGTTGAATACAAACTACTAAAATTGGAAACAGTGACAGAATTTAATTGTGACTAATTGATATACTAATTCTGGAACTGATATTCAGCTATCAGTGTTAAGTTAAATGAAGGTAGAGTCAGAATTATCCTTGAGAGCTAAGCCTCCAAACTGGTGCCCAATGAAGTAGCTGGCTTGTGCTTGGCAACCGTGGGGTCCTTTGGCAAGTACTGGTAACCAGCAGGATCTTGGTCAGCTCAGTGTCAGGTTCACATTATCAGAGGGACCAGCAGTGAGGCTGGCAGAAAGGACAGCAAATCCACATCCCACAAGTCACACACACTCTTGATGCCCCCCACTTCCCCCTCACCAAGTGCTAGCGGAAAGTCTGGTCTGTAACTGAAGCTCTCCCTTCGTATGAAGATACACGAATGAAGAAGGCTCAGAGGAAACAGCCTGGCCTGAAACACTCTTGGAAGTAATGCAGGAATACCAACCTAGGTCTTCTGAACCCCCAGGCTTAGGTGGGTTTATTAGCATTATGCAGCAGTTGAGTTAATAACAGCAGGTAAATACAAAGTTTAGATGAAGAGACACTATCTGAAAGGCATACCTTGGATGAATAGTGATCTGGAACTTAAAATGATGAACTAAAGTGTCCATTTCATCATTGCAAAACCCGAAATGAGACAACTATATAAAAACTCAAAAGAATGAGTCAAAGACTACCAAAGAAATACAGGTTTTTGTGAATAAAAAGTGGATTTTGAACAATGGATTTATTTACCTAATTCGGGGATCTATAAACTATGGCCACAGGCCAAATCTGGCTAGCCACCTGTTGTTTGTTTGTTTGTTTGTTTGTTTTTGTTTTTAATGGCTGCACCCATAGAATCTGGAAGTTCCTGGGCCAGAGATTGAATCTGAGCTGCAGCTGCTATAATGCCAGATCCTTAACCTGCCACTGCACTGGGCTGGGAATCCAACGTGCACCCCCATAGCGACCTCAGCCACAGCACTCGGATTCTTAACCGAGTGCCACAGCAGTAACTCTAAGGCTGCCTCTCTATATAAATAAAGTTCTATAGGAATACAGGTCTGCCCATTTATTGATAATGGCTATAGTTGCTTTTGTATTACAGTCAAGTAATTGTGACAGAGTGGTCTGCCCTGCAAAGCCAAAAACATTTACTATCTGGTCCTTTACAGAAAACATATGCCAATCTCTGAGCAAAGTCATGATGAAACCAGGACAGATTTAAAGGTGTTAGTAATTAGTCACATTTGTTAATCCACATGAGTAATTATCAAACTGTGTCTCACACATTCTTTTGAATGGTAAATATCATTATGTGAAAATGGGAAAGACTGGCAAAAAAATTAAGCCCATATACACTGGGAATGTCCAAGTTTAGGTGAAGTTTTATACAGAACTTCCCAAACTCATTTGGCCAGTGGTGTATGCACCTAGAGCTGGTGGCCTCAGCGATCACCTAGCTGGTCCTCTCCTACAGCTGTAAGGCCTGGAGGAAGAAGCAAAGGAGGGCACAACTGCCAAGACTGGGAGGAACTCACTTCCCTACTAGTCCACCAGGCTTTTTATATGTAAGAGAGAAACAATAAAATTGTTCTCCTCCGAGAGCACAGCAGAGCTCAATCCACTATTACAAAGCCCTAGAAAATACAAACTCTTAGTTCACTTTGTAATAAAAGTGTCCTTCTCAGTCTACACTAGTGTTTCCTGAGAGACCCAATGGTACTGAGATGCAGCGGTCCAGAGGGAAGGAAGCGTCCCTCTGCACAATGATAAGCCCAGTATTTGTGCGCATGTGTGCGTGTGTGTTTAGCAGCTTTACACATTTTGCCTCAAGTGTTTTGTTCCCATTAACTGTGAGCTAAATGTCTGCTTGAGTAATTGTTTCTCCTCTGGTATTAACAAAAGAACATATGCTATTTCCACTTGCATCTCATTAAGTTCTTCAAATATTAGAGTTGTAGGAGACTTGGTATCGCTATGGAAAAAAAAAAAATTAAGCGTATTCCATTAGCTGTATTTGACAATGTGTTAGTCACTAATATATAAAGTATTTTCAAGTGTAATGTTCTATGACCACTCTTCCTTTTGCACATGTCACGGCTGGTGGGCTCACAATCAGAGTCCTTGCTTGGGACACCGTCCCTTTTGACCCCAGTCCCAGGACATGGGCTAGCCCACAGGAACTGTCTCCATGCCTCATGACTGCCACATCAGCTTGATCCAGAACGGAGGGGGGTGTCCACAGGTGCCCAGCCCTTATGCAATGCTTACTGGGTCCCTCTGTCCCAAGTCCTTTGAGATACTACCTCTTTTAATTACTACTATCTCCATTTCTCAGATGGTCAATAAGGCATAGATCAGGGGAAGCACTGGCTTTGACCGCACAACTAGCAAGCCGAAGAGCTGGAATATGAACTCAGACAGGGTCTGGGTCTAGAGTTTCTGCTTTTAAGCATGATGTGGTGGGCTTGGAGTGCTGTTGTCCTCTGAGGCTTGCTCTTGCAAGTCCTGGATTCTGTGAGGTGCTCCAGGATCCTACTAAATATTCATTTTTGCTTCAGCTAGTCAGAGTTGGTTTCTGTTACTTGCAACTAAAATAAACTTACTAGAAGAGAAAGCACACCTCTCTTTTCTCAACAAGATTTCCTCTAGAAACAGTATCTGAAGGGAACTAAAGTCACCGTCAGTCTCCACCATCAGTGCTGCAGTTCTTCAATGCATGAGTAGCATGTGACAGCATAGATGGGTGGGGGGGCTGGGCCAGGGGAGCTCTCCAGAAGCAGGGCGCAGATTGTGTGTACTTGCTGACCATCACTAAAGCCACACCTTTCACAGCTCCCTTGTCACAAGCATCTGCGTACCGTTCGGTGGGGGAGCACAGGAGGCTGGTGCTGCCTGCCTGGGCTCCCAGGGCACCCTCCCCCTCCGCCCCTCCCCACTACAGTGTGGACCACAGTGCAGCTGAATGTGTCCTATAAAATATCCTTTATAGCAAAAGGCGTTTTTCCTCCCTTAGCTCCTTAAAGACAGTTTCTTTGTCCAAAGGTTTTCATTTTGCTTTTAATCTAACATTTAAAATTGAGCATTTTTCTAAGTGCTCTGCCTATGTTAACCCTTATAAGTCCACAGGAGCCATATGAAGTTTTACAGAGAGGGGAAACTGAGGCAAAAAGGAAGTGTGCAGCTGGGATCAAGCTAGGCAGCGGGTAATAGAGCTGACAGTCGTGCCGACCATGTAAGAAGAAGGTGCCCTGCTAGCTCTGATAAAGGCAACCAGGACACGTACTGACAAACAAATTGTGATTTTGATAAAAATGGTTTATAATTGTGCAATCCAAATTATCCCATTTAATGAAGCTGAAGAGCACTGCTCATTTAGGATGCGATTAACAAGAAAATTAAGCATTGGCCTTCAAGCTAGAAAACAGAATGATCAAGTTCTTCAAGCTTTAGAGAAAGCTGATTTTCCAAAGTGACAGCACTACTTAGCAGAACCCAACGTTGCCCATACAAACCTAAAATGTAAAGAAGATTAATTTTTAAAAACTACAGTAAGTCCTAGGGGGAGGGTGTGTTACTCAAGATATCATCCTGATTACTTCTGCCCCCATCACTGGTTTTGGACCATGAATGTCTAATTAAAAAGCATATCTTTTCCAATAGGCTTTTACTCTCTGTGCTAGTTAAAAAAAAAAAAACAACAACAAGATTAGTGACTTTAAAAATTGTTCCAAAGAGCCATGCCAGACAATATTCAGAATTACTACAAATTTACTTGTTTTGGGAGTTTTATCTCTAGCAATGAATCAATCTTCAAAAGCCCCCATAATACGTTGATGTTACAAACACACACTTGTGGAAAAAGTGCATCCTGGTGCCCTGAGGAGGGTTAATGCCCTCGCAGACTGTAATCAGTTGGAATAGTGTGATTTACAGCATCTCCCCTCGCCCACCAGCAGCCTGAGTATCAGGGCACGGATCACCGTGGCAGGGCAGGCGGCATGATGGAAACGCCAGAGTGCTCGTTACACTAGTTATACCTGGCAGGCCGTGCTGGGTTTGTGCAAAGATAAAATGAGAAGTCCCTGGGCAACCGCAGGCTATCTGTCTCCGCTGCACACGCTCCTGGCTGGGGCACTATAGTTTATGTAAAAACAGTTGTTTTCTGAAATGGAATGAAAGCAAGGCAAAGGGTGGCAAGAGTAAACTGCAACTGAGAATGAAGGGAAAACACAGAGGCCCGATCCTGAGAGAGTCCGGACAGGTGAGTTTCTAGTGGTTGGCTGACAGCCTCAAGGCAGCTGGATGACTTTCTCCCCTATGTCTTGGTCAAGTCTATCAACATCAATTTCACCACAGGTAGAAATAGACCAATGCTCTCAAAAGTGGAAATACCATAATATTGTACAGATTTTTCTCTTCCATGTATTGGCAGAGAATGTCTGTCTGTTTCAGCAGTGTACAAACTATTCATAGTCGTATATTTCAGAATGAATTTTTGCTTTGAAAATCGCACATGCATTTCACATCCCCAACATTATTTTTCGCTCTGAGTGGCAAGCTCCCTCTTTCGCTTTTGTGGATTCATGGTCAGTTACATACACTCTGGCATCTTCTGAACTTAGTGTATGAATCTTTAGCATTAGCTTCTACAGAGCATAGCGATTCCCTCCTCTAGTGAAAGAAAACACCCACATCCCAATCAGTCAAACTTATTGAAGTTGCAAAGGACTCTTTGCCAAGTAATAGCTGCGTTTTTAGAATTAAGTATTATTTGACTTTTTTGAAGCCAACTAAATAGAACTCTCATCACTGTTAAACTGGCTCAACATTTTTCACCTCAATTCTCTTTACTTATAAATGAGTTGAAGATGGAGATGATAAAAATGTAAAGAAATTCTCTTTCTCTACCTGTGACTGTGTTTATTTGCTGACTTTACTATTTCATATGTAAGATACTTTCATTTTGTAAGGTTCCAACAATGGAAGACAGAATGTCTCCCCCGGACACCCAGGTGAGTAAAGAAGTAGAGAAAGGTATTGTGGGAGAACGTGACATGCGCTCCCTTGGAAAAGGCTGTTCTTTCGGCGAAAACCAGCACCTCTGCTGTGTAGCCAGGCAGAGACTTGGAGCTGCAGCTCAGACAGGCAGCAGGGACTAGGCTGGCAACAGGGAACTTGAACCTGCAGGGAGTTAGCTGTCTCGCGCTCTAGAGGTGAAAGACTTCCTAGCAAGGACTCCAGAATCTCTGTGTATAAGAGGTCCAGCATCACTGTCTTGAGGTTACATTTTCACAGCAAATGTACTGTTCTAACTGACAACAGACTTCATTCAGAGGAGATGGGGACTTGTAGCCAAGGATATTTATGGCTGTGGACTCTTCAAGAGGCCCAGTGATTTAGACAAATATTAATGAAGTTCTACCAGGAACATCAGAAGGAGGAACTGTCAAGTAAGCACAGAATATTCCAAAATCCAGGCTAGGAAATCTTGGATCAGATTGGAAAATGCACATTCCTCCATGCAGAAACAGCCAAGTTTTCCATGGAAATACAATGAATTCATTTGAGATTAGCTGAGGCTCAAGTTTCTTCTGAGGGAAAATGAAGTCAGTGATAGCACCCAGAGGCAAGACCAAGACGAAATTCTGGGGCTAAGGTGCACTTTGTTTCAGTCATGCCATTCAGCATCCAAGTCACTGGGTGGGTGGTAAGGCAGTGAGGGAAGACACCTGAACACATCCCTCTAAAGCGAGGATCATAGACCTTTTACTCTTGACTCACCAGTTTTAGCCTTTCACATAATTTGCATTCTCAATTTACTTGTAATAGTCCCTCTGGGAAATTCTAGAATCTTCTATGATGACCTAAGGGGGAAAGCACCTTGCCACATATTTACAATATGGAGATCAGCAATTCCCCACATAGCTGGGTGACCAGTTGCCATGGTAGCATAATATATGGATTTTGTGGAATGTTCTACCTACGGAAAAAGTTTTCAAAATTAGAGCACAGCCTAGCGTAACCTAAGTCCACTACATTTTCTTATCAGTGTTTATCAGGGGCTTCTAGAGAGCTAAGCTAATTCTAAAACAGCCAGAAAGCTAGAATGGATAATTGGAAGTGGTCTTCTTTCTTTGTCAGTCAGTTCTTCCACAAAGACCCATGTGAACTTAATGTACAGACTTTATTCTAGAAAAGTCTGAGTTCCTGGTAGAAGCTCAGTCAAAGGGTATGACAGTGCCAGATTTGGACTTAGAGAAACAAACACTTGGTGTTATAGTGAGGGAACTACAGATGAATCCATTCAAATTTGTGTAATAAGGGAACAAATAGAACAGATACATACACATATATTTCCATTAAGGAAAAAGATCAGTAAAGTATTTTGTTTATATTTAGACTGCAGCTTTTAAAATGCCAAGATTTTTTTTTTTTAATTTTAGAAAAGACTAAATTGCCTAAGGCTCTTGGGAAATCCAAGTCCCTCTAGGAGAGAAGTCCCATTGTCAGAAATGCCACAGTTTTCATCTGCATGACTGCTCTTCTCCGTTTCTAACCTCTAAGTACACCCAACAGTAGAAGTTCTATGGTAGAACTGTGTTACAGAGATAACAGGATGAAGTAAAGTAAGCTATACAATTTAAACTACATATTAAATCAAATAAAAGTTCAAAAATACCTCCTAATCTCTCTGAGACAACCCAAAACTTAGCTGTTCCCGAGTAAGCTGTTGGCTTCTCTCCCAACTTGATGTGATGCTCATTTCCATACAAGTGACAAAACATTCTGGAGGAACAGCCAACCTGTCCAGGGCTAAGATGAAGCCTACAGTCCTAAAGACACCAAGAGCTAATGGCTCTTCATTACTGTCTGGTCACATCAGTCAAGTTTTTCTCGTAGTTCAACCCTCTTCCATATTGCTGCCCTGTCCACGTATCACACATCCTTTATCTTTGTATATATCACAGTAAGAATCAAAAAATTATTTATACAACTATCTGTCCTACTAGTCTATGAGCTTCTCAGTGGTAGAGAAGGTGTCTTTATTTATGCATATTCAACTTATTAATAAACAAGGCTTACTTTAATCTTTCATCATCAATATCATTCTACACTAACTACTTAAATTTCATTTGAGGAACAACTGCTATGACAATGGAGATACTGATGTAAGAGCACAGCATTTATTATAAATCCTAATTTATCTCCTCACGTGGCTTTTTTTTTTTTTTTTTGTATTCCATAAACTAAACACCAGTAAGTACCTCCTTCATAATACAGAGGCTAGGGAATTTAATTCCCAAAGACAAAATTTCTAATTCAACTTGCCGAAAACAAAATGGTATTTCTGAATTTCTGTTATGGGCCCCAAATTTCTTATGATTTTATCTGTAAGGAGTGCCCTGCCAACACTCTATGAACCTACAGTCCCCTAAAAAGAAAAATAAAGATTGCAAAAAGTGATCGTTTTGGTTCATTTTAATGTTATTACTTATTAGTTACATCTAATTAAGCCAATACACAGTGTACACAGGTTTGTTTATCAAGATCTCTCCACCCTCTTGAATAATACATATGACTGAAAAATCTGTGATCTGAACAATAAAGCTAGAAATATACTCAAAAGTGATTACCTCCGAAATAGAAAAATAAATGTGTTCATTTTATGTTATAAAAATATGGTGAACTTGAGGAAAGAAATTAGACCCTTCTCTTCTTATGCTGGTCATCTTTTCCATCATGAAAAATATACTTTACCATTTTGTACCTCAGTAGCTGATGTACTGCTTGAATGAATCCTTACCAACAGGTAAAATATCATTTCGATTACTTTGTGCCATTTCAAAACCGAGGTGACTCACTCAGTAATGAGATAGAGTAAAAAGCAGTTGTTTTTAGTGGGTTTTTCCTGGGGCAGGGAATCATTTTAATTTACTTGTCCCAGATGCCACATTTCATCTAGTTGGTATTCCCTCCATTACTGGGTCTGTTCTCTCCTTACTCAATAAATATGGAAATCTATTCCTCGTCCAGTTTGAAAACTATAATTTTTATAGCAGTTTTACTCTTTCTGACAAGCATATTTGCACTCTCCTTTCAGTCCCAGAAAATGTGAAGAGCCACACTTTTCCCTGAAAATGTTTTGCACGTGTAAGACATATTTCGGGGTTCAAATTTTCTACATGTATTGTTTAATTAGTCCTTATAGCAAAGGCCTCAAGATGTTCTCCCACTCGAGGACGTTAAGCAGAGAAGGACTGGGCGGCCCTGGGGCAGATCTAGCTGTGGCCAAGTCCGTGTCCTGGGCCCAATCCCAAGAGTCTTCCCTCCCAGGGTCTCGTTTCTGAAGAGTGTCAATCAAGCCCCCGTCTCAGAAATCTTGAGTCTCAGTCTTGAGATTCGATGCTAGTCATTTGCCTTTCTCTACCTCCTTTCTGGAAAAAGACGGGTTATAATGAAGAAGGAAACAAGTAACCAAGTAGTTTAATAATGAAGGACAAAAACAAGTGACCTCAGAGCCCCTTTCCTATAACTTTAACTCACTTCTTTGTATCTCTAATATTAGCCAGTCTCCTTTTTGTACCTTGATGCTTTCTTTCTATACTGAATTATATCAGTGAGCCCTACCTGAGAAAAACAGGATACAAAAAGTATTTATTTTTGTAGTCAATTATAGCTACATTTATCTCCAGTAGAAAACTATTTCTTTGTTTAATAAAAACAACAATGAACTAGTCATACCAATGTCTTTTAAAAAGATCATGATACCTAAGTGTCAGGTGATGAGGTCTTGGGCATCAGCTGAAGGTTTGTCAGTTACGCAATGTCTGTACTCTGGCCTCATTTCAGCCTCTGCACTGGAATCCTTACTCAAGAGCTCTCTTTCAGACTCACATACCTGTGGTGGTTGATTTTCTACCTAAGTATTTTTGGAAATGCACCACAATATGAAACACACATCTTCAGACTAGTAACCAGAGCCAGACTGACTGACCCCTCTGTCAGCGCACTCTGAAAGAAGCCTTATAAAAATATAAAGGTAAGACTACCTCTAATGCAGAACAAACCTAAGGAGACACAGCCTTTCCCTCAAACATGCACAGAGAGAAACAGGAAAGCTGCAGGAGTCCATAAAAAAAGGCAGGTATTCACAAGCAGACTTGATGACAACTATAACAAGTGGAGGGGTCCTTTGAAAGTTACAGCTTAGACAGTAGACACTAGCAACTCTAAAGCTAGGCTGGAGACCAGTGGATTAAGATATGAACCAACAGTTTGGCTGAACAACCTCTGGACCCAATTTAGGTACATTTGTGCTGGGGGACTAGGCCTTTGATGAGTCTTCTACTTCTGAAGACTTTACTAGGCCTTAAGGCCTCAGAGTCACAGATTCCCATTTCATCCAACTGGAACAGCTACATTCATCAGCCTGCTAAGTGCTGAAGGATGTCAAGGTCGATGAGTTAGTTGTTCCCCTGTTCCACTTGAACATTGTATTTGCAGATCATTATTTGACAAGATCTTACTGAGCATGTAGAATATTTTAAAAATAAAAGTTCAGAGTTACAGCCAGCAGATTATCAAACTATATTTTACTACTAACTTCTTACTTTTGACCATGCATAGAGTATACATCTAAAGCGTACCTATTACTTACAATAGTATTATAAGTTTGGAAATTGCTTATTCTCAGGTCATTAATATCATATAAATGCTCAGCCTATAATATCAGATGTAATACTTTGGTCACATTAATACCAGATATTCAGTGGTGAATGTGTACAAAATAATTAATTTAATATGGGGAAGAGGATTAGCCTTGACCCAATAACAATATATGGCAAGATTCTAAAAAATGTTTTAGGTATTAATCAGTAAAAGCTTAAGGTGTACCTGGTCCCCAAGTAATTAGGAACATATAATCAAAATTCACTGTCTACTGGAATTCCCGTCATGGCTCAGCAGTTAACAAATCTGACTAGCATCCATGAGGACACAGGTTCTATCCCTGGCCTTGCTCAGTGGGTTAAAGATCCGGCCTTGCCATGAGCTGTGGTGTAGGTCGCAGAGCAGCTCGGATCTGGCGTTGCTGTGGCTGTGGTGTAGGTGGGTAGCTATAGCTCTGATTCAACCCCTAGCCCAGGAACCTCCACATGCTGTGGGTGTGGCCCTAAAAAGCAAAAAAGAAAAAGAAAAATTCACTGTCTACAAAGATTCTGTTAATGGAATAATCAGTCAGAAAGTTTTCCTATTTTGAATATTAAAGTCCAAAGGTGGAACTTGATCTCAAACGGTAACAGTCTGAGTGCAAAAAATTAAGTGAATTTCCTAAATTCTTCCAATAGGGTGCACTCCAAAATCACCAGTTACTAATTCATTTTATTAATTCAGTTCAATCTGTTGCTTCCTAGAGCTACCAAATGTTTTCTTTGGCATCATGTTTATAATCAAAATGTTTGCTTTAAAATTAAAACATTTGTTTTGGTGACAGGAGTTTCCAAGAGCAGCTGAATCTTCAAAATAACCAAAATGAAACTAAATTCAAATTGTTATAGAGAATTCTGGCAACTCTCACTGGTAACCAGACTACCATAAAGGAAGAACAAAATATCTTTCCTTTTGAGATTAGAAACATGACTGAAAATAACTGATCTAAAGACAAGTGGCCAGCCCATTAAAAATGAACCTGATGAAAAGTCCAAAAACAAAGGAAATAAATTCTTTGGTCTTGGAACATCAGTACATAATTTAGGAAAAGATAATTTAAAAGCAGTATGATCAGAAAAATGAAGTTAAGTCCCCACATAGTACAGTAAGTCAAAACAGAAAAGTAAAAAAACTAAAAGGTAAAGTAGACAAAGTTTCTGAAAACGAAAAAATAGGAGTTGTCAAGTCTTTTGTGGAAATACTGTAGACCCTAAAGGGGAAAGAAAAAAGAATGTGGAATTGTGGTGTCAATGACTACCTAGGACCTACTTTGATAAAAAAAAAATAAAACTGGTCACTTTGCATAAAAATGCTGGTACATCTGAAGGAGACAGATTCATGAGTCTCTATGACAGGACTATCCCCCCCCCTACGTGTGAGACAGACAGCAGAGAAAAATCACTGGAGGCAGGAGCACCAAAGGCATAATGACATGGGGATATATATTTTTTAGAAAGAGGTATATGGGGAGCTATTGGATCCAATTCACAATGTGACTCCAGGGAATTTCTAGAGAAAATCAGATTTATTAACTTGAATGAGTTTCTCTCATGTCCTGAGTGGAAGAAGAGAGAACCAAGCTATCTTTTGTGATCAATATAGGAACTTAGACGATAGACACAGAGAGGCTAGATCTGTTTTTAAAATTCAGATTTGAAACTCATAATTTTTCTTTGTAATTTTTCAAGCCCAGAAATTAAGACAGAAGAGCAAGGAAACTAAGGAATCTGGATATTTAGTTAAAATACTAGTATGTATACACACACACACACACACACACACACACACACACACACACACACACGACTGTATACCCTTTTAAAATATGTCATGTGTTTACAGGAGGAAGAATTTGATCTAAAAAGATCTACTATGTACAGGGTGAAAGAGTAGGAAATCCTATGCAGAAACGAAAAGAATGAATGTGTATATTCAGTTCTTACAGATAATAGCTGAGGTGGTTATACAATAAAGCTAAATCAAATTGATTGGCAGCAAGGGAGAGGTGATATTAAAGAGAAAGTGATAAGAAAGGAAAATCACGTTTATGGTGATACACTCTAGGAATAATAAAGTAATTATACTGAAGACACTATGGGAATACCCAGCATGTACAAAGGAGGTGCTAGAGGCTACATGAATAGTATTTAAAGTTCACTGGAAAAAAATGAGCTGGATGCTATAAAAAAGGCAATTAGATATTGTCCTATCTACTGAATTTACAGCTGAGCCACAGCTCTTCATTACAAATATTTTTAGGTCACCCAACATTAACAGCATTTTCTTGTTGAGATATAATCAGTTTGGTTGAAGAATCTTTTAATTCCACTAGTGGTCTGTATAATTAACTTGACACAAATTAGTTAGCACTGTTAGTAGGTAGTTTGCTCTAGATCAGCACTGCCTTGACTCTTGGTCTAGTTGAAACTGAGAGTTAAAATTTTCAATGTTTGACATTTATGTAGTGATAACATTTCACTAATCAGAGACATACACATATACACACACAAAAGAGTTACAAGACTCCACTGCACAGAAAATTTTCTTTTTGTTATATATCACTATACTCAGTAAAAATTCAGGACACTCAGGGAAAGTACTGAAATAATTCAAGAAATTAAATTCAAACAAACCAATTCAATTATGAAATTCAAAAGTGCTTTTTTATCTCATTTGGGTGTGTCTTTCTATCTATCTCCTCACTAATCTATCTAGATTCTCTAAACTAGAAAGAGAATATGGACTCCTAATAGAATTATGATCGCAAGCTTAGTATAATTGGCAATTATTGAAGTCTCTGCCACAACAGCGATATCTACAATGGTCTCCAAGCAGAACTGAGTTGGCTAAACATCTGCAAGAACTAAGATCATTCTTAATCTGCTTCAATTTATTTACCTCCCATGTGACATAAAGGACTTTCCCAGATTCCTTATGTTTAGACTGAGTTTGAAGGTTACAATCTTTCAGATGTGGACTACGATGCTCATACATCAAAGAAACAGCAAGAGCCACCTGACAGTTGATTGTCTTCCCTCTATTCTACAGTTTTTTTGATTTAAGTAATCCTAAACGTCATAGTTAAATTTCCCTCACTTCCACCTAACACCTACTTCCCATCTACACCCTAAGAAAACTGCACTTAGAAAAAGATGATGCTAGCAACTCACTCTAATTAATCATCAGTTTTGATGGGACTTGAATTGACAGGGACACAACACTAAGAACACAGTGTTTTGTGCCTTAAGCACTTAGGTGAGCATACAATATGCAAAAAAGTTGCAGTTGTAAGATTTTTTTTTTACTTTGTTTTTCGGTCTTTTTAGGGCCCCACCTGAGGCATACGGAGGTTCCCAGGCTAGGGCTCGAATCAGAGCTGTAGCTGCTAGCCTACACCACAGCCACAGCAACACCACATCTGAGCCGTGTCTGTGACCTACACCACAGCTCACGGCAACACCGGATCCTTAACCCACTAAGCGAGGCTAGGGATAGAACCTGCGTCCTCAAGGATGCTAGTTGGGTTTGTTACCACTGAACCACGACGGAACTCCACAGTTATAAGTTTTAATGACAGACTTGATTTTGAAGATAAAAATAAGGAACTCCAGAGATCCGTTAGTATAATAAAACAAAAAAAGCTTAAAATGTACTATTCCTTTGAGTAACTTTGGTCTGTTTTTTTTTTTTGAAATTTTTATCCTATTCAATTAGTAAGAAATAGCTTTCAGATGACAAAATGATATATGTTGCACTGTTACTTTCAAACTCACACTCAAACCTAATCAAAGGAGACCAGGAAAAATAACTGCTAAAATACCCATTGTAGAATTATTATGTCTTATAAATAAGTTGGCTATGGCAGCTTTCTCTTTATCAAAGAAAATTTCTCTCTGTTGTCAAAAAGCACCTTGACAACAGTACAATTTAAAATACTGAAATACTTTAAAAACATATGCACATTATAAAGTGTAACTCTTGTATTTTAGAATATCTTCTAGCTATTTAATACATAAATGGTATTACCAGGTGAATGAAAATGACAGTGCTTTTCTTGTTTCACAAAGAAAAAGGACAGTAAATGAGCAATAAGACAAATATTATGAAAGTCTTTCTTACCAAGAATAAATCAGTAATTAATTATAAGCAGTTTTGTGGCAGAATGAATGCACTGCAAGTTAAGTCAACTAAAGCCATTTTTTGATGTTCTTAAATTGTTGGAAATGGTATTCCAGATGAATAAAAAGAGATACACAGATGTCTATAAATGCTGGCAAGGAGATCCTTTCCTTACATTTAAACTGGTGATTCATTGTGTTTTCAAGTTATTACATGTTGATAAAACTGAGCTAAATACCTGTTGCTAAAGCTGACCTTTGGTTCAATTTCTTCCAAAAATAAATGGCTTTAAGTAAATAAAAACCAAACCAATCTTCAAAACATTTTTACACATTTATACTTTCTCATAAAATAACTATTTTTTCATGAAAATAGTTATACTCAGTTGCTAGGTAACAAAAATTATTCTGTTATTTCAATGTTTTAAAATATAACTTCAATGGTTATTTTCAATGCCTTTTTTTTCCTCTTTGGTTACTACATCACTTTGTTAAGTTATATTCATTGAAATGTTTTCTTTTTCAAGTCTAATTGAAGATCATTCTGCTGCCATGACTCGTCAGCTGTGAAGTTTTTTATACTCTGCTTTGCTCTGTTCTCACCAGAGTCTGGCCTATTTCCAAAGCTCTATTAGCAATGGGATTTTAATGAGTGACATAAGGAAGAGGGAGCTTATAGTCTTTATGGAAGTTCAGAATTCATGACGATTACAGAAAAGTACAATTGTGAAAAGCAGAAGGGGGGGAAGAATGAATAAAATGTTCAGGTTCCGATGTTAAATGATTGAAACAGTTTCTATTTAAATGCAAATTTGACTTTTTAAAAGATGGGACTACCAGTAACTGCACCCTAAATGGTAAAATGAAAATCAATTTGAAATATGGGATGAATAAAGTATATGTGGACTTTCTGGGAATAATTTTTTATTATGAAAACTCTGATGCATTTTCCTTTGCTTAATCCATCTTAGACTTCAGACAGCTATGTCTGAGATGAAATGCAAACATTTTTTAATTTGTTTAAGCACAAACATGGTCACCTCACTAGAGCCTTCCTTGTTCATTCAAGTCATATTTCACAAAATAATGATCAATAGTATGATGTATGTAAAATACAGGACCAAAAATAAGAGTTTAACTGCAGCATTATAATGACCAATAGTCACTATGTGTTTTTTTATGATGTTGGGGAAATCACTTTTAAAAAATGGAAATCACTGCATTCTATTGATTCAAGAACAGAATCTTCAGACATAAGTCAGCAGAGCTGACACTTTCAAATACATAAAATGTGACATCTGCTCTTACAAATGCACTATACAGGCTGTAAATCATCAAAGAGAAAAACAGTTCAATGTCATTTCAGCCACTGTAAGCTATGGTTTACAACTGAGAGATAAAAATAGTCATACTGTCTCTATGACATCTAAACCACTTTTCTATTGCAGTAGTCCATGTTCTAATTTGTCTTTGTGGTTAAATAACACACAATCAATTTTAAGCAACTAGTGTAGTTTGATTCCAGTCAACTGCAATTTTCTATAGCTTTATCTTTTCCCCTCACTGAAGTGACTTTTAGTAATACCCACCACACACTATCTCAAGTTTTGTGGTTGCTTATGTATGTCAAGCTTTTAGTCATCATTCTAAGGACTAATATGAGACTAACCTATATATGAAACTTATATTTTAAGTAGAGAAATGTATACATTATAATAATTAAAACCATTACATTGCACTGGGAAAAATAAGTTTTCATTAGATTTAAGATAAGATCTGAAATATCAGGGTCTTGGTATAAGATTTCTGGTTCTACCACTTATTAACTAACTATGAAAATTAAAGCAAATTATTTAACCTCTATGGGAATCAGGTAACTCAACCAAAAAAAAAAATGGGGGGGGATAAAATTTCTTATCATTTGAGTGCTATTTTATTTTAATTTTTTTTTTTTTGCTTTTTAGGGCCACACCTGCAGCATATGGAGGTTCCCAGACTAGGGATACAATCAGAGCTACAGCTGCCGGCCTATGCCACAGCCACAGCAACGCCAGATCTGAGCCACGTCTTGTGACCTACACCACAGCTCATGGCAACGCTGGATCTTTAACACACTGAGTGAGGCCAGGGATCGAACCCGCAACCTCATGGTTACTAGTCCAATTCGTTTCCACTGCACCACGATAAGAACTCCCTTGAGTGCTATTTTAAAGATTAACTGAGACAACATAAATACCTAAAACAGTGCTTGACAAGTACTCTATGTAACATAGTAAATGGTGAGTATTACTGTTAATGTTGGGATATTTTGTATTATAATTGTTGATATAATAAAATAGAATACTTTTTTTTCTGGCCACAGTAAACAGCAACGTTTGTTCACTTTGTCCAGCACTGAAAAAAACTCCAACACAGTAACTTACTCCTGAAATACATGATTGTTCTATTTTACAAATAATGCTAATATTTTAAATATTTTCAGAGATTTATTTTGTGTAATCTTAACATGAAAATGTCATTATCATAAGTGGTTTTTTAAAAATTCTACAATAAAAATGATTATAGCAAGTATTACAACCTAGGTATCATGTTTAAATACACTGAATAGAGCTAAAAAGGTAATATTTTCTACAAATCTGTAACAATTGCTGGTAAATGGGATCCTATATAAATTGATAGGGACTTCTATCACATTTTTGCATTTGTTAAAGAGTAACGTATTCTAACTTGGAAGAGTAAAAACTATCACAATAAACTATATAACTAGTTTTCCAGTATAATTTATTTCCTAAATTATAGCCATCAATTACCAAATTTCTACCAATCATCTTTTTTTGTTTGTTTGTTTAATGAGCACAAAACAATAAGGAAAGACCTGCTAATAATTAAGTTGGTTTCTGGAATGACAGAGACCTGCTCTCTGACAACCTTCTTGGAACTGAAAACACAGTGTCTTTCATTTTCTCCAAGGTGACACAGTGAAGCTCAAAGCCCAGTATCCTGGTACCCACAAGCTCCCTAGTCTATGCTGAAAGAGCACCACGGTTCTGGGTGAGTTTAAAGCTATTTGTTGAGCAGTTTGGATACATTTTTCTCCCCAAATCTTTTTTTAGCAAAGCAGTACACCCAGAGTCAGACCATAACAGGCACAGCCTTGGGCTGCCCTCTGCACCTTGGTTTGCCAAACGTGCATGCAGTTATCATCTAAAGCAGTCCTTGTGATATGCTCTTGCTTACAGAGACATTTTGCATGGATTCCAAATTAATGTTTGAATAAGGCTGGCAATGCAGTTCACTTTCATTGGTCAGAAAACAAATTTTCTCTGAACATTCATGTTTTCGATCCATTGTGTCCATTCTGCTTTTCTTTAGTAAAAGATTTGACAAATAACTCCTAAGCCTCTGGTCTTTGCACACATACGAGGGAACATACACAGTGAGATTCCTGACAAGGAACAAAAGAAATCATTTCAGAAAAACCAGGATGCTATATCACTAACTCACTAAGTCCTCTATCACTTAGCTTTTAAAGTAACCCGTGCCCTGATGGATTGACTTCCTCTTTTGGAAAAGTAGCTGCTGTGCTATTATGCTGGACATTTTCTTTGGAAGAGGGGAGTGTGGAAGAAAAGAAGTTGTAATTAGGTATGTGCTTAGATCTTTTTGATCTGAGTCCGGTAATTTCTAGTCCCATTGTCAAAGACTGCTAGATTGCACTCTTTTCAAGAACAGGTATCACTTCTTTTTTATACTTTCTATTTCTCCCAAAGGACCTAATGTATACCTCACCCTCTGATAACATTCATTAAATACTGATGGAGTGACTCTAATACCAGCAACCTTCCTTAAAACATAATATTTAATTTTGGCCTTGGACAGACAGACTACTGGCCATTAATTCTTGAGACACTAACTTTAAATAGCTAATTATAATAAGTTAACTAAAATTTAGAATAAATGGGATTTGGGGGGCACAGAACTCCAGACCAAAAAACAACTCTTGGAGAAAAAAAAAAAAACAACTCCATTTAAATGCAGGGACTTTAGTTGCATCTTTTTTTTTTTTTGCCATGCCTTTAGCATGCAGAAACTCCCAGGCTGGGGATTGAACCCATGCCCCATCAGGTCCTGCTAGGCCACCTGGAAGCCTCCTTCCTAACTCTAGAATGCATAACTTTCCTTCTTCTCTTAATTCCCATTAAGAATGAAGCTGAGTACAGGCATGAGTTGAGTACACACTTGCTGATGGATTGAATCACGTTGGAACCGGGCAGCAAAATCCTGGGCTACCAAAGTTCACAGAAGCTAGAAGCCCCTTAGCATAGCACCCTGTGCCTGACAATAAGGCCTTTGCCAGCTCCATGCATTCTCCTAGCGCTCACCAAACAAACCACTACTTCTCACAGGTTCCCAGAGCTGTCAGTATCACCACTGCTCCACAGGAAAGTATGGAGTTGTCACAATTTTTTTCAGTCATGCAACCTTTTTTTTTTTCATTATACTCTGTCATTCGACAGAGTTCAATGAAACTCTTCTTTCTTTGAATGTTTGCTCTTTTCTTTTTTTTTCTTTTTAGGGCCACACCTGAGGCATATGGACGTTCCCAGGCTAGGGGTCAAATCAGAGCTACAGCTGCTGGCCTAAACCACAGCCACAGCAATGTCAGATGTGAGCCATGTCTACGAACTACACCACATCTCATGGCAATGCCAGATCCTTACCCCACTGAGAGAGGCCAGGGATCGAACCAGCAACCTCATGGTTACTAGTTGGATTCATTTCCACTGTGCCACAAGGGGAACTCATCTTTAAATGTCAATTTAACCTACTGGGACTACATCTAAAATTGGTAGAAAAGTAATACTTATAAACAGCAGTGCATGAACTTTTCAGTAGAAGACTGCATGTGTAACGTCTTATATAGTACATGGGAGCTGTAAACTAGTTACTAGAATTTAAAACTGTACATCTCAAAGCGTAAACTAAGGATCTATATTCAGAGAAAATAGGAAGGGATACGAAATGTTTAGCTGGGGATAGAAACCAATGAATGAAATTTGAATAATGATGTCTGATTAATGTAACTTGTTTACCACCAAACCACAATTTCAGGAGGGAAGAAATGTATTGTTGAATGAATAGAACCTCCTCCAATTCTTTCTGGAAACTGTGCGTATTAGGTAAGCAATAAGTAATAAGGTAACTCCATGGGTAATAAGTAAATAAAGTAGTGTTGGCATTTTCTGAGCAAACTTGATTAATCATTCTGTCCATGAAACTGTATCATGCTGACGTTATTCAAATATTTTCTAAAGACATTAAACTACATGGGTAATAACAAAGTGACGTACAGGGTAATTGACTTTTGGGAAGTTTGTTCGAGAGGTTGGAAGGTTATCAGGTATGGCACTGATAACCTAATTGTGGAAAATATTTCTTTCTTAAGATGACCATAGTTACTTTTCAAAGACAGTTTTTCCATGCATTTATCTTTACCTGCTTCACTTCCAGTGAATTCGAATTTGAACTCATGACTGTTTGGACTTCCAAAATAAAGAACGTACACTACACTTTTTCATTTTTATACATTAAACTATTTCTTTTCACTGTTACCAATTTCTTTTGTCAAATGAAAACAGCTTTAATTGGAGTGATTTCCATCTTCCTCAGGTAAACTGGCAAAAGACTGGTTAAATTATCCATGCATTCCTTTAAATGAAAGGACAACGCTATGTCCAGATTTATAAGCCATCTTAATTATACACATTTTGAGGTTAATTTAATGGTAGAATGAAATATCTTAAAGAAATTGTACAGGTTTAAACTGCTGCTTGTGTAACAAGATTTTTAATGGATATATGAGGAACAGTTCCATGGACTACATCTAATAAAAGAAAAAAAAAGATCTGTGCTCACTGAAGCCCTGTCCTGTCGGCGGGGCTCCGTATCAGCTCATGTGATCCCATTGGCCAGGCCTGCCCTAAGCCGTAAAGGGATGTGGTCTGTGTGGCTGGCCACATCTAGATGGCCAGCGCTTCCTTCATGTGAAGGCAGGTCCTTTGGTACAAAGACACATTTCCCCTGACTACAAGTCACTGCTCCAGAAATCACATGAGATTTCATTACCAGTCATAAGCTCTGCTGAGTTCTGTGGCAATGACACATTCTAAGATAAGTCTCTGTGCGGCAGCCTCCTCAGTGGCAGCAAAATTTTTCATGGTGCTGGCCTTGTGACATTTTCCCCTGGAAAACTCATAGGCAAATCATAATGTCAGGTTATAAAGGTGGTCTCATATGTGGCCATCAAGGGTCAACTCCTTAACAGAATTTGGCCAGTTACAAATATTCAGTTAGCCTGGATTAAAGCTATGAACAATGTTTTCTTAGGGAACATGAAGGGGAAAACGGGGCCAGGAAGATTTCAGTAGATATTTCACTCCAGTTCCTTTTTTTTTCCTTTTTTACTTAAATTTTGTCTATTTTTCTTTCTTCCCTTCCTTCCTCTTCCTTTTTTCTTTTGTTTCCTTCTTCCTTCTTCCTACCCTCCTTTCTTTCATTATTCACTAATTCTTTCCTCCCTTCTATCCTCTTTTCTTTCTTAATGAGACCAGTTTCCCAAGAATACCCAGTCTCATCTGCCAACTTGAATTCTCTTGGTTCGTCTGTCTCCTCTTTCCTTTCCACCCCTATTCTCTCTCTCTCCCACATTCTACCTTCTTCTTTTTCTTAACTTTTCCAGGAGGTAAAGGATTCTATTTTAGATCCCTTCCTTTTCCACTGCATGATCTGGTCTTTATTTCAGAACCATCAAAGGAAAAGTCAGCAACTCCCAGCTTTGCACTTTCTATTTAATCTCACCTGCAGCATTGTACCAGCAAAGGGAGATGTGAAATAGGCATGAAATATGCAAATGAAATATGTATTTAAAAATATGATTACCTGTCAGTAATCTGTAACACAGACTAGGAATGCACATGGAAGGAGAATAGGATGTCTCCTTTAAATGTAGAGTTTTTATTTGATTTGGAAGATTAAAGAGCTATAGAGTTTCTAGCAGAATTATACTCCTAAAAACTGACCTTCAAAGTTTATGTTTAAGATCTAAAACAGTACATAATTTATGAGCATTTGCTCTAGAGTTTGGTCTAGATTCACTTCTAGTCCTTCCACTTAAGTAGTTATAAAACCTTGGGCTATTTGAAATCTAAAACCTTGAGTTTTCTTATGAATAAGATGAGGATACAAAGAGTACTTAATGAAAAGACTATTGCAAATATTAAGTAACACGCTGCAAATAAAATGCCTAGTAAGTTCCCATACACTCATAAAAAGCAGGTCCTAAATATGTCAGCAATTATTATGCCCATTACTACTACTGTATTTCAGAAAGAGCATCGTGGAAGAATTTAAATACTGCAAAAGATAGTCGAAGTATTTTAGGTGGGAAGCTTCCGAGAAGACGGTATTAAAATACTACATATAATCTTAAAAATGAAGAGGCCAAACTTGAAATGTACTATTTGCAGAGGTTTTATTTACAGTTACCTCACTGCCTGCCATAATCATGCTGGATTCCACCACAGTGCAATGGGTTTTGATGGCATTGTGACCCCAGCTCTATCACCTGACAGCCGTATGAGATTATGAAAGCCATTAAACCTTTCTGAGTCTCGGTCCTCACAGCCCTCTTCAACAAAACTGAGCTACTAATGCTCACCACCTGGAGTTACTGTGAAGGTCAACTACAACACACTTGACAATGCATTGTAATGGGCCCAGTGTCATCACCCCAGTTCACTGCACTAAGGGAACGTAGGGGTATTTCCCCACAGACACAATTCCTATGAAAAGTAAATGGGAGTTAAATGAAAGGACCAGCAGGTTTTTGACAAAAGACCACTGGGCAGATTCCCTTCTGTTGGCCTTCCTGAGAAGTCCAGAATGCCAGTGCATGTTTATATTTGCAAAGCTGAATCACAATCCTAACAGTTGATGGCAAGAAAGGGTATTTCTCACCACTGCTGCAGAAACAAAATACAGCCAGTGCCTCTGGAAAAAGAAGTTTGCCTGGATAAAGGAAAAACTCAGGAAAAAACCATGAAGCTAATTTCAGATATACTGTATTTCAGATCCCTTTTCACTGGGAACATGTCAGGATTGACAATTACATGTAATTCATCGCAAGACCATAAAGATACAGGTAGTAACTGGATATCATTTAACAAAAGCTAAGGTAACAAAGAGACCAAGGATTAGTCTGCCACCAATGTGATTTCAATCTGTCAAAAACTCTTTCTCTTGGAAGAAAATCCTATTTATTTATAGTCTACGTCCTTAGCACAATGAGCAGCTTTTCTGTGTAGAAGAATTCCTGCCCCCTAAAAGCAGCCTCACCCAGGAAATTCTGCTGAAAACACCCTTGTTTGTGTGTTTGTTTTTAAGTGCCTAAGCTTTCTGGACATGGCAGCCTGCACTGTTAAAATTCAACAAATCCTTTTTCAAGTCTCCTGAAGTCTTCTTACTAATATTTGTATTTTCTCATTGTATCTTCCCAACTTGGTTATCTCTGGTCTGCAGGTTAACTAGCCCTGTTACTTACTATCCAGAACTTTGATCAAGGTAGTTAACCTCCCCCACTCTGTCAGTTTCCTAATTATAAGATGAGAATAACAGTAATACTAATACCACCTCTCTTTGGGGTTTACTTGCCAATTAAGTGAGACTGTACATGGAAGCTCTGATCTTGGGTCTCACAATAATAACCCCAGCATCTTAGCTTCTCTCCTGCCACCTCTAGCCTGGGATCTTCGTTACCTGTTTTCTCTGGCCAACAGCAATTCAACACCATACCAGTCCTTGAGGGAATGCATTCTCCACACATGGTGACAACAGAAATGCCACAGAGAGGAATTAATCAAAGGTCAAGGTGAAGTTGGACACACAAATTCAAGGGGGAAGAAACTCAATTCCAACATAGTCTGATCTGACTTGTTACGGTGCATTCACTCCCAGGTGGGACAAGGCCACCCAGTGGCATGGAAACCCTCTCCCCTCTGCCATCCTAGCCTCCTCTCAACAAAATGCGGTCAACCTTTCAATTCTTTAACGTGGCTATAGGAAAAGTATAGCATGGTAAAGACGAGGAATTTAATGGTGAAGTGAAGCAATAAGTAATCTGATATGTGGATCAGTGGCAGCTGGAGGACCTTTGGTTATTAGTTTTGAACAAGAGTCTAATTCCATGTTTGGAGAAGGGTCAGAGGAGCTCAAGGATTAGATATTTCAGCAATAAGTTTGGGGCACACTAAGAATATTGGGAGGGGGTCTGAGGGTGGAGCAACCTAACAAGGGAAGCCCAAGGCAGTGGAATATCTGGAGAATGAGATTTAACAGATGTTGGCTCCCCCATGGGAATGGACAAGAGGCCGTGAAGAACTTGACCTGTCTGGGGAGAGGTTTCAAGTCTCAACCACAGACCTCACA
This sequence comes from Catagonus wagneri, assembly GCA_004024745.2. Classification (NCBI taxonomy): domain Eukaryota; kingdom Metazoa; phylum Chordata; class Mammalia; order Artiodactyla; family Tayassuidae; genus Catagonus; species Catagonus wagneri. Next base: position 4,785,890 of record PVHT021183584.1, read on the forward strand.
CACAATCACATTTTTTCTGGGAAAAAAAAATTAATATGCAATATAAAACTCAAAATCAGGATATTATTTTCACTCTAGAAAAGGCTTCCAGAATTATAACTAATGGGATTTAAAACTAGGAAAATAACTCATATTAATCCTCATAATTTTATCTTTCATTAATAAAATAGCAGTCATAACCACAGTGCATTTTAAAAAAAGAATCATCTTTGTACAAACACCTCACTTTCTCTTTGACTACAAAAAATACAGAATCATAGGGAGGTCAGGGAGCTTACTGTCTCTCAGCTTTACACAGAAGGAAACTGAGACACAGCGTGAAATGACTGGCCCAAGTGTGCTCAGCTGGCTGGCAGGAACCGGCAGAAACCTCCCGTTCCCAGGCAGTGTAGTCTTGCTGCACCCGCATCTGTTCCAATAGGTTAAAAAATACCCTAAAATAAACTGAGTCAGGAAGCACTAGTGACGAATACGTTAAACTTGTGGTTAATAGGGTGATATACAGTCTTTGTAATATGCCGGTACCTCTAGTCCCGTTGGTGCTGTAACTTACAACCATCGGCCCGTGTGTACATGTTCCTTCATGCAACTGTGGGCAAAGCAATCTTTTCTTAATTCTTTGATATCCATCCAGCCTGGGGTGAGATAATTTCATACCGTAGACTTGCTTTTGTTTATCTGTTTATTGTATAGTATGTCCTTTCTCCTAAGACCTTACTCCCGTCCTGGATTTTGGAGTCAACAGAACTGTTTTTTTTTTTTTTTTTTTTTTTTTTTTTTTTTTTTTTTTTGCCTTTTGTCATTTTATGGCCGCACCCGCGGCATGTGGAGGTTCCCAGGCTAGGGGTCTAATCGGAGCTGTGGCCACTGGCCTACACCGCAGCCACAGCAACGCAGGATCCGAGCCGTGTCTGCAACCTACACCACAGCTCACGGCAACGCCGGATCGTTAACCCACTGAGCAAGGGCAGGGATCGAACCCGCAACCTCATGGTTCCTAGTCGGATTCTTTAACCACTGCGCCACGACGGGAACTCCAACAGAACTGTTAAGCAAACATTTTATTTTGGTTTTGTCATACAAGGATACTATCAAATGTAGAATGTAGTCCAGTCATAACATCCTAAGGATGAGGTTTTAGATTATGTTAAAGAAATCGTTCCGCAATTTATGCTGTATGTTTCACTGCATACTCTGAGCCACTGAGCATACTCTGGCCCAAATTTCCCCCATCTGAACTTAACTGTAAATAAAAACATTTTTAATTTAATTCAATTTAGTTAAGTACACTGAGCAAGAAAAGTGAAGTCATGTTCTATCCTTCTGTTTATTTTGATTAGAAAATTAAGCAGCATTTTATAAATTAACCTCTTTCGAGAAGTAAGTACATTAAAACACCTTGCCAAATGCTGTAGGAATCTTTTTCTAAAATCCATTACCCCAGAGTGACTAGGACTGTCTGTCGACTACATGGTTTTATTATAGGGGCTAGAAGGGAGAGAAAAGAAAGTATTGTTTTAGAAATGAATAATGTAAAAAAGAAACGGCAATCGCCCAGCATATTTAGAGAGTGATACTAAGTACTAATGTATAAAACTGTTATTGGCAGATTGAAAATAAGACTTGTACAATGGTGAAATTCACAGTATATTATTATTCTGTGGGTTAAATAAGAAATTAATGAGTAAGTTCAGAAACAAAACAATGATAAAGGTAACTAAAGACTTGCTTCACAAAAGTTCCTTTAAATTCAGACCCAATAAAAGTTAATATTGGACACCTCCTTGCAAAATTACCAAATTCACTTTATCTCTCTGAGTACTAATCATCTGATATTTTCCTGTCATCTGTTTTCATATTGAATGTTAAGCTTTTTTATTTTCCCAAGTCTCTGAAAGGGAGGCAGAATCAAAGCCTATGCTGGTATGTAGAATCTACACTGCAGCTAGAATTGAAAAGAACACTGCCTATCTCTAGACAAAGCAATCCAAAATCAAGCAACTGTTAATGTTAAAGCTTATGAAGAGGAGATAGAAAAACACACTGAGGGAAATGCTGACGACCTCTTAAAACTTAAATATCTTTGTTGTAAGGACAGTGACAAATAGCAGTTAAGAGTCATTTGGGGTACCAAAATTTCATTTCACTACTGCATTTATTTTTAGCATTTGTTATTATTCATTGGGTACTCCTAGAATAATGGTGGTGTGAATTATGCATAGCAGAACGGAATGAGGGAATAGTATTTATAATTCTAAATTTACAAACACAAGAGAAATTAGTAATACTATAGTCATCACAGGAAACAGGCCTAATTAAAGAAATAACTGCTACAAAACCATATGCAACTCACACTAGAAAAAGACAATTCAAATTTAATGAATGCCTTTAATATTAATTACAGAATTCTTAACAATACATTGGGACAGCTCTCTTGGAGAATTCAGCTTACTGTTTAACAGTTTCTGACTAATTTTATTAACCTGTACATCTGAGAGGATCAACCCCCTCTGGGTTTAATTAGAAGAAAATTTAATTTAAATCTAAATGTCAACAGTGGTTACTAATTATGGCAGGGCCCTGGATGGGACAGCAAGTCTGTAATCAGGCAGTTCCCTGGTAACAATTAACACTTTCTTTCGGAGTTATGAGTGCGTTAGGATATTTTAAAATAAATACGATTCAGCATGGGACACTGCCAATATCATGAGCCCCTACTGCTAGGTGCAGACATGCAGAAGAGGATGCCAAATTAAATTACAGAGATTTCTTAAACATATAGCTGAATAATAAGCAGCTACAAAACTAGGTCAGGGTCGAAAAGCTAGAGCTGAATGCCCCTCCCCCGACATGCAAAATAAATATACCCACTATCTCTGAATAGAAATCATTCTTTTGTTATGCCCTTTGTCAAGAATACATTATTGCAAGATGATATTTATTTCCACAATCTTCACAGCTGTGAGCACGACTGAATTAATCTTTCTAGAACTGATTTCATTTGCAATTTCATGATTACGATTATAAAATGTAAATTTATTACTTAAAAAAGAAATGATTATAAAAGACATAGATAAAAAAAGACAGTTCTTTATCTGTTGGTTTGCTTTGCTCAACACTAATGAAATAAATAGATGACTAACCCTGAAATATAAACAAACAGTATAAAAATGACTGTAAAAATGTGAAATGAAAGCTAGGAAGACAATAAAAATCAACTCTTTTAACATAACACATACAGTGATTATGTGGCACAGAGAAGTATCAGGACATGCAAATTTTTTCATGGTGAGGCTAAGCTTTAATGGTTTAGTCATTTGAGATTTTTCTATTGCTGCCATTCTTTAAATGTTAGCATTAAAGATAATACTTTTTTTTTTTTAGCTTTCAGTTTTATGCTCTTAAAAGATAATCTCCAGCAGGTCATTTTCAGACTGTTTAATACTGATGACCTAAATAACAAATTAGTTCAAAGAAATCCATATTTATAAGACCTCAATATTTTAGTGGAATTCAGTCACTAAACTGATCTCTTCTAAGTATATTACCTCTTTAAATCGATATTTAAGTGCCTACTGTGTGCAAAGAACTTCACTGGATGGCAGGGTATACACAAGAATTTGAAGACAAGCACAGCTAGGTTCAGTTATTATTGGTAAAAATAGTAAAGTCAGCTTTTAGTAACAACCAGGGCCAAATAAACCATTTATTTTATGCAGTTGCTTTATTTCCATAACTCACTTTCCCCAAAAGTAGCATGATTCATTTTTTAAAATATCGATTTAATCTTCCCTGTTTAACACTGTGACTCCTAAATACACAAACACAATTAGTATATATTGTATTAAATATATTCAAGTGTTAAATGTCTATTTGCGGAAAGACCACTGATAGTAACGATGGCTCAACTAAAAAATGAATGTCAATAAATGGTTATAAGCACTTATGCTCATAATAGATGAAATAGCATCTTTAAGTAAATATTAACATGTAAAGCTGCTATTTATCATGTCAGCTCAGTCAATAGAGATCATATTTCTATACTAGGACTTACATTAGTTAGCATTCTGCATTTGCTCACATTCACAAAGCAAAAATGCAAGCAATGTCACGAGACATTTATGGTATTAAATTGGATCCAAACTAGCTGCAGAGGAAAAGGCTATTTAAGTTGATGTGACAAAATAAGCTATGTATATACAAATAAATTATATTTAACTGTATGATTCCTTTCCATTTACTTTACCTGTCTAAGAGTCTGAATTTTCAATAAACTATTTCTACTTAGGACTTTCACAGCTTTAGAGTGTTAAGTCTCTGGCAGAGCTCTGGGTCATTCTCCCAATCCAAATATTATCCATCTGTCCTTGAGCAGGAAGGTTAATAACTCTTAGCTGAAGATGTCTCTATTGCTTCTTTACTTTTCAGAGCCACGGCCCCTTCCAGGGGAATGAAGAGCATCTCTCCTCCTTGAAGAGTCCACATTTCACCTCTGGGAGGCATGATGCCTCCACCAGGCTGCTACCAGCAGAGTGCTTAGCTTTCACCAAGCAGTCATGGCGCCGGTATTACAATTTGCAAGGAAACCTTTAGTATGTAATAACCATATCCTGCTTGGCACTGTCACACTGCTCAGGAATTCCACGTTTAAATGAAATCTGGAGAGGCCATGCCTATATAAATTGTCTTGATTTTTTCTTTTCTTTTTTCTTTTATTTCCTTTTCCCTCCTCACGCCCCTCTTTTAATTCTTTTCTCCCCTCCCTTCCTCTCTTTCTTTCAACTTTTTTTAAAATAGTATTGTGCATTAGAGGGATTTTCACCTTCACCTTTCTCCAGTACCTTTCAAAATGCTACCAGAGGCACTGTATCACCTCCCAGAGGGAGACAACATAACAAGTGTGCCTTGCTGGTTAATTGTGAAGCTGGGAGGTCTGTCTTAAGCTAGCAGTTAATGACTTGTTTGTCTTTTGCTGAGGATATCTTTAAGATAACTTTCATAGGCATTCTGTTACTAGACACCTGTTACATGTTAGATCTCTCAGAAGAAACATGTTCTTTAGAAGTGAATAAACAAGAACAATGCCATTAGATACATTACAGATAATAATAATAAGACATATTTCCTAAACCAGTTTTAAAGTCTAATTTACCAGGTAATATTATTCTGAATATTATATTACAAACTCAGAACAGGTGCCTAGAACTATTTTCCTACACTTTTAAATGTTAACTCTTTCTCTCTGCTTAACTGAAGCTTTAGTTTAGATCTTTTGATAACAAAACGGAAGCTCTATAACCACAGCTCAATAATAAGGTGAATGGAAAAACAGTTGGTTTCCGTCTCCCTCAACTGCTTACCTTGATGTGTTCAAGTCAAAAAGAGAAAGAGAGAGTGTAAGTTCTCCATTATACCAACAACCACAAAGGCAAAGGATAAACACAAAGCACTGTTTTGTACTCCTTGTTGGTATCAGGCCTTTGTTAAATCTTATGAAGATTTTAATTTTATTTTAATTTAGGACCATAAATTTCAAGCAAAGACTGAGTGGATTCACAATGTCGCACGGTTTAAAAAATGTTTTCATCCACTAAAATGGTCAAGTTTTAAGGAAATCAACAGTGTTATATCTGATACCATATTATGGGGTACCTTCTGGGAGAAGCAGATTTAATCTTTCTGTGGACAAGTACCAGGTGAGAAAGGAAACGTTCTGTGTCCCAAGTGGGTGTGCTAGTGGTAACAGCGAGTTGAGAAGGTTCTGAGGAAACGCTCCTCCATCCTTCCCTCTTTCACACTGGCAGCTGTGTGTAGTGATTCGGAAGAGTCTTCCTGTTTAATGTTAGGATCAGGAAGATTTCTGAACAGCATTTCCCAAAGCGGGTTCCACGGCATGATGGGAGGTTATACTTCAACAGGTTAAGTAAGTTAGGACATGCCAGTTTAAACAAAGGTCAATGAGCTTTATTGCAAGATTTCCCAGGGGCTCTGAGTCAGGCAAAGCAATTCTACATCCACATATTCCGTGTGCTTTTCTCACTTCTTTACTCTCTAAGGCATCTCGGAGTTGCTTCACTCCTACTGAAGGACTTCAGAACCTAGGGTAATTTGAGGAGGCCCCAGGGTACATTCTGCAACTGTGGAACAGAAAGTTCTGGTCAATAGTTGCAGAAAGTTTTCCCCTGGATTTTAATATGTTTATAGTGAATGCCTTTCTTGCTGAACATACACACACATGCACAAACAAAACACGCATAAAAAAACAACAAATTTCAGGTGCAGCCAACAACTCCACTACGATTAAACCAGGACTGAGAACCAAATAATTAGAAGAAAAAATATACCAATTTTTATAGTTGGCCTGGCCCATGATTCATTGCTGTTGGGGAAAATGACTCTGGCTCGGACTGTCAGTGTCAGAAAGTGAGATGCATGAACACGGAGAGATCTCGACAAGCCTTTTCACTTCTGCAGAAGGGCATGAGTTCTCAAAAAGTGCACGCACAGAAGAATAGAACTCCGTATACCTGCCCCCTTCTCATTGGTCAGGTCAGGGTGCACATTCTTCTCCGCTGGCTAATTTGAAACGACTTGTTACTGGAAGAAGAGGGAAAGAGGGGATGGGTGGAGGAGGGTGTCTCAGACAAAGCAGGAACAGAATGGAGTAACCAAGACTTCCTTTGATAGAAAAGACATGTTAATTCTCACATTGCCAAGATAGTCCTGTAAGATTTCTGAGAGGCCTCCTGACATTGTTAAACCTTGTGATCTAGGTAATCACTATGGTTACCTTGTTTTAACTTCTTAAAATAAGGCACTATGCTGGGGACTTTGTATTGCTCAATAATCTCCATTATATACACATTTTTCTTAGTAGGGCCTAATTCATTTTCTTGCCAGGATAACATTGTTTGCTTTTATATTTAAAATTCATTTGCTTCCTTTAATATTCACAATTTATACATTTGGGTATGTTTTCTAAAATTGAGAGATAATTACATAATCTATAAAAAAGATATACAATAGATTAATAACTACTGCATTCTTCAGGGCATCTGGTTTCAAATGTGCACTGTTATAAATAACGTATCTGTTGGCCTTTAGCACTAGAGCCAGATTATTAGCAAACAACTGAGTGGAACCAAAAAAAATCTACAGCCCTGTTCTTATTGAAATAATTATACAACCTTTAATGTCCCACTAGGCACAGAGAGAAAAGAATGCAGCAGAGAGAGCTGCATAATGGAAATAGACAGAAGTAGGACAGTCACTCTACTTTTTACACAGCAAACACAAACTACCGGGGAAAGTTGAAGAGAACACAAAAATGATCACCCAACCAAATGTGAAATTTTCATCTGTGTCTCAATTGACAAAATATTAAGGAAATGAATCTAAGTAAAATAAAAATAAATTGTAATTTAATTACGTTATTTTTGCTTTCATGCATATACATAATTGTTTAGCTCAAAAATGTATTACACACGTATGTGTGTGTGTGAGTATGACATTTATATTTGATTACATAAAATGGAACGTGAGTATATATAAAATGTGTGTTTTTTATGTTTTGGAATCATTGCAGATTATTATTTTACTCAGTGGACAATGTGACTTAAGGTCCTACAATCTGGCAATATGATACTTATAAATTGACTTGCTATGAAAAATATTCTTCTCCTAATGAACTCTGGCTTTTTCTTTGCAGTGAATCATATTTCTCTCTGCAAGTTTACATGTTAAGCAAAACACACTTATAAAATAATTGCATGGCCCACGGTAGGTACTTAGTTTGTAAAATGACTGAGTGAATAAATGAATGAATGCTGATCTTGTCCTGAGTCATATCCACAATGCTGGTTTTCACCCTTAGCTTAGAAGATGGTACTTAGAGTTAAAAGGAGGTACTTTAAGGATTAACCTTCAAAATCAACTACTTTGTTTCATAAACTATACTATGCTTCTACTCAAAATACTATTTATACAAAAGGGTACACAGTTTTTGTTTTTAATACGAAAACTGCTAGTCCATGTTACTGTTCAAGGATATTCACAATTGGATACCACCCTATTTTCCAATCTTTTCTCCTTAGCTTTTGCTTGGTACAAACTGAACTATTTGTCATTTCCATGACTTCCTACTTAGCGGAACTCACTTTGCTTCTTCCTGCAGAGAATGCTTTTCCTTATCCTCTCCACCTATCTAGAATGTACTCTACTTTCTAGGCCAAGCTCCAAGCCAGTGTCTCTGCATGCTTCCAAACAATGTTCAAAACATAAACATGTGTTAAATGGATACAACAGAGTATTTAGGATACAGTTTTTGTCAAAGCCCTAAAATCTCAAGCACTTAGAGGAAAAGGTATATCATCAGACATCTTAAGATTTCTTTTTAATAAAGTTTCATCTGAAAGTGTTACTATACCCTTCATAAAACAAGCACGGTAAAGTTTATAGTGACCACTATAAACTTCTGATAATTATCAACTTTCCTTAAAGTATTACACTTTACTTAAAAAGGTATCTGTAGGATACAGTTTAGGTAATATTAATTATTTCTATGTACAAAGGACATTTTTCCTTTCATTAAGAGTAGATTTAATTTCTCTAAACAAATGTGAAGCAGAAAATGTATCTAAAACTTTCTAACAAAGGTACAATTCATTCCAACATTTTTTTTTTTCTGTTCAAAAAAATATCCTATGAAGTCCAAGTACTCCTATGCTTACCAGCTCCTCCTGATATAGGGAGGTGGTTAAAGAGAGAAACGGAGGGTAATATTCCTTGGTAGCTAATAAGTACAAGACTATTATCCCTGAAAACACTGCCATCTGTTGTTAGAAAAGAAAGGTCATTTCTGAAGTTTTTGCCAGGCAACAGGTTTCCTACAAGTGAAGAAAAATATCTGAGACTGTTTCTTAACTGAGCAGGTCATCCTACAGGAAAGAAGGTCTCTACGGGAGCTACAATTTGGAAGATGTCCAGAGTATAAAACTAGATTGACTTTCTTAAATAGCGAAATAGTTCTCTCAAACAAGGTGACTCTGTCATAGGCTGCTCTTACTAATTACCATATAATGGTCTATATTTTCAAATATATTAGCCAAAATCATGACTGAAATTCCAACCATCACACCTGGTTAATACTATCTTTTTCCTAACTTTTCCTAAAACTTTCCATTAAACTTTATAAGGTGATAAATGTTAAACTATTTTCCTGTGGATTCATAATAGAAGAAAAAGAAGAACAATCACCAAAATCATCATCTAGTCAGTCTCTATATAAGGGATTTTAAAAGTCCGTGTGTAACATTATCTTCTGTACAAAGTTATCACATTTCCTAAGAAGGGATCATTACGGAAGCTACCCATCATTTAGCTGCCCCCTGAAGTTTCACCATTTTTAATTAGGAAATTTAAGCTGCAACCCACATTAAATGGAGAAGGCATTTATGAGCCATCATCACATCACTGAGACTTTCTAAATTAGACTGAATATCTCAACTATGACTTAAAAACTCTAATCATACAGTAAAGCAGAGTTTAGTAAGGTCTGTGAATTGTATTGGCATTTTCCCAGTTCTTGAACTTACCCTTTTTCATTTCAGTCACCCACAGTTATCTCCCTAACGAAGGAGAGGATCAGTATAGAAAATCCAACCAAAGACTCTACACCAGGTTTCATTCGAGGCCTCTACATACAGTCAGTCAATCCACACAACAACTATATGAGACTAGCTTTCTGGACTCCACTTACAAATGAAAAATGAGAGAAGCCACGAATCTTCCCCACTTGCACACAGCCTGTAACAGCAGAGACAAGATTCAAATTCACATGCCTCCTGCCCCATAGTCCCTGCTTTTTCCTATACATCACGCTGCCTCGATACATGCCCAAGTATACCTGCTTCCAAACTGCGTACGATTATTTTTTAGTGTTATGGTGAGTAACTTGCTTTTTCAAGTATTTTTGCTTCTTTAAATACAGCAACTGGTAAACTCAGGATGGGTGAAGGCATCAGCTAGTATGTCTACGTGGAAACAGATCACCCACCTGACGGATGATTCAGAAAGTACAGGTGAACAAACAGGGTTGGGTGCCTGAGGCCAGCACACCTGTAAGCTGCACACAGAGGCCTGACAGCTTGTTCACTCCATCAAGAGGGTCAGTGCCTTGGGGGATGACAGCAAAGCTCAGCTAGCTGAAGGTCTGGAATTGAGATCTTGATGACTCTAGTCCTAGGGGAAAGGTGAAAAGTTTCTATGAAAAGCACACACACCATTCCCAAAGGGCTGGAAACCAGTTACTATTGTGAACTCAAACTCCTTTCACTGACAATTATGTTTGAATTATGAAGTCTCAGTGGTGTATGACTTCCACTATGCAAGTTTTGAAGTTCATAGTGATGACGTTTAGCAAACCCGCTTTGAGATCCCATCTTGCTGAGAAATGTAAGGCCTTGAAGAAAGCCTTTGAGCCCCTAGTTTCTTAGCTCATGTATGTTCAATACTTTTTATAGCACTTGGAGAATAATTTATGAATCTGATTTAGTACACAGTTAATGTCCTATCTCTGCTTCTTACTGTGATAATCGATAATCTTAATGACAGTGGTACATGGATCCTTCAAACTCTCATAAACTATGAAACTGCCTGAGTAGACTGCTTTTATTCAGAACCATTCTAAAGGTATCCCATGAATCTGGTTTTCAATATCTGAGAATTAAGTAACAGATAAAGAAAGACTTGTGTGTTTAATCTAGTCATTCCTTTAATTTTACATTTTGAGAAATCTACCCAGATAGGTTAAGGGATTTGCTCAAAGTCTTAGTAAAGAACTAGTCCACAGTTCTTTGCACTATGTCCAAATAAAAAACCCTATTACTTTACCATAGTTGAGAAGTTTTGACTGTTAAAATACCATGTTAAGTAACTAATATTTATTTTTTGGGCTTAGAGACTATTGCTAAATTATTATTACTAAATTAACTTCTCTGAATATTGCATTCATCTATAAAATAGGAATAATGATTTTTAACCCAACATGGAGTATTGTTAGGCAAATTAAAGGGGTTGTTCTCCTTTTAATAAAATGTCACATCCCTAGGTGATGACAGTCATTCTGTGGGTCACAATAGCTTTGGCTGGAAAAAAAAAAATTGAAAAACACGTTTGAGCTCACCAAACCTCTAACGTTAAGTTATGGGGAAAATCTGAGAATTCCAAGTTATGCATATGAAAGAGTTTAAATTTTTACTCTAGTCAAAAATATATTTAAGATCCTTATAGGTATGAGGAAGAATAAGCAATAATAACTAAAAAAAGAAAAAACACATCTGTCTGGGACTTTCTGGGGAAAGCCCTTTAAGTGTTAGGTAGTGATTTCTCCCAGCTCACTTTACACCTTAGATCTATTCCACTAGATTACAAACTTCTGGCGGGCAAGCTTCATACTTAATCTTTGTAACTTCCTAGGAGTTAATGTCTGACATATGAGAGGCATTTAGTAAATGCTCGAGGATATTAAGAGATAAGCCTGTCTGGATAGTTGTCTTTTACTTACAGCTCAGAAAGAACCTATCTTTTAAAACATTTTAATCATTTTGGATATAAATATTTCTAAAATAAACTACGTAATCATGATCTTATTGAAAGCTTACTTAGCATAGTTCCTTTTTTTGATAAATCAGAATGGTTTATTGGAACATAAATTACTATCTTCCTTGTATGCAAGGATGATATTCTCAGGGGCTACCAAGTATGTGCTCAGTGTTGTATAAATGGCCTTGGAACTTCTTAAGTTCTTAAGTTCCAAGAACAGGATCCTATATACATCCTATTTTTCAGGCTCCTACATACCTGTCAGGTTGTCCCGTTTTTCTGGTCATCTAGAGGCCAGATACTAGTAACCAAGAGCACTCCTCATAATTTGCTGCTTCTACATGCAGTGGTCTAGGAAGCCTCATCACCAATCTAGCTAGACTGTGTATACATGAGCTTCAGATATCTAAATTACATATCGTCTGCTTTTTTTTTTTTTTTTTTGGCTTTTTAGGGCCACAACCATGGCATATGGAAGTTCCCAGGCTAAGGGTCGAATTGGAAATGCAGCTGCCAGCCTATGCCACAGCACATTCACAGCCACAGGGGAGCTGAGCAGGCATCTGTGACCTATACCACAGCTCACGGCAAAGCTGAATCCTTACCTTTACCCACTGAGCGAGGCCAGGGATTGAACCTGTGTCTTCATGGATACTAGTCAGGTTCATTTCTGCTGCGCTACAACACGAACTCCTAGCTACTACCTTTTAAAAACAATCTTCTGTTTGTTTGGCTTTATTTCCACCCACCACCCTCACCAAACAAAGTGGGAGGGAATGTCTAAGCTCTAAAAAATTGGGGCCGTTATTATCCTTTTCAATTTAAAGTGACGTGTCCAAAGATTCATTTGCTTTAAAAGTAAAACTATTAAAGTGCATACGGATCCCAAAGAAAATCAAATATGACAGTTTTCAATTAATAGGACTTTAAAGATTATATTAAAGAATTTTTTAATATCAACTATTAGTAGATAATAATAGTAGCCACTGAAATTCCTTCATATTTTAAGGAAGTTCTATCAATGGACACTTGAAATTGCACAGATAAGAACTGCCTTTTATCCTCATATTCTTTGACATAAAAATATACTCTTAGTGGTAAAAGGTTAAGCATGATGATTTTTAGTGTTATTTCAGAAAACTTTAACGGGTACGTGACCGAGTAGAAAATACACTTGACTTGGATTCAGAAGACCCAGGACCCAGCCCTGATGACCCCTAATATTGCAGCTTTGGGCAAGCCACTTAGAGTCTATCAGTAAGATTTGTATTCTGGTGAGATGATCTTAAAGGTCCCTCCCAGGATGAACCTAGCTGGTTCTACTGATTGTGTGCTATTTAAGTGAGACTTCGTTACTGTGTGTGTGTGTGTGTGTGTGTGTGTGTTAGGGGGTATCCAAAATAGAAAAGAAATGGCAGGCTTATCCACTCAATAAATTCACCACCTATTTAGTTAATTTGTTAGATATTAATTAAGCACCTACTGTATACCCACTATAAGACTGAGGCCCAATCCCTGCTCCCCAGAGGCTGACCATTATTTTCAGGAAGGGAACACTCACAGACAAATAGGACAGTACATTTACATCTCTTAGCCAGGTACTCAGACCTTCACACAATCAGCCTACCTTTCCAGTTTCCTCTACAACCGCCCTAACCCTGTAAATGCTGCATTTTAAAAACACCAACTCAATCACTCTTGCCAGAAAATATCCACCACCCCTCCCCACATGTTTGCACATGCTGTCCTTCTGCCCTCTTCCCTAAGTCGGTCAATCCACTTGCTATCTCCTTCTTCAAGGCCCAGCTCAGAAGTCGTCTTCTCAGCAGTGGCTGGCTCTCCTGTCCCGGCAGGACTGAGATCCCCTCAAATTTCACACTCATCATTGTTACTGCACATACGGTGCCACAGAACATCCTGTATTCATACAACTACCTCTTAGGCACAAGGCCCATTAGGGACAGGGCCCTTGCCTTGCTCTGATTTCACCTCTAGCACTAGTGGAGTTCCCAGCATGGAGCAGGCGCTCAAAAATGCTGACTGAATAGAATTGAACTGATTGTGGTAGATGCCACGTGAATGATGCACACATTTAGGACTACGACTCTCCCAAGCTGTAAATTTCAAGACTGAAAAAAATGAGACAAAGATTACACACTTGATCTTCACTCATTTAGAAGTTAGGGTAAGTTTCAAATTTGTGTCACTTAATTTTATATATTTTTCACTCATTCAGTGAACAAAATACACAGCCCACATGAGTCAATATTGAAACTGCGCAATATCTGCTTCCACTTCCGACCTGTCCTTCCCTAGGATAGTCCACGCTTCCACGTCATTGTGATGGCTACTTCAGAGTGTTGCTGGTGTCTCAGAGGGCATGGTTTTAGCAACCAACAAGGTCATGGACCAACAGGAAAGCCTAAGGCAACTATTAGAAAAATAACAACAGAATGAAATTCAGCAAGTATTGAATGAGCATGCCTCAACTGTTCAACAGCAAAAAAAAAAAGAGAGAGAGGTGGAGACTTAACTGGTCATTTTGGCCTATGAGTGCCTACCCTGTAGAGCATCATGCTATGGAAGAGGAAAGGTCTTTCAATCTGATAAATGAGATGTTTTCCTTTAGCAGTCTGGGTTTGGATAAGAAAGCTTACAAGAGCTGGAATCCATCCTTATGGTCAATCTTATAAGCCTGAAATGCCTTGGACACCGAGAAATGCAATTAACAGCACTTGCTATCTGAGCAACACATTCAGGTCCTGTGCACTGGACAGGGTGATTCTATCGTTTCACTTCTCATAGTTTCAAGTTGCCAGAAAGAAATATGTCTCACTTAAGTTCCAAAAACATTCATTTTCTGTCTCTCTTGCTCTGAGAACATCAAATATTTGGATGCGAAATTTCCATGAGAACAAAGTAATTTAACATAGCAATAGACACATCAAAAGAAACAAAAAACAAAAAACAATGTCCCCTAAAAATAGTTATCATATGACCCAGCAATCCCTCTCCTGCGCATGTACCTGGAAAAGAAGAAAACTCTAATTACAAGAGATACATGCACCCCAAATTTCGGAGCAGCACTATTTACAACAGCCAAGACATGGAAGCAACCTAAATGTCCATTAATAGATGAGTGGATAAAGAATATGTATACACACACACACACACACACACACACACACAGAGGAATATTACTCAGCCATAAAAAAGAATGAAATAATGCCATGTGCAGCAACACTGACGGACCTAGAGATTATCATACTAAGTCAGACAAAGACAAATATCATATGATATCACTTACATGTGGATTCTCTAAAAAATGATACAAATTAACTTACTTAAAAAACAGAAATAGACAGAAAACAAACATGACTACCAAAGGGAAAAAGAGAGGAGAGAGAAATCAAAAGTTTGGGATTAACAGGTACACAGACTACTATAGATAATATCTACAGCATAGAACAGGGAACTATATTTAATATCTTGTAATAACTCTTTTTTGTCTTTTTTAGGGCCGTACCCATGGCATATGGAGATTCCCAAGCTAGGGGTCAAATCAGAACCGCAGCTGCCAGCCTACGCCACAGTCACAGCAACCCCAGATCCGAGCTGCATCTGTGACCCACACTGGCGCTCACAGCAATGCCGGGTTCTTAACCCATGAGTGGGGCCAGGGATAGAACCCACGTCCTCATGGATATTAGCTGGGTTCATTACCGCTGAACATTACAACAGGAACTCCAATATCTTCTAATAACTTTTAATGGAAAAGAAATCTGAAAATGAAAAATATGTGTATGTATGTGTATATATATATAAAATGAAGTCACTCTGCTGTATATCTCAAACTAACCCAATACTGTAAATTAACTATATTTCAATAAGAAAAAATGGTTAAAAAAATGGAGTTCCCTTGTAGCTCAGCAGGTTAAGAATCCGTCATTGACACTGCTGGTTACAGCTGCAGCGCAGGTTCAATCCCTAGCCCGGGAACTTCCATATGCCATGGGTTCAGCCAAAGAAACTAAACCAAAACAAAACAAAAAAACAATGTCCCCGTGATTAGGTCAGAAGCAAGAAGGAAGGCATGAGGAAAACATGGGGTGGGGACTGGAGGGTGGGGGTGGTGACTGTTGAGGGCTTTCATCATTACAGCACTTTCACCAGCTAATTTCCTGCACCTCTTTATTTGTGGTCTTACCATGAAAGCTACAACCTGTTAAAGAAACAGACTGGGTATTATCTACAAGGAAATGCTTCTGGGTCTGGGTTCAATGTTAAAGCTGTGTCCAGATTGTCTAGGCTCTGACAATCTGGCTCTGAAACATTGGTTAGTAAAAGACCAGGTAACTGCAAAGGTCAAAAATTCACATATAATATATAAAACTGTCTATCTATATATTATCTGTCTATCTAATCTCTAGTATGTAGATATACCCGTGTTTACAGACCATAAAATCATCTTTAAATTGCACTTTAGATAAAAAAATGGGATCTTGTGATCTGCAGACATTTTTGTAGTTTGTTTCGGTTTCTGTTAGACACTTAAAATATGTCTTCATATAACATGAATAAGTTTGTTTTAATTTTTCAATGAATTAAAGATGATCTGAAATACAGAAAAGGCTTCTTCTTAAAACCCTTTCTGTTGTCAACACCCACCGGTTTGAGTAGCAGCAGCTCTGTAAAACATTCTGGATTAATTGCACAGATTTATATCTTTCCATGTTCCCTCTCATCATTAAGCCAATTATGAAGGAATTACTGCCTTCGCTCAATCTAATTTTTTATAGACTTCATTGAAATAGTCCCGTCACTCACAATACAGTCAGGAGACTGGTCCATTGCCCAGAAGCACACAAAGGATATTTCTGGTGAACTCCCATTAGTCTTATGAGGAGTTATCCCTATACATATGATCCTCATCAAGAGATGGATACAGACTTCTATATATTTGAACATGGTAATAGATCCCATCTTGCATAACTGTGACCTACTGCTCTTTGTCCACGTGTTCGTTAGCCAGTTAAGTTCATGAAGGCTTCATATTTCACTACTATCCCTGGTGAGTTATTAGGCATCAACTCCCTAACATCAGGTCTTACAACTCTGTTCAAAGCAGAAACATCTTTGAAATCTTCTGAAGCATGACTTCATTAATAGATGATATACTAAGCATTAGAATTAATCAGTGTGGATTTGTATCTGTTACTACAAATTTGTGTGAGATAGCAATGGGAGTTCCTTAATAAGAAATTCCTTTTGAGCTCCAACTGTAATGCACGGGGAACTATATCTAATTACATGTGAAAAATCCATATATGTACATGTAATCGGGTCACCACATGGTGCAGTTGGAAAACCTGACAGAAATCTGTAAACCAGCTATAATGCAAAAATAAAAAAAAAAAAAAAAGAAATTCCTTTTAATATTGCTAATCAAAATATTTTTATTTTTGGTATTACAAAAGCAAGTATTTTAATGAGTTGTGCCAAACTTATCATTCATCAGTAAGAAAATGAGGCTTTTTTTCCTTTTTAAAAGGAAGTTTATAAATACGCTAGGCACTATTTCCAGTTCTTAATTTAAAACCGATGGCTATAACAAGAACTACAAAAATGAGATGTTCTTTCTTTGTTCAGAGCCATAATTCAGAATGAAGGATTATTTTACAAAAGCTTAATAACTATATATTTATGTATCTTCTTAGACATAGAAAATGTTTGCAAAAAATTCATGGTATTTGCCTCTGGCTATTTCAGTAAATGGACACTACTAAGGACATCTGATATGTATACAACTTATGAACACTTCTGTGAGTTGTTACAAAGACTAGAGGTACAAACCTAGAAATGTAGATTAGGTTGGCTCCTTTTTTGGCTGCAATGGCAGTTATTGCTAACAATTAGATCTTTTAAAAGAACTTTTCTTTTTCACAGGAAAGTTTTAAACAATGCAGATTTCATAACCACTATGGATATATCAAAATATCAAATATCAAAGCCTGCTTGATCTTCAAAGTTACATTAAAAAGATACTTTCTGATCTACCAAAGTTTATTTTAAAAAGATAATGATGCTAACCGTAATTTTTTAAAATTGTTTTTATTGTTGCTGTAGTTTGGGGCTTGATTAGCAAATAATATCTTCACAAACACTGAGGTTCACAAAGTTGTAAAATTCTGAATTAAGGCTTTGGAAAATTTATTTGGTTGTTAACAGCATACAGATAGATAATTGCTTGTTTGGGGGCAGAAATGCTTTATAACCAAAGTACTTTTCCCTGGAGGGAATCATACTGTCATTTGTTTTTATTTTCAAAATGAAAACAAATGGCAGTATGATTCCTAAGGGCAAAAACGACTTCAGTCTATTTCTTCTCCTATGCACGCTCATCTATTCATTTTTAGTTAGATGGAATACAGATATAGCCCCCACCCCCGCCCACCCCTATGACTTCCATTGCTGCAAAATGTATTCACTCGCTGTACAGTAATTAACAGCTCTTGACTGGAAAACTGCCAGCATGTACAACGTGACACTCTTCCTTTGAACACTAACAAAGTGCATAAGTAATTTATGTTGGATTAAATATCCCTAACAGGGACCCTTAAGTAACCCAATCACTTTAAACAGGCTCCACATGCATGCTCCAGTGCAGTGAAAATGTCAGACAGTGATAACCCACTAATAGCACAATTCTAACTATATTCCAGCCATTAGCATTTTATGACATCAATCCTCATTAAATCTGGCAAGGAAAAAGATACTAATGTTTCCCAATTTTGCAGCCAAGGTGGAAGAGAAATGGAGAAAATGTGTAGACAGGTGCTGTCTCCCAAAAAGGATTAACATTTTTTAAAATGCGGTAGCAATTTTCTGTTAGTACCTTTGTTTGCATTGAAAGAGAGACAACAAAGAGGTAATGGCTACAAGGACCCCGATGGAATTCAGCCAAGAGTGAAAGAAAAGACTGGTATTTCAGCCATTGTGCTCACTGCAAAAGCTCTGAGCCAACTCATCTTCCAACCCATTATATGAAATTTAATTTAACCTGCTATGCAATTAATTCAGATGTTCAGCCTATTTTTCTCATGGCAGAATCCCTCACACAATGCCTTATTTAAATATTAATCAGTCCTCTTTCAATTAGGACTAATTTGCTTCACAGGGTTTCTCTCATCTTCTGATTGCAGGAAAATGGAGGTAACTTGCAACGTTTGAGGATAATTAACATGGTATTTTTATAATACTGATACATCAAATGGGACCTTAATGAACCCCGCTGATTCCATTTAGTAAAGCATGCCTCAAAGTTATAATCAAGAGGAAAGCCACTGCCATCTGTTTGAAATACTAAGGAGCACAATTTAAACACAAAATGCTTATTTCTCTAAACTGTCTATTGTAGAGGTCTGCAAAAGTCATTTTTCTATGCAAACTAATTGTACAGTATTTTAATTTGAACCTTTTATTTGCACATGTACAAAACAGTGACATCTTAAGATGTAGGGGCCCTGTTTAATTAAATGTTGACAACCACAGAAATAAGTAATGTTTGTCAAGGTTACTTTTTTAAAGCATGCTGCGTAGTTGCTACCACAGCAGCAGTACTAAGTTTTACATTTCTAATGAATCTAATAGTTCACAGCCTTTTGTTTAATATTTGAAGAACTTTTCTTAACAAAAGCCACGAAGCTCTATGAAACGGCAAAGCATAAGCATACGCTCTTGGTTTGCTGTTCCTAACGTCACAGAGTAAACAGGTTAACATTTACACACGGCCAGGTGTGCACAATGTTCCATCTGCTTCCAGGCAGGTTGAAGGTCAATGTTTTAGGCTTTGTGCTACTCTAGAGTTCCTTGGTTACATCTAGGTTACGGAGGCGATTGGCTTCCAAGGTCATTATCAAAGCACTCAACATGTTCCAATGGCAATAAAACATGATTGATAACAGACTGCTTATTTACAATGTTTACACTGTGGTCACAAGGATTTCCTCTGCTAACTTTCGGGAAAGTAGGCCTTACCTATGTGTGTTTCAAATAAGAATCAGAATCTCCCATCATTTTCCTTCTTTCTTTTTTCTTTTTAGGGCCGTACCCGCAGCATATGGAAATTCCCAGGCTAGGGGTCCAGTCAGAGCTGCAGCGAGTCAGAGCCGCAGCTGCTGGCCTATACCACAGCCACAGCAACAAGGGATCTGAGCCGCGTCTGCAGCCCACACCACAGCACATGGCAATGCCGGATCCTTAACATTGAGCAAGGCCAGGTATCTAACCCGCATCCTTGTGCATTCTAGTTGGCTTCATTACCGCTGAGCCACAACAGGGACTCCTCCCCTCATTTTCTTTATAAACCAACTCCACATGCTGGGTTATTATATCAGAAGCATCAATAGGTCAGAATTTCATTGTAAAAACAAAGCCAAACAGTTTACGTAAAATATCATACTCATATTAAGTATAAGTCATCCAATAAAAGTATCAACTGAGTGTGTGTTTTAGATGTGTTTACAAGATGCAAAGAAGAAATAATTGGGAGTACAAAGGACAGACAAGTCTCCACTTACCTGGAGGGCCAAGGTGAAACACACATAGTGGTTAAACATGACAGAAAGAGCAAGAGAGGTCAGGGTGTATAAAAAGGACAATGGAGAGATTAACTAGATTGGAGAAAGGAGATTTATGGAAAATAAAACCCATAGCTAGAGTAAATGTTATTTCATTAATCTAACCTAACGGCACATTGAAATAATTTATGCGTTTGTTACTTTGTTGAGTTTGGAAACTTCTAGGATGAAATCTACAAATTTCTCACCCCAGTGTCCACTGCAGGGCAATGTTTTACATATTGTTTATTAATACTGTTTTTGTCTTTTTAGGGCCGCACCCGCGGCATATGGAAGTTCCCAGGCTGGGGGTCGAATCGGAGCTGCAACTGCCAGCCTACACCGCAGGCTATGGGGTCCAAGTTGCGTCTGTGACCTACACCACAGTTCCCGGCAATGCTTGTGGCAACGCTGGATCCTTAACCCACTTAGCGAGGCCAGGGATCGAACCTGCATTCACATGGATGCTAGTTGTTTCTGCTGAGCCACGATGGGAACTCCTGTTTACTGATCTCAATAAAATCCATGTGCTCATCTGGCAAATACCTACTGAGCACATGCCATGTTCCAGGCACGTTCTAGTGAACAAAGAGGAAGCAGGTCCCTTCTCTCAGAGAGTGCAAGTTCTTAGGGAGAGAGGGGCAGTCTAAAAGAAAAGTAAATGGGATAATTTCCAATCATATAAATCTATGAAAAATGCAAAGTGAGGTGTTAAAGATAGAAACTGAATGGGGGGAGATATTTTGGACTGGGTGGTCAAGGAAGGCCTTTCTGAGGAGGTGACTTTCTTTTTTTTTTTTGTCTTTTTGCCTTTATGTAAAGCCGCACCCGCGGTATATGGAGGTTCCCAGGCTAGGGGTCTAACAGGAGCTGTAGCCGCCGGCCTTCGCCACAGCCACACGGGATCCGAGACGCGTCTGCAACCTACACCACAGCTCATGGCAACGCCAGATCCTTAACCCACTGAGCAAGGCCAGGGATCGAACCCACAACCTCATGGTTCTTAGATTCATTAACCACTGAGCCACGAAGGGAACTCCTGAGGAGGTGACATTTCAACTGAGAATTTAATGACAACAAGCCAGCTTCAAGGAAGAACTGCGCCAGCCTGAGAGAGCAGGTCAGTGGCAACTATGAGTCAGGCAGAAGTTTAGTCAGTGTGAGGAACACTAAAAATAAACAAATAAATAAATTAGAGAAAAACACAAAATGCAGTTGGAGAGCTGGAGAAGGACTGGAAAATGCACAACCATGAGTTCATGAAAAAAAACTGGATTTCCCCCTTCAAGAGCAATGGGAAGAAACCGGAGGGCCGTATGCAAAACAGGGACTTAATCTGATCTGTTTTCTCTCTTATCTTCTTTGTGAAACAGAGATGGTAGAAAAGTAAGCAGAAAATCAAGAAGACCAGTTAGGAAGCTTCTGCTGTAATCCAGGTGAACTATGTTCACAATTGGCTAGAGGGGAATATTAGCCATGGAGACAAATACAAATAAGACAGAGAAGAAGTGTAGGATCAAAGATGA
>PVHT021183584.1:4807734-4932931 GCA_004024745.2 Catagonus wagneri
GGTTAACGATCCGGCGTTGCCGTGAGCTGTGGTGTAGGTTGCAGACGCGGCTCGGATCCTGCGTTGCTGTGGCTGCGGCGCAGGCCAGTGGCCACAGCTCCGATTAGACCCCTAGCCTGGGAACCTCCATATGCCGCGGGTGCGGCCATAAACCCGCGGCCATAAAATGACAAAAGGCAAAAAAAAAAAAAAAAAAAAAGATGACTTTGATAATGTTGCCTTAGGTAACTGGTTGTCTCTTTCTCAGATGGAAACACCAAGTTTAAGGGAAAAATCTAGAGCTCTCTTATGGTCACTGTAATTTTATAAGTAGAGCTGTGACATAGTAAAACCAACTCATCAAAATAACATTGAAATTATTTACTATTATTAGTGACTCTATAAATATTCTTTTCAACTTCTGAAATAGTTATTTCCTTTTAGTTTCACTAGCACAGCATGAAGTCAGATGCCTCTGAAACCTTACTTACGCCATTACCTGTGATTGTATAGGACTTCTTAATGCCTACCTCTAGCTAATTTCTAAACTTTCTTTAACAATAATGAGACCTAATATGTATGATCGGTTAGTGAGTGCCAGGTACTGTGCTTAAAGCTTACAAAAACCCTACAATGTAGTATCTCAATTCTATATAAAAGAAACCAGGCTAAGATAAACTTAGATTCAGTTTGGATGTCTTTCCTAGGAAGCTTCCCTTGGTCTTTGCTCTACGTTTTCTGGGAATGTCCCACTGTGAGTCTGCAAAGGATTTTTTTTTAAATGATTTTTATTTTTTTTCCATTATAGTTAGTTTACAGTGTTGTTGCTTTTTTTTTTTAATGATTTTTATTTTGTAAAGGATTTTAAAATGACCCCCAGATTGCTGGACTCTCTTCCTAGGAGATCCTTGAGGACAAAGGTCACATCTGACTTTTCAGCACTAAGAACTCAGGAAAAAAAAAAAAGCACTTGCTAAAGATGAACTAAGGGGAGAACAGGGAGTTGTTATAGGTACAGATTTACAGTTTGGGATGATAAAAATGTTCTGAAGATGGAAGATGGTAATGGTAGCACAAGTGTTCAAATGTACTTAAAGCCACTGAACTACACTCTTAAAAGGGGCTCAAATGATAAATTTTATGCTCTGAGTCTGTATCCCTCTACAGAATCACAATGGGATTATACCCACAGAATAATTAAAAAAAAAAAAAAAAAACTATCTATGCCCAGTCACTACTGCAAGAAAAGAGGGATCAGGTAGGAATTTTCCCATCCTTTAATGTTGAAGTCGGCTGAGCTACGAGTTAGGAGGAGAATCTACTGCAGAGAAGTGGTGCTGTAGAATTGGGGCAAGTCATAATTACATATTTGTTCACCATGTCATTAGAAGAAAACTATTTAAGGCAGAGCCAGCCCTGGGATGTATGTAAAGATTGCTTTCAAAGCAGATTGTCAAGCCTCTTGAAATATCTGTTCTATAAAATGCATTTTCTGGTAGGAAGGAGAACAAGGTGAAGCTGCTTTTATGATCTCTGCAGATTAGGCCTCCTCAATATGGATTTCTAGAGTAATTTCTTAGCTGCGCTGCCCTTTCAGACTGGAGGTCCTTGGAATCCTCTGGAAGCACAAGAAAGAAAACGTGCCCAAATAAAACCTCAAAGTAGCAAAGATTTTGATTTGCCGATCTACCATCTACAAAGGGACCTACCTACAGCCCTCTCCCTGAACTGCGGTTCCAGTCTGATGCGGACTTCTTGGAAACACTTCCCATGATGCTCAGTTCTTCATGGTCACCATCCAATTACTTATCCCTCGCAGCTTGAGAGATTATATCAGTCTTACAGTTTAAAGACAGAACGGCTGCCAACAGACCAAAACGCTCATTAATAAGTTAACTGTTACCAGATAAGATTGCAATCTATGCCAGTCTATTATAATCTCTACTATAATTACTATACAGACTCTGCCAAGACGCAGACTCTGACGTGAGAGCCAGGTGATGAGGTCTGCATCAACTCACAGCTCAACAGGTGCCTTATGTAGACGCCCTTCGCTGCCACCCTGAACCCCACAAGGAGCAATACATAATGCTTAAAATGTATCAGAAATGAAACCAATGCTTTGCACAGCCTCCCATCCCTCTGAAAACGAAAACAGATCGGCTTGGTCCTATTGGATAGGTCAACACCCTCATCTAAGAAGACAGGCCTGCTGCTGAGTGCCAAGGTGGAGACCAACTGGGAGCCCCGGCACCCTCCACCTGGGCACATCTAAACACAAACTCCTACCCAGCATCCACTGCCACGCCACCAGGTCAGCATGACTGCATTTTACATTTGGATTTTTAAAGCAGGAGAAGAAAATAGCAAGTTTGAGGAAGAAAAGGCAATGATAGTATACAGCACTCATTCTGTACCAAATGCTGTTTGTTTGGGGCTTCCAAAGATGAACTCCTTTTACCCTTACAACTCTACAAGGTAGAAACGGTGACTGTAAGAAGCTCTGGGCAGGAAAGAGCTCTTTGCAAGAGGCCCCTTCGTCCTGTCACTAACCTTAAGTCAGGCAACCCCTGCTCTATTCATCTCCAGCCCAGGCACACGTTCTCAATCCTTAAATCACACAAAACCTTGACTAACTTATTGGTTCCTTCTGTAGATCAAAGAAGTAGAAATAAAGAATAAGTAACCAGCAGATGACCAGATCTCTTCCCTAGCCTTCCCTTCTGTAACCTCGCGAACAAACATGCGAACAAGGGAGCATCTAAAGAAAAATTGCAATAAGTCCACAATTCTGCACACAGTGGGGGGACAGCAAGGACTCCGACCCCCAATCTCAATAATGAACTGAGATCACCTCCCTTTCTCCCTTTAAAAACTTCATGGCTGAGCAGACTCTTCGGAGGTGATTTTGGGGGGGACACTGATTCCACCATCTCCCCAGATTCTGGGCATTCTGAGTAAAAGCAGCTTCCTTTCTAGCGACGTTTGTCTCTCTTGAGTTCTGATATTTGAGCAGCGAGCAGACAGACTTGATTCAGTAACGTTACTATGCCTGTTTCATAGATGAGCAAATTTAGACACTTCATAGAAGTTTAGAACCAGCTCAAGGTCTCACAATTTGGAAGTAGAAGAGAAGAGGGAAGTGAAGAAGGTGAGCAGGAGCCGGGGAAGAGGCACATATGGCAGAATTTCCACAGAAGGAAAACTGGGAGACGCCCTGACGACCGCTGTATCCTCCATTCACCCAAGCTCGTCACAAGCACCACTTCCTGGAACCCTGCACTATTCCCTATAGCCTACGTGAGTTCTGAATAATTAAATATTTGCCTGACTAGATTTTAATTGAAAAAAATAATAGATGACTATGTCAAGCCTGTCATACTTGTCATACTTTATTTATGGAACTAAATAAAAGATAGTAAAAACCACACTCTTCCCCCACTCCCAGGCCTCCTGGACAGCTGTCCACTCTAGAAGGTGGAAGTCTGGCCATACATCTGAAGATTCACTAAACATCCCCAACTTGTTGCTCTGTCTGCCCATTTCTTCTCGTTCTGTCCTTGTAGAAACTAACAGGTTAATAACTCCCCATAAAGTATGAGCTCATATATTTAATTTAATAAAGCAACAGATTTATATTGCTAAGCAACATAAATGTGTGCAGAGCTGAAAATTAGAACCAATAACTTAATAACAGTTATGGTGACTACAGGAAAACAGTAATTCCCAGCTTATATCTGACTTCTATTCCTATATTTTATCTGCTTATGCATGTGAACAAAAGCCATTGCTGACATATAACTTCCCAGAGTCAATAAGCAGCCTTTCTCTTTTCTATCATTTATCCACTAACTCGACAATACATTTAATAAGAAATACTGTATGGCTACAGTGCTCAATCCTGAAGCTACAAAGCCTAAAAGGGCATGACGGGAGCTCTCTTTTCTGAGATCAGCTATGTAGTACAGTGTGAGTGACAAGAAATCATAATAACAATAATGATGATGCAAAGCAGAATGCTGATG
Organism: Catagonus wagneri; assembly: GCA_004024745.2. Classification (NCBI taxonomy): domain Eukaryota; kingdom Metazoa; phylum Chordata; class Mammalia; order Artiodactyla; family Tayassuidae; genus Catagonus; species Catagonus wagneri. Next base: position 4,811,739 of record PVHT021183584.1, read on the forward strand.
ACAGCTCACACTTACAGGGCTTACGGTGTGCCTGTTCCAATTGCTGCACATACGTAAACTCACTTCAGCATTAGAATAACCCCATGAGAGTGTACTATTATCCTCATTTTACAGAGAAAGAAATGGCCCAAGGAGCTGAAAACTCAGCACACAACGCTCCTGGGTCACACAGCTAGCAGGAGGTAAACGGGCTTTCTGGCTCAGGCACCAGCTCTGGCCTTTGGCCCTAACCAATGCACGATATTGTGCCCATAGCAGTCCTTTTCAGAGTGTCCCAGAAATTCAAGAAAAGAGATGCTAGTCAGACTTAGGAGGTGGCAGAAGTGTATTAGGGAAGCTTCCAAGAGGAGGTGCTCTCTGAGGTTGAATTTTTAAAGATGAATAGGACAATTAGATGGCAGGGGTGTGGTATGGGAAAAGAAACGCAGTATCTAACGAGATTGAGCCAAGAAACAGCTGATCCCTCCTGCAAACTACATAGTGGGCCAGCTGTGGACTGGGGGCACATCTCAAGGAGCTGAGGGAGAAGCCTGTGCACAGGCCCTTGTCCTGCTCAGTCCTGCGGTACTCTCCTATCTCTGCTGTACTTCATCTAGCATCTTACAGAAAATTGTCATCTGAATTTTTAATAATTCCAGGACCATGATGGTCTTGCAGGAGAGTACAACTTTTATTGGAAATCCTAAAAACACCGTATTCCAAACCCTCTGCCCAGCATTTCATCTTTTGTGGTAGTGAGGCTCTATCGATCGATCAATAAAACTAAGTTACATTCACATGATATCCACTCGTTTTTCTCTAAGCTGGCTATCAGTATTTATAGGATGAAATTGCTTTATTCACTACTGGTAGTAACCTTGGTATAATTATTTTTCATAACTCTGGTGTATGTACATGTGTATTGTATGTGTGCATAACTGGAGATGCTTAGTTATTTGTGCTGATAAAGTCCAAGTTAAACTGATTGCTTTATTTTTGCCTGGGTCATCTTTCTGTCCTTTAAAAAAACATAAGCCCTTCTGTGTCCTTTCTGAGTCGTCATGTGTTTCTCCACCTTATGAAGAAAAAAATGAACCTTCTGAAATGAGATCTTGCAATCCCTTATATAACCTGGGATATGTGTCGAAAGGTGCCTGGTTAGACTGTGCAGGCTTTTGGGGACCTCATCTAGCCATAACCCACTTGTTTTGTGATCACAGCCCCTATGTAATAGTTAAGAAGCTCCAAAGTTTCCAGAGCAACCAGAGGCTCCAAAGTCTTCTCACACTCTTTACTTTTCCATCTCATTTTTTGTTTGTTTTGCAGCCATACCCACAGTATATGGAGGTTCCCACGCTAGGGGGCCAAATCAGAGCTGTAGCCACTGGCCTACACCACAGCCATAGCAACGTCAGAGCCGAGTGGCACCTGCGACCTACACCATAGCTCACAGCAACGCCGGATCCTTAACCCACTGAGTGAGGCCCGGGATCAAACCTGCATCCTCACAGATGCTAGTCAGATTCTTGTTTCCACTGCACCATGACGGGAACTCCTCCCTCTTGTTTTTACATCTTGGCTCTCTCTGTTTGATTAATTAGCACATGCTTTTTCACATAGTATTGAATGTTCACATATTATTTTTACATGAATGTATAGTATTTATTTGTTTTTAATTTTGTTTCAAAAAAGTGCCCCCTTCCTAACTCTTGTACCTAAAAAGAAAAGGAAAACTAATTTTCTGTAATTTTTTTTTCTTCTTTGAGGATTATCCTAACATTCCACTTTTCCTTTATAATCTTAAGATTCCGAAGGCACATCAAATTTGTGTTCATATATTCTTCCTGTTTGTTTGGCTGCGTCCGTGGCAGGCAGAGAAGTTCCCAGGGATCAAAACCTTGCCACTGCAGTGACAATGCAAGATCCTGAACCCACTGTGCCACCAGAGAATCCTATCTATTCTGTCTTAATGTTTAAAAATGACCATAAAACAGCAATATTACACAAAATAATCATAAAATGAGGGCTCCAAGAAAGTTTCGAGAGCACCTCGTAGTCTATGATTTCTGAGATATGACTTCTTTTTGGGAACATTTGCTTATAGTGACACCAATTAAATGCACAATCCAGTATGGATCGCCTGGTATTTTTTATGTGTATCTGCTTTAGACATACACTATATTACAATGGTTATTTATTTTAGCAAAAGCCTTTAGGATATTAAATTTCATTGTGGCACAATGATTAACATATTTTGCTCTAAAAAGGGAGCTATTTAAGTTCCCTACACAATCTATGGCTGTCTGAACACAAAGTAGAGGTGGCAGTGCGCTAAACTTTAATGTGAGCTGGATAACTGTCTATGCAAGACCAAGAGGGTAGATAATAATTAAAATAGTGACAATGTTAGGATTTTTTAGTTTTTTATAACAGAAATTTGTTATTTGCTTGTACTATCTCCTCCCTTGTGTAGAAATGAGTTATCAACATTTTTTTCACATTCCATCTGAGATTTTCAGCCGTAAGTATTATTTTTTTAACATTAGTAGCTTTTTCAGAGAGATTACCCTATTTTTCTTCATTTTGATAAGGCATGAACCACAAACGTCCTTAAAAGTTGAGATTATCATTGGAACCCTAACAGTACATCAGAATTTAAAAGATGACAGAAAGTTTTGATTTCACTAGATTCAGACTCTGCCTCTTGTAACTAGAAGAACCTGCTTGCCCACCAGTTGGAGCTATCGTTCTCTGCCCAAGCTCAAGGTCTTTGCCCAAACTCAAGGGACTCCTGAGACGGGGCTCTGGGCTCTTGCACTCGTGCTAATTCTCTCACAACACATGCCTCACCCTTAGTAATTTGTTCTCTTAAAAATGTTTCACTTGGAGTTCCCTTTGTGGCTCAGTGGTTAACGAATCCGACTGGGAACCATGAGGTTGTGGGTTCGATCCTTGGCCTTGCTCAGTGGGTTAAGGATCCGGCATTGCCGTGAGCTGTGGTGTAGGTCGCAGACGCAGCTCGGATCCCGCCTTGCTGTGGCGAAGGCCGGCGGCTACAGCTCCTGTTAGACCCCTAGCCTGGGAACCTCCATATGCCACGGGTGCAGCTCTACATAAAAAAGGCAAAAAAGACAAAAAAAAAGTTTCACTTATTTTCTATTGGTTTTGCCCCATTTTGAAACCAATAACAAGTTGATGGGTAAAATGGCAGCAAAAAGGAGGAAGAGTCCTTTCTGTATCTTGATCTACTTCTCCACTCTTGCCGTAAGATCCTGGAGCAGCGTAGTATGACAAAATCTCACTGGACTGGGGGAATGTGAGTAATTCTTAGGCTGCTCCCAACCAGCTCCAGGCCTCAGGCAAAAGCACGTAGCTTTCCTAGGATTTTATTTTCTTCATTTATGAAATGACAGTTGGGCTTCATTAATTGACCTCTGACCCCCCTTTCCTGCTTTAGAATTAAAACAATATTCCCAAAATACACTGAAGTCACTCAAGAAATGCACTATGGCAATCCTACATTATGTCAGTTCACATCAGTCATTCATTAGTGGGACATATCTAAAAAAGTATGAGCAAGCTTGATTAAGCAAAAAATGTCAGCCTCAATCAACCTTACACGAACGGATTTGATATGAATAGAAAGTGTATTGTTCATATACCTGTTATGACTGAAAGCATTTATCAAATATTTCCAAAACTGTCTTCTAACGAATCTAAAAGATTGTTTGTATAGTAGGAAGAATTTCTGTTATACTTTTTGCATTTCTTTTTCCTTGTTCCAGTTGCTTTGAGCTGCTTGCTGTTCAACAGTGCTCTGTACTTCCTTGCATAGTGAAGAATACATGTATAGAGGAAGGAGAAAGGATTTAAGGATTTTTGTTATATTCTCATTATTTCCCTGGACACAATGCATACCCGTGCTCATTTTCGTTTATGCTCCCCTCCTTCCTTTATTTCTTATTCCCTCTCGTTATCTTTCTAGCAGGATAATGTCTTTCCATTGTCCATTTTTCCTCATTTCTCTCTTCTCATTACTGTAACTACCTCATTCTGGCATCCCACTAATTTTCCCTTTAGGCTAAAAATGAAAGAATCTAAAACATTTCTGTAAATTGCTGAAAAATTTTTTTTCCCTTTAGAAAAATATTCAGCAAAAACTTATAAAGCCTTTATGTATTTACCTTCTGGTTTTGAGCAGAGAACTAATTTAAATACATTTAAAATATTATATCCTTTAAGATGAAACCACACATTATAAATTAACGCCTTATCCTGATTTACACTGTTTTAAACCCTTTAAAAGGAAAATGAAAAAAAAAAACCTCATAGAACTATAATTTCAATGTTCCTTAACAGAAATTCACATGTGAAAATAATTTAGTCACAACTGCACTCCGAGATGCATCAGTTTCCTTTGATCTCAGAAAACTCAAATGTCCTGTGCCATCTTAGACCATCAGCAGCAACTGAAGTTTGAGGCTCCCAAAGTGGGTATAGCAGTAACCTCCTACCACCCAACGAAGTTCATTTTGTCAAGCTCAACAAACACTAATTTGTGTGCTAATCTTCTGCTGAAAGGCACTCATCATTAGTTAAACAAACAAACCATTTTAGTGTACAACTGTCAACATGACCAAAATTGCCCACATTGGATCAACACCATGCCCTGGCCCATTGCTAAAGTGCCATAGAACCCACTGTCCACTGCAACTAAGTCACAAGGACCAACCAGCACAGCACGGATGAAGCGTTCTTTGACTGCGAAGTGTAAAGGTAATCTGAGAAGAATCTCAAATCAGAACCACCTCTGGAGCCCTACTGCCAGTGCCTTAAGAAAAGCTCTTCTTGACTCCGGGTCTGGGATAGCCCTTGTCTCCCTAACCCCCACATCTCCCCACTGGTCCACCCTCCTGACTCTTCTCTTATTACCAAAAAGCAGAGAAACGTGATCAGCTCACCCTCTTACCTCAAAATTCCCACTGGCTCCTTGACAAACAAGGTCAAAATAGGCTATAGCGTCAGATAGGACTTGTCACTATCCTGTGCTCCTATCATTTGCTGGCAGTAAGACTTTTGGCCAAGGGCAGGGAGTGCCTTATAAGAGAGAAAAGATGAATGTGAGGAAAGTGTGTGTGTGTGTGTGTGTGTGTGTGTGTGTGTGTGTGTAAAGCATTATACTACCTGGCCCACAGTGGATATTAAATGTACATTATTTTCCTCCCTTTCTCTATTTGATTGCTGGAGTGATTTCAAATATCATAATATGGCATAATTAGCTCTCACCCTCTGAATTAAACTGTGCTGCTCTAGAACCTTCTTTTATTCTCCCATTCCCTCCCCCTTCCGCACTTTAGAGACATTGATGCCGCCAAATTCACCAGGCACTTTCTGTCTTATACCTAGGATGCTCTTTTCCCTCCCCCTCCTGAAAATGTGCACTCATTATTTAGGAGCAATCCCATGTCTTTCCCAGACTCCAGTGAGTTACAGCTCCTTTCTGCCTCCATCACATAGTCACTCACTCTCTCACTCAGCAAATCTACTTTGTGTTTACAAGTGTGGACTCTAGAACCAGCAAGCCTGAATCAAATCCCAAGTAGCCACTCACTTGTTATATGTAAACTTGAGAAAGTTACTTAATCTCTGTGGCCCAGTATCTTAAGTTGTAAAACATAGTTAAAAGCCCTATTTTAGGAATTTTTGACATATTGCAGGAAAACGATAAGTGTGAACGGTAAGAGTCTCGGGTTCTTGGTTCTGTTTTTATTACATGAGTGAACTTAGGCAACTCAATGAAATCAATACCAACTGTTGACCTAACTGAGTGATCCACCATCACCTTACATATAAAATGAGGGGACTGAACTGAATAATGAATAGTCTCTTAGAGGTCTGGTCTACATTTGCAATTCTCAAATTTTTCTCTTAGCCTCTTTATTTATAGTCTTTCAGAGCTATTCAAATAAGGTTTTATTTCATTAAAGTGCCCACAGAATTCCTTAACACGTTGCCAGATCAAATGTTACTTCCTTCAGATGGGAACACTTGTACCACAGCTGAGGAGATTTCCAATAAAGTTCAAATTGTGTCTAAGTACTAAGGAATTCTGATTATTAAAATATTAGGAGCCCAACAAATCCAAGGTTACAGGAATTTGGGTGTTCTTCTACACATCAAGGAGCCCAAAGCATTACCTGCCAACAACAGAAGGTAGTCAACCAAACGTCATTTCCTATATTCACACCAACACTAACATCCTTCAAAGATGAATACTAAAATCATAAAGACATTCCAGACCTTCATGAATGAAAGAATTATAAAGCCAGAGGAAACTTTAGCAATTTTTTTTTTATCTTTTTTGGGCCAAACCCGCAGCATATGGAGGTTCCCAGGCTAGGGATCCAATCAAAGCTGAAGCCACCGGCCTACACCACAGCCCACAGCAACGCCAGATCCTTAACCCACTCAGTGAGGCCAGGGATTGAACCCACGTCTTCATGGATGCTAGTCGGGTTCATTAACCGCTAAGCCATGGCGGGAACTCCAGCTTTGACATTTTTAAAACACATATTCTCTTTTTATGTCATAATCAACCTCTGATTATTAATCTATAATGTAACAAGGGAAGAGCAACTAGGAACAATTTACTTCCCTATAGAATAGCTGCATTTTTATTATAAAGGTATGGGGGATCAAAAGTATTGCATAACGGGTATGAATAAATCCATCTTTATTGACTGTCAAGTTGTATACCTAGTTTTTATTATGTTGCTTAAAACGTACTTACATGCGCTTGTAGATACCTAGATCTAATCTTACCATAAAGTAGTCATATGGCTGATGCCATAAATGAGCTATGACTCTAAAGCAGTATGTCTAATTTTTAAGCAAATATATCAGAACTTAACCATAGACATTAACTAATCCTTTTTTAAAGTACTGAAGTTATCTTAATAATATTCTAATGGGTTCATCTTTATCTCAAAATACCTGTTTTGTAATTATTTACCTTTGTGTGTGTGTGTGTGTGTGTGTGTGTGTGTGTGTGTGTGTTGGTGAGAAAATCTTATTCTAGGGTGAATTAAATTTGGGGTAGTTGTCGATCAGCTATGTATCAGCAAGTATAGTAAAACATTATGGTAGACTCTAGCTTTGCATTAAAACTTTTTAACTTGGCTATATGTTTGAATATTTTCCATAATGAACTGTAGGAAAAAAAAATAAAAACAGAGCTAAACCTAATGAATAAAATCGGAAATCTGTTAAGTAACAGACCGAGTCTATAAAATAATGTAAATGAAATAACTAAACTAAGAATTTATGAGCTAGGATATATATAGATCTATATAAACAAAGTTATAGACGAGGTGTTCCCACCATGTTTCAAACCAGGGCACTACTTTTGGATTAACTGTGTTGTGTTAAAGGTGAGATCATGTATTTGGGTCTCTGCATTCCTGCAATCATATTCCTTTATGACTCGCCTCCTCCATGGAGTGCTAGATCCACGTGTTCCCTAAAGTAGTTCTAGCATCCCTCTATTGATGCCTGCTTTTTGAAAAAACTATGTAGCAAGAATGAGAATTTGATCAAATATGTGGAACTGATTGATCTGGCAATCAGCCCTGAATTCATTTAAATTGTGATACCAAATACAGTAGAAAGGGACCAAGTCTTATGAATGGATACTTCCTGTCTTCGCGCAGCTCTGGACCCCAAGGGGTACCCTAAACCATAAGTCTCACAACCACAAAATCTACTCTTCCTTTTTTCTGTTCCCTTTTCTCTTTTGGAACCCATCAAATCCTTCATACATAGCTACCTCCCTAAGCCAGTTTTGGTGTAACATTTAAAACCGCAGAATGATGCCGGGGGGGTTAGCACTCATTCCATGATAGAACTGTAAAACTGTTCTGAATTCAGAAAAACTATGGTGGTATCGTTAAAGGCTTCAAAAGGAAAAAAAAAATCCAATTTCCCTTTCATGAAATGCATTTAAAAAAAAAAAGGTGGACTACAGCCACCAACACTGTGTGAAGCAACAGCTCTGCCAAAACTGTGAATAATTAACAGATCTGAAAATATAAGTAGCTTAAGCCAATCACACATTTGGCAGAGGTGAAAGTTGACTGCGGTAACTTGTTACTACGAGTGCCCTCTTCTTCAAAAACATGATTTCCCACCTGTCCCTCACCGACTGCACAGAGTAGGTTCCCTGTCCACATTTCCACAAGTTTTGGTGATGCATCTGGAACCCCAGAGGAGGTAACAGGATATTTATAACATTTTGTATTCAGAGCATTTCAGATAGTTGCATGTAAAAGAATTTTTTGTGATTTAAAATAAATTAGCTTATTTCTCCAGGTATATGTTCTTCTTTCGTGTGGACTACATGGCAAAAAAGTCTCAATTTCCCTAAACTGTATTACAAGGGGGGTTTTTAAAATTCTACACAAGGACCCTTTCAAAACACAACCCGTTTCCTTCTTACACGTGCACAAACTCTGCACCAAAGCTGGAAAATGTATTTTAACAATGAGTAGTGTCACTCACTTAAATGTCCTCTTTAAGAGAAAAAAAAATTATACACCAACTTCTTATAAAATTCAAGAAAGTATAAAATGAAAAACTAACAGATTAGTAGTATGTATGAATAACTAGCTAGTCACATTTTGCTGCTTTCAAAAATCCGTTATAGATTTAAGTATTAGTGGAATGGTTTAAGAAACTTAGCTCATCAGTGCATTTAACCCTATACATATCATTCCTCTACGCCAAAATGGTACATACTCACCTTTGTATGGACTTGTCTTAAACGGTAAAATTATGGGATTTGTATTATTTTTCAGCCTTTTGTGTTTGAAAATTAGGCTTTATTTCCCTACCCAGTTTCATTCTCTTTTTCAACTATTTATATTTTCTTTGCTACTTTCACAGGATTCTTCTTAATTTTTACTTCCTTAATTACCTGCAAACACATTTTTTTCTGTTATCCTTTAAACAAGCTACATTTTAGAAGTAAATACACTGTGTTTCTTTGAAGACATGAAAGACAGGTACACCTTTGATAGTATACATCTGTTCCTTTCTATGTTTACGTGATGATGGCAATAAAAGACTTTTCAAAAATATCTGAGCTCAAGATTTTATTTTTTAAATAATTCATAGGCAAGACTTGTAACTGGTGCAAAAATAATTCTGCTGCTCAAAGGCAAAGGAATAATGTCTGATGTTTAATAGCCAGGATTCTATTTCTCACTCACGGTTGCTTTTGAATAGGGGTATAGTCCTAGATGCATGGCAGTTAACTCTGTAGACTGCAGAAAGGTCACTATGAATTCTAGAGAACTTTTGGTCCCTCCAACAGTCACTTATGTTAAAATGGGGCCTCATCAATTTTCCCACGTGAGGCAAAACACAATGCATGACCCCCAAACATCCAAATCAAATACACAAAATTCGTACTCCACCCTCTACCGCTCCTGCCTAGGGGAAAAAAACTTCCAATCTCTTCTAATTTAGGAAAGGACTAAATAATAATTTAGTAGAAGCTGACTTTCAGAAAATTCAAAAATAAAACGCTGGTAGAGTATCTGTGGCCATCATGGAGAGGTTTTACCAGAAAGTCAGAAGTAAAAGAGGGCTCCAGCTAGTACCAACAAAATCATTCCAGGCATCCTGGGTTAAGTTGATGTATCTTACCCTTCCCTGGCAGTCATGACTAATGCCCACGTTTACACTCAGTGGTAATGGCCATTATTGAGGCTTGCGGGCCTCTGCACACCGTGTATGCTGACTTTTAGGAAACTATAACATTACAGAAATATGCTGATTTTTATGCTTCATACTGAATAATTTCATTCAATTATTCATTTGACAATAACAGCACACACTATAATATAAATCCCATATTTATGGAGAGTCTACTATGTTAAAGGCCATTTTACATTCGATACATATATAGTCCGAAAATTTTTAAATATTCAACTAAGAATTAATAATGGCATTGCAAAAACTTTTTATAAATTTAACCGGGAATTTTCGACTCTGCTATTCATTATTTCAAGACAGTTAAATTCTCCTAGTGCTCAAGCTGCATCAACACTTGGAGTCCTGAGGGTCTTACTGAGCGAACTACAATATCAGACAACTAAATAATAACCTAGGTGCTAATGAAACTCAGGATTGCCGAAGGTTCATAATTTACAAACAGGGAGCAATTGAGGCACTGAAGGAACAAACACTATTTTCCTGTTGGAAAGCCTGAGTTTAAGTAAACTGGATCACCATTCATGCCTCAGTGTCACGTTTTTAAAATTGCATATGGCACAGTACACATTTCATGGCTACTCACTGGTACTAATTCCCCGCCCCATGGCACAGGCCTGGCTAGGGGAGAAATGTGCACGTCAGGGAAGAGAGGAAGGAAAGAAGTTCCAGCTCCCATGTATTCCTGCTCATCGCTGGAGCAGTGCATCCACAGACTCACTGCGCAAGCTATTACATACAGTTTTTCAGCCACAGGTTAGTTTATGTTGAATAATTCCACAACTAACCTAAGAAATAACTGAGAATTGTGCTGCAAACAAAACCCCTAGAAACAGTTCAGAGACTTTTGAAGAAAGAAGGGACCTAAAAAATACTGTCTACACTATTTTCAAAATATCACAGAATTAAATGATAAATGGTACTTAAATTATCAAAAAAGTGAGTGTAGTAATTTAATGGCAATGTTTTGAATTCCCCTTTGTATTATGAATTAAAAAAGAGTATTATGTCTAATAGAGACTTTTGCTAACACACCATCGCATGGATTTTGAACACCCAGTCCTAATCCAAAATGATACTAGGAACAGAAATGAGTTTCAACAGCAACTGCTAGGCCATTAATTGTTATTATAATAAAACTTCATAATAAAATCTGAAGGAAACCTTTAGAGAAAATAATCACTATTTCCTAAAAGTAAATGGTTTTATTCCTTCCTGGCCAAAAGGTCAAATGGACACCTCAGAGTTTAAGAAAGAGTTCTCAAAAAGTCAAACTGCATTCTAAAGTCTTCTCTCCTGGCCCAGTGAAAGTACCTTTACATGCTGGCAGGTTACAGTTCTAATGGTAAGCAGCAAATCCTATTCTTGGCCAGTATCAGTAGCAATAACCAGGAAGCAGCTGAACTAACCAGTCTGCTGGGCTGCTATGGCATTCACTCCTTGTCTGTATCTTCAGATACCCTCCCAAGTCTACACGTCACAGATCCACAAAAACTCACCACTAGAACACTGTAGATATTTTAGTGATGAAATCACTGAAACATCAGGACATTAGGAAACTCACCCCCCCAACATATAATTTCCAACTAGCAGAGCAAAATTTCTGTTCTTCTGATTTCAAGTTCATATAACTTCTCCCAAAGAGTAGGCAAAGGAAGGAGCATTCTTGGAACTGTCCTTACTGTTTATACCATTATGAATGCATTGAGCCGAAAAAAATGGGACCTATTGCTGACTTTTCCCTGGAGACATTAAACATTTAAATAACATCCTCTATTGAAGATAATTTGTATCTATATCAGGTGACTACTATCATCTATGTTTACATGAGTATGTATATGCACAATAGAGACATTAATATTTAGAATACAGTTACTTCAAAGAAATAAAAATATTTTCAAAATGTTTTAATTCATTCAAGGACATAAATAAAATTAGTCATTAGCTCTTTTCAGCTAATTTGGAATCCATTCCATTGACTCATTTGCAATAATGTTATAGGCAAATTAATTTACCTGTCAATTACTACTTTATCAGGTAATGAAAACGAAAACAAAAGTAGATGGTGATATAAGACAACAGACATGCTATATTATGTATTTAAATCCATAATATAAGTCAGTTTGCTCTTTTAACTTAGGGACCATAGAACAGTTAATTAATCACTCAACTGCTAACAAATGTTACTCAGGCTTCACTTGGCAATTATGCGGTCACTCAAAGAATCAAAGGCAATTAAGTAGCTGATCAATGAGTTCTCCTCTTTAATGGATAACAAAGACTCCGAAGTTTTATCTCCACTTCTTCTACATAAACTAGAGAAAATATACATTTTTATCAGCATATTAGGCTGAAAAGACTTGAAACTCCAATATCTTTTCAACTTTTTAATACAGATTCAATTCAGTGTGTTAATGATAATATCTGCAATATAGCAAAGTACTGAGTATTAAAAACTAGATTTAGGAAAAAAAATCCCTTTACTGCATAAGATAAGCAAAGCATGCCAACAGCTAAGCAATTATTCTGCCTACCGAAAACAGCAGTGTGATGAAACTATCCAGCTCTCCGTTTTTCTAATCTATAAATTATTTTAAATCCCTTGTAAAAAGATTTCAATAGGATTTCAACAATGGTTTTCAAATACTCAGGTAGAAAAACATTTCTGCTGGTTACTGATATCTTTATGAACTCCTGAATTAAACCACTTCTGTGGATCACAGAGTGCTTTATAGTTTCCCTAAAGAAAGTGAATCTGTTTGAAATATGAGTATTTAGAAAGTTCGCCTCTCTTGTGGAACGTAGTCAAAGAAGAGAGCAGAGTAGAGTGGTAGAGGTTTCTATCCTAAGCGGGCTTTGGAAATTAAAAGCAAAGTATATGTTCTTGTATTATACAGTCGTACTAATAAAAGCAACAAAACATATCTGGGGGATGCCTGACATGAACAATTTCATAAACCTAGTATTGATTCCCAGGTTCTTTTCAAGGGAGACTGCTTCTCGGTAACCTGTTCTCTTGTGCATCTATCACCTCACTCTCCTAAACCTTGCACTAAATATAGGAGACCTTGAAATTTCATGTTTTGTGACAATTTACTATAACTTATGTCCTATTATAAAGTTTACATATAGCCAGAATAAATGCAAGTACACGAGGAAAGCAGACATAATGAAGAAGCAGCATCTCAAGAGTTGACAGGGGAACTGGGCTTGGATTTGGAAAGCCTGGATGGATTTCGGTCTCCCTTTCACATGAGGTTAGCATGAACAATAGTGTTGGTGAAAGTGTGTCAAGAATGACTCAAGACTACTCAAATATTAAAAATTATAAATCAGAGGGTAAAACACCTACATATGCCATCTTCTCAATACTCAACACTTTGTTTCCTTGATCCAGTACTTAAAGAGCCATTAGATTAATGAATTTAAGTAAAATCAGAATTATGTTATCTTTAGTTGAGATTTTTTTTTTCCCACACCATAAAGCACTAACATAAAGAGGGAAAGTCTATGCTCTCACTTCATTTTAATTCCTTGTATTAATATAAAAACCTGAGTATGTTCTAAACCTCTTTGCATCTGGCAGGAAGCTCAAGTTGACCTTCTGGATTTTATATTTGCCTCACCTAACATCTGGAGCATGCTAACTGTTTTTTATCTTTTATATCTTCATTTTGACAGTTTGAATTGTTTTTGTTTTTGCTATGAAATATCTGTAAGAACAAAACTGAAATAGCTCAGCTGCATTCTGTGGTATTTCACCAATATGGAAATCTTTTCATTATTCCTGATAAAGGTACTAAATCATTCTCTGCTTTCAAGATCAATCACTCATCATCAAATATTTATGGGAAGCTATTATATGAGAGGTGCTATACTAGAAACTGGTCTTACAAAGACTAAGAAAAATATATATATTCTTATTGGTTTATGGAATGAAATTATCAGCAGAGTCAGGATGATTTTAGATGACATCAAGAACAAAGGAAGAATGGTTGCTGATGGTACAGTATAGTCTTAACATTTGACATCAACATATAGATTGCATTTATCATCTAAAAATAACCTACCACACCAGTTATGAGAGCATTATATTGGAAAAAAAAAATGAGAAAGGTTTGGTTCCTTTTGAAAAAGGACAGATTTCCCACTGCCTGATGAGAAAGTAGTTTCTCTCAGCAGACATGCAGGAAAGCAGTAGATTGGTTTAAGAAAATCTTGAGGACAATTAATAACTAAAATAATCCACAGAAACTTTGGGATTATGTCAGACATCTCAAACAATTACAGAGCTTACAGTACCTTTACGATACACAGAGAACAAACAACTTTAAAATAAACACTACCTGCATTTTAGTTAAACTTTATACAATTTTTCCTTATAAATCCTAAGTAGTTCTAAGCCACCTGAGTCTTAGCAAGCAAAGAAAAAAAAAATCTATTTTGAACTTCAAAAACGTTTGCAGGAGTTTCCTTTGTGGATCAGCAGTTAACGAACCCAACTAGGATCCATGATGATGCAGTTCAATCCCTGGCCTCGCTCAGGGGGTTAAGGATCTGGTGGTGCTGTGAGCTGTGGTGTAGGTTGCAGACGCGGCTTGGATCCAGAGTTGGGGTGGCTGTAGCTCCATTTGGACCCCTAGCCTAGGAGCTTCCATATGCCGCAGGTGTGGCCCTAAATAAGAAACAAACAAAAAAAGCCACAGATAAAACTGACAAGGGCCCTAAAAACAGCAACAACAACAACAAAAAACCTCTGTAAACAATCTGGACCTCCAGTAAATGCTTTTAAAAATACCTGCTGGATGAAACAATGTTTAGATTTCTCACTTAAGTCATAAGAAGTTGAACTGATATTCAGCTGACTGACTTTGGGTTTGTCGTTATTAAATGGAGAAGTCGATAAGCTCCATTTACCAAGTCAGTATAATGAGTATATCTGAACAATCCTAAATCCATTTTATTCCCAGCAGGTATGTCTGCCAAAACTTCTGTTTTGCTATTTTGACTTTTATTTAGAGTCACAACCCTGTTAAGAATTTATATGAAAGAAGAAAAAAGTTAAAAAATAAAGAATAATTTTTAAAAAACTCACAGATATTAAGTAGACATGATATTAAATCTACAAAGAAAACAGTTTAGGGTGAAATCTGAATGTATGGGGAATCATCTTATAATACTTTTTCTATTACCTACTTTTATATAGCTGAGAGGGGGAGAGGATTTTAAATATATAGCAGAAAAACCTGAAAATGTTATTATAACATTATATGTACAAATGTTTTGTTATTATTAAACTTATAACCATGCCAAGAGTATATCCTTATATACTGACACTCGCATTTTACTAAAGCCATTTTTTGATGAACACTTAGTACATTTGCAAAGCAGACAGTGAGATTCTAGATTATGGGCTAGATCACTTTAACAAAATATAATGTCACCTGTAATGCAAAGATAAGTCACATTATTCCTGCTTATTTATTTTAAAGAATTTATCTTCTTACTAAATTTTATGATACCCTGCATCTGAAATGGCAGATCAATAATTCAAAATTTTACTTTTCAGAATTAATGCAAACATGGACTTTAGTTGACTACTCCCCTTTTTTTTCCTTTTTTGGCTGCACTCACAGCATACGGAAGTTCTCAGAACACAGATCAAATCCAAGCCACAGCTGCAACCTACCCCACAGCTGCGGCAATGCTGGATCCTTAACCCACTAAGCAGGGCCAGAGATTGAACCAGCACTGCCACGGGGACAATGCCAGATTCTTAACTTGCCGGGCCACAGAGGGAACTCCTTGCTTAACTATTCTTGAAACAAAACCCCCAATTTCTCATTTCCCAGAAGGCTGTAAGATGCTCCACCAGCAATGGTCTTATGGGGATTGAATATCTATATATACTGTTATGTTTTTACTGGAGGCAACACAGTCCACCTACATTTGAACCTCGGTTTGGTCACTCACCAGCTAGGTGACGCCTGGACTAAGTTACTTAACATCTCTGTCCTCACTATCTTCTGACCATATCAGGATACACTGCATAGGGCTGACATGACACGACACCCTTCAGAATAGTAGCAATACACCTCACAAAGGTGTTATGAATTTACATTTAATGAATTAATTTAAATGAGTTATTTGGAAAGTTCTTAGAAAAAGGCCTGACATATGGAAGCCCTAAAATGAAATTTTTAAAATGTGCCCTACTTTCACATCACTTACACAGGACCAAAATCTGAGCCTGAATAATGAAAAATATGGTTATAAGTAGTTCAAGACTTATTTAAGTCTAAATAAACACTTCTTTGAAATTCACATGACCATAAGCTGATGATGGCTGTTAGTTTCAGGGGATGACTTTGACCTATTTTTTTTTTTACCTAAGTATAGTTGATTGACTTTGGCACTTCTGGAATAAAAGGAAATCATATACACTATCAACCAAACCATTGTTTGATTCTATAATTAAATATTTTTCAAAAATGTTTTGCTTAATGCACAAACATACACTCACTGACTAAGCCAATTGGTATTAAGATAAAAAACCATAATTCTCAGTAATTTGACCAAAAAAAATGCAGAAGTCCCTTCTCCCTTTCTGTCTTTTAAATAAGTTACAATGAAAAAAATGTTATTTTCCATAAAACAATAGTGACTTAAAATCCCAAGTGGAAAGATCAACAGAACACGCGGCTTGTGTTTGCCCACATCCTGCAGCCATCCCTTTCGCCACTGCACTGCCTCTAGCATCTCAGCAGGTCTGCCTAGGAAATAGATTGGTCTGCCTCAACCAGAAAAAACATAAAATAGAATCTTGACTGTTGTTTCATTCGTTTTATAAGACTAATAATTCAGGTGTCTTACATCCAGAAACGCAGTCTTTATAACATGTTCTGTTCTGCGCTGACATTTTTATGCCATTTTTTTTTAAGTGTCATATATTTCAAACAGCTTTAGAGTTAAGAGTCATTACTCAAAAGTCACTGCTTCCCTTATGGAATCTAGGGAATCTGGACCAATGTGTAAGGGGAGTTGAGAACACATGTACACTGTTTAAAGATTTGGAACTTATCATTGGTCTGGAGATACTAAATACCTACCTATTTTCAATTAAAAGGAAAATTAAGAGGATCCTCTAATGTTTTAATGTCACTTTTCTCAGATCTATAGTCAGTTATGCAAGACCAAGCAATACTCTTGCCTACTATATCCAAAAAAAAAAAAAAAGATGTGTACTTTTAGTAAACAGTTTTCCAACTTTGCATCTAAAATATAGGATTAATTTTAAGCATATTTTTAAAATATCAGAGTATGGTGAAAGAGTGGTTAATTCAACTGCTTATACTCACTTGAAAGTTAACCATCAATTCAGTGTTCGGGGCTCAATGTATGAAAATAAATGACCAAAATGACCCAACAAACTCTCCAGTGTTTTAAAGCTACATGTGCATAATAGCAACTTCTTTTAAATATTAATCCAATACTGACATTATAAAACCCATAAATAATTTAAGCTATAATTAACTCTCTTACACACAGCTCACGAATAGGCACGAGTACAAAGGTTACCATTGTACAGGAATCATCCCCACCTTTGGGTACTCTCTTCTGGCAGAAAGAAAATAAGGAAACATTTTTAACTACATGTCAACTTTAAAGCCTTGTCCAGTGTTCCCAAATGTCAGAGATCAGAAACTGGTTTCTTCTATCCTGCCAATCTATACTTACAGTTGTGAGTTCACCAGAAATGGCTTTAGTGATTTGTATCATGAAATTTAAAACTATCAGGATTCAGAAATTAAAAGGGAAGAAAGTGAGGGGTTTGGTATTAAAATTTTGACAGAGACAAATACATTGTTTCAGAAACATGTTTAGCAACTTTTCCAGGAACAACAACAAACAAAAAAAAACCCTAACATAGTTCTGAGAATCATATTAAAGACCAGCCCGTTATAACTTTGCAAAAGGAAGTTTCTCCACCACAAACCAAATACATTCCTCTAAATGTACACTCTCTCATAAATTACAGAGATGTTCTCTACTGTGTACCACTAGCCACCACAAGCTCACAGACAGGAAAAAAAGAAAGAAAAATGTAACTAGCTTCACCTTAAGAGCTTACAGTTTTCCGGGGACATTTCTAGGACTGTACCAGGCTCACTGAGCTGATGTGTCGACCAGTTTGCTGATTTACTTAGTATACTTCTAGAGTTGATTCAAGCGCCAGGCTTGCTGTGATCTCAAAGGGGGAGCTGTGCTCAGATCAGCTGCAAAAAGGCCCCAGGGACAAACACTGTTGTAAACCAATAGGAGCGCTACCTCCAGATCAACAGTAGCACACAGGGGCCAGATGAGCTTATTAACTCTGCTTGAGGCAGACGCGGGGAGGGCTTTCTCTACATTCTCCCCTCAACCATGCCATTTGCTCAGGTCTGAGCTTGTGAATAAAGAACAAGAGCCAAAGGTGTCCAGCCCCTCTTTTTAACCTGTTAGCATTAGTCCACAACAGAGTTCCAGGAAAGAAGAAAGGCTACGGCCAGGAGGCCAGGGCTGGGAGAGAATTCACACGCAGCCACCACAGAGGAGCATACATTTCAGCCAAAACGGACTGAACCAAAGAAAAGGGCCAGAAGCTAATCACACTACATTTGGGAGATTGAATTCATGATAAAAGTACGATTAGGGAAAAATGTTAGAACCCCGCCTCACACCGTAGTCAAAAACAAATCATCAGAGAGTCAAATATTTCAAAATAAAGTAGAAAGTATTTGAATTTCAAAGTGGGGAAGGCCTTTCTAAGTACAACACAAAGCTCTCTCTAAAGGTCTAAATCTCCCAACCAAGCAGCTGGTCTCTGCACTCTTAGTACTCACTCACTTTATCAGGACTCTCTAATCTCCAAGTCCATCTGTTTGTCCCATCCTGCAACTTTAACCAGACTACACGGAAAGACATCTCAGGACATGAGAGCAGTGGCTTCTGGACACCATTCTAGAGACCCTGGCAACAAAACACAGAAGTTCAAAAAGTCCTAAAATAATTTTACTTAAAGTAACCACCAAGTGACACTGTGATATAGGACATTTTTCTTACCCATTTCCTTTGCCAAAGAGATCAAAACATTTTGCTAAACATCCTATAAAAATGAGTAAATATGAATAATTTTTAATGTTTTCATTGGAAATTCCCCTAAACCATGAGTCCCAAGAATAGTACCAATGCCACTATGAGACTGATAGCAAAATGTCTGGGGCTAAAATGGGCAGGTTTTCCTTAAAATGTCCCTAGAATTGTTGTTATAGTCATCCTCAACCCCAAACTCTAATGTGAAAAACAGAATCTGTGAACACTGGTATTCTTCCCTGATTAAAGGGCTAAATCTTATGTAAATCCCCAAAAAAAGTTTGCTGTCATGTGTCATTTTTGATATAAAAGAAAAGCATATGTGCAGAAATTCCCACTACAGGTTTTATTAACCAGACAGCCACATTCCCTCTGTTCAGGACATATCTGATAAAGACACCAACTGGGCATGGTCTCTACTCCCCCATTTGAGAAGCAACTAGGAAAAGGAAAAGCAGTTAGGATTTGCAACTAGTTAAATCTTCACGTTTTAACTTACCACTTGGGAAGAGTTATAAGGTCATGACATGGCTAGAAAAACTATAAGCTAATTTGGAGCAACAGGAATTTATGACAAGCTAGCCCTAGCCTTTACTAATAGAAGAATCTGAATTTTTTCCCTGGAAGAAAGAGTATGAATCATACATTCAGATTTATATTTTAAGATATTAACTAGTAAATTTATTTTTAAATAAAACACCATTTGGGGAAAATACTTAGACATAAAATGAAATGTATATAATAACATTTATTAACTAGCCACATTTTGTAAAAAAAAAAAAAAACTGTACAAATAGCTAACATTTACTAACCTCTAACAACACACCAAGTGCTTTACAAGATGGTTTACAGACGATGAAAGGCAAAGCCCTAATACACACTTTATAGGTTTGTTGTGAGAATTAAAAACAATTATGTGACAAACATTTAGAACAATTTCTTGGACAGCAGAAAGCTCAATGAGTATTAGTTCCTAGTATCTCATTTAATCCTCTCAACAAACACTGCCATCCAAGAAATATTAAATAACTTGCCTAAAATAACATCATCTTACTCAGGAGCCTATGTTTGTAACCACACTCTTTCTGAATATAAATAAATAGTATATCTGCTCCTTCCTCTCTTTTCTCTCTCTCTCACCATACAGTCTATATGAACAGAACAGTCTGTATATGGATGACATATATTTATATACCACACACACATAAATGCTAGAAAAAATGCATGCCCACTAGGATTACATATTTTATAGTTTGTTTCCATATTTTCTACACATAACGTGTATTCCTTTAATAATCAGTTATTTTTCAAAGATCTTAAAATAATTTTTGCCTTTTTTCCTTTATGTAGAGCCGCACCCGCGGCATATGGAGGCTCCCAGGCTAGGGGTCTAACAGGAGCTGTAGCCGCCGGCCTTCGCCACAGCCACAGCAACGCGGGATCTGAGCCGCGTCTGCAACCTACACCAAAGCTCACGGCAACACCGGATCCTTAACCCACTAAGCAAGGCCAGGGATCAAACCCACAACCTCATGGTTCTTAGTCTGATTCATTAACCACTGAGCCACAAAGGGAACTACTCAAAGATCTTAAAATAATTTAAATCATGAAAAGCTTAAGAAATTGTAAGTGCCTAATATTATTTACCATCAATATCAGCAAAGAATCTTTTTTAGTAAAAGTGATTATTATAGCAAATTATTCCTTTAAGCACTAAAGGGTGCCCTAGTAGATCCAAACAGTTTATGCTCCACCACTCCAGATGCCCTCGTTTCTCACGGGTCAACAGTAGAACAACTGCTTTTAATATATTTTGGCACATTCACAGGGCACCTAGAATGTGGACCAAAGACAGTCGAGTCCCTGCTCCGGGCCGAGGAGGGAGGGGCAGATTTAAAATGTCTGAGGGTGAGAGTTTCCCCTGATCCAGAAATTTTAACAGAGTCAGGGTATCGAGGGAGACACCCAGCTCAGGTCTTCTGTCTAATTCAAGAAGCACGCCCTGACACACAACTTCTACCAAGGCCGGGCCTTTCTAGAACATAGGAGGCAACGAGTGACAGCACTCTTCAGACTAGCAAGAGGAATCCAGCCAAAGAGGATTTGAACTCATCTCTTCTGTCAGTTTGTAGGAGAGAAGAGGTGGAGCAATTTTAAATAGATAATGAGCATGGCTCACTAGGGAAGTAAGAGCCACCTTGCTATTAATTGTTTCCTAGAGTATAAAAGGAAGAGAACTTCAAAAGCATAATATCTTTTTTTCTAATTATTTTCCATTACGGCTTATTACAGGATACTGAATATAGTTTCCTAAAGCTGGTATCTTCTTACTCGCCTTGCCCTGTGTCACCAAAATCAAAATAAAATTAAATAAATGCACATATAGGTACTTCTTCTAAGAGACTAAGAAGGTGAAAGTATCTTTGAGGCTCCACTAAAGATCAGGTGAGCCCTCAGACTCCGTTTCAGTTACGGGAACAAAACATTTAATTGGAAGGAAAAATTTGAAGAAAGTCTTTTGTTATTTAAAAAAAAAAACATTTTATGAAAAATATTACCCAGTTAGAAAAGATACAGAGTAGAAAAGGAAGAAAAAGGAACTAGCAATTAATGTATCTCCCTTGAACAAATTAATACTAATATTGTTGCTTAAATGTCCATTACAGTAGCCTACTGTCAAATTAGATAACACGGATTTGTATTATTATTCAAGAAAGAATTCCCTATCAGGAGGGCCATATTTCAGTGCAGAAAGGATTACATTATTTGTCAAGGAAAACACATTACTCTTCGAAAAAACAGAAAAGTTGACCTTGGCAAACAGTTAGTGAAATTGTTCTCTCCAGTTTTGCTTATATGCAGTGTGTGGGAGAGCAAATATTTAGTGCTGCTTTGCAGCACTGTTTCAAAAGAGCTCTCAGTATTTTAGCTAGAAATGAGTACGGAACATCTAGAAAGCTGTTCACATTACACTGTTGGGAAGTGATTGAATTCTTGTTTCCATGCTTTATGTTAAGTAATAACAATGATTTTGGTGGTGATTAGGTAATGGCCTAATGTATGTTTATCTCTTTCCCTTGATCGACCATAGTCGTTTTTTTCCATAATCAGAGACAAATAACAATAAGCATTCCTCCTTCATTAAAATTCTAAAACTGGCTATTACCCATTTTACTAGCATGCTATTATCATTCAGCTTTGTTTCGAGTGGCATTGCCATTCCTTCTGTAATAATTTACGAGAGTGTTTAATTTTAAGACAAAATTTGATATTCTCATGTACCTCTGCCTTTGTCTATGGATTATTCCACCTACTTCAACAGGTTTATTTATTCAAACCTTTTCTTTGTATTTATCCTTCTGCCTCCCAATCTTACTACTATTCTTGGTACTATTATTTTATATAACAATAATAATAATAAATATTTGTTGAGTGGAAGTAACTTTTTCAAGCAATTTTTGCATGTTATACCATTCAGTTCTCTCAGCGACATGGTAAATTAGATATTACAATTGTGTGTACTACAAATGAGGAAACCAGGACTCAGAGAGATTGACTTTAATTTGCTGATGTCATAAAGCTAACGGTGGGTGGATAAGGACATTTCTTTTTGATGCTCAGTGTTGACCGATCCTCCATGATGGCAAATTGCTCTGTGTTGTTTAATCTCCTTCATGGTTTATATTAAGATAAGAAATTACACCATTGCTGACCAATTGAGACTAGCTGGCGAACAACTGTACTATTGAGGGGAAAAACTTAATTGAAAAATACAATGGAATTTTTCATACTGAATGTCCTTCCCTTTCGTCCCTCCCTACTTAAAACCTACGGTAAACCTGCATCTTCTTCAATTTACTGAGAAATGAGTCAGCAAGGATTACAGGAGATTACCAAGAGATTGTACAGTAAAGATGACAGATTGTAAAACAATGCAAAATAGAAGATGAAAAGAGAATTTTTTTCAAAATTGCAAACCAAATCTTCATTTGAGTGTGTATATGATCAAAATATGTTATTAAATGACTGGATCGAGGTATTATGAATGGCAATGCTTCAGCTTCTAAATTACCAAGGTGGATCATTAACAAATGCAACCAAACCAATTGGTACTGATTGCTTTGAGAAAAGGCATTTGATTAAAAAAAAAAATGCTGAAAAGCATCATCATTTTTTCTTTTTCTTTTTTTTTTGTCTTTTTGCCTTGATCTAGGGCTGCACCCGCAGCATATGGAGGTTCCCAGGCTAGGGGTCTAACAGGAGCTGTAGCCGCCGGCCTTCGCCACAGCCACAGCAACGCGGGATCCGAGCTGCGTCTGCAACCTACACCACAGCTCACAGCAACGCCGGATCCTTAACCCACTGAGCAAGGCCAGGGATCGAACCCGCAACCTCATGGTTCTTAGTGGGATTTGTTAACCACTGAGCCACAACGGGAACTCCAGCATCATCATTTTTTCAATCATGAAAAGTACCATGAACATTTCACCCCATGTGAATAGAGCTGCAGCAAATCTCTAAAAGATAATGTGCAGTATAAGTTTAGTAATTACCTGGCATTTCCTCTCTTTGATGGTCTCTGTCTTCTGTAATTTCCTCTACCACAATTTTTAAATAAGTTTTTAAAAATGTTTATCTGGTAAAAATCCCCTCTCTTCCCCTACTCCATAGTTTCTCACTACTAGCAAAACTCCCACCTAGCCTTTAAGAGTCTTAACCAGTTTCAGTTAGTGGCCAAGTGATCTGACAAGAGGACAGCAAGTCCTTGAATAAAGCTTGTTCCTTTACTATTTGGCCATAGTACCATTTAACACTTCCATTTAACACAAAGCCAGTAATCTGGACAACAAGCAACCCAGAAGGTCTGGAATCGTGTCCTCTTGGACATCACCACAGAGCTGGAGAAAAGCGGACTAGTCCTCTGCCCCCATCCGGGAAGGCCAGGAAAGCAATGGCAGAGCAAATTCACATCTCTGCTCCATCCTCCTCCTCAGCTCTCTCTTGCTCAGACTTGAGATTTTTTTATTATTTTCATCTAGATTTTACAAATTCACAATCTCGTTCTGAGGAATATTTACTATTCCCAAACTAAACACATCTAGAAGTGACGCCCCAGTATGGTTATACTGGGGCTGTCCACTGTGTCCTCCATCTCCAGAAAATGTTACCAAAGGACCTACATGATCCTTCTGTAACAGAACCAAAGGTTGTTGTGTCAAAACCCAAATGTAAATGTGAAGTAAAAAGGAGCTAAAATACCGAAATGGTACCTATTACCCTCACTGCAATGTGCCCCTCCCTCCTCCTGGGCCATTCGTTCTCCTGCTTTCCCTCTCTCCCTTGGTCTCAGTCCCACCACTGCAAATCCTTTTCTTGGGCTTCTATATATATTCATTCTGTACTTACCACTCACCAAGCACCTTGCTAGAACTGGGGAGCTTAGGATGAGCAGGATAAATATGTCCAGGTTCAAGAATTCGAGTCGAGGAGTTCCCATTGTGACTCAGTGGTAACAAATCTGACTGGTATCCACGAGGACATGGGTTCGATACCTGGCCTTGCTCAGTGGGTTAAGGATGTGGCATTTGCGTGAGCTGTGGTGTAGGTCGTAGATGCAGCTTGGATCTGGCGTTGCTGTAGGCCAGTAGCTGTAGCTCCAATTCAACCCTTAGCCTGGGAACTTCCATATGCCACAGGTTTGGTCCTAAAAAGACAAAAAAAAAGGAAAAGAAAAGAATTCAAGTCAAGAAGATGAGACTTACAACTTGACAAATAGCTACAAAGCGGTGTGGTAGGTGCTGTAATGAGTCGGGTAGGGGGAGGAGAAGGAGGACCTAACTCCACAGAAATTGGGGAAGCCTTGCTAGGAAGTATATCCTTAACTCAAAGCCTAAATACACCCTGCCACATAGGCCTAGGAAAACATGTCCAAAGAAATGAGCTTTCAGAGTAAATATCAACACAAGGGGGAGCAGGGTGACTACTCAAGAAAGCTTAATAATTTTATAAATACAGAACACTTAACTGGATAATTTAATATGAATCGAGTTTGGTGGCAGCATGGGAGTAAGGGAGGAGGTAGTTTCTACTTAAAGCTTTTATTATCAGCGTGGCTTTACCAGAATGGCTCTTTTGGATGGTGATTTCTATCTATATACTTAGATATTGCAGATGCGATATTGCAGATGGGTTATCTTCTCCATGTAAAAAAGGAATTCATCAACAGCTGCTTTTGTCTTATACTTGTTCCCCAGTTACAGAGGGTGAAACAACCATAAAATTCCTCAAACCTTTACTCTTTACTAGTGAAGTCAAGTCCACCTCTATACCTTCCTGTTTCCTCAAAAATTACAACCTCTGACAATTTTTTCCAAGAGATTAAAAAGGGCTGTATGTATATGTGTGAGCCTGTGTGTGAGAAAGAGAGAAAGAGAGAGAAAGGGAGAGAAAGGGGAGAGTTAAAATTATAGAATAAAAGGAAATCAGATCTATCACCATGCTTTAAGTCTATTGTGATAAATTAGCTTTTTTCCCCTGATAATATATATTAACTTCTCTAAATGATTTAACTTAATACTTTTAACAATTAAGACATATGAATCCTTCATTGCAAAGGAGAAAAAAACTTTATGGATTGATTTATTACATATTTTTATTTTTGCCTGTTTTAAGCAAAAATAAACTTGTAAAACTTAAGAAAAGTTAACCTTAAAATGAACATTTTTAGTTGATATTACTTATAGGGAGCTATCTACTAAAACTCTATATATTCATTCGTCAATTAAACTACTTAAAAATTAAGAATTAAGAATGTGATAATCTTGATCAAACACTGTGCATGTGATGTGGGCTAAGACAGGGTTTGCTTCCCAACTGAGCCTTTACAGATAAGTATCTCAACACCACAGGTTAAGTGCTAATTGCCTATTTTCACATTTTTCAACTGGCCAAAAAAATTTGCAAATTTATTTTGTTCCAAAAGACTAAATATTGGCTAGAATATTTTCCCTAACAATGGGTAATTTCTTGACAATGGATACAGATTTTTACTGAGAGCATAGCTTTAGACTTAATCTTAACTATAAAAGAGTACTTCAGTTTTGTGCTTCTGAAAATCGTCACTGTAAATCACTTAAATGGAAATGTCTACAGACACATTTAAGTAAAGAAAAACATTCTTAATTCCTTTTGCTGTGATGACATATATAGATACATAAGGCATGTTAGACATTCCTTGAGGACCAGTGTTGTACCAAATGTACTACAGAGAGAATAAAAGAAAATGACATAGGTTTAAAGTCTTTTTACTAATTCCACTGAGATTATTCGAGTGCTTGGAAGGAGAGGGAATGAAAGCAGGGATAGAAAGGAGACAGATATTAGTGCCCGTTGTAATTACTATGTTCCCCGTGGTCTGAAATGCTAAAAACGAATGTTTCCTCTATCACGACGATATAAACCTTTCTCACTGCAAAGCTATTAGCATATATAATGCACATGTCTGAAAATCATGGCTTCTCTGTCATTCTTTTGAGACCTTTGGGGACCTGGGTTATTGTATAGTCCTGAATTGCAGCCAAAGCATAATTTGCCGTCCTCTAGTTTTCCAGCATATTTTTAAAAATCAGTTTAAGCAATTTAACTCATATTTAATGGCTCAAATTTTTCCAACAAATTAAAATGTTTGTATTGCCTTAACTCTGGGAAAAAATTGCCATACAATTTTCAAAAAAGACATGTATATACTCCATCAAGTGCCAGCATTTCTATCAATGAGATGATTTTAAAATGTAATTCTAAGGATTTATTAATGTAATATTTCTTTAAAAATAAATAACTTCTCAGAAGTCAAAATATATATAAACTTATATAAACTCCAGATCAGCTTACACCATTCTAGGGCATATAAAGTCACTAGAAAATGAATGACATTAATTTGTACCTTTTGTACAAATACATCTCCTATATTTGGGGGACAGAAATTGTACCTTACCACACACTCTACATTTTTTCTCTGCTTTCAGTTCTTTCATCACAAAGGTAGAATAAAACAAGAACTGTTACTCCCCTTACAGAGTTTTATTTTAATATATGTCAATTTAGCATGTTTTAAATAGTCTGTATAATTTTTAAAAATAAAAGGACCATTCTAATGTTAATTTGGATCAATCTTCCAAACATATGAATCTAGGTTTCTAAAAGGGGCCCTCTTGAGGGGGCTTTTAAAAAGTGAACAACAGAAAAAGCACCCTGAGGCAAACCAATTCACATTTAACCTACTTACATGAAAAAGGAACTGCTTTGGTTAAGAATAAACTTCCACAAGCTCAGGTTCAAGCTAAATACGCTGGCATATTAGTGAGGAAATGAGACAGCAAATAGTAACTCCTTTCATACTAGTAAAAGAATACTGTATTTAGTTTAAAACAGTTGGCAGAAATTCTCATTTTAATTAAATCATATTTACTGAAATAACATTTTCATAATTAAAAATAATAATCCATTTCTCCCCAAAAAACTACCAAAAAATAATCACAGTAACTTAAAATAGGCAAAAAGTAATAAGACTGTTAGAATATATGTGACTAATCTAGATTACAATTGTTCATTAGTTTAGTGGTTTTCAGTGATTTGGAAGCCATTATCCTCTGTTGCCATGTACAGTTAATACAAAGTAGATAACCAGTTTTGTTATTAATGATCTTAGTACCAGTTTCATATCTTATTATATTTTTATTACCTGCATGCTACACTAAAGATATTATTACCGAAACTCTTCCTTTTACAAATGAGGAAACTGAGTCTAGAAAAGTTAAATGTCTTGTTCTTAACCATTTAGCTAGTTAGTTATAAAGATTAGTTCCAGACTCAGCGGCTTTCCACTGCATAGCTCTGTCACAGAGCCGAAATATTTATACCTGTCTAGATGAGAGAAGTAAAAAGAGAGAAAATGGTGCACCACCTACATGGAATGCCGTAGAAACAAGTTACAGTCTAAGCTAAGGTTCAGTTTCTTTTGCTCCTGGTTCCTTCCTTCTAAATGTTCACATGAGAACCAAAGTTCATGTTCTAGAGGAAACAAAATTTGTTGAATAATCAGGTTAAGTCTCATGAACTGACAAAACCAAAAGTGAATAATATGTTTCCATGGTTTACCAATGACAGCTTAAGTGAGAGCAAAATTTTCCATGAAAAAAAAAAATCTGAATGCTAAATTCCTCTTAATAGAAAAAAGATGGCCAAATTGGTCAATTGATAAACTTCAGTGATAGAAGCTATGCAGCAAAAGGAACATTTAACTGAGGAGGGAAAGCACAGCAAACCATGGGGAACACGGAACAAGCCACTTCCTTCTTAGTGCTAAATTCTGGTCTTGTGAAGAGTAGAAAGCATTATTTGGTATAGCTGTGCCAACAGCATTTCATTATTTAGGAAAAAAAACCTCACAATAGTTTCATACATGTGCTGCTAGATAATTTATGAAAAAAATATGTTATGGTTAAAACTTAGGCAAGTAGGAAGTTTGTGTCACTTGTTCAGAAAGAATAACAGTGAGCTTTCATTAGTAACCTTCTCCACTGTTAGTTTAAATCAAAGTACAAATGAAAGAGCAATCATATAAAAACTGCTTTTTGAGAACAAATAGATAATATTTTACATTTTAAATGCTTATAATCTTAACTAGTTGCAGTACAAAAACCAAGTACAAGTTAAATCGTACAACGAATATTTATGAAAATGACTAACAAAAAGGCCTCTGTACTTTACTAATTACGGATTGCCTGCCATCCTGCCCCCCCAACAAATTATATGTCTCACAGCTCAATTAAATAGTCCCATAAATTCTTTGCATTTCAAACCTTCCCCAAGATTCTTTTAGTAACAATCCATTCTACTTCTGTTCTGTGTAATGTTAAATAGAACCACAGTATGAAAATCATTTAAACTCAGAGGTCCCAGGTACCTTTAAGAAAAAAAAAATTCTCCCCAAGAGTCTAATTTGCAAATTAATTTCCTTTTTCACTGTCAGTTATTCTCAACTTACAAGCTCGTGGGTCAAACTCATTATGACCAAAAGCTCAGTATGACTAAAACGCAACACACTTAATGTTAATAAAAATATTGCACTACATTTCATAGGATTAAACCCAAAATGGTAAATACCAATATTATACAAGCTGTGTTTCACCAATCACCAATGAACCTGGAAATATTAGCAGGTACTAGGGTAGAGATTAAAATAGCAGAGTAGAGGGGCTGGAGCTCACCTTCTCTCATAAAAGCGACAAAATTACAACCAGCCACTGAACAACCTTCAACCAAATAAACTGCAAACTATCAAAAAAGATATCCTACTCCAGAAGACAAAGAGGAGGCCATATTAAGATGAGGTGGCCATTTTGGATAGTCTGGCCCCACCCATCACGACTGAGAAGTCCCAGGTCAAACAATAACTGGGTGGGATCACAGCACCCCCATCAGCAAACAGGCTGCCTAAAGACCCCCAGGCACATAGCCAGCCTCTAATCTCACCCAGAGACAAAGCCCTACCCACCAGAGGGATGAGAATCAGCTCCAGTGGGCAGGAACAAGTCCCTCCCATCAGGAAGCCTACAGCAAAGCCTCCACACCAACTTCAGGCACAAGAGGGAGTGGACATCAGAAGCAAGAGAGGCTACAACTCTGCTGTCTACAAAAAGGAGACCACACCAAAAATCTGTACAAAATGAAAAGGCAGAGAATTATGACTCAGATAAGGGAGCAAGAAAAAAAAACCAGAAAAACATCTAAGTGATCTGGAGATGATCAACTTCCATGAAAAAGATGTTAGACTGATGATAGTGAGGATGATTTAAGATCTGGGAAATAAACTGGAAGCAAAGATTGATAAATTACAAGAAACACTGAGCAAAGAAGTACAAGATTTAAGGATTAAGCAAGCAGAGATGCAAAATACAATGACAGAAATAAAAAATTCATTAGGAGCAACCAACAGAGGAATACAGGAGGCAGAAGACTGAATAAGTGAGGTGGAGGACAGACTAGTAGAAATCACTGATGTGGAACAGAAAAGAGAAAAAAGATGGAAAAGAAATGAAAACAGTCTAAGAGAACTCTGAAACAATGTTAAAAAGACCAAGATCCATATTACAGGGGTGCCAGAAGAAGAAAGAAAGGGCTAGAAAAAAATATTTGAGGCGATGATAGCCGAAAACTTCCCTCACTTGGGAAAGGGATCACTCACTCAAATCTAAGAAGCACAATGAGTACCATATAAAATAAACTCAAGGAAGAATACCCCAATAACACCTCATATTAATTAAACTGACCAAAATCAAAGACAAAGAGAAAATATTGAAAGCAGCTAGGGAAAAGAAACAAATAACATACAAGGGAACCCCAATAAGGTTACTGGCAGATTTTTCAGCAGAAACTCTGCAGGCCAGAAGGGAGTGGCATGATATACTTAAAGTGATGAAGGGAAAAAACTTCCAACCAAGATTACTCTACCCAGCAAGGCTCTCATTCAGATTTGAAGGAGAAATCAAAAGCTTTACAGACGAGCAAAAGCTAAAAGAATCCGACACCACTAAACCAGCTTTACAACAAATACTAAGGGAACTTCTCTAGATGAAAAAGAAAAGGTCACAAGTAGAAGCAAAAATATTACAAATGACAAGGCTCACCAGTAAAGGCATACATATAGTAAAGGTAGGAAATCATCCATACACAAATATGCTACGAAAATGAGAAATTATGAGAAGAGGAGAGTACAAATGCAGGACACTGGAGTTGCCCTTGCAATTAAGAGACCAACAACTTAAAACATTCATATATAGACTCTTATATCAGATATGGGGGTAAAGGAGGAATAGGGTTCAAGAAATAGTGAGTAAAACCAAGCTAAACGAATGCCTTTTCTGCAGATCTTTTTAGCTTTCATTTCTTTTCTAGTAGGAAAAGGTAAAATTACAGCAATTATTATATACAGTTATTATTCATAAAATAGTCTATGTAAACTATAAAATGTAACTTGTGAATATCAGGCATCACAAATGGAAACAATAATGGATAAAGTTCATATACACAAAGCTCTTCTAACCATGCCTGACAATAGAGAAAGTGATATATACGTGTCTGACACTTCTGAGAACAGACTAATAATTTCTTTGTTTGTTTCTGGGTTGTTTTGTTTTGTTTTGTTTTTTGCTTTTTAGGGCTGCACCCGTGGCATATGGAAGTTCCCAGGCTAGGGATCGAATCAGAGCTGTAGCTGCTGGCCTATACCACAACCACAAAAACACAGGATCTGAGCTGTATCTGCAACCTACACCACAGCACGTGGCAACCAATGCCAGATCCCCGACCCATTGATGGAGGCCAGGGATCGAACCCTCATCTTTGTGGATACTAGTTGTATTCGTTTCCACTGCGTCGCAATGCCACAATGCAGTTTTTGAAATGCTTATAATCTTAACTTGAATGTTTCAATCTTAACTTAATGCTTTAATCTTAACTTTGGTGCTTTAATCTTAATTTTAACTTTATAATCTTTAATGTTTTAAATGCTTATAATCTTGGAGTTCCCGTCGTGGCTCAGCGGTTAACAAATCCGACTAGGAACCATGAGGTTGCGAGTTCGATCCCTGGCCTTGCTCAG
This sequence comes from Catagonus wagneri, assembly GCA_004024745.2. NCBI lineage: Eukaryota > Metazoa > Chordata > Mammalia > Artiodactyla > Tayassuidae > Catagonus > Catagonus wagneri. Next base: position 4,843,282 of record PVHT021183584.1, read on the forward strand.
TGGGTTAAGGATCCAGCGTTGCCGTGAGCTGTGGTGTATGTTGCAAACGCGGCTCGGATCCTGCGTTGCTGTGGCTATGGTGAAGGCAGGCAGCTATAGCTCCTGTTAGACCCCTAGCCTGGGAACCTCCATATGCCGTGGGTGCAGTCCTAAATAAGGCAAAAAGACAAAAAAACAAAACAAAACAAAAACAAAAATTAAATAAATGCTTATAATCTTAACTAGTTGCAGCACAAAAATCAAATAATAAACACAAGGTAAATTCCATAATACTGGTAATTTGTGACAATCACTAACAAAAAGACCCCCTGTTATTTACTAATTTACACAGGACCTCATTCTTGCATACTTAGCATTCACACAGGTTTCCTGAAGACCTCTGTAGGTCTTACCCTAATATAATGAAATGTATTCACTAACTTCTTAAGGGTGAAAATAATAATATTTTGAAGGTAGGAAAAACATATTTTCCCCACCTTCTGATAAAGAACATTCTCCATGACAGGTCATGGGGCCCAGAATTGAATATAACATAGTCTCGGTACCCACAGGGCCTCCTTAGAGGCCTGACTGAGGAGCTGGTTATAATAAAGGAAGAGGCAGAGAAAGAAAAAGACAAGGAAGGTGGAGGAGAAAGATGAAAATGAAGAGAAGAAAGAGGAGGAGGAAAAGGAGAGGCAAGGAAGGAAGGGAAAGAAGAGGAAGAAAAAGAACAGAAAGAAAACCAGCTTTTATTAAGACTTACTTTTGCGTGCCAGGCATTCTAAATGTTTTGCATATTTTTGTTCATTTTATCTTTACAGCAACCTGATATGCTTGGTAATATTATCTCCACTTTAAAGATCAGGAAACTGAGGCACAGACAGATGAGATTAACTTGCCACTATCATGATGTGACTGACTGCTGGAACCCAGCCTCATTCCTAACCAGCCTGATTATGGAGCCTAGGTCTGTAACCACTTCACCAACTATTACAGTAATCCCTATTGTCCTAAGTTAGTATAAGGTGTTTGGAGGCAGCTATGCACCCAGAAGAAGCACTTCAAATTCAAATTCAAGCTGGGTCTGGTGAGGCTGGAAGGACTTCTGGAAGGAATGATATCAGAAGAATCTGCAGAAGTCAGCCAAGTAAGGCAAAAAGGGGGCAACTGAGGTAGAAAGAGTCGCCCGTGTGATTTCATGGTGGCTTGAAACAGCAAGGCACAGGCAGGTCACAGTCCGAGTGAGGGAGTGTTGAGGGCAGAGATACTACGGGAGGGAGGAAGCCAGGAGTCTAACCAGGAGGGCCTGCACGCCATGCAAAGGAGTTGACAGCAAGAAGGATGGATATTCAAATGATCCAGTGAGAAGTGATGGGGGCTGATGTCAGAGAGAGGAAGTAGCAAAGGAAAGGAAGGTAATGAATAGCAGAGAGATCTCTAGAACAGAGAGGTGTTAGTAATGCACCGGATGCAGAGCAACATAAAGAGAAAACAATCTAGAATCCTTCTCAGGTTGTCAGCTGCATGACCAGATAATTGGTACAATTCCCCACATTTGAAATTATAACAAGGTAACAAGCAGGACTGAGTGGTGGCTAAAGTCATTTATTTGGGATTATTAATCACCAGGCATATATGCTTCTTGCTTTTTAGGGCCACACCCGTGGCCTATAGATGTTCCCAGGCTAGGGGCTGAATCTGAGCTATAGCTGGCAGCCTACGTCACAGCCACAACAATACAGGATCCAAGCTGTGTCTGTGGCCTACATGACAGTTCACGGCCATGCCAGATCCTTAACCCACTGAGCGAGGCCAGCGATCGAACCCTCAACCTTATGGTTACTAGTCAGATTCGTTTCCGTTGCACCACAAGAACTCCAAAAACTATATGCTTCTTAAAAGGAGGTCCAAATACAAGCCCTGGGGAATACCAGCGGTTATGACACAGGCTCTTAACCACATGGTTTACAAGCTCAGCACACTCCAACCCAAGACATGGCCAAAACTGGCCACAACTTTCAATGAATTAAATAAAAAGCACTGGCTTATTGAGCTAAAAGGTCCACAAATGAAGAAGAACATGGGAAGAAACAGAAAGGGACAAGAAAAAATAGGGTATATCGCACAGTGAGTCAGAGACTGAGAGGAGAGGTTTCATGGAGGAAAGCGTCCAGTAGATTTAACAACATGGATAGCACTGCTGACCCTTAAGAGTGACAAGGGCCCAAGAAAAGTGTAGGGCAACGGAGGATCAGAACAGGTGGATACGGTGTGTCACATGAGAAGACTGACCTTTCAAAAAGGTTGGTTGTGAAAAAAAAAAAAGGTTTGGTTGTAAATGGAAGAACACAGGAGTGAAAGCTTCAGAACAACTTGGGTTTGAGCATTTCTATTTTCAAGATGGACGAGACAAGAGCAGAACACAAGACTGAAGACATGGAAAGAGAGAAGACAGCTGATGGATCAAAGTCCCTGGGAATGAGGAAAAGCTTAGAGAGTACAGGCAGAGGTCTCGGTCTGGTTTGGAAAGAGGAATGCAGCCTTTACTAAGATGGAAGAGGATCAAGAAAGGATGAACAGTGGGTGCAGACAGGATATTAGATGTTCTGGCTAGAAATTTAAATATCTGTTTACACAGTGACCTCAATTTTCTTCTGACTTATGTTTCAAGATCATCTTCTGAAAATTATGAGGTTAAGTGGAAGAGCAAGTTTGAAAAAAATGTAAAAATGTACAATTACCTGTGAGAGGGAGGGGAGAGATGACTGAAGCTATCATGTGCTTGCATCTTAACCAAAAGTAATTTATCTAAATCTCTGTAAGACACAGAATATTAATCATAGATAAAGCCAGAAACAAAAGAAAGCACAGTGTTTCTGATTTTTCAGATAGTAATTGCATCTCCAGAATAAAATGATTACCAGCTATACTATAAATTATAATTGGTGGAGTTTTTTTTTTTTTTTTTTCGTTTGTTCTCTCTTTTATAACAGTCATGAAAAGTCTGCAGACATGGGGAGGGTATCAAGGCTAAAGCATGTTTTGGGTCTGATTCACTGAAATTCCATTTTAAAAGAGGGAAGGAATGAGGAAGAGCAGGGGTTGGAGAAGGGTGGGTAGCTCTGGAGCAGAAAGAAAGTCTTAGAATGCCAAAATTCAGTCCACATTTGTGTTGATGCACTTTCCATCTTTTTACATGCCACAAAGCACCAGCATACTGCTTAGGTCTTAGGAACTAGGCAAGTTTACAAAGTTTCATGTGGAATGTTCTCCACTCAAGATACCTTTTCTCCCTTGGATATTAATCTCCAGAAAAGAAAATGCTTCTTTCTCAGTTAACTGCTCAATACCAAATTCTAATGACAGCTTTCCATAGTTATGTTTTTTATGTTAAGGAGTAGCACATCTATAAATAAAAGATATAAAGAATTTCTGAGGGAGGAAGTACAGAACATTAAAACATGTTAATTTTAGAATTATGAGATGGCCAAAATGCCACACAATTTTTTTTTTAATTACAATGCTGTGAAGTGTTAAATGATGGTTGTGTCCTGAAATACAAAACTGAAAGAAAACCTGAACAATCACCTGTGAACTTCATCCAGGTAAGCAGGGTTTTTTGTTGTTGTTGTTATTGTTGTTGTTTGGTTATCTTTTGTCCTTTGTCTTTTTAGGGCCACACTCTCTGCATATGGAGGTTCCCAGGCTAGGGGTCAAATCAGAGCTGTAGCTGCCAGCTTACACTACAGTCGCAGCAATGCCGGATCCTTAACCCACTGAGCAAGGCCAGGCATTGAACCCACATCCTCATGGATACTAGTCAGGTTCATTAACCACTGAGCCAAGGCAGGAACTCTGGTAAGCAAGTTGTGATCACAGGTGGCTATGAAGAGTCATGACATAGTCCTTCAGTTGGATGTTGATCTGCATCAACTCAATGAGTAGTCCAAGTTATTGGCTCTCTCATGCTATAATCCAGCTACTTACTTCAAGTATATGCTTGTTGTTTTTTTTTTTTTATTTGTGACTATACAAACACATAGATCAACACACTAACCAAAAAGGAAATAAGACTTCTGAATTTCTGACTAATGGAAGAATACCAATTTTGACTATATCCTTCCTTGACTGGGCATTCTGACACAGACATAAAAAAAAGAAAAAAAAGTAAAGGGACTTTTTTCAATAATGTCATTAAGTGTACCACTCTTTAGGTAGAAATAGTGCTGAATTTCTTTTTCTTTTCTCGTCACTGGTGTTTTACCACTGCTGAACTGCAGTAGGTCAGTGATATCATATCCCAGTGATGTAGGAAGACTTCCTAGCCAAGGGGAAACTGCCTTATGTAGAAGACATTTGTCAAGTATTAATATTATTTAGGGAAATAAATTATGCTAGTAATCGGCAAGTTACATAATACTAAGTTAAATAATTAGGTTTTTGGTATCTTGCTCTGGAGCACAGCCAAAAAACAAAACAAAACAAAACCCAATATAAATGCCCCACCTGGGAACATGTAAACCTCTATCTTTGCTTCTGTTTAATTTTAGGAGTTAGAAGCATCTCAGAAATCAGCACTATATAAACTTTGTTAGCTTCTATAACAATTATAACCTCTGCATTTTGTTAAATATCCCTTTGCTATACCCTAGAAACCATTTTTAAAAACCCTCAAAAAAACAATGACAACTGCAGCAACAAATACCCAAAGCTTTATTGAGCAAAACTACACTAAATATGCTATTTGAAACCAAACAGTTATTGAGGTTGGTGGGGGTGTGGGGACCACAGTCATGGTACTCACAGTCCAATTTATTTTGAGGCCAGCATGGATAGTAGAATATTTTTTATCTTAGCTTTTCTTTCACAGAATTCAAGTCCTCAAGAATTATCATTGGACAGGATCCCAGAAAATTAAGCACAAATCCCTGAGCTACAGAAGAATGTTCATGGTCTCCATAAATCTATTTAATGGAAATCGAGTCTTTCCTTGGACAGATTTGGAAGACCTGACTTAAACAATATTAAGTGTTCCATCTAGAAATGACAACGTAATTTGCTCTGTTTGCTCCTCTGCCCTCCAGAGGACCCCAAAATACACTCCTGAGTTGTGACCAGGTACTCCCTTCACCTAAATAACATGGTTTCAGTGGGGCTTGTAGATATTATTATGCAAAGATAAAGCATTAATTTTCAAAGTTAATAAACCATTCTCCAATTTCTCCGCTGTCCTTGATATTTTTAAGTTTTGCTTTTTTTATAGCTTGCATTGTCCAGATAATAATTTTAATTCTCCACTTCAACCCATGGCCATAAGCCAGTCTCTTTACCTCTCAGTTCCTAATTTCTCCAACAGTAAATCTGTCTGCAAACATGTCATTTATCAGTTCTCTGAACAGATATCTATCAAACTTCAGTTGAAGAGAGGCAAAGAACTTAGGTTCTCTGCTAAGAGTGCCACCCAAGTGCTCAGAGGATGAGTGCCTAAGAAATATATTGACAACTAACCAGAAAATGTACTTCCTACAATTGCCTTTCCTAATAAAATGTTGATATTTGTAGAACGGAAAAGGCAGCAGGTAAAGAGTGAAACACTCCCCTGGTAAGAAAACAGATGTTCAGTCAAGCAGTAAGTATTGAATGAACATTTATTAACTATGAATTCTGTAAGATAGCCAGATAGATCTAGGTGAAAAATGTGTGGCCCCTAAGAGCTGAACCTCACTGCTGAGACATTAATCATAAATTTAAAAAAAGATGATGTGATACAGTGTAAAAATAGTGTAGCATTAAGTACTAAAATGTAGTAGACTGCTTCTGAATATTACAGATTATATTTAGAGAAAAATGAGGGTGAACTGAAATCAGAAAAAGTTTAGAAGGAAGACGTGGCCCCTGGCCCTGTTCTTCAAGGGAAACAACGAACTTGGGTAAAGCATGAGCATTCCAAGTGACACTGGCATGGAAAAGAGCATCATAAGGAAGTCACACAAAGTTTAAGATTTCATGCAAGAGAAAGTTAGCAGCCATTGGAGGAATGAGAAAATTACATTGTGACTAAGGAAGATCGGTGCATGTAAAGCAGATCTGAAGGCACGACAGCAGATAAAGGCTCTTGTGGGGACACAGGTGTGAGATGGTACTGGTGAAAACAGGAATTCCAGCACAGTCCAGGACAAACTACCAAAATGTACTGATGTGATGAAGAAAAACACGCAAAGAAGAATTCCAGATATTTAGCTTTAAAGAACAGAAGAACAAAGATGATAATGGCAAAAATGGTGAAAGAGAGAGAGTTGGAAAGTATGATTTTGGAGATGCTGGCCTAAAAAGTCTGTAAAAATAAAACAAGAAAGTCATAGGCTTTGATGTCTACTGATGTTAGCTCTTCGGTCAGCACTACAGTCACAGCTAAAACCACGAGAGCGTGTGTGCCCACTGGAGAATAAAGGGCAGAGCGAGAAAGGCAGCAACTGAAGGATGATAAAGACTCCTTGACTAAACTTTAGTCAGGCTCCTCTGAGCCCTCCTCTCAACCATGTCTCGTCTGTCCTTGCAGTGTCCACTTTTAGCAAGAATCCTTCCAAACCAGTATAGAGAAGCCCCCCCCATATCCAATCAAAGTCCCCATCTCACATCACCCCATCCTTTGTATCTGATCACCCTGGCCTATTTCCAACAAGAATCCCGTTAGGTCAGTTTAGCAAGAACTCCCCCTTCTCACAGTAATTGCCCTTAATATTATGTTGCATTCTTTATTCTCTCATGAAAAGAAGCTCTTTGACTATAAATTCCATATTTATTCAGAATTGCAACAGTCTTGACACCACCTATCACAACAGTCTTTAATTGAAATCTTTCTTATCATTTTGACAAGTTTCAGAATAATTTTTTCTTTAACAAAGGTCAAGTCAAATGGTTTACCATTACTAAGGGGTCAAGATGAGTCCACCAGAAGGAGAGCAAGATCTCCATTTCTTAGGAGGGGTAAAAAGATACAATGTGATTAACAAAATGGTTATTTTTCATTCTGGTCATTTTTCGCTACTAGTTTAGTCAATTGTTATTACAAATAAATTGGCTTTCATGCATGTTTAACGTGAAAACAATAATTTCTATTCAAAAGGATACCCTTTCCCTGAAGTAGATCAAATATTTTTAGCATGCAAAATGCCATCCCTGAATTTTTTGGAGGTCTTTTTTTGTCTTTTAGGGCCGCACCTGTGGCAACGCCAGATCCTTTACCCACTGAGCAAGGCCAGGTATCGAACCTACATCCTCCTGGATGCTAATCAGAGTCATTTCCACTGAGTCAAGAGTGGAACTCCCCATTCCTGCATTTAATTGTTCTTCTTTATACTGTTCTCCAGTTTATTATACGTGGTCTCTCCAAATACCTAAATTCAGGGCAAAAATCGTCCAACAACAAAACAACAACTCTGACTCTATGAGTGGCAATACCAGAATATCATTTGTACTGTACTTTATAAAGCAATTTCACAGCTATTATCCCATAATTGAATCCATGACAATCCAAAAAGCCAAAATTTTTTTCATTTTACCATGCAAATTGAAAGTGGAGAAGAGTCAGAATGAGCCAGGGTCACACAGCTTCTGAACGAGCTGAGTCCCCAGCAGAGTTCTGGCCAGAAAGTGCGGTGTCAGAACCCCACTGACTACTCAAGGCAGCTCTGGTCTTGGGTGAACATCTCTAAGGAATTCTACTGCAACCACAGACAGCCACCTCTCCCGAAATTACAAATGCTCCCCCTGTGATGTGAAGTCTATAACCAAGGAAGTGAGTGCTCTTTGTTCTGCTAGTAAGCATACTACCTCCCAGTGTGCTCTCAGATGCCCACTGTCAGTGCTCTACTCCTTCCCACGAGAGCTCAAACAGAGATACTTCACCTGCTCTTGAGGGTCCATGTGAGTATCTCCTTCAGTTCTTTTTCATCAAGAAGTCACTGTCAGAGGCCATTCACTTCCCAAATGGGACATAACCAGGAAAGGCACGACACTTTGTACCCAAGAATGTGCCTCTCACTTCTCTGGTCCGTGGGTTTGAGGCCCCCCCTTACACAGCTCCTGAAACATACAGGATGTATACAAGCACATATTTGCTATTAGTCTGGCAGAGAACTACTCCTGTACTAATTCTCTGCTGTTGGGAATTGGAAGATTCCACACAGTCTTGATGAAAGACTTGTCCAGACTAAGAGCCTGAACAACTGACATTTTATTTATATGGCTGATACTGAATGAAGTTCAATACGTATTGATTCTTGCTTGTTTGCTAAGGGCTATGACGTAGAAAATGTGCTATTAAAAAATGAAAATTTATTTATTGGACTATAAAGACTAGAAGCAACTGAAAGCTTGACAATCCTGTATATAGGACAATCATTTTGTCCCTTTAATTCATCGTAAGACAAATGTTAAACACAGTAAGTAGCAACCCACCACTTCTGGTGCAGCCTTGGTTGCACTTGGGAATGCATGCACTGTTGCAGGGAGAAGATGGATCAACTCAGGAGGAAAGAAATGAAGACAAAAAGGAAGTGGAGCAAAAAAGTATTATCCATATAAACAGCTAAATTATGAAAAATATTAATTAGTACTATCACCAAGAATCAAAAAGCCTAATTCTACTTGTGCTATATTCCAAGCTGGGGACAGGTTAAAGTTTCATAGGCCAGTTGGACAAGAGCAGTGACAGCAAGCAAGTGGCATGGCGGGAGCAGCCACCATCTCTACAGCCCTATAGGAATCTTGGTAGTCATCATTCTTCCTCCCAGAGGCGGGGACAGCAGCCCCTCCCACTGGTCAGAGTTCACCTGTTGCTGGGGGGGGGTAGAAATGATAAATCTTTACATGCTGTATCCGACAGTGCACACGGAAAGTTTCTAAATTGGAGGAACTTGATTTTTGTATAGAAAGGGAGCTGTCAAGTTAATTCAGAATCTTAGCATAAATGAATTAAGATACAGCATAAACTTAGGTATGGCTCCCACACAAGATCCCTGCAACTCCCTAAAGCATACACAATCATTTGCTTAAGACTTTTTATGTTTCCGTTATTGTGCAACAGAAGAACTGGATGTATCTATGCTGACTTCCAGTTTCACATTTTGACTGCCAGTTCAGAGTATCATTTGGTATCTCTGAAAAGTAGCACTTTACATGAGATCTAAGAAAAGTAGAATAAAATACCTCTGAAGGTATTGATCATGCTACTTGGGAAAGCTCTAATAACTACGACTTGTCAGGAAGAATGAAGTTCTAGTTTCCTTTGGCATCGTGTTCAAAGCAATGGTGAAGGAGTGGATAAGATTGAGGCAAAGGAATAATTAATTCCACCCTGTTTTAAAAAGCCATAGATAGGGAGTTCCTGTTGTGACTCAGTGGTAATGAACCAAGCTAGGATCCATGAGGATGCAGGTTTGATCCCTGGGCTCGCTCAGTGGGTTAGGGAACCGGCATTGCCATGAGCTGTGGTAGGTCACAGACGCAGCTCAGATCTGGAGTTGCTGTGGCTGTGATGTAGGACGGCAGCTACAGCTCCAACTCAACCCCTAGCCTGGAAACCTCCATATGATACAGATGTGGCCCTAAAAAAGAAAAAAAAAGGCCATGGATAACAGACAATAGGAATTATTTGAAAAGGAAAATACTGCATGACAGGCTGTCCATGACTATGGTAATTCCATACCTTTACCAAAAATTATGTACGTATTTCTTTCCATTTGCCCATAATTTAAACACAATCATTAAATATTTATAAAGGGGAGAAAATATAAAATTGTTTTACCTTGAGCCATAATAATCAAAGAGATCTGTTTTAATTTGGTTCCCTGTTCTGAATGTTTCCAGTCAACTAAAGCAGTAATTTAATTCATTCTGATTATCTGACAATAGCTTTCTGAAATAGCAGCATCATTTCAGTTGAGTTCTGATCTTGCCTTACTTTTGTTAACATCATTTGATAGGCCCATAACTAGTAATTTTTGGATATTAGTTCAATTTTATTTTGTAATGATTTGTATTTGTTTGGCTTCATTTTAATTTGGAAAAGGCTTATTTCTTTTTTTAATTAAAAGAGAAAAAAAACACTAATGCCTTAAAAAGTCTGCATTTAAAAGAAAGTCATCCACAGAGAATCAGGGAAATGAAAACCTCACTTCAAAGGGTCAGCCTGGCCAAACTCTGTGAGGCCTTGAGGCCATGAGCTGGTAGGTTACCTTGAGTCAACAGCAATGTGAAATCTACTGATGACAAACAGTGGGGGTTTGTTTGCAAACAGTATGGCTACAGCTACAACTATCTTAAAATATACCTATAGATATGAATTTTAGTTAATTAATATCTCTATGATCCTATACAGAGCTACTTTTCACATAGATGTTAAATATATTTACTTAACGCGTTCTAGGTGTGGGCACGATGCTCACTGTTAAAGGGAGAGGACAATGAACAGATAGGGAATTTGTCCTTAAGATAAAGGAAAGCTAAAATTTTGGGGACACCTACTATGTGTCATACCCTAGACTGCATTTCTGCTACAACTACAATCATTGTCAAGAAAAATGGTGAGAAGTCATATGACTTCTGTCAGTTAAGTGATAAAATGACTTTTAAGTTTTCTTGTAATATGTCTTCATTACTGTTATCTTCACACTTACCACCATCCCTTCCCTTTCTTTATTCTGAAACTGAGGAGAAAAAGAACCTTGCATTTATTTATCCAGTTTCATTTCTCCCTACCCGAACCCCTTCGCTATTGTTTTTAAAAGAATTCAGTCAGAGATTTGCACTGAAGAGGTTATTTCTGGGCATCCACTGCTGTAGCCAGGGTGAGGGAGTGCAGCTAGGCAGAGAAAACCTGACTGTAAGTACAGGCGTTCCTTTGTACCTCAGTGGACAATCAACAGGCTAACTCAGGAAAGGAATTCCAAATATAGCTGCCTTAACAGGCAAAAATTAGAAGGGGGGGTGGGACAGGAGGAAGAGAAAAAGCAAGGGAGATGCAAAGAGAGTTACAAAACGTACTTCATAAACTCTTTCTCTTGGAACCTACACATTACTATTATTATATTTATTTAAGCAAAAATTTATATCACTATTTAAATGCTAGTTGTCTCTAATTTCAATCCTCTTAGTTCTGCTTATCATGGGAGGAATGAGAACTTAACAATCAAACTGCCCTCCTATCAACAATTCAAATAACCATATTTGGTTATTAGGTTTACTGGAAAAATAAAAATCAGCGGCTGATCATTTCTGTTAAGTCAACACTACAAGGAACATTTATGCAGATGAAATATATTTGCAATAACAGTGCTTTGAAATAAATGCTATTAAGAAAGCTTAGGGAATGATTATATTTTATTTCAATAGAAGAAACAATTGAACTCTGCTCTTGTCTTCTGTCTCAACATCATGTCTCTCGGTCCCTCCTCCTCCTGTAATAAATATCCTCCTGCCAGCCCTGTTACTGACAATAATGTAGGTGAACTCTGCACCATGTACATCTGTCATTATTAATGACCACGGGAGAGAGAAACGATAACTCACTCTTTTAGGAACCAAGAGGGCAAAACACTACAGAAATTTCCTTCTGTGTTTTCCGCCGCTAGAATATCTGCATTTATCTTTTCTAAATTCACCAATAAGCTTCAGTAGTGGAACAGGAAAAAAAAAAAAAAACACATTTCTAGCTTCAATTGCCAAATACCATTAATAGAGAAGACACTTGTTGCTGTATGAAAGTATTTATGAAAACAATACTTGTTTTGCGTATACAATAAATAAAACCCTTTAATAGCTCACACTATAAAGAAATGTTATGGTAGAAAACATTTCTTCTACTCGGAGGCTTAAATAACTTTCAATATGACTAGCCCACAGAATGCTCTTACTAAAATACTTATTCCATTCACTATAACAAGATACATTTATAACAGGATACATTTATTTTAAATTAGGCCTTTCAGGTATTTTGTACTTGCATTTTGAAAGAAGTCTTAAACTGCTGTGTTTTTTATTATCAAAATATAAACTAAATGCTATAGAAACAAAGTAAGAGAGAGAGATAATGTGCTTCTTTAAGAACAAAGAGGCTTTATTCACTTTTCAGAAAAATGAGAGGATGATTGTGCTAATACTGTGCTGGAAAATAGCCACAAAAGTCTACATTAGCTACTTTTCAATGGAAGGACAGATAACACTCTTTAATAAAATTAAAATATACCAATTCATGTAGACATTTTATTTCAAGCTAATTCTTAAGAAACAACTTTTTGTCTATTCCCAATTTTAAGTCACATACTATTAATATCTTTTACTTCTCCTTAGCGTTGATGATGATGAAACACTGTCGTGAGGAATATTTTGACTTACTGGAAATGGACGTTTCCAGAACACAAAGTTTAAGACTTCAATAGATTGGGAGGGCTCTGTTTAAGCCACTAACTTGTTCTGCTAAATCTCTCTTGTCTTCCCACTGACTCCTTACACTCTCTATTGACATGTGAAATTCCAGAAATGTCAGCTTTTGTCAACATTACAGTCTACACTATTATTAGTAGCTTTTAAAGAAAGTATAAAGAAATATTACAAAAAAATACTTCTTTCAACAGATTTTTAGAAGACAGTAAAATACCCACTAATTTTAAACATTCTCTACCCAAATCCCAAACTAAAATATGGTTTTCCAAATGCAATGCAAAGTATAAATGTAATTCTATATGCCAATGAATACTGAAGTAGTAACTCAAGATTTTACGTCTGTTTAAATGATAAATCATGCCAAACAGTAAGGAAACAAACTAAGAAAAAAATATAAAAAAAGGATAGTGAGAAATGGGCCCTATCTACCCCCTGAAAAATATCCAACTCCTCTAGATAGTACAAGATAACTTTAACCAACAAAGCCTTCAATCTGAGAGACATTCTACTACCAAACTTTAAGGAAAAGAATCCCCTTGATTTTTAGGCCCACAGTTCAATGAACAAGTCAATAAATCAACAATAATTAGTCATATTTCCAATTCTATAATTTTTAGCTACCAGCCACCAAAGGCTGCAACTTCAAAATGAGTTTGTCTACATTGGTTTTAAGAAAAAATTAAATCCAGTCAAATATGTTTGATTTAAAAATTTATATGACACCATATAATCAATTTGAAATTGTCATTTCCAATTTTGTTATTTGTTCCAATGTAAATTTACCAAAGGCCACAGGCTTTGCGTTGGGAGAGGATCTCTTCTATTTTACCAAATGACCCTGGCACTTCTCTTATTACTATAGAAATGAAACGGAAGATGTGAAGTTTGGGAGAACAAGAATGAGAGTTTTTCTTTACAAACCTTTCTCCCTCTGAGTCTCTTACAAATATTCAAGGTGAATCAAACCATGCCACCAAAGTTCATAGAGAATAAAACCTGTTTGACTCCTGGGGTGTGGGGAGCTGTCAGGAGCACATTTTCCCACTCCCCAACTCCATGCCTGTTTGGACTTCTCCCTATCTGTTCATGTCACATGACAGAATCAGGCCAAATGAGTTTCTTTCCATCTCTGCTACTGTTTTTACTTAATAGCCTCCCCTCATCAATATTACAAAGGGGCCTATACCTTAGTCCCATTTAAAATTTTTGTCACTAAAACTAAAAAAATATATATCAGTAAATATTTCAAGGACATAAAATCATTCCATTCAACAAACTGCTTCAAATCAAATTAGTCCAAAATGCTTTATCCTTAAAACTATAAAAACATTGTGATACTAAATATTCAACATTATCAGTTAGGCAAATTGGCCTAGGTCAAATGTGCAAATTTTTAAAATGAGATTGCTAAATTTCTCGCCTTGATAGCTTTGTAATAAATAACATGCTTCTATTCAATCTGTACATTAAGTCTTTTATGTGGCCTTAAGGCACTCTCTGATGGCTATGCCCATTACAATGTAGCCATAGAAACTGACACATTTATTTCTTGGATTAGTGTGCCATTGAAAATATTAATATGATGCAGTAAATGGGGATTTAATCTAATCTACTGATGGTAGGATGAAGTTAGTAAAAGGTTGAGTGCCCTTACAGAGAAAGAAAGATTATATCTGCAGCGAGAAGCTTGTTATTGGTTACAAATATCAACTAAACAGCCTATGACATATTATGCACTTCCTACATTTAAAGAGACTTTTTCAGTCTCAGCTTGGAGGCTTTCTGCAGGCCGAAGAAAGCTTTCTCATATACATACATTAAAGATTTCAGTATCCAAGCTGAAACACCTTCTGTCTATAAGCATAAACAGAAGAGCACACCTCTCACAACATATTGTGTGAAACGTGGCACCCTGGAAGAAACTGGCATGCCCCAAACCACCTTTGTTAAATTTATTTTGATTTGAAGGCATTTGCTTAGCCTCTGCCAAGGGTTTAAAAAAAAAAAAAAACAGAAAAACTTCATCAAAGAGAGCCAATTTTATTTAACATGTTCTGAGAAAATGCAGCTAATAGTTAATTTCATTCATTTCTAACTGGAAGTCAGATATCGACAAATACTCCTTTTGTTATGGAATAGATCACATTTGACTCTGATGTCTCCTAGTAATTCATAAGATTCCAAGTCTGTCCCCTCTTTACTCTGCAGCAAACTACATAAATTTCAAAGATATATTCTGACAGATGAGGCATTGTTGAAAAGCAAAGTACAGCACTTTGTCCTTGAAATGTTAACATGTAATGCCATAAAGTGTTCAAATAATAATTTACTCAATCTTTCAGGGTAATTAATTAAAATGCTCGAGATGTTGGAGAAAATCACCTTGAGCTTATAAAACTGTAAAGCTGCCCTCCCCTTCCTCTCTGCATGCAAGCTGCCCCTGCAGACCTACCACATGCTTTCCCAGTTATGGGGTTTGATTTCGGAAGATAATAAATAGCCAGGATCTAATTTTGCCATGTCACAACCGATTATGTTTCACAAGAAAAGGTGGAGTGCTCACCTACCAGATGAAGGTGAAACATAAAACCACTTTTATTTATGTCATGTGTCCAAATTCAACTCAGCCTGGCCCTGGGTACTGGGAGTGTGTAGACTTCCACTGTCATGCGAATTTATGTACCTCAAGAATGTGTCAAATATAAACATAAATTTAATCAAAGAGATGGAAACCTCTATCACACACACATACACAAAAACACATTTTTGACATGCAATATAAATTATTTTAATGTGTTTTTTAACTACTTTTCAGAAGGTCACAAAGAAAGAATAAGACATTAAGCAGATACAGCGTATGGCTATGTCTTAATTCAGGTGATGATTAGCAGTGTAATTGAGATCCAGATTCATTTTTTATTATTATTTTTTTTACTTTCGTAAGTTTGTTTCTGCTATCTTAATCAACTGTACAGAAAGTTGCTGAATTGTAACAACGCAAAGAAAATTTTATCATAGGAATTTATATTCCCGATGGGAATAAAATCTGGCCTATGTCTCTGACCCTTCAAGTAAAATGAAAGCCTCTCGACACTTTCTGGATGAGCCTGGCCAAAAATGCGTTTCTAGATTATGAGTATAATTGCTCCAGCATGACATTTCGGGTGCAGAACCAAAGACAAAGTTTGGACCTCAAACTTCCCGTGTCTGTTCATGTCAGGAGGATAAAACAGAAGGCTGATAACAATAGATTAACAAGGCCTGGGTGTTATTATTCAGCCATTCCCCTCAGTTGGATAGGCTTTGGATAGAATTTTAATGACTAAAAAAATTGCATATGATGAATAAGGATGTCATTTTCAATTAACGTGAACAAAGGATCATTCCCATATTTGGCAAACGAGGTAGCTGTGGTGTAAGAAAAGCTGGGGCATTCGCAGACAATGCATCACGGCTGCAAATCAAAACAAACTGATGCCATTTGGGTCCCCTGGCAGTGACTCGACTGGGGCTTCTGGGAGGTACTATTCACCACAGGTTACGGCTCATACTATGGGCCTCCTACCACTAAAAAGAATACTTAAACCTAAAGGGAATGCAAAACATGTCAGCCCCCAAATTTACTTAGGATAAAATACGTACAGACCTAAAATAAACATTCAATTTGTATTCCACGACAAACTAGAAATCAATATCTTAATAAACTTTGAGCTGTGGGAACTTACTTTTCAAGAGAGCTTTCCAACAGCGCCTAAGGCTGACAGGGGACGTAACATGTTTCCTCAGGACAGAACATTCGTGCTCAACATGGCGTGCGTGCCCGGGACACAGCATGGGTCTCAGGACGTAACGTGTGCGTGCCCAGGACGTAGCTACGTGCCTGCCCAGGAAGCAACATGGGTCTCGGGACGGCACGTGTGCGTGCGCAGGACGTAGCTACGTGCCTGCCCAGGACGCAACATGGGTCTCAGGAAGTAATGTATGCGTGCTCAGGGCGTAGCGTGCGTGCGTGACCATGACGTAGCATGCGTGCCCAGGTCCCAACATGGGTCTCGGGATGGTGTGGGTGCCCGAGACGTTATTGTTAATGGCTTCCGGGTATGTATTTTCTCACTTTAAGGACCTGTCTCGAGTTCAGCTGGCTGTGGGGCCTTTATAGTGACCTCTCTCAGCTCTTCAGTAGTCTGGGGATATATTCAGTTAGAGTTCCCACAAGCCCCTCAAGTGGCACCTTGGAAGTGACTTCCCAGATTCAGTGACTGCGGTGGGTTTCCATGCACTCTAGTGCCATGTAAGAGCCTCAGGAGAGCGACATCGGCCTTACTTAACTGAAACTATTAACCATAAGCTAATACTGTCATCCACGCTGAGAATGTAAGGCTTTCTGACCTGCAGTCTCCATTGATGGCCCATGAGACTCAAGTCCCCACCAGACCCAATTTATTGGTCCTTGATATGATCAGGTGCTTTCAGCCCATGATGGCCATATTCCAAGTGTGTAATCATGTTTTTTCTTAACAATGTTCAACTGGGTTGCACAAAGTTAAAAAAATGACAATCCAGCAGGACTTCTCAGAGCCTTTTTTATAAGCTAACATGTAGTGAGTCTCTTGAGAATGTATACAAATATTTTAATTTTTTTTACCTAGGAAAGCTTTGCTGTCATGGAGCACCTATTAATTTCACAAGACACTTAAAGTCCCAGCAAGTAGTCTGGAGAATCCTGCAGTAGGTAACTGAAGTAAAATTATTATCAGCATACTAATTGCTCTGCAATTCTTAAAAGTTTTGCCTAGATCTAAGCGCTCTTTGATCGTACCCATTGTGTTGTTTACAATGCAGAATTGACCAGCCATCATCTAATATCAAGAGATGGACGCTGTGTGTCCCTTGTGTATTTCTAAAGAAATTTAGAAGGAAAAGACAAACCAGAGGATGCCAATAGCACCTGCCATTAACAGAAGCAACTCCAAAGAAAGGAAGGGTCCAGGGTGCTGGGGAGGGTTAGATACAACTTTCTCGAGGTTAAGAGTTCCTTGGAGAAGAAATTCATCTATCTCCAGTCCCCGCTTTCATATGACTCTACAATGTTGCCCCAAATTCCTTGGTTTTGTCTTGATTGGCTCCTTCTCCCTCATCTCACAGCACTCATTCCATCTCCTCACCCATCTCTTCAAAGCTGCTAACTGGCCGCATTTCATCACTCTGAGCATATGACTCTGCTCTGTTCGCTAAGTAACCAGGGGCATTGGTGGGCAGATCCTCAGGCTGGAGACCCATAGCATAAATCAACTACCTTCTGCATTTTTCCTTTCTTGCCTCCTGCAGTTTCAAAGCAGTGGTGCCCTTCATTCCACTGACGGCAGCGCCATTCCCGCTTCACTCCAGCCCTGGTGAGTCCTGAGACTGTCCGCACCACTCGTTCCTCTCCAGTAACACTATCTTCTCCATATAAATGTACTCAATACTCTCTGATCCAAAAATAACCACTCCGGCTCTCTCTCTCCCCCAAACACTGCTCCATCTATTTCCTTACTTCCTCAGGTAAATGTGTAGAAGAGCCACCCATACTCTCAGACTCGACAAGCTCAATTTCTCTCACTCCTAGTTCCATCATTATCTAACTTCAATGCTCATCACGCCATTTAAACTACTTTCATCAAGTTGCTAATGATTCAATACAGGCAAATTCGATGGCCATTTCTCTGTCTTCATCTTATTATAATATTCATTATTGACAATACACTCCCTAGAACTTTTTATTCTTTTGGCTTCAGTGACACCACTCTATCCTGGTTCTCTCTGATTCTTCTTTTTAAAAATCTCTTCCTCTCTTTAGCACTTAAAACTTGGGGTCCCTCATGATTCCATTCCTGGTCTGTTATTCTTCATTCCCAATAAGCTCTTCTTGGGTAATACAGACAGGTGTGGTAATACTCTTAGCTCAGTTTTGTGCCTAGCTTCTTTAGTCTCTTTCTTCATCTGTAAATAGAAGTTAATGGTAGCATCTCTTATAGGGTTGTTATAAAAATTATATAATTCATATAGAGTGTTCAGCACAGGGCTTCATATATGCCTGGTCCATGGTATCAATAACTGTTGTTGTCATGTTGGAAATGATTTTCCTTCTCAGTCACTGGCACCCAACCAATCATCCACATCTGATTTCTCCTCTTGTACACATCACGAATCTCTCCATTGACCTCTGCCATGTTAGATCAATGCTGCCACTTCATTCTCTCTTCATCTACATCTAGATCAATGGTTTTCAAAGTTTCTACCAGAAGTCCCAAGGTTCCTCTTTTTTCTGTCTCCTATATTTATTAAATTCCAGTGCATATGTTTGTTAAAGCTTTTGCTGCTATTTGAAAGTTGGAAAACTTTCAGCCTGATCGATTCCAAATTGGTATTCCCACTTTCCACCCCCTTTACAAATCCAGTAACTGTACTGAAGCCTGAGTACTGAGTAATCTCTCTACCGTCTACATCTGATAGGTCACTTTCTCAATAAAACCTTTAAGTGGCCTCTTATAAACATCAGCAAATAAACGTTAACCCCTTCAACATAACTCAGGAGGCCAGAGTCTAAACCCAGGTCTAATCCCTCTTGTTCTAACAAAATCAATCTGCGAGCAGCTCCCCAAAGGCTCAGGGTAACTCACAGCCAGCTTGGTTCATGCTGGTCTCTTGATCTTCCCATCCTTCACCTGGCTGATTCTTACTGGATCCTTCATTTCCCAGCATCTTCTTCAGGAAGTCTTCTTTGAAGTCCAGGCTGAAGACAGGGCCTCCCTTTGTCCTTCCTGGGCATTGCTCTACTTTAGCAGCTTCCACAATACATTGTAATTACCTTCATATGTGTCTCTCTGCTCTATTGGAAAATGACTGTCTCCTATTTACCCTGAACACTCCATGCTGACACCAGAATAAGTGCACTAGAAATGTTTGTGGTTCTGACATAAACTGTGTATTCTTGAGAAGCAACAAGATGGAGCAGAAAGAGCACAGGACAGGATTGGCAAACAGGTGGTAGAGACCAAAACCAGTGAGTGCTACCTCTTGAAGGGGAGTATGAGGCTATCTCGGAACTGAGCAGGAAAAGTCGGAGATGGATTAGCACTTTCTCTGTGGGCACGGGATGGGGTCATGCCAGACCTCTGCAATCAAAACCATTCTGTCCTTCCTATGTAGGCTCTGTTGTACTTGCAATGAGAATCTGTCTGCTTGAAAATACATTCTTGCTTTTGCATACATGGCCTTAATTAAATGGTAGAGTTACTTGATAACTCGAGTGTCTTACTTATAAATCCTATTTTTTCCCAAATAATTCAACCTTTTAAAAATAACTCAGGAGGAATCAATTACAGACTTGATCAACTTTTATTGGTCTGGGGCCAAAATAAGAGTTTTCTACAGAAAACGTCACATCGTTTGCATTTACTTACAGGCTTGTTACACTAAATAAAACAATAATTGCTTATAACATCAAAATATCAAAAGTGATAGAAAATTATTATTTACTGAAAAATTATTATAAGCAAACTAAAAAACAGTACAACAGAGCATGATGCTAATCTGGTTAAAAGTTACATGCTTTATGGATTCTGTAATACCCCATATATATTAAATGCATCTCTAACACTATCAACATTTATGCTTAAATAAAAATAGTAAAAACAATGGAAAGGTACACCCTAAACTATTAGCAGAGGTTATATCTGGAGGTAGAACTGGAGGAGAAAGTGGGAATGTTTTAACCTTTTATTTTGTTTACTTCTGTATAATTTATAACATAAATGCAAGAATAAGTGTTATAATTATTACATAATTATTGGGGTTGAAAGATTTATAATAATAATAATTGGATTTTAATTATCATTATGAGGGATAATAATAACTGGATTTGAAAGACTTCATAATTAAAACTTTTAAAAAAGACAAAACAATAATTGGCATGAGTCACAGTGTAGAAGGATTTCTGAAGCAGTGCAGAATTTAGAAATAAATACACAGACTGTACTTTTAACAGGTTTGACATTTCTGAAGAATGAGCAGTATTCCTCAAAGTTATCTAAGTCCCCAAGGAGGTATACATTTTCACAGACAACTTTATAAGGGAAAGGCATATTTTAGTCACCTTTCATCCTGGTTTCTAAAGAAAGGACACTCAAAGAGTCTTTTTGTCTTACTAACGTCACTATATTTGGTAGCAACACAAAAAAGAGCCCGCCGCTACATGGCATCCCAAAATAATGGAAAAAGTAAAGACTAGATAATGATTTCTTAATATCTGAATCCTATTATTCAGCATTCACTAACGTTTGCATTTCTTTCGCAGAACCACCAACTCACTTCCTCATTATGCACATGTCTCATACAGCCTATAATGTTTGAAGTGCCCAAGAGCAAGAATTATATCTGATCACATATTTTTCCTGGTTTTGTTAACTTTTATTGAATGAAGTAATTGAGGTTACTCATTTTAGGACATAATTTGACTTTGCAGTTAGATACCTAAAGCAAGTATCTGCAAAGTTCCCGTCATGGCTTAGTGGAAATGGATCTGACTAGTATCCACAAGGACGCAGGTTCAATCACTGGCCTTGCCAGGGGGTTAAGGATCAGCTGTTGCCGTGAGCTGTGGTGCAGGTTGCAGATGTGGCTTGGATCTGGGGTTGCTGTGGCTGTGGTGTAAGCCAGCAGCTACAGCTCCAATTGGACCCCTAGCCTGAGAACCTCCATACTCCACGGGGGCAGCCCTAAAAAGACAAAAGACAAAAAATTTTAAAAAAGAGAAAATATTTGCTTTGAAAGTTTTATTTTTTTAGGTTTCCATAGAAATTTCATACATATGTTCTGCCCATATTCCAGCACATTAAAAAAAAAAAACACAAGATTTCTAATATTCACTTCAAGAGGAGCTTTCTTATACTGTCAGTGTATACTTCTCGTGCATCTTGAATTCTCCCAAGAATACCCTAAAAGAAAATTCATAATAAAAATAACACAAAAGTAGAGTTCCTGTTGTGGCTCAGTCGTAACAAACTCGACTAGTATCCACGAGCATTTGGGTTCGTTCCCTGGCCCTGCTCAATGGGTTAAGGATCTGGGGTTTCTGTGAGATATGGTGTAGTTCGCAGACGTGGTTCGGATCCCACATTGCTGTGGCTGTGGTGTAGGCCAACAGCTGCAGCTCTGATTTGACCCCTAGCCTGCGAACCTCCATATGCCACATCTGCAGCCCCCCCCCAAAAAGGAAAGTCAAAAAAAAAAAAATCTCCCTCCAAAAAATAAGCATATTCTAGCACTTTCTTTAAAAGTGAGACTTCTCGGATGCAATGGAACAGCAGTGTCTCTGCAGCGCTGGGACAGAGGATCAATCCCTGGCCGGGTGCAGTGGGTTAAGGATTCTGCATTGCTATAGTGGCAGCATAGGTTGCAAACTTCATCTCAGATCTGTCCCTCCCCGGAAACTCCATATGAATGCCATATGCTGCTGGGTGTCCAAAAAAGAAAAAGAAAAACAAACAAAAACAAGAATTCTCCAAGCTGAAACGAATGAGCATTTCCTAGGGTGTTTTCCCTAAGGCCAAGATTTGAATGTTTAGGCAGACATTATTGCCTTGGTTTGTGAATTCGACAGAACTGAGGGACTGCAGAATTATGTCTGGTGAAGGATTTATATCAGCTCACTCATTAGCATATTCTTATTCTGTCATTTACCAGCAACGGGATTTTAAATAATTCACTTAAACACTCTGAATCTGTTTCCTCCACTGTATAAGGGATGTCTTACTCTCCCACTCCCTCACCCCCAAGCGTTGCTATAAATTTCAAACAGATGCACAAACACTCTGAAAACAATAAGGGAGGACACTAATTAAAGGATAATTCACTCATTCTCAAATTACTTTAAAGGTATAAATGGAATGGAAATGTCTCTTTCACACTCTTATTGTCACCTGATGAAATGGACTAACATGGTTTTTAAAAATGGCTTTGATTAGTTTAATTTTCTAGCACCCATTAGCACTCCCAATATACTAATATCAGTCTGAAGAGCTTTTGTTCCACCCCTAATATGCAGGTCATTACTAACCCATCTTAACTTCCTGGTACTTTGTCTATTCACTTTTTACTAACTTCAAACCAAAGCTGAAAGTCCAACACAGAGTGCACGTACCTCCCATATAACAGTGAATGCCTCTCACCTTTTATGGAACGGACAGACAACAGACAGCAACACTGAAACCCAGATTACCTTATAAAATCTTAGTAGTCCTCCAAACTGACATACACACCACACACACACACACACACACACACACACACACACACACACACACACACACACACACATTATGAGTCTATATTTTAGTTGAGAGATTAAAACTCCACTCAGAAACCCCAAACAAAAATAATTTGGCTCCTACTTCACAGACGATGGTCATAATATAATTTCAGATAATTATAGAGGAAACAGAGAAGATCACCAGAGGCACAGCAGACCGCAGGAAAGGGCACGCTCTGTTGACCCTGACAGCTCTGCGAGCACCTCTTGGAGCCAACGCAGGGCAAACACAGGTAAGAACCAGGGAGGTGTGTAACCGCAGTCTTTGCGTCATTTCCTTTAGCGAAAAGGCCTTCTGTTCTCTCCATCCTGCACCTAACTGGTGCGTCCTTCGTACAAGTCTAAAGTATCTTGGGCTGGAACGTCTTTGTCTGACATTTCCTGGGGCCTGAAATGTCAGTCTATTAATGCGATACGTGCATCTCAGCAAGTGTTATCAGGGAATGAACCCAGAGGGCCATCCCAGGTGAGATGCACATTTCACTGTGGCCGACCTAGCCGGGTGTCAGCTTTTGTTCTGGAACTTGGCCTGCACTGGAAGTGCCCAGAGCCATGTGTGGGGGACACCTGAGGCTTGGGAGGCCTGCTGGTCCCTTCAGGCCAGGTGTCCCTAAAGCTATGCCATGTCTGGGAAGATTCTGACCACTGGACTAAGATAGCAGGCTTGTGACTGCCCTGGTGTGATCCTCCAACAGCACCACCAGCTTCAGCGCCAGTCTGAGGGACTCCGAGTAAGACCAGTTAATGAGTTTCAGAAGTGATGTTTACAAACAGCGTGAGGCCCTCTGGCCATGTTGATGCAGCTAGATTGAATTTTGTAGCAGCAGCAGCAGCAGCAGCAGCAGCAGCAGCAATAATGTTCACTGAACACCTCTCATCCAGGCAGCCTGGGTGGTGTTTTATGCAATTTCTATCATTTAATCCTCACCATAGACCCAATAAAGAGTACTATTGTTTCCATTTTGCAGATGAGAAAACTGAGGCACAGAGAAGAAAAGAAACCTGCCCTAAGTGTTTTCAGACGCCACTACAAAGCTCCATGCCTGGGATTCTCTCTTCTTTGGGCACATGCTGCACTGGAGATGCTGGAAAAAGCCATGTGTGTAATTCAAACAAGTCAACAGTTAGCACTCAATTTCTGCTGTGGCTTTATGTAGCTAGACAGGCTGGTATGGAAAGGCTCCAGTGCTTTCTTGAGGAATTGAAAATAAACTAATTAAAGGGTTTTAAGATAGGTAAACGTCGTGTTTCATGAACATACGCCTTTACTATTTTGCTTCCACGTGTCTTATAAACATAAAGGTCATCCTGGGTACAACTAACACTAGTGGTTGTCAAACAAGTTTGCCAGGGCACACTGTAGTTTTTCAGTTTCTTCAGGTGAGTGTCTACATTTTGATCAATTACTTATGGCTCTATCTGGTCAGGGGGCACCTGGCTGGGAACAGGTCATGTGAGGCAGCCAGCACAAATGCAGCCCATCTCATCGCAGCTAAGGGAGAAGAGGCAAAAGCCACCCTGAAAGGAGGAGAGCCGAAGAAAGGGGGCAGTTCCTGGAGCCTCCTCAAAGGTGAGCTCCGGGGTGCCTGAGTGCTGGCAGCCAGGTTCATCGGCATAGAGGACGAGCTAGCGAAGAGCAAGAGAGCTGTGTTCGTTCCTTCAAGTACAAGGGTCAGACGTTCTAGAATATGCACTTGTACGTGTGAACCAGAAAGATGAAGAATGACGGAAAATTAAGCCCTAGGAATATATGTTAGGTTATTCTCTCTAATTTTTTTATTTTTTTTAAGTATAAACTCCTTCCCCGCCCCCCAAACCAAAAACTTCTTGAAGTCGGGAACTTTGCCTTCTTGAACCCTGCTGATAACACATCTGCCGAAGAGAGAGCAGGCTGAGGGAAAGCAGGCCCATGTGGAAAGTCAACACACTCTCCCCTGAAAACAGGGCCTTTCAAGGTGCCTGGAACAGCAATGCTAGGAGATGTCACAGCAACGTCAGAGTCCTAATAACGATGGATGATAAACCTGCGTGAGTGGGGCAGGGAACTGTTCCAGTTCATCAGGATGCCTGCATATGGACTCCAGGCTCACGATTTCAGGCCAAGTTAAACCCCTGTGTTCTTCCCAGCTCCCTGGGACTCCCTGACTTCTGATTCCCAAACTCCTTCCCTGACTCACCCTATCAGTACAATGACACACTGGAGAAACGTTTCATTATTTGCCATTTTAACAGATTCAAGTTGCCATTAAGCCAAAATGGTATCAAAAGTGACTTCAGTTTTAAAAAGTGACCCTTTCTGTTAAGATGTTAAGATGGAACTAGTTAAAATCACGTTCAAGGTCCACTCTAAGGTTTGCTCCTTGGAGACCCACTTTGCTGTGTTTAGTTATTAAACTGATCAGGTTCTAATGGATCATAGTGGTCAATGTAATGAATGACACCACCATTATTAGCCTTTTAAATCTGGTGTCTGTGATAGAGAAGCCTCTGGTTGCTATTAGTCGTAGGACCTCTTGATATGCAATTTACTATTTAATAAATCAGTGGATTTGGGCAGGAAAGAATATCGGAGGTGGCCCAAGTTTTATTATTATTATTCTTATTTTCTCTTTAGGGCCGCACCTGTGGCATATGGAAATGGAAGTTTCCAGGCTAGGAGTCAAAGCAGAGGTGCAGCTGCTGGCCTACACCACAGCCACAGCAACACAGAATCCTAGCCATATCTGTGGCCTACCGGGCAGCTTATGGCAATTCCAGATACTTAACCTCCTGAGCGAGGCCAAGGATGGAACCTGTATCCTCATGAGTACTAGTCTAGCATTCATTGGATCATTGAACTCCAGTGATCCAATTTTTAGAGCAAATAGGTCTTATAGAAAAAGATGTGACATTAGTAACTGGTCCCACATCATGTGGTTAGTTTCAACTGGCATCTAGGTCCTGGGATCCCTTCTTCATGTCTCATCTTTCTACTACACTAAGCTACAAATAGATCATTTAATCAACTGATGTCATTGCCATTACTAATCATCAGAAACATGTAAGAGGTTACCTAGAAGACAGACACCAAATGGTTTAGTACCAAATAAATGAAGATGCTGATTCAAAGAGTAACATGTGAAATAAATGTAATCACTGAACAAAATCGAGTTATATACTCAATCATCTGAATATTCCTGAACTTTTGACATTATAAACTTACATGAACACACACACACCCGTAGGGTAATTAGCATTTGGCTCAAATCTGTCTTATTTTTCAAAGAGGGAAGCAATCACTTTATGTTGGCATTTGACAGCAGGAAACACATAAGGTGATTATATTTTAACTATTTCCTATTATATCTATTTTAAATGTCATAACTTTATAAAAGATGGCCTATCATGTAGTTGTTCTAATGTAAGTACAGTTTGGGAGTGAAATGAAATGGTAAAGAAAAAATTCACCGAGGGGAACAGACTGTACCATATGGCTCTCAAAGTCAACCAAATCTCTTTTTGGAAGACTCTCCAAGACCCTAAGAACTGGCTTTTTTTTTTTTAAAGGAGAATATTTCTCTTTATAATGTAAAAGAAAGGTTCCTGATTTTGTCATTAAATGTAAATGTATTCCATGTTTGAATATATGGCATTCCAGTTTCCATTTAAAGACATGGAGGAGAGTTGAGTCTTTTTTTCCCCATAAAATGCAATTATGGAGAAAAGAGCTTTTGAGTGAATGATTTGAAGTAGAAAATCTTAAACAAGCTCCCTCAGGGAGAAGGAGCTCTAACCTCGGGTGACATGATGCCCAGGTTGCCACAGACACAAACACACATTATTAATATTGCGTTGTTTTCATTTCTTTTTCTTTTTGACAAAGACCACAAATAAATATCCGACATCCTAAAACACACACGCCTAATTCTGCAAGCTGTTATAATGAAGTCCTTTGAAATTATTATAAATGCTTGAACATTAAAAATTCATCAGCAAGGAGAGAGAGGTGCTTTCTATTTGTGGTGCTGAATTTAAACACAACCACCAAGAATGGCTGATTGTCCTGAGAAAGCACCGCTGACAGCCATCAGCAGGTCTGTGCAAATGGTGTATGGAAAAGGTAATAAGAGCTCCGGGAGTATATTTCAAGCCATATAATAAAGTAATTGTGGAAGTGTAATTGCAGTCTGGTTCCATACCATATTAGGGTGAGGAATGAGATGGTAAGAAAATATGAGATTCACAGAATTATTTTGTAAGTAATTCTGCAATGACTGTCTCCCAGAACACACAGTATTTGTCAGAAAAATGATTTTAAAATACACAGTAGTGTTTACCTTTTGAAACCCATTACGATGAACCTGAACAAAATGAACACTGGTTATTTCACCATTTAAAAAATATCCTGAACTTATGAACAACTTCAAATATGAAAGTGTTATTGGATCACATGAAGCAACTGATTTCAACCCATTAAAGCATTAAAAAAAAAAAAGAATTGCACATAAGCCTCATTCTTTACTTCTGAATGACATCTAGTTTACATTTCCGAAGAATGAAATATTTGCAAGATTAGAATTTCAATTTTTAAAAATTCATTCCTTGGGCTACTTCATAAACAATCACTCCTGGGTTAAGTTACCGAGTTACTGTAACCCATAGGCTATCAGTTGCTCTCATAGTAAGACCTGAGAAGGGGCGAGGAACGCTGGGTCTACCCTCAGCCCTACCGTCCAGACTGATAAAAGAAAAAGAGGCAGGGAAGGTAAATGCATGAACGAACCCAGGGATATTCAGGGCTTAATACGCATAGCATTTAGGTCAAATACCAAAGTTGTCCATTTGATTCTTCACCCATCTTCTATTAACAGCATTATTTATATCACATCTAAGATGATTACCTCTGTTAAGTGCACAGTTTTTTTCCTTTTTCTATTCCTACCACTTAGCACAGTCCCTGGTGCAGAGTAACCACTCAGAAAATATCTAGTGAATAAATTAACCAATATTTGTAATCATGCAGTGGGAAGCTGTGTCTGTAGCCATCTTTGGGGCATGGGCTCCAAAACTCATGGAGAAATAGACAATGGACTCAAATGTATGGAATCCACTTCTCCTTTTCATTATTATCTTTTTTGGTTCCACTTTCAGGGAATCTTGTGAATAAATGTGTGTAAACTACAGACATACAGATGCAGAGCTCATTTCCCTGGTCTGCCATTTCAGATAAAACTCCAAAAGATGTTAAGTATGGGGAAAGCTCTTTGATTTGGCTAAAAGGAAAAATCCAAAATGCTGATCTGCCTAAAAGAAGTTTCTAGAAGAAAACACATATTTTCATATTTCTGACTTTAAAGAGAATAGCCATTATTTACATATGCCTGACCTATTCACAAAGAACTCATTTCAAAAACAGGTTAAGACTTAAGTAATGTATCTGAAAAACAAACAAACCAGGCCTGATTTAACGCTGTGCTCCAGGCATCGAGTTGACTGGCATTTGTTGGGAGACCCTGCATACACACCTATAATCTATCCATGTCATCCTGCATAACCAGAACTACTGTTTTTCCAAGACAGGTCAGTCCACAGATGTGTGTCCTAATGATGATGGAGAAGGCGGGGGAGGATGGCTCCCCAAAAACAGAAGCCCATTTTAGGCAGGTGAGGATGTTGGTAGAAGACCATTAGTCAACAGTCCCCTAAGAAAGTAAGTGTAAAGGAATCTTGAAAATAATGTCAATCATCTTATACTGTGTCTGTCTGTAGCAGAAGGAAGGGAGGAAAGAGAGGAGGCTGGGAGGGAAGAAACTCAAGCTTCATCCATGTCTTATGTTATAGATCCTACTCTGCCCTACACCTGCCCCCACCCACCCCCAAACCATCACCATAACCACGCGGTTTCTTCATGATCCTTTCCTTTTCTTGGATTTTTCCAATTCTTTTCAGGTTAGGCTATATACTAATACCCAACAACAGAATCCCACTCTTGACTATCTTTACCATAACTAAGCATTGTCAGGTTTGGCCAGTAACTCTGGGATTTTTCTCTTCCATCTATACCTGAGATATTTGACTTCCTCCCTCTTCTCCATTCTCTCCCTTTATTTTTTTATTTTTATTTTTTGCTTTTTTTTTTTTTTTTTTTTAGGGCACGCCCATGCATACATAGGTTCCCAGGCTAGGGTTCTAATCAGAGCTACAGCGGCCAGCCTACACCACAGCCACAGCAACGCAGGATCTGAGCCACGTCTGCGACCTACACCACAGCTCGCGGCAACACTGGATCCTTAACCACTGAGCGAGGCTAGGGATGGAACCCGCCACCTCATGGTTCCTAGTCGGATTCATTTTCGCTGCGCCACTGACAGCAACTACGACCATCCTCTCCCTTTAAGCATAATGTCACTGCACTCATGGGACCACCAATCACTGAGCCCCAGCTACACAGTTTTCCACTTGAAGCCAAGATCAAGTACTCTGTCAAGCTTTCTTATCAAAAGCAGAATTAGTGAAAGTCAAGGAAAGAATAAGTGTGGGCAAAATGTTCCAATCTCTGTGGGACAGAAGACCTAAGAAAATCAACTTCTTGCAAGGCCTCCAGTCTCTTTCTTAGGACAAAAGATCACTCTTGTCTCATGCTTCTCAAACTCATAGCCCTAGGAGCAAACGGTAGGCAGCAGACCTTTAGAATAACGAGGTTCTGGAACACAGAGTGGATTCGACTAAGTCATTTAAAGTACTATATTGACATGAAAATAGAGATGTGTTATGGAAAATGTTACAAAACCTACATACTTATTACAGATGAACCGTCATCCAGCTAAGACCTCAGTAGACTGCAGAGAGTTCTGGGTTCTTCCTTTGGCTTCTCGAGGTAGAAATCCATTAGGACGTTTCAGCAGAAAAACGCCAGGACTTTGCTCTGTGGCTCCTTGAAGACCGTGAGATCCCTTTAAAACTGCTGATAGACGTTTCTGAGTATGTCTGGCCATTTGGCTGTACTTTCCCAACTTACTAATAACTGCATGCCTATCTGTCACTGGATGAGAAATGTCAGCGAAGCGACTGCTAAAACTTTGGAAGTTAGCTGGGCAGGTGCACGTCTAAGACCACACACAAAGCAAAGCATTAACGTTAATTGCTAATGACTGGGCTGATCAATTTTTTAAAGAATTGGCAGGTAGCTAGTGTGTCTCTCAAGAAGTCAGATTTTAATATCCACTCAACCTTTTGGCGGAAGTATAAAAGCTCTAAAAGCTTATTCATCTACAACTTGAAAAGTCTTCAAAAAAGAGTTCAATACCTGAGGGTTCATTTTACCACGGAACTCCCCCCAGGCAGACTTCTCTGGCACATTCTGTAAGGGCTGAGCGTTAGGCTGCTTACTAAAAGCACCATGAATTCCACCCTAACTGTCCCCAACCTACCTCTGAATGGCAGTGGTTCCTATCGCTCTCTCTGGTTCTCTCCGAGTCAGGCCCTCCTCCTTCACGAACGCCCTGTTGCCCACGACAGACACCTCGGCCTCAGCCCAGCCACCACATCAGGCTGACGCTCAGCCCGTGGCGTCAGACCTTCACCTATTTCCTTCTTTTATGTCCTTCGCAGTCTTTCGCTAGAGGAAAACTTACTCATGAATAATTAGTGTTCATGTGTCTCTCAGATAATCAGAATTCCGTCACTCACTATGTTCCCATTTTTGCTCTGCGAGAGAGCAAGAGCCAAATGTAGTGTTTAATTATAGGGATCACACCTGAGCAAAGAAACACGCTGGCTTCTTTTTTCCTGGCTATCATGTTCTGCCAGGAAACATGGCAGAATGTATGTGTCTTAATGTATTTGTTGGTTTTTTTTTTTAGTTGCCTCAAGTCATTCTGTAAAAGGTAGGAAGTCTGAAAAATAGTTCAAGAAATAGGAGTAACTTTCCCCCTCCTTGCTGTGCAATTTTTAAGGCCAACTGAAATGTCATTTCCTCCAGGAAGCAACCTGGAATTCCTGAACTTCAATCCATTACTACTTCTCCTTCTGTACCTCGAGCATTTTGACTGCAGACTCCGTATCATAGCTGTTATACTAGAGCTGTGTTATGGTTATTGGCATTCCTCTCTTGGCTAGCCACGTGGAGGCAGGGGCC
The DNA here is from genome assembly GCA_004024745.2 of Catagonus wagneri. Classification (NCBI taxonomy): domain Eukaryota; kingdom Metazoa; phylum Chordata; class Mammalia; order Artiodactyla; family Tayassuidae; genus Catagonus; species Catagonus wagneri. The sequence continues at coordinate 4,874,175 of PVHT021183584.1, forward strand.
AGGGCTTAAACACCTCTGTGCCTCTCCCTGCCCCCAGGAACTCAGCATTAGGATCTGCACAGAGTTGGTGTTCAATAAATGCTTTTCAATTTCTAAAAATATGTGTGCCTTCTTAACAAAGCCTGAAGTTTACTTAGAAGTGCATTCCAAATTTTAAAAAGAGATCTGCTTCTTAAGCTAGAATATTCTCACTTCATCCCTGTGCAAATATTTGTATGGGGACTGCATTAGACCTACCTGAAAATACAAAGTTATAATGGAAATAGTGACACAGCCTTAAGTGAGGCAACTGAAATAAGAACCACTTTAATACTTTTACTGAAATGTTCTCTGCTTGATAAAGTTCATTACCAGAATATCATCTTTAAAAGTGAAATGCATTTAGCTGAGCACTTTTTTTTCATTTTGTAAATAGATTTTTCCTTGCCTGAGCTCTCAGTATAAAGTAGAAAATAGTCTTCCATAACATTAGAAAAATGTCACCCTGTACATAAAGCTAAATTTTTCAAAACAGATTTTTCTTCCTTAGCATTTTAAAGGTACAGCAGCACCTTCACAGAGCCCTATCATGCATACTATTGCAAACTCTATTAAGAGCTTCCTCATCAGCCTGCAATCTGACTCCTAAAATGTGTTGGGATAACATATTAGAGCCCAGAACAAAGTTAAGTCCCCATGGGACCTTCTAAGGCTATAAAGTCACCATCTTTTCAACATTACCCTACTTATTACTATGGTTATAGTTAAAATGACCCTGGCGCTAATCTTTTTCTCACCCATTCAAAATGACACAGAAAAGTAGCGAGGCGCTAAATTTACAACCCAAGTGCCAAATTTTCACCTTACAGCAAGTGAAAAATTACATATAGCATATTCGTTATTGAGTCTTTTGTTTTTACTTTAGGTTCTTGATCAATCTGGGGTGACTCTAGCCAAAGTTACCCTTACAAAGTGAGTTTTACTCCATGCTAAAGATCTCATACTGTTGGATTTAGAGAACTAAATCAGATAAATGGTTTATCACCACCATTGCATCGTGACAAAGAGGTGACAGCAGAACTGAAACTTTGACCTTTAAATCTTCAGCCTAGGAGTTATTTTTCCAAGAAATGAACATTCATATATTCATTAATGTCATTTTACCACAGGTACTGTATTCTTGCTATTCTTAAGCCAAAAATCAGATACATTTTATGGTACCTCCACCTCTCAGAAACATATCCGTTCTTCTCCACATCCCCACCCCCCAGATTTTTTTTTTTTTTTCCTAAAGACTGAGAGTTCTAGAGAGGCAATTGACCTCAGTAAATTTTCCCTCTGGCTTACATTTTTTTTCTTTCTTTTCAAAGCACTCTTTAGGGAAAAAGAAAAAGATAAACACACTTCATATAACAAGTGCCATAAGAAAAATATGTTCTGGCAGACTTTTCCCAACTTGTAACAGAAAAGAATTTACATCATCCAAGGATAAGTGCAAAGAGTAAAAGAAAGAAATCTCCAAATGGATTTTTGTTCCACTTTCAAACTCTGGGGCTAAGGGAACACAAGTGTTTCACTTCAGAAACGAATAACGAGTGACTTCAGTACACATACACCTTTCTCTTTTTGGAAAAATTGCACACAAAAGAGCATTTTTTGGCATGGCTGACCTGCAGAGATGTGGAGCTAAGCGGAGTCATGAATTCACTCGCTCTGATATGCACACATGATACGCAATTAAAATCTCCATTCACATTCCTGCCGGGTTGTCAATCACGAGGAAAGCCTTTTTGACAACATTCAGCGAAGCGTACCAACTAACCGCTCAACAGGAACTTAAACAGTAACAGCTTTTGTTACTAGCAAGAACGATTTTTTTTTTAACCAAGATTGGGTTCAGTTTCTAAGAAATCATTATGCTCTGAATTTTAGGACCTTTCATTTAAAATGAAAATGTGTCAAAAAGATTTTGTATGGCAAGCGATGTGATGTAATATCTAGAAAATATGAGATACGTAAGAAAAATGTATCTCATTCTAGCCTTTTCAACTGAGGAATCTTTTTCACTTTCCCATTTAGAACAATGAACAATGATCTTATAAAGCAGTTGCTGGGAAGAAGTGTGACGTTTGTCATTCATTCCGAAGCTTTTCACTAGAATTTTCAAACTTTTAAAAGAGACTGGGGCTCTAATCTCACTTGGAAAGGTACTGACCAGTTTATAAACCAATGGGAAAGTGATTTTTTTTTTAATCGTAAGAATACTTAATGTGTTGGAAATACTGCATGCATCAAACTTTCCAATTTATGGAGCTCTATAGAAAACATTATGCACATAAATTCTCTCCAGATGAACCCAGAAGGTACTCTGCTCATAACTTAGTTTCTGTTGAACATCTAATCAAAGACTGTGCCCTTCATAATAGCACGTTAGTGTGCTTTAAAGTCATAAATCCATAAAAACAGGGCCCAGTAAAATTGAATATAGGATGCTTGTTAATCTGCTGCTGTGTCTGTTTTGAGCAACTAACCTTGGATTATAAATTTGAAACAAGTTAATACTATCAGATATTGAGATATTTATCTTCTTACTTACCATGCTCTGTAACCGAGGGAGCAGATGCATCCTGACCATTAGCAGTCATGACAAATTGCCTTGCTAATGAATGTTACACACTGAAAGTGCCATAACTGATTAAACTACAATTTCCCACTACCAGAGAGAGAGAGAGAGAGTTGGGGACTCCAGCAGCGGGCAACTCTGATTTTCTGCCAACAGGCCTTCAGGGCACAGTGTGATATTTAGAGAAACACTCTAAATTCCATATGAACAGATTCTAGAAGCCTATGTGTATACAACAGGTTTTTAAAGAACATTAGATAAAACAGCTTAGGTTGGAGCTGATGAGCCATGAAAAATGGATGTGTTTTAACTATTTGGTATCCTTGCAAGTATGTGTTAAAGAATATTCTTCGTTGTGGGTTTCTCCCTCCCTCTCTCTCTCTCTCTCCTTCCCTTTACCCGCCCCCAAAAAACATCGCGTGTGCTTTGCATTTCACATAAAATCTTTCTTTTGTCAGTTCCTTTGTTGGTGCAAAATTGGCAGCAGTTCAAATTCAAAGTACTCCTATTCATTTACTGACCAATGTCATTCTAGTTCACATCAGCCAGAGAGCTAAGCTCTAAAAACATAAAAGACTTGCTTCACCACTGACGAATAATGTGTACATTTTTACAGAGCTTAAACCTTAATGCTTTCCCTGAAACTAACAATACAGTATATCTTATCATTCCTTTTTCACAAGCAGGCAGCTGCTGAAACGCTTGCCACTTCAAAATATCAATTGCTTGCCAGAGTTTTCCTCCCCACACCCTGTCAAACTCATGTATATTGTGCAATGAAAACGGTGCAGGACTGAAAGCTAGAAATTGTGTCAAATTCTGCTGTAAGGGTATGATGTGCAAAGAACAATGTATGACAACCGTAGAGACTACAAACAATGGCTCTGGAGCCAGGGACTTCATAGATCACAACTGCGCCTGTACATATTTCATTGTAGGCATTATATATTTAAAGCATGACAAATGTACCGGCCTACATTATGTGCAGCACAAATACAAGCTCCTCCCACTAGATCGCCTTTTGCATTTTTCTTGGTGATGGAAATAGGGTTGAGTTTCATTTCTTTTTCTTCTCTTAAAACATTTAAGGGTCTTAAGTCCTAAAGAAGACACACACACACACACACACACACACACACACACACAAGGTTATCAAAATGAGTAGCAGAAAACAGAAGACAATAATGCAAGATGAGAAAATGAGATCTTGTTCACTTAATATTTTGGCTGCTCTCTGAGGACACAAAAGCAAGGATTATCTTCAACACTAACCAAGTGCATCAAAAGAACTACACTATCACTATGCCCATAAATTGTTGTCTGCCTAATTTTAATGCAGATAAGTGCTGGCTTATTGATTTGAGCGATTTTCTAGCAAAATGGAAATCCCGCGTGAATATGTTCTTTGTGTACAGAAAATATGGTTTAAGAAGCTTTTACTATTATTGCTTCCCTATGCCAAAAGAATAATTAAGCAAATAATATTTCACTACTGGATCAGGTCTCTAAACTAACACAGACTCCTGTCTGTTTAGACTTTAAAGATCCCTTCTCGCTTCCTGATTCACTCTGTTGACTTTAAATGACTCTGGTTATTGAAAACTTGTTTTTCTTCCAAGCGTCTCTTTAAATAACATGTAAAATCTGAAAACATTCTCCCTTTGCAGCACACCCACTTAATTATAAAGGGGTTCCTGGCTATAACAACCTTACACCAGTTCAGCCAATGACTATGAAACGGAAACATGTTTCTAGAAGATTACTATGAATCTATACTCATCTCCCCCACGACCTGGCTTAGGTTACAAAACCTGTATCACACAAGTAGCTTGGAGTGGAATTAACTGACTTGAGGCTAAGGAAAATGAACAGATATGCTTTTAGGGTGTTAATAAATATTTTGGAAAAAGAATAGGTAATTTAGGTGCTTAGGGGCGCTGACCTTTGCTGTGTTGATTAGCGGGACAATGATGCATTATTAACACACAGCAGCTGTACCTGAACTGCTGCCATGAATATAATAGCCTTTTATAGCCATCAGGGGAGTGAGGTAGGAGGCCTTTATTAACCACTAGACATGATTAGCACATTATGTGAACTTTAGTAGGCAAATTATCCCTTATTGAAATATAATGTTGGTTATAACTAATTGTAAACATGATTTTTAAAACTTCCCGGTGAACAACTCAATGTTTTACTACCGTTCAGCTCATTATCTGGCTGGTAATCAACGAAAACATTTTCTGTTGTGGGATGTACTTCCAGGAGCTGAATCCCCAAAGGCTGACCGTGTCAGTGAAGGCTGACTTTAACACTGTCTGGCACTGCAGGTTCAGGGGTATTCCCATCCACACAAACTTTCTCTCTTTAATTAAGTCAGACTGTTCAGCAACTAGAAAAGCTGCTTCAGGATTTTTTTTTTTCCTTCCTCTTTCTTTCATCAGTTCTTAAAGGCTTAGTTTTGCAGTAAATTTTTGAGTTACCTTGAAAAATAACAGCATAATTTAACCCAAAAAGCTTAATTTGGGGAGGGAAAAGATTATCCCACTAGCCTTAGTAACTGAACACAGCACAGAGAGTCCATTATGAACAGTCTTTTTATGCCCTGGCAGAAAGTCATTAACATAAAATAAATCATTAGCTTTGATATTAAGCTTCTACTATCTGCAGGTTTCTATGATTAATGTTCAAGACTGCATCTGCCAAATGATAAAATATACTTTTTGTTGAAAGGTTATCCTGCCTCTTTATTATTAACATTTCTCTTTGTACAGTTGTTCCTGGCATTTTAGACAGAGGCACATTGGTGGAGAAAGGAAGCACTGGTTTTCCCAATGGCACGGAGACGCCAAGGCATATAACACTTCACCCATCATTTTTCAAATTAACCATTTAATTGAGTTAAAGGACTTAAGGAAATCAGGGGGCGCACAGATATGCTTTCAGGGTAATTGGGCTATCTTTAGACCCAATTGGTCCATACTCTAATTACTCTTGCACATTATATTTCGCATCTCTGACCCACATATCAGAGGAAGGTAGTGAGGGGCCAGCTTGCTTGCCTGAAGTCAGGAAGTCTACGGGTATTTCCCTCCGGAGCAGGTATCCTCAGCGTTATCTTCCTCCTCTGTATCACAGGCAACAAGCTCCCATCCTGGCTTCTCTCAGGAGCAGCACTGACAGGCAACTCAGAGAGGGAAAAAGACACCCCCTGGGGGGCTTATCAATATCTGAGAAAGGCAGATTACAGGCTGTACCTAAACACACCCTATTTTCCCCGATTCACCTCTGACCCTCTCGAAAGGTTATTCCTTTCACTGCTCTCCTGAAAGAATCACTAGTCTGCAACTTTGGAATTCATTGTACGATGGTAGCAGAAAGGGAAGAAATGGGCTGAGAATACAGTATTTTTCTAAGATCTACCATCGTTTGAGTTTTTGAACATCTGTCCTCATGTGACTTCAAAATAACCTTTCTCCATTGACTCCTTGATTCTCCTCAGGGATCCTCGACACAAACTATTTCCTCGGGTGGATACAGGGAAGACTGAACACGGGTGGATAAAGGTTCTGGTATCAGAACTTACCAGACGCAGAACAGAGCCAGGCTGCTAAAGGGGAATGGGAAACAGAGCAGGAGGGAAACACATATCCTTTCAGGGTTATATTTACTTTGTAGCGATTAAGTCAACACAGGTTTGAGAGCCCTCAGTTTTTCTCTCAAACCTTCCAGGAAAAGCAGTCTTTTCTACAGAAAGTCCTATGCTTTTCCTCAGAAAGATCCAGTTTTCGAGGCCCTAGCATTGGGAAAGGCAACTTCTCCTGTGAAATAGGCTAAGTATTTCAAAAAGGAGTGGTAATGAGACATTCATACAGGTCAGTACGATTTCTTTTATGTTGTACACATTACAGATTTGACCACGTGTGATAAATTCCCATGCATTTATGGCCAGAAATATACCCAGGACCATGAGAAACACAGGAAAACACAGCTCACCCAGACACACACCAGTTTCTCTGACTAGGTAACTTCCAGAGAGGAGCTCAAAGACTTTGATGGAAAGGTATTATAAAAACAAACAAACAAACAGAAAACAACTTGGAGTTCCCATTGTGGCTCAGTGGAAATGAATCCGACTAGTATCCATGAGGACACAGGTTTGAACCCTGGCCTTGCTCAGTGGGTTAAGGATCCAGCGTTGCAGTGAGCTGTGGTGTAGCTTGCAGACATGGCTCAGATCTGGCGTTGTTATGGCTGTGGTGTAGGCCAGCCCCTACAGCTCCGATTCGACCCCTAGCCTGGGAACCTCCATATGCTGCCAGTGTGCCCCTAAAAGACAAAAAAAAAAAACAAAAAAGGTATTCTATACAGCGGCGGATAGTGCTGCAACTGTGGTCCAGATACATGCAGCTTATAAGTCTACACAGTAACTCAAAAACTTTATATTTTCTTGGCCACTAGCACAGCCCTAGTTTATTTAGGAGTCCTTTCAAGGCATTTTCATAAAAGCACATAACTCAAGCACGAAAAACAATAAGTATCTGGCTAAGGCAGAACCATTAAAAACTCCAAAGTGAAAAATGGACAAAAAAGCATTAACAGAGACATCGGTTTCACGACCTTAGTGATCATAAATATAAATCAGCGACGGTTTTTCGTATGTACAACGGAAACGTGAAGATAGATTTTAAAAGTTAACTTTAACATTTTTAATCGAGTAAGGCAAACCTGCCATAGACCAAACTGAAGAGAGCTGGACACCTCCTCTCATGAGGGCAGGGCTTTCTTTCTGGCATTATCCCCCCTCTGATCTCTTCTGCCGCACCATCAACACCCAGGCGCAGGGCAATACAATGTTCCCATTTTCAAAATGAATGCTACAGGGGGGAACACGTTATAAACAGGAAAGGCTCATTCAGGTTAATGGGAATTCCATGTCTCCAAGTATCACGGAAGAACCGCTATAATTAACAGTCTGTTGGCACTTTCATTATAAACCACATTTCAAGCAGCTTATAACTCAACTGTTTTTAATGAGAAATTGCTCTTTGGGATGAAACTTGGCATGCATGGATTAAAATAAAAAATGCTCAAATTCATTAGGGCAGATGTAAGCTGTAGCATCTTGGTGCTCTACTCTCCTAGCGGAACAGTCCACTTAACACAACTCAGAGTCTACCGCTGGTCCTATCAACCAATGGAGACCATGGGCTATCTGACTCAGGAAAGTGCACTTTCGGACTGAAAATGCAATCTTCCTTGGGTAGCCCAGGGAGACCAGTCCAGGACCCCCCCTTGGATATCCAAATCTGAAGTTTCTCAAGTCCCTTACGTAAAGTAGCGCAGTATTTGCATATAACCTATGCACATTCTCTCATATACTTTAAATCATCTTTGGATTACTTACAATACCTAATACCATGTAAATGCTATGCTAATGGTTGTAAATACTATTTAAATGATATGCAAATAGTTGTTGGTACGCGGCAAATTCAAGCTTTGCTTTCTGAAAGTTTCTGGAACTTTTTTCCCTGAATACTTTCCAGCTGAGGTTGGCTGACTGCAGATGTGGAAGCCGCAGTTATAGAGGGCTGACTGTATACCGATACCATTAAAGTGGAAGTAAATACGGGAAAAGAAAATATCTTTAAGACTGTTAAATGTAAACATTCCCTTGTTAAAATCTACTTTAAATTCATTTTAAATAAACAAGGCAGCATTCAAACATTTAGGTGTTTTGTGTGGAAGCTTCCTGCAGGCAAGATTATAGTTATGTTTTTTGTAGTCACAGTATTTATTAACTATGTTTCACTACAATGCTGTTTTCTCCTAAAGGTATTTTATCTCATCTTATCTTATTAATTTAAAGGCCACACCCGTGGCATATGGAAGTTCCCAGGCCAGGGACTGAAGTCTAACTGCAGCCACAACCTGAACCAGAGCTGTGGCAGTGCCAGATCCTTTAACCCACTGGGGCAGGCTGGGAATTGAACCCACAGATCCACAGCAACTGCAGCCACTGCAGTGGGATTCTTATCCCACTGCACCATGGCAGGAACTCCAAGGTATATATTTTAGATTCCTATATTTGTTTGTATACCATATAAGTTTTATCTTAAACAGTTAGCAATATTTAAAAGTGTAACTGTTACTAGCATTTAATCAAGTCATGATAATTACATTTAATATTCATTGAGATATAAGTTAAATATTCTACCTTATGACATCCCAGAAATCTTGAGATTCATATACTTGGATAAACTAAGATACAGGATAGATTACCTAAAAGTGATTGTATAGGCTCTGCGTTTCCAACTCCGCCCATCTTAGTTATCTATGCATATTCTGATAACGCATAAAGGCGCTAACCCATATAGTCACTGTAAGTGCAACTCAACTTACTTGGTGCAACCAAAGATCATCACAGTCCCACTTCCATACCAGTTTAGAGTCTAACTAAAGGTTTCTCACTGGTAAGGGATGGTCGTGGAGCTAATTCCAAGCTCTAAATGCACTGTGCATAAAATATAAAGAGAGAGGGGGAATTATGAGAGCTTAGAAATGCCTGCCACTGTTTTCCTCTCAGCATCATCTCTGTTTCTTAGTCTATTACTCTATGATCCAATGTCATTTATTCAAATGGGGAAAAGGATGGCAGCCTGGTTCAGGGTTTTAAGAAGTGGATATGGCCCTGAGGATGGCAGATTCCAATTTCCTTAACCAGAAAACAGGTATTGGAGGAAAAGGATATGTTAGCATGGTTATAACGATGACTCCAAGCAGAAAAGGAAGCATGATGGCCAAGATGACCACGATGGTGAGCCAAGTATCTGAGGAGAGGGAGGATTTCAGGTTAGAAAGTTGGGAAGGGAAACAGCAGATCAAGATTGGGAAGGAAAACAGCAGGGGAGAGGGTGCTGTCCCAGGATTGGGGGTGCTGGGGAAGGGGGTAAGGAGGGAAGAGATACCAGGCACACAGACTAACCAGCTGCTGAGGGGAGGTTTTAGGACGGGAGGATCTCCGGTAGCTGAGAAACATTCCCAGGGCCTGTTCAACTTTCTAGTAAGTTAGCAAAATGCTGGAAAGCACTAGAATAAATCATCCTTCACGGCTAAACAAGATCCGTCCCCACCACCTCTCTAAGCTATCCCTTTCTTGAATTGAGCTCATCACACACACAAAAGTATGACCACAAGAAAGAATCCCACACACCAAAACCAACATTTGAGACCCCGTCTGGTACCAAGAAAACCATTGTTTAAACTTGGCATTTTCCCTACTTCTTTCAGGTTCAAGTGCCTTACTTCTTTACTCTGGTCTTACCCCCTTGCAATCATGTCAAACAAAACAAAACAAAAAAAGACTACAACTAGCAGCCAATTAGATAATATTGAAATATCAGTTTAGCCTTTCTAAATAAGCAAAATATCAAAATGCCCCTTAATATCATCATTCAGTAACTTTTAACATATATGATACATTGCGAGAACACAAAACCATGTAAGCTATGCAAAAAATAACATTACGAACTCCAAAGCTCATAACCATTATTTTAAAATTGAAGTTTATGACCTGAAATATCCCACAAAGTCAAGATAGCTACATTTGAGGTTTTTGTATGATATCTGACTTACTGGCCAAAACCATAAGATTGCATGGCTTACGCTCTTACCCATAAATTTATTTCAAACATATTTAAAGACCTCAAAACTAATGAAAGACGCCAGCTAATAAAACTCCCATGGGAGTTTTAATTACACCAATGCTGTTCCAAGTATTAACTATGAATTTCCCAAAGTCCTGAAAGCTCTGGGGGGGTGGGGGGAGAAAAACTAATGAAGCATGATGCTCTAAATTGCTTATAACCCTCCCCTTCCTCCTCCTTCCTCTCCTCTTCCCCCACCTCCCTCCTTTTCCTTACATAAGTAGAAATAATGACTCCATCATAATGTTCTTGCAAACCCTGTACTTTATATAGGATGAGTTTTGCCACATTAAAGTATAATACATAATACTCTAAACAGAAACAGAAACTCGGAGGAGATTCTGCAGAGACGATAATGAATCTTGTCTTTCTCAAAAGTTATCAAATGTCTAAGGGTAGCCCTGACATTTTAACACAGAGTTCATCGCAAGTAGGTCTTTCCTCCGAGGCTTATACACTGTCCTTCCTCATTTCAATGACAAAAGCCCATATTCCAAACGCCCATTATTCTTCACTCTCTATATAGTCAGCATCAAGCATGGGTTTGTGTTTTGAACTTCCTCATGTCTAAATCAAACAAAGAAAGATTCAGGACCTGATTCCACAAAAGCAACCGCTGAGAACAGTAAAGACCATTGTTTCCTCTCGCACTGCTGGCAGAGGTGGGCATTTCTCTGTCATTAGCCATGTCATAACATAATTGTATTACTGCTCCTTATGTGGGCAGATACTGAGCAATAACTGAACACAGCGCATCACTGTAAAAATGAAAAAGTGCCACTTCTTTGTCCCAATTTAGCATAAAATCAGTGAAAACAATCTTCAGAAATGACACTGCACTAAGAAACTGAAAGGAACTGTTATTACTCTGTGGGTACATATTTAAATTGATGCTCTGACATCTTCAACTAGAACAAAAAAAGAGGACTCTGTTTTACGACTGAACTCCAATTGTGAGCTCCTATAATCTAATTCTTTCAGTAACATTCAGTTCAATTAAGGGAAGCAGTGCTACTTAAAATACTCTTAAATAGATGAAACTCCACTATGGTGCCCATCTCTCAAAGTCCGAACTATAGCCACGCTTTAAGTTGCCCAAGGTAAACACTGTTACTTCTGGCCTACATGTTTCTGTCCAGTCTATGAGCTTCACTGATATTTCAAAGGCTGACCTATATACAGCAACATGCCATCCACTCTGGCTGTTTGTATAAGAGAAGCCTTGCACAGTTGCCATAACCAACATCACTGCATTGTTCTCACTTTTCTCCCGCAATGGGCTATGTGAAAATGGAGGCCAGTTTGCATAGTGATGTGTTCACAACATAATGTGCTCTTACGACAGAGCAAGGCTAGATTAAACTGTTTCCCCTCAAATTCCTCCTACGGAGTGTATCAACTGAAAGATGTAAGTAGTGTTTTGGCAATCTATAGAGCGGCAGTGCTGGAAAATGTCAGCAAAGTAAAACAACCTCATTTTAGTTTAGAAAAGGTTCAGGAAGAGGATATTCATTTTCTGGATTAGGGTCTCTTCTGACATTGAAAAAAATGTCACTGGAGAAACTCTAGTTACAACTGCGTGACGCTGAAGCACAGAAAGATACTGGTGCCGCTGGGATTGAGCACACCAACTTTAACTAGTGAAGTGTTGACAGATTCAAAATAAAGATAATTAGTAATCTATGATCTTATCATTCTATTAAAAACAAATAGCCTGACAAAGTGACTGTTTCTTGTAATAAACTGCACATTCACTACACCTCTGAAAGAGACAAGGTTTACTTTGCAGTCTTGTCTCTTTTGGGGAAGTCAGAGCCAACTTGTTTTTACTAAATATAGACACAGATTTCTTATTTCAACCCTTTCAAACTTCTGCCCACCTTCCATATCCCTGCAAATCTACTTGAGTTACTGCAAAAGTGAATGCTGGTTGACTACATTCTAAGCAACCATAATTGTGGACCTGGACAGAAATTTTGTGCCAAGGCTACTCACGATGAAGTAGAAAACACTAGCTAGTTTCTGGGGCCTAGCAAACCTACTGGGTACATTTCATAGAAGCAGGGATCAGTGACAAATCTATTTAATAGACTGCTACCCAGAGAAGGCCAGGGGTAGTTGTCTTGTGAGAAACGTGTCCCTGAAGTCTCTTCCTGCTATTAGAAGTATATCTTATGACTTTGCATCTTTAAAAATCCATTATTCCCTGGGTAAGTAAAATAGAAGACTTGCATCTAGTCTATAGAAAGGGTGGCTGATTTGCATTTAAAAAGAACAGTTTGCTTCTCATACACCGGGTGACTTAAAAGGAACTTCAATGAGCTAGTAAAGAAATTCTGAAGACTTTCTAAATTAATTTATTCAATTCACAGCACAACCCACTAAAATTGTTTAAAGCACTTAATTGGAAAGTGATTTAATATATTGGAGTAATTCCTGATTTTCCAAAGCATTTAACTTTTAAATTAAATCTGACCCTACTATCACAAGAATGACAAGTGAAATGTGTATCCAAGTCATTAATTTCTTTTTGGAGCCTAAAATCACTGATGAATTTAATAAGATTTGTCCAGTTTCACTGCCAAAATATTTCTGACCTTTTGGTTCCAATAACTACTGCTGCTTTTTTTTTTTATTAGTATTAGTGTTATAAGCAAAAATTAAATGTTACAAACACCAAATACTTGCTCATTAAGGCAAAACAAACTTTAGAATAAAAGAACTATGTTAAGAACAGATAATGAAACTTTTTAACACCGACTTCTCTTGCCAAAGTTACCGGTACCTTCCAACCTGCCCCTGGCTAAAAGGGCTCCGGTATAATAAAAAGCCTTTCTGCCTTTCACAAAGCTAAATTTCCCTGATTTCCAACTTGCCTAAACATCAACACAGGGCACATCCTTTTTAGTGGGTCTTACACTGTACACGGCATCAGGGAGCTTCCCCACGGCGTGTTATAACTCACAGCTCTGCGTCTCTCTCTCTCTCTCTCTCTCTCTCTCTCTCTCTCTCTCTCTCTCTCTCTCTCTCGTGTGTGTGTGTGTGTGTGTGTGTGTGTGTGTGTGTGTGTTGTGGTGTGTGTGTGTTGTGTCCCTGTTGACCAATACTTGGAGTTATCAGTCGGCTGCGTGATGGGGAGCCCGAGGGCTGTGGATGCAGCGCGCTAAATACCTCTGTATCACGTAAAAAGGCTGTTTGATGGTGACTTGCCACCAGGCAAATGCTAGGAGTCCCAATGATTTATCCAGTGGAATTCACTGAGGGGCCGACGTGGAGCAGCTTGCAGGGGCTGCGGGTATCCGGCAGGCTTACCAAGGAGCGGGAGCTGGGCGTCTAAACCGCTCGCCCCGCGTCTCAGAGAACTCAATACTCCCCGCCACGTTCACTGGGCAGGACTGTTTAGACGTGTCCAAAAAGCCCGAGGCGAGGACACTCGCACTTGGAATCCGGTCCCCTCGCGTCCTCCCTCTGCGGGCTAAGAGTTCGAGAAACCCGGAGAGTCACCTCCTCCCTACTGACTGTTCCATCCTTGGGACAAGCGGAGTTCCGCAATAGCCCCGGTCACCCTCGGGGTCAGCCTAGCCCCGGGCCCCCGCGGCCTCGGCCCCTGGGGTCACTGGACTACGGGTACAGCCCAGCCCGGGACCTGCTCCAGCCCCGCGCCGAGCGCGGCAGCTTTGGACGTGAACGCAACGCGCTCACCCGGCTCCTAACAAACTTGCCATTTCTGCGCGCACCCCCCCGGCGCGAGCTGTGTCCCAGACCCCGCTCCCTGCGGCACCCTGGCCCGCAGACCGGCGCCCGGACGCGGGGCCGGGCAGCCCGAACGGGTTTGGGAAAACAAAAGAGTTGTGGAGCGATGTTCCCGGCGGGGGGCGGAGGCGTCTCCGGGGCCCCGGTACCCCGACTCCCGGCGGCGCTCCTGGCAACTAATCCCGGGCGGCGAAGCGGTGCCACAAGCCCCCGCTGCCGGGAGAGGGGGAAACCAGAAACTAAACGGAATTCTCTCCTCCCCGCCCGCGTTCCCGGACCCCAGACACACCCCCAAAGTATTCCTTGGTTTTCTCTTAATATTTTTTAAATGCCCCCCGGCAGACCCAGGCAGGGAGGGATCCTTACTCGCGAACAGCGGGAAGGAAAGAATCGAGCAAATCGTGTCACTTTCCGCACCATCGCGGCGTTGGGCAAAGCCCGGAGCTGCTCCACAATATTTACTCCCCGAGCGCACGCAGGGTGGCTGCGGGCTGCGAGCCGAGCGCGCCCGAGACCGGCCTCCGGCGCCCGCCCGGCCGCCCCGCGGGCCCGCTGCCGCCGCCCCCCTCCCGGGACCGAGCAGCCAGAACACGGCGGAAACAAAAGCAGAGCGTTCACCTTGTTGCAATAGTAGGGGTCCAGGCAGGGAGAAGGTCCCAGACAGGGAGCGTCGGGCGCAGCGGCGGGCTGGGCTGGAGGTGGATAAAATCTTACGTCCATTTCACTCTCACATCAAGCAACTCCTTTTCTTTGCCTTTTTCAAAAAAGTGTTCAGCAAAACAAGCTTAGACGGAACAGAGAGAGGTGTCTGGACTCAGGAGTAAAAGAAACACCTTCCTTCCCTCACATCCGTTTGTGGTTTGTTTAAGAAGAAGAGGAGAAAAAAAAAGAAAAAAAAAAGAGGGGGGAAAAGCGCTCAACTCTCCCCCAAGCCGCGGCGCGCACCCGTCGGCGCCGAGCGCGCAGCCTGCTCCGCCGCCGCCTCCCGGCCCCGCCGCCGCCGCCGGGCAGGTAACTTCATGCGCTCATTGTCCCCCCGCCCGCCCCCCCATCCCCGCCTCCCGCGCCCCTCGCCGCCCGGCACACGCGCTCGCGCCCAGGCTCTAAGGTACTGGGCGTTTTATTGGAGTCTCTGAGTTGCTCTGCTTTTAGTTTATTTTCTCCACCTTGGAGGCCTGGGATGAGGGGAGGACTGGAGAAGGGTACAGAGCGGGCGGGGGGTGGCGAGCGCCCCGAGCCCGGAGGGGTGGGGTACGCGGCAGGACGCGGGCTGCTCGCGGCCCAATGGCTGCCGCTCGGGGCCGGGGGCTGGAGGCGGGTGGAGCGGAGGAGGTGGAAGAGAGCGCGGCCGGGCCCGGGCCGAGGCGGCGGGACCCCGGGGAGACTCCGCTGTGCCCGAGCCGCGCTCCTGCGGGCCAGCGCGTAGCACACAAAGGGGCTGGCGAGCCCGAGCCCGCGGCGGCCGCGGGGCCCGGCGGGGAGCGCTCGCAGCAAGGGGGCGCTGTGGCGCAGCCCGGCCCGCAGCCCCGCCCCCGGGCCCGCCCCGGCCCCACCCCGCTCTCACCGCCCCCTCGGCAGCCGTCCCCACCTCTTTCTCTGTGACCCGCACCTCCCGGTGCACGGCCATCTCCACCCCACCGTCGCCTCCCCCATTCTACTCCCACTCTCTGGCGGAGGCGACTGTTCCAGGCAGCGCCGCTCTGGGGGCCGGGAACCCGCAGGGAGCGCCAGTCCTCTGCGCGCAAGGAGCGGGCTAGTGTCCCTGCGACCCGTAGGGACTGCAGGGTGTGGGTGGACTGTAAGAGTCCCCCCTCTCCTGTTGCTTGCTCCCGCCTCCACCCCTCACCTCCCCGTGATCTGTGTGTCACTGGCGGGTTTGCGAAGGCAAAGACTGCCTGGAGGACAGGCAGAAGACCACAGAGGTAGCTCAAAGGGTAAACAGGGAAGCAGTTATCAGCACGCAAGTTCGGGTTAGAGGTAAGACACGTGGGCTTGCCAGCTGCCCATCAGGGGATTTTGTCTTCTTATAGTTGGAAGCCCAGTAATGCTCGTGGAGGTCCACGGGAGACCTGGAATCGGCCTCCCCGTTTCCCTGGTCGGCAAGTGGGATGAGGAAATCACCACGCACGTTTTTCCGCCTTTCCTCTCACACCCGAAGACTTGCAACTTTGTGTCTCCTGGAGGTTGGATAGTTTGGCGTATCTTGGCTGCTGTCCGACGGATTTATTCCTGGGGCTCTGTCCGTGCTGAGAACTCCACGCAGGAGTGGGCGATAGTTATACCTTCCTGTTCCAAGGCCCTGCAAAGGAGCCTGGAAATACTTCATCTGTTCCCCTAGTTTCTCGTGCCAAGAAGGATACTAACAACACTGTGCCACACCGCACAACCTTCTAGTACACGTTGATGGCCAACTGTTCTGTGTGACTTTCCTATAGTTATGTCGCTTTCTCTGCAGTTGAGAGCATCATATGTACAAGCAAAGGGATCTGAAAGGAAATCTATGAGGATGGTACTTGGGAATGACAGGTTAATATCACGAGGCACCTCTATATGCTCCTTCAGGAACCTTTTGTTAAGCATTGCTTTATACTTCTAACATCCTTTTTCTCTCAAGCCATTGTTTTCTTTCTTCTCTTCATCATTTTTATTAGTGGCAAGAATCCAGCTTTCTTCCCACCTTTGGATTAACCTGAGGCAGGTCTGAGTAGGGGGAGAGAGAAGTAAGAAAAAAGAATTTTTCTCTGTTGGATTCAGAAGAACCTCCATATGTACGGATCCTTCAAGGCACCTGTAAAATAAAAGAAGTAGAAAATATGTTCTTCTTAATAAAGGTCTTTACAATAAAATTCAAATGTAGTTTTGTGGTTTGTAACATCAGTTTCAATGGTAGATGCTAAAATTTTCTCTCATGATTAAAAAAACCTTATAAGTTTAAACATTTTTAAACTTAAATTTCTCTCATCAATCAGAATTTATTACTAACATTAATCTCTTCAAAATTCGATTTTAAAAAACTTCCTAAGAATCTATAATTTATTTCTATTTGATGGTGCTGTGAACATCAGGAAGATGAAATGGCTTAGATCGAAAACAGTATTATCAACATCTTGACACTTGGGGGAAGATGTTGATGTCCCCGCTTTGCTCCACAGCCTGGTCCCTGTTCTCGGTCTTGAGAGATCATCCACATTTAGTGCACAGAGTCAGCATGTTGTGTTTGTGAGTGGCAGGATGTGATGGGTTGGGTGGTGGGCTGCTGATGAAAAAGCCCTTCACTCCAATCACTCATACATGGAGAGCAGTCAGCGAGGAATGAGGATGAAAATGGAGTTAATTCGCCATAAAAATCCCCAAAAGGGAGTTCCCATTGTGGCTCAGCAAGTTAAGAACCCAACATAATGTCTGTGAGAATGTGGGTTGGATCCCTGGCCTCGCTCAATTGGTTAGGGTCTGGTATTACCACGAGCTACCTCGTAGGTCACAGATGTGCTCAGATCCTGTGTTGCTGTGGCTGTGGCGTAGGCCTGCAGCTGCAGCTCCCATTCAAACCCTAGCCTGAAAAGGACGGGGTTCACACAGCTTCTGGGTTAGCGAACAGTGGAGGTGCCATGAGAGTGGGTGAGAGGACATGGGAGCTCTGCGCCTCTGCCACATACCTTGCCTTCTGCATCTTTTCCACCTATTTGTTCTTCTGCATCCTTTATCCCCCCCCCCCCTTTTTCTCTTTTTAGGGCTGCACCTGCGGCATATGGAGGTTCCCACTGGGGGTCAAATCAGAGCTACAGTTGCCAGCGTACACCACAGCCACAGCAACGCCAGATCCTTAACCCACTGAGTGAAGTCAGCGACTGAACCCACATCCTCATGGATACTAGTCGGGTTCTTAACCCACTGACTACAACAGAAACTTCTATTATATACCCTTTTATAATCAACTGGTAAACAGTTAAGTGAACTGTTTTCCCGAGTTCTGTGAGCCACTCCAATAAATAAATCCTGAGGAGGGGGCCATGGGAACCTCTGATTTATAGCTGATTGGTCAGAAGCACAGGTAACAACCTAGACTTGCAGTTGGTATCCGAAGGGTATCTGTTTACTTGGGGCAGGGGGAGGGGTGGCGAGGAAAGGATGACATTCTTGTGGGACTGAACCCTTAACCAATGGCCTCTGATGTTATCTCCAGCTAGTGTCAGATAGTTAAACTGTAGCAGACCCAGCTGGTGTCACAGAATTGCTTGATGTGGAAAGTCCTTTCCCTGCCACCAAGGTCTATCATGTATTGAATGGGTGCACTTCCCCTAAGACAAACTTAGGGGAATTTGAACAGCGAGAGCTCTGAGTAAATTTTATGAATTTGGAACATAAAATAGTAGAGAGTCATTACATTACTTTTCAATCTCCAGGATACTTAACTCTATGTTGTGGCCAAGTGTACTCATGTATTTGTCCATTCATTCATAAATTTGTACCTTCTTCAACAAAGCCACATGAGCAGGGGAAAAGCCCTACGCTATATGTTGTGTGGAGGTTGACATACAAAAACAAATTACTTAAAATTTCTTCCATAAAGGAATTTAAAGTCTTCTCCAGTGATATTTTCAAGGCTGTTTGGTCCATGGAGTCGCCTTAGAAGCTTTGAAGCGTACTTGTCTCCAGGCTCCTCCTGCATAGAATCTGGTGCAGCTCGTTTTGGGTAGGGTCTGGGCACAGGACTTTTTTTTTTTTTTGCCTTACCTAGGGCCGCACCCGCGGCATATGGAGGTTCCCAGGCTAGGGGTCTAACAGGAGCTGTAGTTGCTGGCCTTCGCCACAGCCACAGCCACAGCAACACGGGATCCGAGCCGCGTCTGCAACCTACACCACAGCTCATGGCAACGCCGGATCCGTAACCCACTGAGCAAGGCCAGGGATCGAACCCGCAACCTCATGGTTCCTAGTCGGATTCGTTAACCACTGAGCCACGACAGGAACTCCTGGGCATAGGACTTTTTAAAAGGTGGTTTTTAACTTTCAGGAAGGATTGAGAATAATTGATCTAGAAGGAGAGCTAAGATGGGCAGGGAGGGAATGTTAAAAGGATGAACATTTAGCAAATTTACTGGCTGCATTTGACTTGGGGTTGGAACTCACAAGGGGTCATGGAGGGGAGCACCATTCCCAGGACCCCTTCACCTGCACTGCCCTTTCAGAGATCGAGTGTGGCAATTCACTCAGTTACTCCAACTGAACATGAATGAATCATTGTATGGCTCCAAAATGCAGCTTGGTCATCTGAACTAGGAATTTTATATATTCTCTTTACCAGAAAATATGTGTCTGTGAAGGCTACATCTCCTTACTAGCATTGATGTGGGAATATGGAGGGCTGCAATTTATAAAATGCCTACTGTATCCTAGACCTGGTCCTAATTTCTTTACATTTGATTTCACTGACTCATTTCGTTTTACAAATTGCATTGGAAACCCTAACCAGTAATTACAAACCACACTTAGTGTTTGATTTTTGTTCCCTGAGTATTACCCATCCTCATTTTAATTATGGTTTCATAAATTGCAGTGTTTTTCAAATTTGCAGTTGTTTTTCCTGACCACATTTTACATTTACTGGTTCTTTGAACTATGAAGGTAAGTCCTAAATCTTACAGCAATGTCTCCAAATTACATACAGAATGTGTTACTTTAGGGAAAATATCCCCTAGATAGTTAATCCTATCCATGATTTATGAGACACTTATAAAAATCATTCAACAAAACAGTGGCACTTCCTGAGCGACTTTTTTTTGTTGTTATTAGGTTTTGGAGTTAGTTTTTCTCTAAGAGTAGAATTCCTCTATATATGGACTAAAAGAATGATGCCTCTTATAGGGATTTTTTTTTTTTTTTTGGTCTTTTTAGGGCCATACCCAAGGCATATGGAAGGTCCCAGGTTAAGGGTTGAACTGGAGCTTCAGGTGCTAGCCTACAGCACAACCACAGCAACGTGGGATCCAAGCTGCATCTGCAACCTACACTGAAGCTTGTAGCAACTCCAGATCCTTAACCCACTGAGCTAGGCCAGGGACGGAACCCACATCCTCATGGATACTAGTGGGGTTCTTAACCTGCAGAGCCACAACAGGAACTCCCTTAAATACTTCTAATAGCCTAGTCCAGGGTTACCTTTTAAGAGTTTAACCAAAGAGAAATATGTAATTGTTGTAGAGTCTTATATACCCACAGTAGGAGTGTATCGGGGATTACAAGCATTATGGTTTCTTTGCTTGTATATGTGATTCTTTTTTTTCCCCTCCCCGCATTTTAGGGCCACACCTGCAGCATATGGAAGTTCCCAAGATCGAGGTTGAATTAGAGCTGCAGCTGCTGGCCTACACCACAACCACAGCAATGTGAGATCCAAGCCGTGTGGACAACCTACACCACAGCTCCCTACAACCCCAGGTCCTTAACCCACTGAGTGAGGCCATAGCGTGAACCTGCGTCCTCATGGATACTGGTTGGGTTCTTAACCCAGTGAGACACAGCAGATCTCCCAGGATTTATTTTGAAATACTGTATTTTAAAACTAAAATCAAAGTGCAGCATATTTTATGAGTAAATTAATATTCAGTCTCTCACTGGCTTCTTATTTAAGGGTGAAATTTCCAGTAAAGCTGATGCCACAGTCCCTCCTATAGAAAAGAAGCCTCATTCTTCTTAAAGACCATTCCTTTGAACTTTGAATGGGCCACCTTCTATTTTAAGGCCTCTTGCTATGCATGTGGATCCAGGCTGAAGGCTATGGGGTGAAATAGCTATTTTTGCTTCCTTAGAAACTAACCAACCCTGAGTTCTACACATTTCAAAGGAAAGAAAAACATCATGAATGGTTTTGATGGGAAATGTTTGCATTTTCTCAACTTGCCCATTAGAATTTACTGTTGTCCACAGTCATTCAATATTTTTCCAAAGTAATTTAAATGTAAACTAGAATGATATGCGATATGGAATATAATGCCATGAAAGAACTCAGAGTCCTGAAGTTTATTTCCTGGGGAGACTAGTGAGAAATGACTAGATTGTAAGTCTTTCAACCAGAAAATAAAGGATTTCAGAATGATGAAGAAAGTTTGAAGGAAATGACACAGGGTCCACAGATACCTCACATGGCACTAAATGACTCATAAAATGCAGTATTTTTTACATAATATGGGAAGTGTGCCATGCTTGTGCATCTTACCATTGAGTGTGGTATAGTACTTTGATCTTCAACAATATACAACATTTGTGGCATAATAGCTCTAATAGGACTATTCCGCTATTTTATGCGGCAATAATCCAGTCCTCTCACATCAGGATAAACTGTGAGGACAAATCCTTTCAAAATCAGAATTAGTTCCTTACAGAAGAGTGAGGCTACAATTATCCCTTAAATAGGAGCAGCTGCAACATGGTAGCGGCCTGGAGCGTTGGCAGTGAAGAGTTTTTCCAATGTAATTAAATGGATTTTTTTTTTAATGCAAACTAATGTTCTATAAAAAGTTAACTGCAAGGTGAGTAGGTGTAGAATTGCTGAGATGAAAGGAACAAGCACTCTGCTTACCTGAGTCCATGATCCTGCCTTGGCAAGTGATGTTTTGGTGAAAATGGACCATCAAGGCTCATACTTTCCAGCCAAGTCTGCTCAGAGGAGAACCAGACCGGTCACGAAGGAAAGATAATTCTGGTTTCCTTGCGCACTCGGGCCTTATTGTGAAATGTGTCCATAGCTATGTTTTGTTAGTATCGCTTTTCAAAAGGATGTGATGAGTCAACAGCAACGCTTCAATTTAAACAAGAAAGGTAGCACTTGGGTGGAAAAATAGAAATCTAACTTGTAGGATTTACACTAGTCAGCACCTACCTCCACCGTGAGACAGAGGGAAGGGTGCTTCCTTTTTCACCATAAAGATGATTACAGGGCTGGAAAATAAGACCTTTAAGAAAGATTAAAGGACCAGAGAGAGCATACTGAGAGGCAGTGTAATATCTTCAAGTCGCCTGTCTCAAGAGTTCTTTCACAAACAACCAGAGACTGAAGACATGACATGGAGAATTGGATGTAATTCTAGAGCACGGAGGCTTTAGTCACCCATGAAAAGAACCCTCCCTCCCCCGATCTTGAACGTATCGCTGGTCTTGGGACTGATTTTACAGTCTCGGCACACAATGGAAGTTTCTCAAGTCACCCAAGCACCCACGCTGGACACCCCTCCTCTTCCTGAAATACACCTTCCCCTGACAGATCCAGCGGGCAGAGGGTCTGAACGTAGCTCTAATTATCTAAAGGGGTTCTGTGCTCAGAAACTTTGGATAGGATAAGTTCAGCCAGACAGGGAGCCAAGGCATGTCTTGTAGAGAGCTCTCTGAGATCTAAATAATGCTTTCTTTTATATTAGTTCCTGAGTATTTTCAAGGGCATCGTTTAACAAAGAGAAATAGCAAGATCTGATTTTGCAGGCGATGCTTCAGATATGATAGAAAACTAGGAATTCAAATATTTAATACATTTTTAGAAGTTTACTTTTGAGATGAAGAATACTCTCCCGTGGTGGAGATGGCCTTCTGGAGTGACCTCGGCCTCAAAGGTGAGCCAAAAGGGACACGGCTCACTTCACTACACCGCACTGCACACTTCACCACCGGGCATGGCGATGCATAGCCTTCGATTCACGCATTCAAAAATCACACATTTTTAAGACAGCAGAAGACCCTTGGGCTCCCATTCGGGCTGATAGCTGATGCCGAAGCCCCACTCCTCCCATGAAATCTTCCAGGGTTGCTGAGGTAAGTGACTACTCTCACCTGGCCCTCTTTCCAGTGTGGGTCCCGATTAAGCACTCACGGCTTAATCCACTGTGAAGCTACTTACACTTGATCTTTACAGAATGGAATTGCCTGTCTATCCGTGTATTGCTTTTGTGTTTCCATTTTGTTCCTAATGGTGTTCCGGTACGTCTGTCTGTATTAATGTGTTGGATGCTGATTATAAGCTCCTGGAGGGAAGGGATAGAATCCCTTTAAATAGAATTGATGCCCCTCATATACCCCCGTCCTAAAAAGTGGGTTTTCCAAGAAGACAACTGAGCACGTTTTTCCTTGTTCTCAAGAAAGATTTAAATTTAGGAAGCTGTTGGTAAAGATTTAAATTTAGAAAGCTGTTGGTAAAGATGAAGAGGTAAACGCTTCCCCTTTGTGAAGACAAGTTGGAATGAGTTACTAGCATTATATTCTCTGTTGCCTCGTTTGCATCACTTCTCATTAAGGAGACTATTCAGCCCGCTGTGTTAGGTGCCCTACAGAACAAGACAGTGGTAACTGGGGCTCCTTCTTTCCTTCCTCCACTCCTCGACCACTTTACCCATTTACGTTTTTGATGTGGCCTTGCTTATAACCTCCAGAATAGAAATTCGCCAGAGAATGAATGAAGAAAACAGCATTTAAACAGAGAGGAGCATAAACAGAGTCAAAGAGGCTATCAAGACAAGGAAAAGTTTAGGGACAGTCAGAACAAGCAACTGGGTATTTGCTGTAGTTTTTCGGGTGCCTGGTGTGGGGAGGGTTAGGCCGAGGGATGGGATCAGTAAAGGGAGTCAGAGAGAGGAAATTAGGTCCCTGAATTTGCCTAAGAGCCAGAACTTCACCTTGAAGAGAATGGGGATGCTTGAAGAGCTTTCACACAGGAACTGACTTTGACATATTTGTGTTATAGTATTTTATAATGTATAATATATAATATTTATAATAGTTTATGGATAATGGGGTTTTCATGGATTATTTCCATTGCAGTAAGGATTCCATAAGCAATCTTTGGAATTTGTTACTGAAAGAATAACCAGGTACTCCTTTCCCTGAGATTTTGTTAATTAATCTGCCATTTTAATAGCTGTGGTTTTACAAACATACTCGGAAAATATTAAACCATACCACGTGACACTCGGTGATCTGCCTGTCTCTTCAGGCTCATCTTTTCCTGACCTCACAATCAATCTGCCTTCCCATACACCCAACCCCCAGATCATATATTACAGCAAATGCCAAACTTCTTCGCTAGGACTATAGTCCCTTAATCTCAATTCTGAACCTCAAAAAGTTCTAGAAACCTGAAGTTGTTTTATGACACATCCAGCAGCAAAATCTAGAGGCAACATCTAATCTAAAAGGACAAGACATTCCCCACAGAATTTATTGATCCTGCTTGGTGGCTATTCTGTACATATTGCTGCAAACAGTAGTGTGTTTGGGGTGTTATGCCAAATATCGCATTGGGGGGTTTATATAATGTATAGTATAGGCTTTCAAAAATTCAAAGATCATGAATTTGAAAACACATTTGGCCTGTAGGGTCTCAGACAGGGGATGACGGAACCAGCACTAGCAGTAGCTTAAAATCGCCATAGGTTTTTTTTTTTTTTTGAAGCAAATTTATTGAGGAACAATCCACCTACAACAAAAATCTACTAGTTTTAAATGTATGATTTAATGAGTTTTGAGAAATGTATACATTTATGAACCA
Source organism: Catagonus wagneri (assembly GCA_004024745.2). Taxonomy (NCBI): domain Eukaryota; kingdom Metazoa; phylum Chordata; class Mammalia; order Artiodactyla; family Tayassuidae; genus Catagonus; species Catagonus wagneri. The sequence goes on from PVHT021183584.1 coordinate 4,898,767, forward strand.
CCATCGCAATCATATACAAAGTATCTCCATCAGTTCAGAAATTTCCCTTGGCCATTTAAATTTAGCCGTTCCAGTGGGTTTGTAATCATATTTTAATTTAAGTTTTTCTAATAACTAATGATGTTGAGCACCTTTTCATATGTTTGTCACTAGTATATCTTTTTTGGTGAAGAGACTGCTAAAAGCTTTTGCCTTTGTAAGACTGGGTTGTTTTCCACTCATTTCCACTCATGAAAATGAACATAGCCATATATGTTCTGGATATAAGTTCTTTATTAGAATCTACAAAAAAAGCTACGAAAACCCATGAGTTTAACAAGGCTGTAGGATACAAATATGAAAAAATAATTCTATTTCTACATGCTAGCAACAAACCATTGGAAATTGAAAAAATAATTTATAGTCACATCAAAAAGATGAAATACTTAGACATAAATTCCACTAAATATAGGCAAAACCTGTGCACTAAAATTTGTAAAACAATGCTGAGAGAAATGAAAGCAGACCTAAAAAAATATAGAGCTGTACTATGTTCATAGCGTGAGGACCTTCATATAATTAAGATATCATTCTGCCCAAAATGATCTGTAGGTTTAATGGAATCCCAGTGGAAATCCTAGGATTTTTAAATTGAGATGAATAAGCTAATTTCAAACTTTTTTTTAGAGATGCAAAGGAACAATTTTGAAAGAGAATAAAGTTGAAAGAATTACATTATTTTAAGACTTTCTCTACAGTTACAGTAATGAAGACCACATGATAGTGGTCTGGAAATAGACCCATAAATACACGGTCAATTGATTTGCCACAAAGGTACCAAGGTCCGTCCATGGGAAAGTGATAGTTTTTTCAACAATTTCTGCTGAAACAACTTGATATCCACATGCAAAAGATAAACTCTTACTTCACACCACGTACAAAAGTTAACTCCAAACAGAGCCCAGAGTTAAATGTAAGAGCGAAAACTATAAAAATAACATAAGAAAATACAGAATAAAACCGTGACTTGGATTAAACAAAGCTTCCTTAGGACACAGAGTGTTATTTGACAAATGGAGTTTCAGAGAAAATAAATACTCGTCTCTTAGAAGACACTGTTGATAAACTGAAAATGCATTCCACAGGCTGTGAGAAAATGACGAACGACTTGTGACCCTCATGTTTTTAATACTTCTCTGCCACTGGACTTCTCGCTGCCGTTTCCTCCGCCTGGCATCCTCTTACCTTTTTTCTGCACGTGAAGAGCTCCTCTTTCTTTTTTAGAGTCAGGTCAAGTACGAGGTGTTAGCTCCTTTTTACGCATTGCTGGGTTCTTGGTACAAAGAGTGCTCACCTTTTTCATTGTTCAGCCGCCCTCCTTCAACCAAAACAGCTTTTGACACTGCTCCCCCTCCTAATGTAGCTCTATCTGCTTCCACCCAATTTTATTAAACTTCTTGAAATTATTCCCTGTCTCTTCTTCTTCACCCCACCCATTTCTTCTTCAACCTGCAACAAACTGGGTTTCTGCTCCTGAAAAATTCTCATTGAAACTGTTCTCTTTGAGGAGCTCCCCTCGTGGCGCAGCGGTGAACGAATCTGACTGGCCTTGCTCGGTGGGTTAAGGATCCAGCGTTGCCATGATCTGTAGTGTAGGTTGCAGATGCAGCTCGGATTCTGTGTTGCTGTGTCTGTGGTGTAGGCCTGCAGCTACAGCTCCGATTCAACTCCTAGCCTGGGAACCTCCATATGCCACAGGTGTGGCCCTAAAGAGACAAAAGACAAAAGTCAAAAAAAAAAAAAAGGTTCTCCATTAGATTGTGAAGCCTGTTAGCTAAGGGATCCTGCCTTTTTTGTCTTTGCGGATAGCGAGCTGGGGAGTATGGCACGAAGAGAAAAAACAGGGAGGGAAAGCAACAAGGAAAAGCAAGGAAATAGAGTCACAGAGTCCAAGGAGGAGAGGATTCCAGGAGGGGATGGCAGAAGTTAGATCAAACCCTCACTCAGTTGCTCACCCATTCATCAAGCACCACTTGAGTGACCGCTGGATGCCAGGTAGCGCTAGGCTCCAAGTCCCCTAAAGCCTTTCTCCACACCCTCCTGGGTGGTCTTCTGCTTTTATCGCTGCAACTAAAACTTATTTTCCAATCTCTCTCAAATCTATGTCCCTTTCCTATTTTCTGTGTCCCAGGTACCAATGTCCAACTGTCTACTAGCTATTTCTTCGGTCATTCAAACTCGGCACGTACCTAGAGATCTTGAAGAACACAATACACATATAAATCATTTCCTCCTGGAATACACATCTCACTTAATAGTTATACTTAATACTCATGGTTAACCACTCACCATTTCTTCTTGCTCCTCTGGACCATTGCAATAGCATCCTACTGGGTCGCCTCGCCTACAATTTCTAATCTATATTCCTGCCATGATTATCAACCTAAAAGATAGCCTGAGCACATCAGGTCCTTGATGAAACAACTCAACAGTGTTGATACCCAAACACAGCAAACCATTTACTGTCTTGCAAACAGCCACATACGTTTGCCTTATTTTCCACCTTTGTACCTACTGCTCCCTTGGTCTAGCGAGAACGTTCCCAGTGTCCCTTAACCGCACGACCTCCAAGATCCAAATCAAATATTATCTCCTTAAAATACGACCTTGAAACCCCATTAAGCCCCACTTTCCCTCCCCAGGCACACTGTGTATGCCTTCATTCCTGTGTTGTAATGATTTGTTTATAAGCTCCCCCTGCCCCCGTCTGTTCTAGATTACATCTTAGTCTTCTTTGTACTTCTAACATCTGGTAGAGAAACAAGTACAAAAAGCTAGTCTTGAAAGTAAAATTTTTTTTTCTTCTGATTTTGATGTGACCAGCTTTGATTAAGTGTTATTTAGGAAATACTGTCATATATTTTATGGCGATTAACAGGGGTTTAAAAAAAGATTTAGCCACATCCCTAGCCGTGGTTTATCTCTCCCTCAGAGAAAACCAGAATGAGTTTTTCAATAAAATGATTGAAAAGGTACACTGAATCTTCAATTTAATTATTTCTATTCCCGCAAAAAAATAAAAAATAAAAAAGAGGTCTTTCAGAGAGGCTGCTGCTTGGGAAAATGTGATAAAGTTCCAACACATTCTTAAAAATTGTAAATTAATTTATAAATTTCCATTCAAAGTTTAATCTGCTATTTTCACATAAGGAAACTCATAAGGTTACTTTCTATTGATTTACTATCTTTGCATCTAGAGTTTAAGCTAGTATTTAATCTCATTCTAGAAGCTTTCAGAGGTGCTTGGTACGTATCGGTGAATGTTGCCCATTTTTTTTAAGGCTTTTGGAGTGACGTAAGAACTTCACAGCCATTGTTCCAGACCCCAGCTTAGATTTCTGGTCTTAATTTCTCTCAGTTTTATGTTTCTACCAGAGCAGATCCCTTCACATTCTTTTAATGTGTTCTGACTTCTGGCTTCCGTGTGTTTGTTCCTAAATGGTACCCAGCCCTGCCGTGCACCTTCTCCCATCAGCATCATTATCCTCTTCTGTTCTTACCTGCCACTGCCTTTCTAGAACTACTCCTGATCCTTCCATTTGGATCTGGGCCTTGCCTGCCCTCATTCCTGGACCAGCTATTGGCGATTCCTTCATGGGACTTCTGAAGTTACCTTGAGTTACCATTCTGTGTATTTTATCTGGTGTCCCTTCTCAACCAGTTTTGGGGGCAGTATTATTGTGTCTTGTTCATCTCTGAGACCCCTGCAATCCCAAGCACAATTTCTTGAACAAAAAAAAGACTCTATCAGCATTTGTTTAATTGAATTGAATTCAAATGCATTCAAATAGCCTTCTCTTTACTACATGTTGACAAAATAATTATAAAAAGTCCATAATCATACTCAGTGGTAGAGCCAGGATTTGAACCCGAGTAGTTCACTGCATTTTACCCCCCTACAACTTTGTTATCCCTACAATAGACAAAGTATATATTCTAGGTTGTTGGTCCAGCTATATAATTTAGTTCTAATTGTTAAGACACAAAAACTGTCCTAATAACATTGAACATTTTTTCCCTGACAGTGTGGGACACGAAATGATTTTATTTTTCTGTGACACTAGTTTCAAAGAGTGGAAACACATACCTATTTAAGAGCATTCCTTTAACAAATGTATTATGACATCATCTATTGCCTATCTGAATTCTTCAAGGATCTATAGATATGAATGTACAGATGTATAGATAGAATCAGTTTTTCTATATAATATTGGACTGCATGCCCCCAACAGGAAGGCTGTTTGGACTTTTGCACACTGACCAGTGACTCAAAGGTGGCAAAGAAGTATTTGAGCCAAGGATGTGGGGTTTAGAATAAGCTTGGCTTAGAGCTCAGGGCTTTATTCTGGGTCTTTGGGCTTCAATAAGCTGGAAGAAATAAGGAAGCTGCAAAACATCTCTTTAATCTCAGTGTGGGGACTTGAAAATTCAAAAAGGGAGTCTAAAAAAAAAATCCCACCAACTTAATCTGTCCCCACATAAAGTAACCACTTGTTCTAGGAGAAAGCACTGTTGTCTTTATTTTTAGAATGTAAGGAAAAACTGAGGGAAGCAATGAAGCAACAATAAATGTCCCTTCTGCCTTGGGGATGTATTAGAACCTAGTTTCCCTGCATGGCTGGGCTTTTTCTGGGAGGCAGAAGCAGCAGAAAGTCTCTTTTACAGTGCCCTTTAATAGCTGTGTCAAAATTTTCCTGAATTGTCTGCAATTCTTCCTTATTTGCAGCTGAACTGGCGTTTACAGTGGGCATTTCAGGTCAATGTGCAGTTTGCCACCATCTTGTGATGGAAAACCCCTCTCAGCTCGGCAGCCTTCCTTCAAAACATCTAAACAGGTTTTCTACTTTCCTCATCGCGGACAGCTTTTTATTTTCTAAAATATTTTGAGAATGTGAGGTTCTGGCAAGAAGAGTGACTACCAATCAGATTCAGCAGCAAAGAATGCCAAGTGATCAGACAGAAAAAGAACTGTGCAGATGAAAACTGCTGACCACACTGACCACTGCTTGGTGGCGTTTAACGGGATGCCTGGCGAGGGGTCCAGTTTCAGGAGCTGTGACCGCTAGCTTCCAGGCTGTCTTCTGCTCCGAGTGGAGAACCATCACACCGAGACACCTTCAGCAAGCAAGACTGCCCTTGGACTTGCTCTGTGGGCACAGGCAAATAAAAGCAGGTCTCAGGTTTCATTTATCAGGATAATTACATCAGTTTGGAAGAATGCACTGCAAACATTTTCCTTTTCCCCACTCTTTTTTAGTTGGTATTATCTGGCTTTGCTCTCCTTATCTTGAGACTGCCCCAATGCAAGCAACAATTTTTGCCAAGGGAGTAGAAAAATCTCTTCTGTCCTCTGGGCTAGTGCGTGCTTTCTAGGGGTGCGACAGGGCAGTGCGGGGATCCACCAAACTGGGTCTAAACACCAGTTCTGCCTTTTGCCCTACTTTGGGGCGTGAGTCCATCTTTTGGCGCTCAGTTCCCCCATCTATCAGACAAGGATGCTGGTAAGAGTACAATGCATACCTTACGGTCTGTGAGGGTGGCCAAGGCTATAAAGTGGTAACTCTGATATATACTGGACACTAAGCGTAGGCGCTGGTTTAAGCTTCTTATATGTATTATCCGGCTGAATTTCTTACCACATGAGGTCAGCTCTATTATTAGTCCCAGTTCGTGGGACAGGAACCGAGGGCACAGAATGGATAACGCAGCCAGGCAAGGATGTTCCACGGCAGGAAAGGGCTGGCCGGGATTCAGGCCCAGGCAGGATGCTTCGCAGGGCATTCTTCACTGCGCAAAATTGCTCTTTCACAGGCACGACAGACGGGACTCAGGCGCCTTCAGGGCGCGTGGACGCGCGGGCCCTGGATCCCGCCGAGCGCTCTTGAGCTGTGCCGCAAAGCGCAGTCACCCGGGTTGAACAAGTGCCCGCAGTTCGTCCAGCCTGTGCAGGTCCTGGGTTGGGGCTTTTGGGAGGAAGGGGAGCCCAGAAGCCAGAGTCGGGCCGCTGCCTCCTAGCTGAGCCGGGCCGCTGCCTCCTAGCTGAGCCGGCTCTGCTCTGAGTTCTTGCTAGAAGCCCGAAGGGGGATCGACTTTCCTCCCCACTTATTTCTGCTCAGTATTTCTGCACCTCATTCTCCCTTCAACCTCATCAGCCAGAAACAAAAGGATATTCCTGAGGTTGCTATTTTTAGGCCCTGTGGGTGGAGAGGCTTAAATAAACATGTCTCTTGTGTTAGTTAACAGGTTTTCTTTGGCTCACCTCAGGTTTCAAGATGCTCCCCAAATATCGCTCTTTGTTAAGTCATTCTTCACCTCTTTGCCCCGGCTTTAGGATTCCTTCCTTCCTTCCTTCCTTCCTTCCTTCCTTCCTTCCTTCCTTCCTTCCTTCCTTCCTTCCTTCCTTCCTTCTTCCTTGTGTTAGTTGCAGGTGTACGGGAAACTAAGCCAGTTACTCATATACACGTATCCATCCCTTTTCAGATTCTCTCCGCACGTAGGTTATTACACAGTATCGAGGGGATCACGCCGTGTTATACAGTCGGTCCTTGTTACTTACCTATTTGTGTGTAGTAGTGTGTCGATTCCCATCGTGAATTTATCCCTCCCACCCCACATTTCCCCTTTGGTAACCATAAATTTGGTTTCAAAATCTTTGAGTCTGTTTCTGTTTTATAAGTTCTTTTCTAACATTTTTGTCAGAGTCTACTTTCAGTGATCTCATATGATATTTGCCTGTCTCTGACTTCCTTCATTTAGTGTCATAATCTCTAGCTTCACCCAGAGGGTCTGTTCTTTTATGACGTCTTCCCCACGCTGCTGCCGCTGCCGCTCTGCTCAGCCAGCACGGAGACGTAACTTTTCTCCAGGACAGGGCCCCTCACTTGCTTGCCACGTTAGGCCCTGCAGCATCTAGTGTGGTCTCTACCAAGCAGAAGCTCACGAAGAAAAAGAAAAATGTAAACCATCCCCCAAACCAAGTCAGAATGCAAACCACAGACTGGGAGAAGATCTTTGCCATGTATACAACAAAGTGTTGTTAAGCCCAATATACGAATAGTTTCTTCAAGCTAAAAATAAAAGGAGCAAAATTATTTTTAAAAGAGGTCAATGGCACACATAGTTTACGGAAGAGGAAATGCAAAGACGCCACCAGTCGATAACATGTGAAAAAATTCTAATCCTTACTAGAAGTCAAGAACATGTAAATGAAAAGCACTGCCTCCATTAAAAAAAACAAAAAATACATAGTCAAAAACTTCAAAAGGTTTACTTGCAGCCAAAAAAAAAAAAAACCCTAAAACAAAACTGGAGGTATGGAGGCTTACGTGCAATGGGTAGAGTGAAGGTGTGTCAGGGAGATTAAAGCCATGTATTTCATGTATAATTTTCCGGCATGTATTAGTTTACTGGGGCTGCCATAGCAGAGTACCACCAACTGGGTGGCTTAAACAACAGGAATTTATTTTCTCGCATTTCTGGAGACTAGAAGTCTAACCTAAAGATGTCAGCGGGACTGGCTTCTCCTGAGACCGCCGCTCCTGGCTTGTGGACAGCCGCCTTCTACCCGCACGTGGCCTCCCTCATCCTAATGTCTTCTCACTCTTGTTGCCTTAGGGCTCACTCTAGGACCTCATCGTAATGTAATTATTCCTTCAAAGTCTCTGTCTCCAAATAGAGTCACGTTTTGAGACTGAGGGTTAGGATTTCAGCATACGAATTCGGGGGTGGGGAGGGAGCATGATTCAGTGTATAACATATACATATATAATATATATGGATAGACACGCAGACATGATGGATTAATATGTTTCTGATAAACTCCCAGTTGTTGGCAATGTTCACCTCTAGGGTTGGGATGGGATAGAAAGGGTGTTTTCCTTTTTTTTTTTTTTACAATTAAAAAAATCTGGAATTATTCATGTCTTTTTTTCCTTTTTGAGTTGTTTGGGATTGTCAAATAATAATAAAATAATAGAAACATCACATACAGAAAACATCATCATCAGAGAAACAATCTGACCAGATGTCCTGGGCACACCAGGAAACTGCATTGTCAACCAGCTTCCCTTGCATGTATATTGAGACTCTGTGGCTGAGTTTTGGCCAAAGGATTACAAGTGAAAGGAGCCACTCTAAGACTTGGCATTAAAATATCTCCCACTAGCTCCTTACCCTAACTTTCTCTCTTTTCGGCAGCTTGTTGAATGCAGAGGATCCAGTGAAGGAATTTCGAGGCAGCAGAGGTACAGGGTGGAGGAGCTGGGGTTTCTGAGGACCTGGGACTGAAAGCTGTTCAAGAGGGCTACCTGACCCACGTCTGACTTTAAGCCACTGTGTTTTAAGGTTATTTGTTCCAGCAACTGGCATTCATTACTCTCACAAATGTATCACCAATAGCTTCTTTCTATAAAGGAAATTTTGTCCTTTATAATGAAAAATGTAATATGTACCCTCTGAACCAGAAGTTACTTCCAGGAAAGGAAGTTTCACAATTAAAAAATCATAAGCATATTGGAGTTTCCTTGTGGCGCAGCAGGTTAATTATCTGGCGTTGTTGCTGCAGCAGCCCAGGTTGCTGCTGTGGAGCGAGTTTGATTCCTGACCCGGGAACTTTCACATGCTGCAGGTGCAGCCAAAAAAAAAAAAAAATAAAACGTAAGTGTACAAAAAATGTGCTTGTAGTAAAGACATGCTTGCCACAGGGAAAAAAGTCAACTATATTTTTATCCATTGGGAAGTGGTTAAATAAATTGCAGTGCATTGATTTATTAAACTCGATACAGACTTCAAAAGGAATGATCTAGCTATACATATTAGCCTAGAAAGATTCTTATCACATAGAGTTATTTACATAACCTACTTGGAGATAAATACAGCGTGATTTGTTTTTATTAATGTTACACTTAAAGATGTGGTAAACTTGGGAGTCCCCACTGCGGTGCCGTGGAAACAAACCCTATTAGTATCTATGAGGTTGCAGGTTCAGTCCCTGGCCTTGATCAGTGGGTGACAGATCCAGTGTTGCCATGAGCTGTGGTGTAGGTTGCAGATGCGGCTTGGATCCTGCGTTGCTGTGACTGTGACTGTGGTGTAAGCCAGCAGCTGCAGCTCTGATTCAACACCTAGTCTGGAAACTTCCATATGCCTTGGGTGTGGACCTAAAAAGGAAAAAAAAAAAGAAAAAAAAAATGGTGTGGTAAACTTAAGAAAAAATTAGGATTTACAACTTTATTCTAATCAATTGTTCTCAGTTAGGTAGATAGCTTTTAAAAACAGTCCTGTTTCTTTACCTTTTCGCTATACTTTCTCCAAGAACTTTGTAGTTTCTCCCTTCAGGAGGTGGAGTCCATTCTTTATTTCTTAAATCTTGATTAATACTGGGATTTGCTTTGGACAATTAAAAATTGTGGGGGCTATAGCATGTTAGTTTTAGCCTTGAGCACATTCATTATCTTTTTTTTTTTTTTTTTCTTTCACTGTGCCACCACCTCTAGAGGAAGCCAGGAAGGTCAGCAAAGCTGATCAGAGATGTATAAGCACATCCACCCAGGACCAGAGGGCAGCCAGTCCCCCTGTGGACGCTTCCTTTTCTTTTCCCCACTTCCCTTCCTCCGCTACTTCTTTCTTTCTTCTCTCTTTCTTAATAAGATAAGGTTTTCTTTCTTTTTCTCTCTCCCTTTCTTTCTTTCTTTCTTTTTCTCTCTTCCTTCCTTCCCCCGGGCCAGGGATCGAACACAAACCAGAGCAGTGACCCAAGACACAGCAGTAACAATGCTGGATTCTTAACCCTTTGAGCCACCAGGGAACTCATAGATTTTCTTTAAAATTGCCATAAATGTTGTGGGGTGCTCTGCTAATCCACCACATCTGCCAGGATTAGGCCTGTAGTGACTGGGATTAGGAAAGATAATTCTGCAGCCTACAAAGCAAATGGACCCCTCATGAAGCCAGGGCACTGGGAAAAGTAGTGTGAAAATTATCCCAACAAAACAAAAATTATTCCCCAAAGAAAACAGCTTCTTGGTACATAGTCTTTTTTCCCCCTGCATTCAGTTTTACCTGCTTCTGATGTTTGAAGTGGAAATGCATGCATTTTCCTTTTGTCCTCTGGTGCTGGTTGCACAGACAAACGAGCTGTGTGGGCATGTTTTTATTCTTGCCTGCAGCATACATGCGCAACTGACCCTCTGTCTCTGGATGTAAAGGGAATGAAGGGATGTGAAGCTTTTTATCTGGGATTTGAAGAAATATCCTGGTGGGGCTATCACACAGTTTCGTCGAGATGGATACATTTTCACATGAGTGGCCTTCACTAGGATGGGGAATTATTATGAATAGTGATGCAACAAAAAGGTGAGTGAATGACACTTCCAAGGAGTGTATCACGTGGAAAGAAATTTTTTAGGAGGAAAAGCTTAATTTCGTAAGAATGTGATGAATAGAACCAAGAAAAAAACCCAAGAATTTTACCATCATCGCACCGCGTTGTTCATTCAATAACATCTCAGACTTACTTTAGGTAGCAATTAGCAGATCCCTTCCTAGAGATAATGGAAACGAGCCATAGAGTTGAACAAGAGGTTGGAACAGAAAATAATAAGTGCTGAACTCTTCCAAAACAGCCCCGGGGTGGAAAACACTATTCACTGGAAAACAGCCAAATTAACAATCGTTTGAAGTCAGATTTCAATATGGTATTTGCTTTTTCAATAGAAAGCATGAAATTCTATTCAAAACAGAGAAAGAAAGATCTTTTCTTTGATACAGTGGTGGGTTTGGTGAGCAGAAGCCCTTGTTTGCTGCTGTTTTTTCTTACATCTTTCCGTAACTGTTCCCTTGCATGCCAGTTACTCTATGGGTATTGAAGTATGCTGGGCCGTTGAACTTATCATTAGTTTTAATCCGGTGCTATGCTTATAGAAGATTCACAAATACTTTGAGTGAAAAAATGAACACATCTCCCAACTGGATTATTCAAGTCACCTGATAGTCTTACAAGTGAATTGGTTAAACATAGAGCAGAGTCAGTTAATGTTTAACCTCATGAGTAATCAGGAAATGCACATTAAATCATCGATGATACATTGCTTTTCACATATCACACATTGCAGTGACTTGTAAATTGCTACAAGCTTTCTAGAAAGCAATTTGGCAAAATGCACCCTGAGCCCTAAAAGAGTTCATATCCTTTGTCGGGATAATAACAACATCCAAGAATGTGCTAAGGAAACAATCAGAGATCCAAAGATTTTATATGAAGATATTGGTTGTAGCACTACTTGCAACAGTAAAAATATTAAGATTTCTGAAATCTTAATGTCCGACAATAGAAGCTAGCTAAATTATGGTACATTTCTATGATTAAATGCTGTGGAGCCAATAATAATCACATGCTTAAAGAATATTTAATGACGTGCAGAATGTTTCAAGTTGTCTTGCATTTTGTGTGTGTGTGTGTGTGTGTGTGTGTGTATTTCAGGGACAGAGGGAGAAAGAGAGAGATGTTTAGAAAAATCTCTTCTAGTATAGGCAAAAAAAATTGCAGCCATATAATATATACGGACAAATATTTTTAGTGTGTTAAATCTTCTGTAAAATATATAAGGTCCTTTTACGGAATTCAAGAATTGGATTTTAAGGAGAGGGCAAGAAAAGGAGAAATTATGTAGTAAGTAAGGACAGGTGTTAGGTTTACACATAAGAGTGGTCTGGGTTAATAAGTCTTACATGTAGGGGAGGAAATGAACTTCAGGGCTGAGCAGGGCTAAAAGTCAAATTGCAACTTGCATAGAGAGGGGAATTGCTATAAAAGATACCCCACCTTCCTCAGGAGTAGACAGGAAAAATCCCTGCCTAGACAGCTGGTAGGGATGTATGTCTATTTTGTCTTTGTTTTGGGGTAAAAAAGAAAAAGAATGGTAGGAAAAAAAATTTTCCTTGAGAGAAGACATTAACTTTGCTTACACTTATTGGAGATTTGGGCCCGAATTTGCATTGCAAGAGGCATCTCCAAATTTCCAAGATCGAAACTTAAAGTGCTATATGTGGGTAATGACCTCAGAGTCCACGTTTTAATTGCCTCCTCTTCATCCTATTGGTAAGTGAGGGTTTTCTACCCTAAGGATATGAGGTTGGCTGGACACAGGCCACAGGGCTGGACATGGAGATGGAGACCCACATGTACTCACAGCTTTGGGAAGGATGACATTGTTATGCAGCCTCACTCAGGGATTGCATTTGCAAACAGAGTAACATACAGGGGGCGAGAATGGCAGTCTTCACAGTATTAAGAGGCTGGACCAATCACATCGTCCCTGGTTCCTGTGGGAGGATGTAACTGGCTTGTTTGAATAACTCTGCAGGCTGGTAGGTAACTGAAGCCTGCTGTCCAGGAATAAGCAGGCACTGTGCTTGGTCTCCATTATATGCAGGGGGTTGATCCAGAGGACCTTATTCAAGCAGTGTAGTGTGGAAAGAGGGTCATGGCTTGCTCCTTTGATGTTCTCCACATTTCAGATGTCAAGGAATTCCATGCTATTGAATCTTAGTCTTAGGTTTTAACCTTGCCCAGAAGAAGCAAAAGCAAATAATCTCTGGAGAAATTCATGGAAAAACCAGCCTCAGGAAATCCTCAGACCTCATATTCCAGGAAGCATCTCTAGACATAGGTGAAACCAAGCCTAGTAAGAGTTGTATTAAACAAAAGAACAACAGAATCACATCTTTAATCACTAGATATTAGAATTATCTGATAGAAATATAAGACAATATGTTTAACATGTCTTTACAAAGGATGGTATAAAAAAGAATGACAGAAGGAAAAGAGACTATCAAACTCGACCAGGAAGATTTGATAACTCAAATAAACAGAAATTTTAGAAATGAAATCAGAAACTGAATAAACTGATGAAACATTAAATTAGAAACAGTTGTAGAAGGAATTAGCAAACTGGAAGAGCTATCTGAAAAAATGAAAGGTTAGGAGACTTGTACAATAAAGTGATACACTCCAATAGATATCTAGTCAGTGTTTCAGGAAATAACAGGAAGAATGAAGAAGTACTACTATTTCAATATATAAATGTTGAAAGAAAATGAACCTTAGATTCGGAAAATCCAGTGGATCACAAGCAAGCAAAAAATAAAGATTTTTAAAACTGAAAAAAGAAAATGCTTAACACAAGCCAGGCAGAATTCTACATATATTAACAGCTTTATTCTCAAACATGTAAAGTTTTTTAGGCACAGAAAACTTAAAGTAATATGGCCAAGGTTTCATTACTAGCAGATTCTAGGGGCAATCTGGCTCCTGAGTTTTTGTTATTAAGGATTTTATGGTACTGTCTCTTGAAGAGAGTCTCAAGTTGGTATGTCTTAGTGCAATGGCAAAGTACCAAAAGCAGTGAGATCTTAAAAGCTGCAAGAAAGAGAAGACAGATAACCTACAAAGGAAAGATAATTAAATAGATAGCTGGCTTCTCAACTGAAATGGAAGCCTAAAGAAAAGTGCTTGGAACAAATAACCTTCAATCTCGAATAATCTTTCAAGAGTGAAGGTAAAATAAAGACATTCAGCCCAATAAAAATGAAGAGAATTTATTACTAACAGAAGCACAGCAAAGAACACACAAAACAAAACAAAAACCCCAAAACCAAAACACATACTTCAAGTAAAAGGATCAGGGATCATGGGAAGAAACCTGGTATATTTCTGAGTCAGCAGAGTGAAAACATGGGATGTGGGCTGACATTACAAACACTTCCATAAATCTAAAATAACCACAGGAAACATTTTAAAAAGATCCAAATAGTCATTCAGACATTATCAGATTAACAACAAAAATAAAATGATAGGCAATAAAGAGAATTGCAAACAAAGTCATCATCTAAAACAGGACACAGAAAGATGAAAGGATGGAAAACTATATACTGGGAAAAACTACTAGAGCCTGGAAATGCCTCTCACATTTGCTCTGCTCACTCTTTCATTGCTCTGTTGTTCATCACAGAAACCACTATTCCCAGGTTCCCTTGCTTTCTTGTTTACTGTCGTTTTGCCCCCCCGCCCCCCAGCCCCGGAAAAGCACTGACAGAGAAAAGAGGGCGGAAAGAAGGGAGAAGACAAAAGAAAGCAGCTTTCTGTTTTCTGCAGCTCTGCCTCTTTTGGAAAGCCCCTCCCTCTGTGTTCAAAATAAAAAGTGACTGTGACAGCCAAGGGGAGGGAGTTTGGGAAGTTTAAGGAAATGCAGTGATGGAAGATAATATGAGAAAAAGAATGTATATATGACTGGGCCAATTTTTGCACACAGCAGAAATCGACAGAACATTGTATATCAACTATAATAGTTTTTTTTTTTAAAGGAAATGCAAGGAGGCTGGAGCTGGCTGTATGCGTGAGAGAGTGCAGAACAGGAACTCAGTTTGGCAGGCGGGATTCTAGAATTCCTAGCACATCCAGGCCCTGGTAAGGAGTGCATCTGGTTGCAGAGGCGTGGACCCGCTCCATCAGCAGCTGCTGAGGGTGGGCCAGGAGCCTGCAGGGGCAGAGGAGGCCAGTGCTGCTGAGACGGGGGAGGGTTAGGCATCAGGTTCTCTTGGGCCAGGGGAGCCCCAGCAGCTTCCACTGCCCCGAATGTGCATGGCCACTGGGAGAAAAGAGCTCCGAGGGAGCCCAGCCGGGGTCAGAGTGGAGTTATCTCCTGATACAGATCGTGACCTTTTCCTGTCTGTGTTGCTAGAGTCTCCGGAATGTAAATTCTAAGAAGGCAGGACTTTGCCTCATTCATAGCTGTCTGCCCAGCGCCCAGAACAGTGCCTGCCACACAATAGTGCAAAAAATAACTTTCAATAAATAGGCATCAAATTAACAAACAGAAGCATGATAGTAACTAGGACCCCTGGATTTTTTTTCCTATTACTGGAGTGGACTGTGAATACAAGTTAACATTGTTTTTGAAATGGAGATTCTTTAATTTGGCTACATGGTTCCAGACTGTCAATATGTGTATAAAACACAGTCCTCTCTTTCTATCTAGTCATATCTTATCACTGTCAGTAGAACACAATGCCCCCTTTGCTGAAATATTTTTCAAGAGAATTTGCCTTTAGTGATAATGAAAATCTGCAACTTCAAGACTTTTTTTTTTGTTAAAATGTATCAAAGTCAAAGTTTCGTTTCGGTCTGATTATTAATTAAAACTTCCAAGTGAGGAAATAATTTTTCCCTTGTTAAGCACGATTGAATTAGGAGACGTAAGGAACGCACTTAAACTATAATAAGAGTGTCATTTGGTAGTTTATTAAGCTTTTGGCTCTGATATGCAGCCCAGAAAAGTCATTCTCTGTCTTCATGGATGAAAGGACTGAAACTGACAGAATTCATGAGCATGAAAAAGTCTGTGTCATGCTTTGGGGAAGGCCAGTTACATCGTCCAATTTCTAGTGCTTTTAGGCAGTAGGTGACTGTAATTTTAAGAGTAGCTATAAAGATTCGGCTATCCGTTGTCCTACTATGTGCCTGAATGTGACATCCAAGGAAGTAAAGAGAGCCTCCACTCTTGATCTAAGGAGAGTTATGCATCTGAACCATTAAGAAACAGGTTCTTGTTGGATAAGATTACACCTGGAGATTTTTAGCACTTGTACCTTTAGCCAGATCACTTACAAACTCCGAGGCTGTCAAAGCCAAAAGCATTCCCTTAATGCCTATCCTTTAAAAGGTTTCTAGTATAATTTTCAGCACCACCAGTATTCACTGTGAGGCTGCTTAGAACACCACGTAGTTTTGATACACTTCAAGTCATATCTATTTATTCTTTTTATTTATACAGACGGTCATGTCCTATGAGTGAACATGAAATAAATCTTTGTTGATAATGGTGATAATAAAATCCAGAAAACTTTTGGATATGAAAAACACTGTCACGATTGTGATGCCAGTCCTAGCATATAAAGTGCTATCTGAGAATTAGGATGAAAACCAAACCACGCAATTGTGAAAGAGCAGACGTTTTGCCAAAAAATTACAAACTTGGTAAAAGCAAAAATTTTCAACTTAAATGGAGTGCTGAAATTGGTATGGAAGTGAAATGTTCTTTCAAGCATTTTAGAACCTTTTCTTTTGTAGTAATAAATGTGGTTCCTATTATGTTTCTTCTCTTTTGGCACTGTATCAACATGAATCATGATTAAATCAAGAAAATACATAATAACTGCAGACGGAAAAACACAGAAGTACTCATTACATTGTTAGCAAGTCTATACCGAGAAAAAAGCTTAGTGGTGGAATTTCTTATTCTAAATTTTAATGTTGGGGTAAAAAGTTATCTCCTGTCAAAATTTATTTGAATCTGTCTAATTCTTTCTACCTCTGTAGCTAAAAGCCTCTACCACCTCCGCAGCAATCACCTTTTAACCTGTCTTTCCCTCTAATTCTGTCTCACCACCATCCACTCTCCAAGAGCAATCACAGAGATCTTTGAAAAATGTGCTATGGTGCATATGCAATTTCCAAACCTTCCATCCATCCCTCCCCCAACCTTTCCCCTTTGGTAACCCTAAGTCTGTGCACTGGTGTATACGGAATGGATGGTCCACAGGGAAGCGCTGTACAGCACAGGGAACTCTACTCAATATTCTGTGATAAGCTACAGGGAGAAGCATCTGAAAAAGAATGGATGCGGGCATATGTACAACTGAATCTCTTTCTTGCACAGCAGAAATGATCATAATGTTGTAAATCCACTATACTTCAATAAAACTTCAAAAATGAAAAGCAAATAAAATGCGCTTTGGAACAAGTCTCTTTCCCACTTAAGGCTTCCCCAGGTATCTTCAACAAGATGCAAACCTGTATCCCTACCCCTGGCCTGGAAGGTCACATTTGACCTGGCCGCTGGTGACCTTTCTTACCTCCTGGCACCATCTTTCCTGCCCACTAGACTTCAGTCACACCTACCTTCTTCTAACCCTAAAACACACACCATGCTCTTCCATGCCTCAGGGCCTTTGCACTAGCTGTCACTTCTGCCCGGAAGGTTCTCCTTCTGCCCAGAACTGCTTCTGTCTCTCCACTGAGCTCTCGGCTTAAATATCAACACTGTAGAGGTGTTTCCTGGCCTTTCCCTGCCAAGTCACTGGCTTGTCACTCTCCCACATCACCTTGAGGTGTTTTCTTTTCTTTCTTTTTTTTTGTCTTTTTAGGGCTGCAACTGAGGCATATGGAGGTTCCCAGGCTAGGGGTCAAATCAGAGCTGCAGCCACCGGCCTATGCCACAGCCACAGCAACTCGGGATCTGATCTGCGTCCGTGACCTACACCACAGCTCATGGCAACGCTGGATCCTTAACCCACTGAGCAAGTCCAGGGATTGAACCTACGTCTTCATGGATACTAGTCGGGCTCCTTAATGGCTGAGCCACGACAGGAACTCCTGCCTTGAGATATTTTTGTCATAGCCAGATTGCTACCTGATTCATTTCTTGCTCCTCAACCTGTTTACTTGTTTACCATGTAACATATACTGGAGAATGAACTACATAAGTTCAGGGACACAGTAGCCCCTTACTAGCCTTATAAAGGCTATGAGATCAGAGTTCCCACTGTGGCGCAGTGGTAAGTCTTGAACCTCAGAGATGCAGGTTCAATCTCTGGCCAGGCACGGTGGATTAATAGATCCAGTGCTGCCGAATCTGTGGTGTGGTATAGGTCCCAGCTGTGGCTCAGATTCAGTCCCTGCCCCTGACTTTCCATTTGCTGTGGGTGCAACCCCTCCCTCCTCCAAAAAAAGGCTGCAAGATTGGTAGTTGCATCCCCTATTTTAATTTTACATGCTTGGCATTTGTGTCTTCTCTACTTTTAGTCTTGTCTACTTGTTTTTTGCATTGACATTTCCAAAGAATCACCTTTTTTGTTTCATTGATTTTCTCTATGATATTCCTATTTTCAATTTCATTAGTTTATCTCTCTAATCTGTACTCTTTTCTCTTCCTTTCCCCAGGTTTGCTTTGGTCTTCTTTTTCTATATTCTTGGTAAAAACTTAGGTTGTTGTTATGCGTCCTTTCCTCTTTTTTAGTGTAAGCATTCACTGCTCGAAACTTACCTCTTAGTACTACCTAAGTTCTAGTCCATATATTTTGATAAATTTTGTTTTCATTTTTCATTCCTTTCTATATATTTTAAAATTTCTTTTGAGCCTCCCTCTTTGACCAGGGAATATCTGGAAGTGTGTCTTTAATTTAGAATATTTCCTGCTGGGTTTCTGGTCATGGAGGTCTAGTTTCATCCTACCATGATCAGAGAACACTTGTTTGATTTCAATTTAAGTTTGAGGTTTACTTTATAGCCCAGGATGTGTTCCAGCTTGGTGTGTGCTCCATAAGCTCTTGAAAAAATTTGTATTGTTGGAGTTCTCATCGTGGCACAGCGGAAACGAATCTGACTGGGAACCATGAGGTTGCTGGTTTGATCCTTGGCCTTCCTCAGTGGGTTAAGGATCCAGCGCTGCCATGAGCCGTGGTATAGGTTGCAGATGCAGCTTGGATCCCACATTGCTGTAGCTATGGTTGGGGCATAGGCCAATGGCTTCAGCTTTGATTGGACCCCTAGCCTGGGAAACTCCATATGCTGTGGGTGCGGCCCTAAAAAAAAAAAAAAGGCAAACTTGTATTGTGCTGTTGTTTGGTGAAATGTTCTGTATATTTCAGCTAGATGCTGTTGGTTGATTGCTGTTTAGATCTTCTGTATCTCTGCTGATTTCCTGTCTAGCGGGTCTAGCAATAGCTGAGAATGGGATGGGAAGTCCCAAGTATAGATTTTTCAATTCCCTCTTTGAGCTCTATCAGGTTTTGCTTCATGCATTTTGAAACTCTGTTGTTTGCTATGTACACAGTTAGGATTCTTATGTTTTCCTGGTGGATTAATGTCTTTATCATTTTGTAATGTTCCTCTGCAGTCATTCACTTTGTTCTGAAATCTACTTTATAAGAAATTAATGTAGCCACTCCTGCTTTTTTGGTAATAGCTCTCTTGAAATATAATTCACATCATCCAATTCATTCACTTCAAGTTCAATAGTTTTTTGTACATTTACAATGTTAGGCAAACATCACTGCAATCCTTTCTAGAACATTCTCATTGCTCCAAAAGGAAATCTCATGCCCTTTAGACATCACTCTTTAATCCCATCCCCCCCCACTCCAGTCCTAGTCAGCCGCTAATCTACTTCCATCTCTGGAGATTTGCCTTCTGGACATTTCACATAAATAGGATAATATATGGTCCTTTGTGACTCATTTCTTTCACTTAACATAATATTTTCAAGGTATATCTATTTTATGACATGTCAGCAGTACTTCATTCATTTTTATAGCTGAAGAGTATTCCCTTGTATGAATATTTTCATTTTTATTTTTTTTATCCATTTGCCCGTTGATGGACATTTGGGTTATGGTCCCTACTTAGGTCTTATGAATACTGCTGCTATGGATGTTCCTCCACAAGTTTTTGTGGGAACAACTGTTTTCAGTTCTCCTGAGATACACCTAGGAATAGCATGCCTGCGTCAAGGGGTAATACTAGCTTCAAATTTTGAGACACGATGGCAATGTTTTAGAAAATGTCTGCAACATTTTCCATCACACCCACAGTGAGTGAGGATTCTGATTTCTCTCCTTCTTTGCTAACTCTGGCTCTTGCCTCTGACTTTTTGATTCTAGCCATCCTAGTGAGTATGACATGATAATTCGCTGTGATTTTGATTTGCATTTCCCTAATGACTAAGGATTTTTGAGCATCTTTTCATGTGTTTGTTGGCCGTTTGTATATTTGGGGAAATGACTGTTCCAACCCTTTTTTTGTTTTTATATTCGATTATTTGTCTCTTCATCATTGAGCTGTATTTTTTTCTATATTCTAGGTCTAAGTCACTTATCATAGATATAATTTGTAAATATTTTCTCTTACTCAGTGGCTTTTCAGTTTCTTGAAAGTGTCCTTTGAAATATAATGTTCTGATTTTGGTGAAATTCAATTTATCCCCCCTCCCTTTTTTTTCCTTTTGTTGTTGGTGCTGGGTCAACTGGATATTCACGTGCAAAAAATGAATTTGGACACTATAACTAAAACAGACCAAATATTGAATATAAGAGCTAAAACTAGAAAACTCTTAGAAGAAAATATGGGTAAATCTTTGTGATCGTGTGTTCAGCTCTCTCTTCTGTGCTCCCAGTTAGTACTTTCTTCCTGTGGTTTGAGGACACCAATCTCTTTAGGTTTTCTTCCAAGTTACTGGCTATTCCTTCTCAGTCTTTGTCTTAGTGGTTTCCCTTCTTGTCCCACAATGCCTTGGTAGAAGAGTGCCTTAACTTTAGTTCTTGATTTTCTTTTCTTCTCACTTATTTATACTCACATATATGTTGTTCTCATCTAGTCTTGTGTCTTTGAAACCACCTCAAGGCTGATAGTTCTCAAAAAGGAGTCGCTGGCTCAGAATTCTTTCTCAAATTCTGGATTCATCTCTCCATCTCTCTATGAACATCTCCACGTGGGTGAATAATAGATGATAAGACATCTCAAAAACACAGGGTCCACACCTTACAAAACCTCAGATTTATTTCTGCTCTCTCTGTCACTGGAAGACAACCCTCCATTTCCAGGTTTCAGGAAAGAGAGCTTGGGGTTATTCTTGATCTTCTCCTTCTCTCACCCTCCACTGTCACATCCTCAGGAAATCCCTTTGGCTCTGTCTTCAAAATAGGTTTGGACTCTAGAGTCTTTTCTCCACGCCCCCTGTTACTATGCTTCCTACCTGCCACTCCACCCCCCCCCCCACTTCTATTCTATGTTTCTGCTATCTGTTCTCAACAGTAGACAGGTTAATTCTCATAAAACACGAGTTAATGGTTTCCCTTCTCTCCCAGAATCCTGCCCGTGGCTGCCTGTTTCATTAGAGTTGAGCCCAAAGTCCTTATAAGACCTTTTGGTTTCAGGGCCCTGATTACCTATTTGCTCTCATTTCCCACTTTTCTCCCTCTCGTTCACTCAGTTCTAGTCACTTTGCCTTCCTTGCTTCTCCTTGGACATGCCAGGAAACCTCCTAACTTGTGCGCTGTCTATTCCATCTGCTAAGAGCACTCTTCTCTTAATTATCAGACCTCTTCAAGTTTTAATTAAAATGGCAGCTTTCCAAAGAGGTCTATGCTGGGCACCCTATTTAAGATTGCAGCCAGTTTTTCCCCTGTTCCAGCTCTCCCAGCCCCTTACCTTGCTCCATTTTTGTTTTTTTTGCCTTGCACTTATGATCTTACAACACTCTGTATAATTTACCTATTTATTATACTTTTTGTTTTTTGACAGCACTACTTCACCCCACCTCCACTAGAATATAACTTCCACGAAGGCAGAAAGCTTAGTCTATTTTGTTCACTGATATATTCAAGAACCTAAGAAAGTGCCTGGCACAAAATACATGCATGATACATATTTATTAAGTGAGTAAATAAATGTATCTTCCATTTGAGAAAGTCAAAATCATCATCAAAGACACTAGAAATGCCCATTTCTAATCACTACAAGTTGGTGACTTTGATCTTGTTTATATGAAAAAAAATCATTTATCACCTATCAGGTCATAGAAAGATGCACAAAACAACAAAATACACAGTCTGGCACTAAACTAGTAAACAGCCAGTGTTATTTTTCCAATGTACATCAGAGGACCTTTACCAAAAATAGAAGGTCCTTGATGCTGAGACATAAATAAAAGTCAACACTCCAGCTTAATTAGATTTTGCAATTCAGAATATGAACAAATCAAGTATTTGTAACTATTTTCAATGCTTATTAAAATACATTATTCATATTAATATCATAAATCATACTTGGAATGTATTCTTGATTTGCTTTATTAGCCCTGTGGTTGCATAAATGTAACTATTGAATGCTTTTATATTATCTGAAAATTGCTTAAACTTGTAGCTTCTAAACTAATGTTTCTCAAAATGTGTTCTAAGAAATATTAACAGGCGTTTCATGAAAATGTTGAGTCCAAGCTCAGGTGAGTTTGGAAGACCCTGAGTGAAGTAGGTCTCTTTACTATGGGACTACATGTGAATTGCAATTTTCAAATTTGATGGGCAACATTTCCTAAAGTTACCTGATCCCAGAACCTTTTTTGTCAAGGGTCATTTTAACTTTGGGAAGTGATGTTACACACAAGCCATGTATCAAGTACCAGATCTGGGGTCAAATTTGTGATTGTGTCACTCATTTCTTCACAAAGGATTACTTAGAGTAATTTGTAGCACATTGGCTATACAACTAGAAAAGTTTGCAGATGCCTGGGCAGAAGATATACAAAACCTAGGTGGAAAAATAAACATTTATAATACACTAACATGGAGGATCTGGGGTATCATGATAGTGAAAACTGGAAGGAAATGGTAAATAGAGAGGGAATAAAAGTTGAGAAAAGGATGGAGAGACGGTTAAGAAAAAGACCATAACTGGTGCTCTTCTTTCCTGATAATGCAGCCAGAATCAAGATTTGGGGCAAAAAGAGGCTGAAGCTCTGTGGAGGGCTCTGAGCCTGTGTCTTACTGAAAATGACAAGAGTGGAGGCCCCAGGTCTAGTCTTCCTTCTATTTCTTCCTACATTTGTATGAAAGTGACCAAGAGTAAGCACAAGGGGCATTTCATACAATCCGGTTGCTTATATTTTTTCCTAAGAAAAGAGCAAATGGCCTCAGGAAGTCAGATCCCTGTGCCCTTTGTTTCTCTTTATCACTAAAGTAGTGTTCGTTCTCAGACTCTAAAGGACATCCGATTAGTAACACGTAGGTGACATCACTGAAAAAGCATAATCTGGTGTGTCATGAAATGTTACCTGCAAATAGCAATGGGAAAAAGAAGTTTTGTCATTTAGGAAAGGATGTCAAGAAAACATTTCAATCAGTTATTAGTTGGATTTATTGGCTGAAAAAAAGGACACATTTTTACTGATTCAGTTTGGGCTCAATATTGAACAATTTGGGGCTACCAAACTGCACCACATTGAGATATCACTTAGCATTTGAAAACGATGGTTTATATTTGACTATGCTGCTAAATGGCCAATAAAGAATTACATAAATTTGATATTTAATTGGTTCAACTAATTTACCCTCTTCCTTAGGATGATCCATTTCAAGCAGGTGAGCTCACTATTTATGGAGCAAGGTTATTTAGAGTGAGGCATATCATTTGAATAAGAACTATATTCTGACCAGTTGGTTCTCGCATCGTGTCATCTGATAGTTAACTGAAGCAGCTTACTTACTTAGTTTTAATAATATCTATTATTGGGTTAATACCTTCTGCACCCTGTGTGGATGCCAGGGAGAGGTAGAGTCAATTGGCTGCCTTTTCCTTCTTGGGTGCTGGTCTTGACAGTGGCTTCTGCAGCATCAAAACTTGCTTTTCCAGCCCAGTGGCTTCTGCTGGATTGTAAACTGTCAGCTTGCTTTTAAGAGTGGGAGCAGAGCCTATAACGACAACAGCCAGTCCCAGCTTAGTTCATCGCTTCTGCCACCTGCCTTCTGGCTTAATGTTGGAAGCAAGAAGCATGCAATTAAGTATGAGGAAATGAAAATAAATGACACCGTTCATTGCACATTACAAAGTGCCTGGCAGAAAGAATGCTGTTTGTAGAGACCCAGTGGCTCTACATAAAATGTGATTCTGCCTGAAAACATGCTGGGGACTGAGACAGTGACCCACGTTTTCTCTGTAACCTATTGTGACCATAAACCAAATAAATTACAGGTGCAACTCTATAAATGCCCAGGACATTCACTGTTTAATGATTTGTAGAGAGTCAATAATTAAATTTGAGTATAAGGGAATAAAGTCATAGTGACATGTTTCAGCTGATTTGTCAGGTAAATTCTATAAAACATAATGACTTTGAAGTAAATAATTGATTCCTTTGGACCACCGATCATTTGGAAATTGTTTTATAAAATAACAAGTATTGGAGCCCGATTTATTTTCAAAATCACTTCTTTAAAAGGTGTTTAAGTGTTGGCCTCATTCATAAAGGAATGCATGGTTCATTCGTGCTAAGTGGGTGGGTTCTGAATGCTCCCTTGAGTTCTGTACACGGATAATTCTGCCTCTTTCCCAGAGCTGAGGGCAGAGGGCACATTGCTCTTGGTGCAGAACCCAGGGGAGCACCTCTGAGCTGGCAGAGAATCTCAGAAGCCTTCCATTTTCTATGACGTCATCCTAAGATTTACTCCAGTTAATCAAGGCATCTTTTGGACTTGAATATCACTTCAAGAAGACAGTAGCCTTACAGAGCATTCTACCATGCAGACTTGAAACACGCTGCAGAGAAACTGCACAACAATGTATTGTACGTGATATCTTTATTTTTAACTTTTTTTTTGTCTTTTTAGGGCTGCACCCGTGGCATATGGAAATTCCCAGGCTAGGGGTTGAATCAGAGCTATAGCTGCTAGCCTATTCCACAGCCACAGGAATGTGGGATCCAAGCCACATCTGCGACCTACACCACAGCTCACGGCAACACTGGATCCTCAACCCGCTGAGTGAGGCCAGGGATCAAACCCACATCCTCATGGATACTAGTCTGGTTCATCACCGCTGAGCCACAACAGGAACCACGATATCTTTAAAATACCAAGAAGGTTGGGGATTTGTATTTAAGAAACTGAGGAATGGTTCTTACAATGAATCCATCTTCACTACCTGGAGGAAGCCCAGGTTACAAAGGATGGAGCCTGTAGGTTTTTTTCTTTGTGCTGAAATCTGCCAGGGGGAGAAACAAGCTCTGGTCAGCATTCCAGTGACGATGGGTCTGGGAAACGGTCCCTCTGAAAATGGATAAGGCAGAAGAATAAGAACTCAGTGATTAATAGTTCGTGATGTTTTTAAACAGTTACTGTAATTCCAATGGCTGATGTCAACATTGCTAATATCAGCAGCAAGCTAATGCCTCACGTTTTGTTAAAAATCCTTTATTTGAATTCACATTTTCATGTTGACTTGCTCAGCAAGTAGAGCACAGAAGTGACGGATCTAGACAGTGGATGCTGTCACGGTCTTGGATGCACTGCCTTGGAATGCCCTCATAAATGAAGAACTTATTCTCTCGGCCTCGAGGATGCTGCTGGAAGAGGGCTCTTCTTTGAGGTTGTCTTGGCTCCAGACCACTGCCTTCCTTGGAGAACTTATCTCCTTCCAATGGCTGATCGGCATGGGTATGGGAGGGCCTGGCTTTCTTGTCCTAACTCAGAATTAAGGAGTTGGAAGGGATGCAACTGGAAAATTGGTGACAAGGACGTCTGGGGAAAATATGTGATTAAATCTCTCCAAGTGGTCCCAGAGTGTAAAGGGAGCTGTGTCTCCATGACTTCAGCAGAACTGGATGATAGGATTTGTTTTGTTGATACAGGTCTCCCTTAACCAGGCACCCCATCTTGCCCAAAGTCTCCTGAGCCAAGTGGCCGTAGTGGCAGGGATTAAGGGTGCACATGGGCTCAGCAAAATAGATGTCCATGCACCGAGGCTAGTCAAGCCGCTGCCCCTGCTGAATGTTCCATCTGCTAGCAGCAGCAGAGACCAGCGCAGAGCTGGCAGTGGGACACAGTTCCCCAGGGGATCTGCCAGCTGTGTGGTGGCAGGATGATTAAGCTGCAGCACTTCCATCGTGGAAGGGGCTGCGTTTTGTTCCTGTTGGAATGGATTATTACACTGGATGTGGGCTTGCTTTCCTTGCCCGCAATGCTTCTGAAAAACCCACCATTTGTGAACCTACAGGCCACCTTACTCACTGTTAAAGCATCTGACACATTAGCACTTCCCAGCAAGGAACTAATTTGGAGCCAAGCGGTCCATGCCCGTGGACTTCTCCGGTCTTACCGTGTTCACCACCGCCGTGAAGCGGCTTGCTTGTAAGATGGTGGAGTAGCCTTTGACTGAGTTACGGTATCGGTTAGGTGACAATGCCGTATGGGGTGGGACAATGCCCTCCAGGAGGTAAAATATGATCTCAGTTGACATCCAATACATGGTGCTATTTCTCCCATAGTCGCACAACTGGGAAAGAAGGGGTAGAAAAAGGAATGTCTTCTTTCGTTATAGCCCCACAATATCCAGTACTGAAAATTTCGCTTCCTGTCCCAGCTCCTTACGGCTCTGCTGGTCAAGAGACCTCACTTTCAAAGGGAAGAATGACTTCTCAGGGGAGCCCCACATGGTTCCACCGAACTGGAAGTCAACACTGTCACTTGGTTTAGAAGGATTTGTAAAATTCCAAATTTATCTTCTTTTCTAGATGCAGAATTGTCTTCCATCTCTTTGACTTCTAACCAATGTTTATTTTCTGCAGCTATACCTATATTCACGTACAGAGAAAGAGAGCGTGAGAGTAGCACATTGCTTCTTTGTCACTTATCAAGAGGAGGCTGGACATTATTTTGTAACTCAAAGCAGCAGCAACAAGGCAGGAAAAGCTCAGGCTTTGAGCCAGATGGGCTGCTGTGTTCAAACCCCAGCGCCTCGATTTACTAAATTACTTATTTTTCTGAGACTTAGTTTTCTCATCTGTCAAACAGGGATAATGACACCTGTTATATATCCATGTGGTGAGTGTGAAATAATTAAAGCAAAAGCAAGGCACATCTTAGACTCAGCCTAGTGCCTACTCAGTCATCAGGAGGACAGCGTTGGTTTACACTTCTTGTCTTGCAATCATTATCTTAACGATATTAATTAGGACTTACAACTCTGTTAATGATTATAATAATCACTAATAACACTCCATTTCAATCTCAGAAGTTAGGATGATAAATTAGATGTTCACTCTGATCATTGTCAAGTGTTGGTTTGCATTTGCCACTCTTTTACTGTTTTTGTTGAGAAGACTGCCATACAGTAGATAGAATTCAGAAGTAGTGTTTACCTATGACTGCCAAACTAAGGTTTTGTTTTATTTTATTATCATTACTAGTTTTTGGCTGCACCTGTGACAGCTTGAAGTTCCTGGGCCAGGATCCAATCTGCAGCTGCAACCTATGCCACAGCTGTGGCAATGCCAGCTCCTCAACCCACTGGGCCACAATGTGAACTCCCTAAACTCAGATTTTAGATGATTACTAGAACTCCAAGTTTTATTCTGAATAAAAGAGAGTGTGTAGGTGTTGAAATTTGACTGATGATGAAGACCGATTACCTTATTCCAGGGGTTATCTTTATTCAAGGGGATGATAAAACAGACACCTTCCATTTCAATAGAGTTCTTGAAGAAAACTTATAATAAACCAAATGTAACTCACCATTTAAACATTATGATGTGAAAGGTTAAAACAATGTTCAGGAGAATCATTGTGGCCTCCTATTTTTAATCACTTTTTAAACTGGGATTTCTTGTGCATTTTTCCACACAAGGAATTCTAGTGGGCAGGGTCTTCAGTGGCTTTCTTGGTGTGCTCACCAGAGGTGAGAAGTAGGCTCACGACCCCTCCACAGCCTCCGAGGACGCGTTTCTTATCCTTTCTTTGCTAGACAATTTAGAGAAGAATGATCTGCCAGATTATTTATAGAAGCCATTAGCACAATGAGTGAAGGCTTCAGATAACTGATGGCTCTTTAAAAATATGGCCTTAAGAAGAGGAAAGAGAAACTCTTAGGGTGTCTTTTCCAAATAGCAGATTGCTATATTTGGGTGGTCTGAGGATTATGACAAATGTCAAGGACCACACACCGCACAAAAGCAGCTCATGATAGCTGCACTCGCAGAATGCCATGTTCAAGGCTGAGTGGCTGATTTTGCTGCAAACACTAATTTCCAGATTATACAATTTCAAATTTTTAATTAGCCATGGATACTTGTAGGGATGACTTTCCCACACCTCTTTACAGTGTTGTAAAAATAAGCCAGACTCTACTTCCACAACCCAAGACCTCTAATGAAGGTTTCTGTGTGATATTGTTTCCTCTTCAAATGTTAATTTTGAAAATTCATATTTCAGAAGAATTAGTGGCCCAATTCTGTGGTCATTCTGCATTTCTAAATGTCATTAAAGTTAATGAATTCTGAAAGTGAAAAGAAGAAAGCTGGTCTTTTCAGTTTGACTGAAATGTTACAGTTTAATAACACCAGACCCGGTAAATCGCTTAAATCTGCTGGTGATACACACCTTATAAATGACTGTTGGATTAATACACCACACGTTTATCGTTGAGAATGTGGTGTGGACAGTGTGGAAAACAGAGTAATAAAGATTCATTTAATGTGCTGGGCTATTTAGACTCAATATGCATCGTATTGAGAGAATGTGAGAATTCAATGAAATGCCAAAACCACAGTCGTTGGTAATGGAGGCATTCCACGAAAGATTGCATTCTTAGGGATGATGCCAAAAGATATTTTAGTGTGTGTTTGTACATAAAAAATATGTATAAATATATACATGGAAAAATAGAAAATGTATGTGATATATGGATTATGTATACATATATATTTATATTTGTATATGTATATATGTGGTTAAAATTAGAATGTTACCGTGGACACAGATAACATAATTCTACATGTTAAATCGAGGGTTACAGATGGACCACCAACATTCTTGCCTCCCTTATTAACTTTTGCATTTCTTTCCTCTACTGGGTGGGTCATGTCAAATCATTTCCTACTGTACTCTATGGGTGTTTGTTTTCCCTCTGATTCCAGATCCTTCCAAATTCATGTTTTAGACAATCTCTGTAGGACAGTGGATTTTCTTCTGAAGTTCTAGAGCTTAGATATTTCTATAATTTTCTTGTAGGCTTAAAGCTTCAAGAAGCCTACGAGTTTGATTCTTTAATCTTTTTTCCTGTAGGCTGTTCTAAACCCATGCCATCTAAAACAAGGGGTGCACTGGAATTCCCATCGTGGCTCAGTGGTAACAAACCAGACTAGAATCCATGAGGACGTGGGTTCGATCCCTGGCCTTGCTCAGTGGGTTAAGGTTCTGGTGTTGCTGTGAGCTGTGGTGTAGGTTGCAATCTCGGCTCGGATCAGGCATTGCTGTGGCTGTGACGTAGGCTGGCAGCTGTAGCTCTGATTCGACCCTAGTCTGGGAACTTCCATGTGCTGCAGGTGTGGCCCTAAAAAGCAAAGAAGTAAATAAAATAAGAGGTGCACTTGTGCAAACCTGTGATTCATCTGTGAGCATCCACGTCTTGTACATGGGGACACTGAGGTATGGAGAAGTCAGGTGCCTCCTCTGAGTTCATACTCAGTCATAGGAACCAGAGCTGGAGGGCTGTTTCCGTACACAATGTGACCAGGCCGCTCCTCTGTGGTGCTTTAGGTGCCGGGCCACCTCCAGTACCAAATTATAGCTGTCTTATCTGTAAACATTTTTCCTGATACATACACTTTGTTGTACCCAGTTTCAGTCCATTTCCTTTGGTTTCAGAACCAAGGGCTGGGTTTTCTTTAGGACAATCATTTCTTCAGATTTTCCTTTCTACCTACTCAGTTTCTCTAGCTCTCCTCTATATTTAGAGGGTTATTTTGTACAAGAATATTTTCTTCTTCCCTGTGGGGACACTATGGCTGAGATAAAAGCTGAGGTCTAGCAGTTCCATAACAATCAAATTTTCATCCTTGATTTTCAAAGTTTGTTTTGTGGGATGTGAAAGTGATCAGCTAAATGCTCCGTCCCCAAGTATCCTAATCTATAAAGTGGTTCCGTTTTGGCCTGCTTTCTTCATAAGGTTCATGTAAAGAATAACATACAAAATAAATGTGAGGCATTCCTGTCATGGCACAGCAGAAACGAATCCGACTAGGAACCATGAGGTTGTAGGTTCGATCCCTAGCCTTGCTCAGTGGGCTAAGGATCCTGCATTGCCGTGAGCTGTGGTGTAGGTAGCAGATGCAGACTGCATCTGGCTTTGCTGTGGCTGTGGCGTAGGCCGGCAGCTGTAGCTCTGATTAGACCCCTAGCCTGGGAACCTCCATATGCCATGGATGTAGCCCTAAAAAAGCAAAATAAATAAATAAATAAATAAATAAATAAATAAATAAATAAATAAAATTAGAAAACACTCAATATTAAGAAAAAGTCACCAGAAAACTAAGCCACCAACAACTGGAGGAAAAGACTGATTTTTCATAGTTACATGGGTCACAAACTCAGAACACGGAATTCTCAAATCAGTGAAAATCCACAAGCAATTCCCTAAATTCTTTCTAACTGTTAGCTTAAAATTCCTTTGCATAATGCTTTCTTTCTTTCTCCCCCCCCCCCAAAAAAAACCTACCTAAATAAGTCTGTTTTATTCATTGGTTAATTTGATTTTGAATTTTCTTGGGTTGAGCCTCCACTAAGCAATGGTATTATAGTCTGAATCCTGACTGAATTTATTGCTCTGGTCAAATTAGTTAATTTTTCTAAGACTTCATTAAAAACAATTTTTTTTTTTTTTGGGCTGTGCCCTCGGCATACAGAAGTTCCAGGGTTACGGATCAAACCTGGGCCACAGAAATGACAGCCTTGGATTCTGAACCTGCTGAGCCACAAGGGAACTCCCTCTAAACCAATTTTTTTTTTTTGGCCACACTCATGGCATGTGGAAGTTCCCAGACAAGGATCAAACTTGTGTCACTGTAACAAATCAAGATGTTGTAGTTGACAACACAAGATCCTTAACCTGCTGCACCACAAGGGAAGTCCTATTTTTAAATAAAGGTAATAGTCATTCCTTTCATAAGGACAGAATAAGATAATGTATTTGTAGAGTGCTTAGTACTGTGCCTTGGTATTTGGTAATTGACAAATGGCATCTGTCTGGTATCCTGCTTATTCATCATCATGGTTTATTCTGAATCAAGACAATATTTACATATTTTTCTTTTTTGATCTAATGATTTGACCAAATTCCTAGGTGCATATCTAACCTTGGTAGTTGCATAAGAAATTTAAAAAATTGTCAATATGCTTATTTAATAGAAATATTTTTAACATTTTCTTGTGGAAAATAAAATCCTGCACCTCACCCTGGAACCCATCATGACTAAGCTGAGGTCAAACATGGGACTAAGTTTCTAGATTTCTCTGCTTAGCATATTGATTTTGTTGCTGGTTATGTTTTGATCATGATGTCTCTTTCTTCCTGGTGATTAGATTCTTGCCTTTAAACTTGTTAATGCGGTCAGATGCAAGCCGTTCATTCTCACTGTTAACTGAAGAAGTCAACTGGTCATGCAGGAGAAAAAACATGTAAAGTTAAAACTTCAACATGATTTCTGATTTTTCTATATAAATATTAGGATTACATCTTTAGTATGGCATAAAGATAAATTATTGAATTTCTTGTCTTTTAGGATCTTTGCTGAGAAAAATCCTGTACTGAACTTCAAAGGAGAGGCACATTCTCATTTTGTTAAAATCCTGAATGTTTAAATTTAAAACAGTTCTACAGTACAATTATTAATTCCTGTCATATGGCAACATCAAGTATCTCTATTAGGATACCGAACTGGATAGATTTAACAATGATCATGGTGGTAAAAATCATTTGGGAGGCATACGTTAAAAGAAACTGTACTCTACTGCAGTCAGGGGCTGGAGTTCTGGTCTTGGTTGTCTCCAAATAAGTGGATAATGATGCTCAAATGCTGCAAAATGAGTGGATTAGAAGTTTTTATATTCCTTGCAGCAAAAGAGTTTCATGAGGTTGCTAGGCTTTTGGTGACCTGAGTTTCAGTCTTGGTCTACTTGTGTAAACTCAGAAACTGATATAATCTTTTTACCACACATATGTTTGTTTAAAATGAGGATGCTAGAATTAGGAGAAAGAATAGTGTGACAAAAGGTTAATTTTTGTTTTCCTAAACATTTTTACTACTAAGAACTAAACCAAGAACTGGTCATACCACAAACCCAAGCAAACCAAGTAACATTTTTGGTTAAAATCTATGATGATCTGATATAATAAACAAACTCAAAAAACTAATTGAGCACAATTCTGGGAAAACAGTTCAAGTTGATGAGACAATTCAGCTATATTACTATGTAACCTTTAGATTTTTACCGGAAAGGAAAACAAACCAAGAAAATAAAGCAATTCAAATAGAAAGATAATTGTTAATCAAGGTATCTAAGGGTGATGGGAACCATAAGAAAATATGGTTAAAATTCTGTAGTTTCAGAAACTCCTTCCTCGTAAGCATTTCATTAGAAATTACTTCAGCTAAATAAATGTGATTTGATATTTACATTCAATCCCTGGCTTAGGAAATTCCATATGCCCCAGGTGCAGCCATAAAAATAAATAAATAAATAAATAAATAAATAAATAAATAAATAAATAAATAATTCTGATATACTTGCAATCAAAAAAGGAGAAAAGAATTGCTTTCCTAATAGGGTATGTTTTCTTGGATGGGATAGGTGTCTTAGAAGAGCTAAATAAATAACAGGGAACACCTTATATTTACCTTGCTGCAGGTGAATAAATAAAGTGACAGAAAATAAATTATTTTCTCTGCTGGCTAAGCACAGAGTCAACCTTCCTTAATAAGGTGATAAAGCAACAGAGCAATACTTTGCTTTTTACCTTTATTATGGGAGAATCACGTCTCAAGGGAAGTCAGCTTTCAACTTCAGAATTACAGGAAACATGGTATCATTGCCAGTGCCAATCTACAATTACTTCTTTAGTTCCTACTTAAATATTCCTTGTCTTAAAAAAATGCTGTAGGACCAAATTGTAACACTCTAAAGACAAGTTATTTTAAAGTCATGGCACATCACATTTTATATAGATATATTATAAACACAGAGATATCTGAGCAAGACTGGCATGTTTTAATTTTTCAAATTGTGTCTTTGGACACAATTTTTAAAATTCAAATATTCTTCAAAACATTTTTTAATTTTAAAAACTGTATCCAAAGACATGATTATAAGAAATAAAACATTTTTTCTCTCTTTTTTTACCTTGTTATATTTGTCTGTGGTTATTGTTTTATTTTTTATTATGATAAAATACATTTACCATTTAAACCATTTCAGCTGTTTCATTTAGGGCATTAAGTGCATTCACACTGTTGTGCAACCATCACCACCATTCGTCTCCAGAACTTTCTTATCTTCCCAAACTGAAACACCATACTGATTAAATAACTCTTTATTTTCTCCCCACCCCATCCCGGTCCCTGGAAACCACCATTCTCCTCTCACTGTCTGTAAATTTGACTAATCTAAAAGCTTCATATACGTGAACTTTCAATGATTTTTCCTTTCATGACTGGTTTATTTTACTTAGCAAAAAGGATGAATTGTCAAGGTTCATCATTACTGCAGCATGTGTCAGAATTTCCTTTCTTTTCAAGGTTGAATAATAGCCAGCAATAGTAGAAGAACTAAAAATACCTGTCAGGGACTTTCATAACGACTTCCAACATCACATTTAGAGGGACATAGGGCAATTTAACAATTGGATGGAGTCTGGAGGGGAGTATACAGAAAATCTCTCTTCCATATGCATATCGGCTCTTTGCTACCCTGAAAAATACCAATAGCTTAGCAATTAGTAAACATTACCTTAATTGCACATTTCCTTGTTGCATTTGAGCACTAGATAGCACTCTTGGAAGTCAGGGATTAATTATGACTTCTCTGAAGATTAGCACTGGGCTTGGCACAGAGTGGCATTTGTTATTTCCTTGCTGAAAGCGTGGAATGAAGAAGTCAGAGGGACTAGTAAATTCACCTCAAATTCTTGTTTGTAATATTTCCTGCTAATATCCTTTTTCTAAAATATTAAATGTTCTGATCCATGAACCTGGGATAAACTTTCCATTTATTTAGGTCTTTTTAAATTTCTTTCAGGGGTCGGCGGCAAGATGGCGGAGGAGTAAGAGGTCACGCTCACCCTCTCCCACAAATACATCAAAAAACGCATCTAAATATAAAACAAGTTGGACAAATCATCATCTGAATGCTGATCAATTTAAACCTCCAAAAACTGCAAGAAACCCTTGAAATAACTGGGTAGAACAAGTGAAGAAAAAAAAAAAAAGGTGAGAGAGAAAAGCAATTAGGACCGTAACCAGCACTCCAGGGA
>PVHT021183584.1:4936264-5104324 GCA_004024745.2 Catagonus wagneri
ATACACGATGGAATACTATTCAGCCATAAAAAAGGATAAAATAATGTCATTCACAGCAACATGGATGGAATTAGAGACCCTCATACTGAGTGAAGCAAGTCAGAAGGAGAAAGACAGATGTCATATGAAATCTCTTATAACTGGAGTCTAAAACACTGCACAAATGAACATCTCAACAGAAAAGAAAATCACGAACTTGCGGAACAGACTTGTGGTTGCCAAGGGGCCGGGGGAGGGGTGGGGGAGGGGTGGGAGGGAGTGGGGATAACTACTGCTTTAAAGATGGAATAGCAAGGAGCTCCAACTGTAATGCACGGGGAACTATATCTAACTACATGTGACAAATCCATATATGTACATGTAATCGGGTCACCACATGGTGCAGTTGGAAAATCTGACAGAAATCTGTAAACCAGCTATAATGCAAAAATAAAAAAAAATAAATTTCTTTCACTGATAACTTGTAGTTTTCAGAGTATGTATTTTACATGTCTTTTGTTAAATTTATTGGTATTTTTTTTTGATGCTATTGTAAAGGGAATTATGGTTTTTTTTGGCCATGCCCCTGGGAGGCTGGAGTTCCCAGGCCGGGGACTGAACCTGAAGCTAAGTGAATCCTTAACCTCTAGGCCACCAGGGAACTCCATTCTGTTGATATCTTGATCATTGTTAGGTTTGGAAATAGTAGCATCTCATCTTTTTTGGTATCTGTCAGAATTTATCATGTTTTTGGACTATGTTGGTGCTAAAAAAATATGCTTTGAATCAGTATGGTATTTTGGGGGGACAAAATATGGGCAATGTATTTATTTCTTAAGGATGTGATAAGATAGAAACACATACCTACATAAGTATATATAGGAAGCTTTTAACCTATACTCCACATACAGTAACTGTTGTATTTATGAGGACTGCCATGGAGAGTGCAATAATGCGAAAAGTCAGCAATCTCTACTTTTTACAGTCACCAACCTTCGGATTTTCTACTTGGAATCTAATGATAAATAAGAAAATGAAATCCCATTAATCCTAACCTCTTTGAGGCACCAGTTCTAACTGTGACATTTCTTAATCAAAGTAGTAAGAATGAGAATTTGGGGGCTAAGAATCTTGTATTTCTAACTTTCTGTTGTTTTCTCAACAGGTAGTCATAAGAAAGCAGGATGAAGAGCTGGAAACAGGTTCCAGCCCACTGACCACCCAGAACCTTGGCATATCAGGTGTTGTTGGTGGGATCGAAGTAACACGAGAGAGTGGACTTGTACCTGTTTTGTTCATTTCCATTTCCACGTACATTACTTGCCACACAGTAAGCGTTCAATTCATATTTTCGCAATGAATGATTGCATCACCAATATTTAAATTTTAAAATTTAATAAAATTTTCTGCACTAAAACCTGTAGGTTTTTATTTGAGGAGATGTTCAGTGTTGTACAACAAATCATGTAAAGAAAGGGAGGGGATGATGATGGTGGGAGAGGCAGCCAGAAAGACATTTATGTAACCAATAGGGAAAGTATTAAAAAAAAAATTATTTTAAAACATCTCTTAGAACTTGTGCTGCTATTACAAGTTTGGCTAAATGGCGGCAGTTGCCAGGGCCTGGGAGGAGGGGGAGGTGAATAGACAGATCACAGAGTTTTCGGGTAAAAAATTACCCTCGACAATAACACAATGGTGGGCACACAGCGAAATACATCACAAAACCCAGAGCATATGCAACGCCGAGTGAACCCTGAAGGAAACTGTGGACTTTGGGTGACAATGGCATGTATCACTCAGGTGCTGGATGTGGATAATGGAGAAGACTGTCCGTGTGGTGACAGGGGTATGTGAGAAATCTTTGCATCTTCTGCCCAATTTTGTTGTGAACCTAAAACGGCTCTGAAAAATAAAGATTATTGAAAAAGAGAGTTAGCCTAATGGTAACTTCACAGTAAATCTTCCACTGCGCATTAGAAAATAAAACCACTTCCCCTGGAAAATTAATAAACGATGTCTCTGTTGCTTTCCATCTTTGGTACCATGACTTAACCATTTCGGCTACAATGGAAAAATGTGTTACTTTTATTTTCCCCGAAATCATGAGTTTCATTTTATAATAAATGCATAAAGGAATATACAAAACTGTAGTACTTTTTCGACTGCATAAATTCAGCAATTAATTAAATATATTTGTTCATCTCATAAATAGTCATTTAGAATCCAGATTATCTGGGGTAACATGCCAGGTATTCCAACAAATGTAGAGATTTTTTTAAATGATAATCTGCTTCATTTTTGAGGGGTCTTACCATTTCCAGGTATTTATATGTATATTTTTTTCATTTGTTCCTCACAGCCCTGGGTAGTCAACAGGGAAGATTTTTTAAAATTTTGATTGTATTATAGTTGATTTACAAAGTTGTGTTAATTTCGGGTGTACAGCAAAGTA
Organism: Catagonus wagneri; assembly: GCA_004024745.2. NCBI lineage: Eukaryota > Metazoa > Chordata > Mammalia > Artiodactyla > Tayassuidae > Catagonus > Catagonus wagneri. The sequence goes on from PVHT021183584.1 coordinate 4,938,699, forward strand.
AATCAGTTGTCCATAGACATATATCTGTTCCTTTTCAGATTCTTTCCCACACAGGTTACCACACAATATTGAGTACATTTTTCTGGGCTATACAGTAGGTCCCCTTAGCCATCTATTTCTGTATACATTAGTATGTATATATCAATCCCAACCCTGTAATTTATCCCTCCCTCCTATGTTGCCCCTTTGGTAAACATAAATTTGGTTTTGAAATTGTTGAGTCTGATTCTCTTTTGCAAGTTCTATTGTATCATTTCTATTACATTCCACATATTAGTGATCTTATATGATAATTGTCTCTGTCTGACTTACTTCAGATAGTATGATGATTTCTAAGTTCATTCATGTTGTTGCAAATGGCATTATTTTCTCCTTTTTATGGCTGAATACTATTCCATTGTATGTATTACTACATCTTCTTTATCCATTCCTCTATTGATGGACATTTTTCTTGCATCCACGATTTGCCTAATGTAAATAGTGCTGTGATGGACACTGGGGTGCATGTATCTTTTCTAATTATGGTTTTCTCTGGATAATTCCAGGGGTGAGATTGCTGGATCATATGGTCTTTGCACATGCTGTTCCCTCATCTTTCTTATCTGGGTACACTTGTACACTTGTATTTCCTCTACTGCCCTCCCCCACTTCTTACCCAGATCTGCCTGGCTCAGTCTTCTTTTTACTAAAATCAAAATTTTACCAATATTTCCTTCCCAGTGAGCTCTTATAGCACCTTGTACTTCCATCACCTTAACGCTTCCAGCTCTGCAGGCATCTCTTACCTGACTCTATGCCTGCAAAGTGCAGGCTTGCCCCTGGCTTGGTCCCCATCGAACACATGCTAGGCGCTCTCTAAAGAAACCTTGATTGTGTGGGTGGATGCGTGTCAAATGAATGGGTGAGCAAAGTGGGATGGGATTTCAGAGTAGAGGGATGATACTAGGTAAGGAATGATTTAAGAAGCAGATAAGATGTCTTATTTCACCAGAAAAAAAAAGTTTTATTTTGGGTGACAACCTTGTCAAAAGCACAGATTTCCTAGTGTTTGATTTCTCCCAACCAGGCCATTATTCTGAGTTGGGCAAGGAGATTTCAGCTCTCATCAAACATCCTTTCTATCACTCCTGCCTGCCATCACCTTTCTAGGCTGGGTATTAGGAAAAGACTGGAGATTCCCGAATAAAAGCTAGTTAGGAATGGATTTTTGGTGTTTGTATCCCTGGCCTCGGAAGATCACATAACGTCCCATTGGAACCAGGGAAGCTAGCAAACAAGACTTTCTTGGAGGGACAGATGAAGGCGATTGCATTAATCACCCAGTCCAGCCAAGTGGCCCTGGAAATAACTTGCCTTTCTCACTGATAGAGCCCAGGAGGGGCTGGGAAACTTAAGAGCAATTCCTGACTTCACAAAAACCGAGATATCCAAAGTAACATGTTTGTGAGGCAGGAAAATGCAAAACATACCTTGTAAGTGTCAGCAAGGAGGCACAGACAAAGGAGATCCCTGGGGAATTCCTGTAGACTTGGGGACCTATATTTTGGAAACTTGGCTATTTTCACCTTGTTTATTTTTTCCTTAATTATTTTCATTTTGTTCCCCATTAGCATTTAACGAAGCTCTCTTTAAAAATGCCGGCTGTCCTGAAATGTGCAGTGGGGAACCAAGGAAGGCTGTGTTTTGTGTTCTTAAAAGGTAAACCGAGTTACCTTAGATTTTGGAAGGGTTTATTTGAGCAAACATTGATTCCCTTCAGGCTTTTATAGTGAAGGCACAGAAGCAAGGCAAGGTGGTTACTTAACTGGTTGTAGCTTGGTTGCCCTAAGAAAGCCTTCTGGCTCTTTGTGGTGGATTGTTCTTAGGTTACGGTTTCTCAGCCTTGAGGAATTTATAGGAATTGACTCTGGCTTAGTTTTCAGTTTGCTTCCCTGGGTTGCCAGGGCATCACAGCCACACTGTCTAATGGCCTCCTTGTTTAATTACTTTAACAGTGTTTTCTTTTCTTGTTTTGATGCGTGTTATCAGATCTGGTCATAGTATTAGAAGCACTGTCTTCTTCCTGGAAGGTCAAGCATAGCGGTGGCAGCAGTAATTAGGGCAGGCTATTAGGACACAGTGAACGAGTAAAGAAGGGTTGACTCCACCTGTTCCACCAAAATGTGTTCAAGCTGAGATAGTTCTTGGCTTCCATTTAGTGAGGAACTTAATCTCCAGATTCTGTTTTATTTTTTTTAATTACTTCATGAATTTTATTACATTTATAGGTGTACAAAAATCATCACAACCAAATTTTATAGCATTTCCATCCCAAAGCCTCAGTGCATCCCCCCACCCCCCAACTTGTCTCATTTGGAAACCATAAGGTTTTCAAAGTCTATCAGTCAGTACCTGTTCTGCAAAGAAGTTCATTGTGTCCTTTTTTTAGTTTCCATACGTAAGTGGTAGCATTTGATGTCGGTGTCTCATTGTCTGACTGGCTTCATTTAGGATGATAATTTCTAGGTCCATCCATGTTGCTATGAATGCTGTTGTTTCGTTCCTTTTAATGGCTGAGTAATATTCCATTGTGTATATGTACCACATCTTATTTATTGCAGATTCTGATTTGCAGCATACTCTATAAAGACCACACGCTGCCTTATTTTCTTCACTAGAAAGAATGTTCCCAGGTTGATGATGATTACTAACAAATTATTAATTTCTGTTACAACTGCCATGTTTGACTTGAGTACATTTAACTGTCACCTATTTAGCTATTTTTGATCACAGGTCTTTTAAAAAAAATTTTTTATCCAAGTGTAGTTGATACACAAGGTGTTAATTTCTGCTGTACAGCAAAGTGATTCACAAATATACACACATTCTTTTTCATATTCTTTCTATTATGGTTTATTACAGGATATTTAGTTCCCTGTGCTATACATTAGGACCCTGTTGTTTATCCATTCTGTATATAATAGTTTGCATCTGCTAATCCCAAACTCCTGATGCATTCCTCCCCCATCTCCCTCTTGATTCCAGATATTATTACATGAACCAACACAGACCAACATGGAATTGTTGCAGCTCATTTCATGCTTCTGGTACTTTGGAGAGAAATTATAAACCATTAAGAGAGAATTTTGTGTGTTGTTAATCAAGAAAGGAAGAAAAGAAAAAGGGAAAAAAAGAAAGAAGGAAGAGGAAAAAAAAGAAGAAATTATCTTTCTCCAAAATGACAGGTAGCCACTGCGGCGAGCCAAGGGGAACAAAACATGGTCCTCACCTTTAGGTTATGACTTTGCATTCAAATGCTCACAACTGTTTTAGAAAGCCTGATGCCCACACGGCAGGATCTTGCTCCTCTTTAATTTTCTCTAATTTGTGTAGTGAATAACCAAATACTCATAATGCAATTAGAAGATAATCAGGCTTGTAATTATGTTAATTGCCGGAGACTTACATCAATCCTCCAGCAAAGTGATAGGATTTCAGGGGAACCATTAGCGGGAGAGAGAGTGAGGGTGAGCCAGGGTGCAGAGGACTCCGATGTCACCCTTTAGCCACACTGAGAAGACGGAGCTTGGACGGGCGCTAGGCCTTCAGGGCAGATGCTTAGAAAGCCGACTTTTACACCCCAGAACATCAATCTCTTTTGTTAGTCTTCTCTTTCTATGAATAATAACACTGTCCGCCTGTACGTACCATAAGAAGCCCAAGTCAAAGAAAACAGGTAAATAGGTGAGAGGAAAAGTGAATGAGACAGAATGACTACCGCCCTTTACCCCGGCTTCCTACGTTACTGAAAAAACAAGACATGCCACCATCAACCCTTCTCCAGAGGGAGCGTCCGTTCCTCATATGATGATGATCAGCCATCAAACCGTTGCTTTGGTCTAACTGTCTTTAGACCTCCCTTCCCTCACGCGGTCTGCATGGCCCAGACATTATGTTTCTCTCTGAATACAATACATTAAGAAATTAATTAAGATTTTTCAAGTTGTCTTTTGAGCTGGGTAGCGCTAAGCTGGGCAGCCAGGAGCCCGCTCTGGCGGGCTTTCTAGCCCTCTGCATTACTGCCAACAGAACAAGAAGCCTGCCCTTTCTTTCTCTCACTTTTTTCCTTTTCCTTTCTTTCACCTACATCTGTTGTGTGGTATGGCGGGTGAAAAACCCTGTGGTGTGGTTTAACTTAAAAAAGATTTTTGCCACCACATTTTTACCACCTCATGAAGTTAAAATTATCTCACAAAGGGACATGGAGAAAAGGGAACCCTTCCTTCTATGCTGTTGGTGGGAAAGTAAGTTGGTGTAGCCACTGTGGAAAACAGAATGGAGGCTTCTCGAAAATCTTAAAATAGAGCTACCGTACAGATCCAGCAATTTCACTTCCAGGCATCTATCTGAAGGAAATGAAACCTTTATCTCAAAGACATAACTGTACCTCCATGTCCACTGCAGCAATTTTTACAAATAGCTAAGCCATGGAAACAATCTAAGTGTTTGTAAATGACTAAGTGGATAAAGAACGTGTGCTATACATATATATGCAGTGGAAGATTATTCAGCCGTAAGAAAGAAGGAAATCCTGTCACTTGAACAGCATGGATAAAACTTGAAGACATTATGCTAAGTAAAATAAGACAGAGAAAGACAAATACAGTATGATATCTCTTACATGTAGAATCTAAATAAAAACCAAAGTCACAAAAACAGAGCACAGATTGGTGGTTGCCCGGGTGGGTGGGCTTGGGAGCCGTAGGAGAAATAGGTGGAGGTGGTCCAAGGTACAAACTTCTAGTCATAAGATGAGTAACTTCTGGGATGTAATGTAAAGCACGGTGATTATAGTTAGCAATACTCTATTGTATACTTGAAAGTTTCTAAGAAAGAAAGATCTTCCAAGTAGTTACCACAAGAAAAAAATCTTTTAACTGTATGAGGTGATAGGTGTTACCTAAACTTACTGCGGTCATCATTTCACAATACGTACAAATACCACATCATCATGTTATAGTCTTTCAACTAACGCAATGGTTATGTCAATTATATCTCAATAAAACCGGGGGTCAGGGGACAGAAGGAAAAACCAAAAAGACCACACACAAGTCATCTAGGAATAGAGAGCTTGGTTAGAACTGATGCTAAAATATATATACCAAAGCTTGGTTAGAACTGATGCTAAAGTATTTATACATATGAAATTTAGGGCTGTACCAGAAGCATGTGGAAGTTCCCAGGGTAGGGGTCAAATCAGAGCTGCAGCTGCAGCCACAGACACAGCAGCTTGGGAACTGAACCACATTTGTGACTTACATGGCACCTTGAGGCAATGCCAGATTCTTAACCCACTGAGTGAGGGCAAGGATCGAACCCACATCCTCATGGATACTACCTGGGTTCTTAACACCCTGAGCCACATGGGAACTCCTAAAGTATGTTTAATTACCATCAATCCCCTTGGTCAAAATGGGGGAGAATTACCTCACATAGATTCTGTTTTTTTTATCTATAGGTAAAGGATCAGGAGATCTTCTGAGTCATATTTAACTAAATTCCACCTGTCAATTATGAGTAAGATAAACTGAAAGTCTTCTCTTTTTCAAACACATGCAGACTAAAATGACCCTATGCAACAGAAGTAGGTCCATAAACATCAAATCTTTACTACTGCTCAGCATGAATACACACTAATGCTGATTTCCATCGTAACATATTTTATATCCTTAGTGTCAAAATAAAGTGACAAATTTGCGTTTGTAGTTCACCATATGTTTACTGCTTCCTGGCCATTTGGGAAACATATTGAAACTGTATGGTATGTAATTAAACTGTAAGAATGCTGTGAGCTGAGTTAAATAAGGTGTGTTACATAATATTCACTCATTTTCTATTGCATTTTCGATTGTTAACCATTAAAGCAAACACAGATTTTTCTGGTTTATGAAAAGTTGAGTCATTAAAATGACCCACATGATTAGACTTTACTGGCTGCTAGAAAGTCAGACAGGAACATCTATGCTGAACTAAGAGCTATTTTTAAAAGGAGGTACTTCCTTAGAAGGTGCTGGGCAACACGCAGTTAATTTTGAAATAAGAAGATGATGCCATCATCAATAAAACATACCAGTCAGTTAAAAAGATTCAAGAATAAATGAGGGATTTGAGAAAAGGCTTCATTTCATGATAGGAAAATATATTACTCATAAAAGCTAGAAACTTTCCTGTAACTTATTTACTGTTGGCAAATTGTCCAAAAACCTAATTAGATAAGTTGATGTTCTTGGAAGAGATCTCAGACTAGCTCATTACATTAACTCCATAAATTTGTTCTTTCATAAATTCCCGGGTAGGCAACTAATCACACAGAGTTTCTTGCTTTTTCTCATTCCTTAATTTCAACTTTTGTCATTGGCTAGAATTTTATTTTTACCCTGCAGAGAAGTAATTGACCCAGGAAAATTTATTTAGTTTATAAACCATCTCTTCAAATCAGAGGCTGATTTGGAGATAATTTAGTTAACATTCTACTGTGATTTCTCGTCAATATAAAAGAGTGAGTTTCATCTCCAATGTCTTTAGACTATAAAATAAAAAGAGAATTTATGGTAGTATTGTTAAGTAAGGAAGGCAAAGATATTAATCCTAAAAACTGTACTCCTTAAGATTGAAAATGGTTTTACAAACTTTTTTTTTTTCTTTTCAGTCTCTCAAGGTCATGGAACCATGGAAATGCTAATGGTAAAAGACCAATCCAGTAATTGTGGTCAAATTTCCAATGACTTGGTGGCTTACGTTCTACCTTCATGTAGGTAAATATATTATATACAATTTATAAATATACTATATACTATTTATAAATAACTTTTCTGTAAGACTTAGATGGGATATAGTATTTTCTATGTTACAATATCACATTTTAGCCCAGTTTCATAAAATGCTATAAAGACAAATAAAAACACATTTTACTTTCATATTTCTTCATTTCCTTTACCAACAAACTTTTTTCTATGTTACAATTTCTCTTAAAATTAACAAATTTGGGTCTGTGCAGATTTTTGCTAAATTGCATCCAGGTTTCTATTAATTCTGTAGCAAGATTTTAGCTTATCCTACTTCATGCTGATTTATTTCCTTACTTGTTAAAATACTTCCAATGAGTGATTAATGCAATGGAGAGTAGCTAAAACCTATATTTAAAATTTAAAAGATTATTGGGCCCAGACATCCTGAAAGTATTAAAAAATGGAAGGAATGTGGCTAGACATGAAAACTGAAATTACGTTACTTAAGAACTAGTATTTGTCAAAATCAAGCTTATGGCTCTGGACAGGGACATTCAAAACATGTTTGAAAAGAAAATATTCCAGCTGTATAACCTGAAATCCTCTGTGAAAACTCCAGAAAGAATTGCCTGAAGGTATAACTAAATTATTTAAGGCTGGTTCTTTTTGAAGTTTAATTTATATCCCTAAATGATATTAATAGTCAAAAAGAGATTCAGAGTTAAAAATGGATATATGCCATTTAGGTGATTAAAAAATCCCAGACTAGTAGTATGTTTGTATACTTACATAAAAGTTAACCTTACTTGGTTTAAATAGAAAAAAATAAAAGAAATGAGAAAAACTAAGACATTTTGTCTTTAGAAATTGCATGCTGTTATCACCAGTTCTGGCTAAGAGATGCCTAGAAGATTATGTAAAGGATTTGAATTGTTGAAGAGGATGGGCTGGAGAAGAGTTAAACATGTATCTTCCATTTACAGAATAAAAACTTTTTTTTTTGAGAAAAGAATGTAGAAATAGTAAAACAGACTTTTGAGGATACCGAGACTTTGTTTCTGTGTGTCTTTGGAGAATTTTAAGAGTAATATAAGCATACAACTCTAGGTAAAGTTCTGCCTTGAAAATGAACCTTTAAAAATTTGATCAAAGGAGCATGTTAGTTTAGAGACAAAAAACTTTTAGTGGTTGTATGGTCATGGAGGTGAAGATAGCGAAAGATGAGATAGAAAATTAGATTTAAAAATATACCCAGTAATGTAAGTTCATTAAGCTCACAGTGGATGATAGTGGAAAGGTTATAAATCTTGGATGAAGGAATATGATTACAAAAAGGGCAGGTAAAATTTAAGAAACCTCCGAATTTAAATTCAAAATATGCCATAAGATGGAAATAAATCTTATGCACCAAAACTGCAGGTAGAGACTTCTATATAAGTCAAATATGGTATTTCATTTCACAAAATGTTCAGAATATGCCATGTAGCTATGGAAAGGTATACCCTCTCCTTTTTAAACAGTTTATGGCTTAAAGGAACATATCAATTGTAATTAATCACTGGTTTGTCAGCTGTGTTAAAATCAAATGAATGTTGGGTTACAAAAATGCATTTTTATAGGAGTAACCATAAAAGTGTGTTTTTGAGTTATAAGACTATAAATTATTGATGAGTTTCTTAGAGTGAAGTTGCCAAATGATACCTATGGAGAAATCTTAAGAAAATGGAAAATTAAGGGAATAATGAAATCATTGAATTATGATCGCCTCTTTGAGGAGTGGGAATTGCCAAACAAATTTGGCCATTGAGAGATTCTCCTTAAAGGAACTGAAGAGAAAAACCTCCGTATGGTTATTCGAATGAATGCTTTAATTATTTTTGTTAAAGCATCATACTATTACTGGTATGGAAAGAAGAATCCATAAAGCATTTTGATTAAGCACACTAAAATTATGTTTCTCTAGTTAATATATGAACCGAATTAGAATTTATTGAAGATAAAAATGTCACTTTAGATATGTAATAACTCCTGCGGTCTCAAATGAAAGGTAATATCTCAAATGGATGATAAAAGATTAAGTCCGTGTTACATAACTCATGGAATTTAGAAAGCCATTGACTGGGTGGAAAAGGGCTCTGTTTTTAATACTTCTGATTTTCCTATAAATAGAATACAGTAAAAGTGAAAATGTAATCCTAAACAGTAAATAACTCTCTCACTTCTTAACTCTCTCTTTTACTTTTCAATGAGTCATGATTCATATAAGCAATCCTTGAGCAGATTTTCATCTTTAGGCCAACTAGTAAACTGAACCACCCTTCTCTGAGGCCTCTAGGTGTCTTTTCCTTATCTGATCTGTAATATTTGAGAACAAGTTAATCTTAATCATGCTCTTTTATTTTTAATTTTATTTTTTTGTCTTTTTTGGGCCACACCCACATCATATGAAAAAGAATCTGAAAAATAATCTATCATCTATCTAGATATAACTTAATAATTCTGTACACTTGAAACTGGTACAACACTGTAAATTAACTATACTTCAATAATAAACTAAATAAAGTGTTTATAATCTGGCACATATGAATATTTAATAAATGTTTAATAAGTTATAACTGATTGAATAAATAATGAATCATATGGTTTTTGATCTAAGTGACCTTGGATGAATTTTATTTGTGGATCATTGGATGCTTACTATGTGAAAGATACCTGGCCAAGTGTACCAGGTGAAGCAAAGATGAGACCTTTCGAAGCTGCCTAGCTCCCTCTGTTCTCTCCAGGCTTTTTCCTGCGCTGTGCTTCCTCACTTGTAGAGATAGACATCCTGACATTAACATTACAGCTCGGTGACCATCGTGCTTTTCCATTTCCATCTTGGGAAATATTTTCAACTTCCCTGAACCTCAGTTCTATTTTCTGTCTAAAGGGAATGATGACACCTGTACCACAGGTTATAATGAGAATGATATAAGGCAAAGTACGGGAAGGACCAAGTCCAGAACCCTGCCCTTGACACATGCTCCTTAACTTCCAGTCCCCCTCTTCTTCCCCTCCAACCTTTTCCCAGGCACTCTTGAGTTTTACAAATGTTTTGTTATCTCTTTTCCTTCCAAATAGTGGTTTCACTGTAAACCTTATATGTATTGAATTCACACACATTATTACTCTTTTGTCCTCTGCCACGATATCTTTGCTTCCATTTCCTTTATTCTTTATCTCGGTGATATCAGTCAGTGCTTGCATTTCCAAGTTTGCTTTTTGTTTTTTAAATACAATAAAACCAAGCTAATCCAGCCGAAAACTCAAGGGTCTAGGATGCTGAATAAAATGATTGACCATGGCTCTCAGAAGAATTGTGAGCTTTCTGTCTAGTTTCACAGTTGGTTGGTGATGGCGGAAACCAGATTTTGGAGGCTTACAGAATGGCCAGATGGTGAGGAAATGGAAGTGGTCTTTGTGGATTATATGTTAAGGAGTATCAGAAAAAAAGGAAAGATATTATGAGAAATCTCTAAAGAATGGGACCTTACAGAAAAAGAAAATGAGAGCCAAGAAGGGAAAGACTAGGCAAAGTTCACGTGGGAGAAAGGAATATGAGGAGGAAAACGGATTTTAAGGTACAAAGAGAGGAAGTTAAGTATTTGCTTTGGAGGTTTTTATTTGAAAGTTTACTACAGAAGTAGAGTCAAAGTTTTTTTAAAAAACTTCTTCATTTAGAAAAATGTGCAGAAAAAGAGGAAATTATTTAATTTAAAAGTGTGAAACAATGTCTTTTTAGTCTTGCTCTTATTTAATTGTAAAATACACATAAAATAGAAAAAAAACCAATAAAAATATATGAATAGTTTAATGAATAACTATGAAAAGACTTTGGTAACTTCACTAGTGTGCATCTAAGATTAATTTTTTTTAAAGAAAAACTTGCAATGGTTTGTTTTGCAAAAGAATCTAGAGATTGGTGTTTTCAATCAATTATGGAAAATTCTCATTCCATACTTCTTAAAACAGTACCTTAACATTTCTCTCTCTTCCCTTCTTTTGTTTCATCTTGTCTTCTCTTTCTCTCTCTGTGTTTCTTTCTTCTCTTGAGGAACTTATATCAAAAGTGTGTTAGGTAAAAGGTATTACTCCCTGTTCATCATGAGAAGACTCAATATTGTGAAAATGTCAATTCCTCCAAATCGATGAACAGATTCAATGCAATCTTAGTCAAAATCCAAACAAGTTGTTTTGTAAATACTGACAAAATAATTCTAGAATTTTTATGAAAATACTAAAGACCAAGAATATCTAATACAATCCTCAAGAATAAATAACTTTGATCACTTACTGTACCTGATTTTAAGATTATCAAGCTACAGCTATCAAGACAGAGTTCTACTGGCAAAACAAGAGACACCTAGATTATTGGAATGAAATAAAGAGCCCAGAAATAGAACCCCAGAAATACAGTCAACTGACCTTTGACAAAGTAATAAAGGCAATACAATGGAGAAAGGATTAGTTTTGGGGTTTTGGGGGGAACAAATGATGTTGTAGCAATTGACTGCCCATTTGCAAAAGCAATGAGTCTAGACCTGACACATTTTAAAAAAGTTAACTCAAAAAAGGCCGTAGACAAAAATGCAAAATGGAAACTATAAAGCTTCTATTAATTTCTAATTTTGGCTTTAGTAGTTTTTTGACTAGAAATTCTTTTTACGCCTTTTTTCAGTTTCTTGTGAATATTGTGAAGCTTATTATTTTTATTATATTGTTAAAATTATTGATATTGTTATGAAAACAGTGAACAATCATTCAATAACATGTTCTGAAAACTGGAAGTGGTGGTATCTGTTATTTCTGTTGTTTGTTGGTTTGCTGGTTTTGTCTTACAGTGCCTGCTTTCTTTCTGTGTTTTTTTGTTTTTTTTTTTTGGACAGCTTACTGTTCATGGTCCTTGAACAAATATTTGAGGGAAGGGATTCTTTGGAGATTAGAATTAATGTGTCTTTATTCAGAGAAGGTCATTTATTTATTTTACTCCTCTGGGGACATTTTTACCCAGTTCATGGCTTGAGTTTCCCTGGATCGTCCAGGTAATGTGAACCAAAGCTGCAAATCCACCCATGACTTCTCAGATTATTGTTTCTCTTTCTTTGTCACCCTGCTTTGTTTTGTGCCAAGATAATCTTCCTGGTAATCCCTTGTGTGTGTGTAGTTGGATAGATTAACTTCTGGTTGACCATTCATCTTAAGCATTTAGCACTTTTAAAGGCCCCCCCCTTTTTTGGTCTTTTTAGGGCTGCACCTGTGGTACACGGAGGTACCCAGGCTAGGGGTCCAGTCGAAACTATAGCCGTCGGCCCGCACCACAGCCACAGCACTGCGGGATCCGAGCAGCATCTGCGACCTACACCACAGCTCACAGCAATGGCGGATCTTTAACCCACTGAGCGAGGCCAGGGATTGAACCTATGTCCTCTTGGATATTAGTTAGATTCATTTCTCCTGAGCCAGAACGGGAACTTCTGAAAATCCTTCTTACTGTAAAGAGGTTCTTGAATTAAACCCCTTAGTTTGGTCAGTAAGTCTTATCTCACTTGATGAGGTTGCCAAGCTGAAGCCAAGTTTTCAGGGATCAGTGCATTTTTTGGAACAAAAGTGGTTTCAATGTTCTGGCTCTCTGCTTCTCTCTTTATTTCCTATTTCCTCTTCTCTTTTATTTTTGGCCAGGTAGTACTGTACTCTTTCATCAACTCTTTCTTGTTTTTGAGAAGGTACTTTTAACATTTTATCTTGGGCTTTAATTTCCGGAGGTAGGTGTGGCTTGAATAACCTGGCTCACAATAAAGAAAACAAATCTCCAATACGTTCTTTTAGTAAAAACGTGTGTTCATTTTGTTCCCAACACTGCTTTAGGTCTGGAGGGGCAGCAATGAACAAGACAGTAATCTCTGTGTTCAAGGAGTTGGTGTGTGATCAACAAAGATAAAACATATTCAAAATGAAGCGATAAGAAAAATCCTGACATCAGTGTTAGATAGTATAAGTCTTCCTAGGAAATGAGAATTCAAGGACAGCTTATGAATGTGTGTGGGATTGGGGAGCTCAGTAACTTTGCGAGTTATTCAATAGACATGACAGGATTTCCAAGCAATAATATGGTTCCAGTTAAATGAAAGTAGGTTGAGTTTAAAAGTGACTCTAATCAGTATAACCGATAATTTTTCTATTAGTGTTATCTGCTCAAGGGCAAGAAGTAGGGAAAAGAGGACCTTATACTGCTTACAATGCATGACATGCGTTCCCCTATTTTGATTGCAAATCTATCTGCTAAAATACTCTTCCACAATGTCACACATAAATATCATTGAAGGAGTTCCCCTGTTAAGCCGCCAGTTAAGGACTTGGCATTGTTATGGCAGCGGCTTGGGCTGATGCTGTGGCATTGTTCAGTCCCTGGCCTTAGAACTTCCACGCCATGGACATGGCCAGGGGAAAAAAAAAAAAAAAGTAAGAGAGAGAGAGAGACTAAAACTGTAAAAAAAAAACACACAACTTATTTAAATTGTATTATACCACAATATACTGGGAGTTACCTTTGTGGAGCAGCGGAAATAAATCTGACTAGTGTCCATGAGGATGCAGGTTTGATCCCTGGCCTCACTCAGTGGATCGGGGATCCAGTGTTGCTGTGAGATGTGGTGTAGGGTGCAGATGTGGCTTTGATCCCATGTTGCAGTGGCTGTGGTGTAGACTGGCAGTTACAGCTCTGATTCAACCCCTAGCCTGGGAACTTCCATATGCCTCGGGTATGCCCTAAAACTAAATTTTGACTAATTACTCTATTTACTTGTTAAGCCAGATTGTCCTGGGCCTTGACAATATGTGAATATAAATGAATATATAATAATGAAATCCTCTATTATTATTTTCAAAGACCAGCTTTTGGCTTTCTTTTTTCTTCTTCTTCTGTTTTTTTTTTTTTTTTTTTTAATAGCTTCACACATGGCATCTGGAAGTTCCCAGGCCAGAGACTTAACCCATGCCTCAGCAGCAACTCAAGCTGCCATAAAGACTGCACCAGATCCTTAACCTGCTGCACCACAGTGGGAACTCCACTTTTGGCTTTCTTGATTTTTTATATGTATTTTGGTTTTTCTATTACATTGGCTTTTCCTATTATTTTATTTTCTTTTTTCTCCTTGCTTTGCATTTCTTTTGTTGGTGTGTAATCTTTTATTACCGATTTTCAACTTTTTTCTTTCTACATATATCCTTTGAAGGTTACAAATTTTAGTATAAGAATTCTAGCTGAGTTCCATTAGTGTTGATGTGTGATATTTTCATAATCTTTCAATTAAAATATTTTCTAATTTTGTGATTCTCCTTTGATTTGTGTGTTCTTTAGAAATTAGCTGTTTAATTGTAAACAGTTGGTGACTTTCTAGTTACTGTCTCTCCTTAATTTCTAGTTTAATTCCTCCATTGGAAATGTACATACTCTGAGTGAAATCAAAGCTTTGAAACCTTAAGGCTTCTTCTATAGTGAAGCATATGGTTAATTTGGTAAGTATTCCATATGTAGATAAAAAAATACGTATTTTGTGGTTGGCGAAAATGATGTTCTGTGTATGATCAATTAACTTAAATTTGTTAATTATTTTTATCTATTTATATCTTTTTATCTTCCTGTTCTATCAGATATTGAAAATGTTTTGTCTCTCACTATAAGTGTGAATTTGTCTACTCTTTTTTAATTCATTAATTCTTTTGCATATATTTTTATTACTGAAAATATACTGATTTTAAATTGCATAACTTCCGGGTGGATTGATGTTTTATCATTATGAAATATTCCTATTTATCTTTAGAAATGTTTTCTGTATTAAAGTATTATAATAGATTATTATTATAGATAGAATATAAAAATAATAGATTTCTTTTGGTTAGTGTTGTCATTGTATGTATTTTTCATCCCTTTACTTTTAAATATTTTGGTTTTATATTTAAGATATATCTCACATAAACAACATTTAAAAATTTTAATTTAACATGTCTATGTTTCTTTGTTATTAAAAATCTAAATCAATTTCCTTCCTCTAGTAAAGTTTTGCTTCTTAGCAAAAACTTATATTTTATTTATCTGAAAATATCTTTATTTCCATACATCTATTGAGAACTCAGCTCTTCATCTCATTGTTTCTTCTTTGAAGGTAATTTACCTTTATTCTCTTGCTGCTTTTAAGACATCTCTGCTTGTCTGTGTCTCTGCCTCTGTCTTCTACTTGCTCCTCTCTCAACCCTTATATTATGATACCCCAAGAGGAATCCTTTGTCCTTGTCCTATTGAGTTTACAGAGGTTCTTGAATCTGGGGCTGATATCCTTTAACAATTCAAGGAGTTCCCTTCGTGGCTCAGTGGTTAATGAATCCGACTAAGAAGCATGAGGTTGTGGGTTCGATCCCTGGCCTTGCTCAGTGAGTTAAGGATCCGGCCTTGCCGTGAGCTGTGGTGTAGGTTGCAGACGCGGCTCGGATCCCGCGTTGCTGTGGCTGTGGTGAAGGCTGGCGGCTACAGCTCCTGTTAGACCCCTAGCCTGGGAACCTCCATATGCCGTGGGTGTGGCTCTACATAAAGGCAAAAAGACAAAAAAAAAAAAATTCAGAAAAACTTTTGGCCATTTGCTATTAAATGCATTTTAGATATGGCACATTTAAATTTTTATTTCATTCTCTTTTATTCCACATTTCTGGTGACATTCTCCCTAGTTTTATTTTATTTTCTTCATGTTTTCCCACACTTCATTTAATATGTAAAACAGTTATTTTAACACTCTTGCCTGCTCTCTTCAGTAGCTAGATCTTCTGTGTATTTCTATTGTCTATTATTTTTTTCTCTCGGTTTGGTTAATTTAGCCTTGACTTTCAGTGGTAAAGGCTCTGGATGATATGTAACACCTCTGAAGGAAAAACTGACTCTCATTTTTCGTTTTGGTGGTGCCCATGGCATGTGGAATTCCCTGGGCCAGGGATCCAACCCACACACATCAGTGACCAGAGCCACAACAGTGACAAGGCCAGATCCTCAACCCACTGAGCCACCAAGGAACTCCACTGATTATCTTAATCCGATCAGGAACCGTGAGAATCAGGCCAGGGTTGAGGTTCTAGTGAGGCTCAGTATCCTTCTGGCTCATCCTATAATTCCAGGGTGCATCTCTCCAGGATTTTCAAGTGGCTTAGGGGTGCAGTCAGCAACCCCCTCCCCTTGTGGGTCTTGAATTCTATTCTTCAGTTTGCTTAGCTCCTTTGCCTCCTAACTGAACTTCATAATTTTCCAAAATCTTGAAGGCAAAAATACCTACATGTTTGGTGCGTCTCAGATCTCATGTGTCTCTCTAGCCTCATGAAACTACCAAAAGCACAGGTATTTCTCTTTTCTCCGAGCAGGTCTCGGGATAAAGCCCGCGTGATTAGGATCTCCTTCTACACACAGAATTGGCAAATGCCTTCAGGGAAAAGAAGTCAGCAGGCATTATTTGACCTCTCTTCAGCTCTCCTCCTTGATTGGTGAGGTCTCTGATATTTTTAAACACATTATTTTATAGCATACTCAGTTTTTTCCATGTTCTTGGTAGATGGCTTTTTATATCACAAGCTACTCAATGCTATCCAGAAGCTCATAATAGCATTTCGACAAGAATTTGTCAAGGAGAGTAATTTGCACAAGCTTAACTGAACCTTTGGAGTAGAACGTATCAGGAATTCTTTTAGATTCTAGGAGGGGACTGGGGAATAGGGTCATATGAAAAAACATCTGGATGATTCTGAGACTCGCCTCTCTCTCATCCATCTCCTTTCTATCTAATTTATTTTTATTTATTTATTTTTCTTTCTATCTAATTTAGACCTTTGGGTACCAACAGATAGCAACAAGTCCCAGGGAATACAAGAAAAAATAGTTAAAAAAGAGTCTTCAGAGTGGGCTGAGATTAATCATGTGGGATTTAAGAAAGAAATAATTTTAAGGGTTAGGTTTTCAAGATTTTCACTATAGGAACTGTTTATTCTCAACAAACAAAGCTTTTAAAAGTTCCCACTTCCAAATTCAATGCTATTATTATTAGTAGTAAAATGGTTAAAGGTAGAGAAGCAGGTGGTTTTAATTCTATCTGTAATAAACCCCAACTATTAACTGTTTGATGAAACAGGGAATCTGTGTGGTATTGACTGCTCTTACAGATAATAGATTTCATTTTTAATCTTCCCAGAAAATGTAGTCAGCCCTGTCCTTGCTCTTAAGGGTCACTCAAAAGGTTGGATTATAAAGGTACAGCTCCTGCTCTGAACAACAACAATTGGGTGAGTCCCAATGCACTGTTGTCAGGACAGGCAATCTAGCTGCTGCCATTACTTCTCCCATATGCAGCCTCTGAAAGGTGAAAAGAAACAAACATATTTCTGCTGGAGCACAAAGTTCCAACCTTTTCACTAAGCTTTTCTCTTAAGGGTCTGAGTCATAAGGCCTATTCAAGTTCTCTTGATCATTTTCCCCCCGAGGTAATAGATGAGAGAAAAATGGGTCTCTCAAAGATCAAAATTCAAGAGTAAATAACTTTAATGAAAAGAACAGCAGGCTGAGAAAATGAATTGAACTGGTATTTGAAGTCCTACCACATGTCTAGCTCTGAGTATAAGATAGAATCGGGCATATTACTTTTCCACAAGAAGTATACTTTTATCTTGGGGTGACAAATTTACAGTCCTGGAAAATGAGCAAACAGCAATATACCAAATGGTAAAGGTGCCACAAATAATTATTAATAATTTTATGCATTTCCTGTTCAACTATTCTATAGTCTCTTGCAGAATCTCCTACTTTTTCCTACCATGCCTTTCTGGGAATAAAAGTCTTCCCTCCTTTATTCCTTTTCTGAAGTCATCCTTTTCTGAAAAATGACTAAGTTACCCACATGGATGCCTTTCCTCTCATTAAAGTCTTAGGTAGAAAGGAATAACCAAATGTGACTCTTTATCTCTGTCCTGTCTGCCATCCACACTTCATCTTCAACTTTTGCTTCCCACATGAGCAAACATAAATTTTCCTTTTTTAGCAGTGATAATTTCATTACTCTAGGCTTTGGGCTAAATCACATAATTGAACTATTTCAACAGAGGGTCATATTTTTTTCATATTTTCATTAAGAAGAAATTAATGTCAAATTGTTTTTCTACCCTAAATTTAATAACTTTTACCTTCTGTTAAGTAAAAAAGAAAGGTAAATCATTAAAATATAATAACATTGCTATTTTTTGGCAACATATACTTCTGTAAACCTTATGATAAACTGAATTGTTATAAAAAGATTACATTTTTCTCATTAGAATGCTATTAAACCAGAAGCTTTATTTGTGATATAGGGAATTAACCAGCAAATTCTTCATTAATTCTCAATTTTGGGGGGTGACAAATCCTACGGAAATGATGGTACAATAAATGTGTAATATTATTATATGAGCTAAGAGTAATTTTATTAATGTAAAATATTACTATACTATATATAATGGCATTTAATTTAATTTAATTTCTTTTATAGCTTTTTATAGCTGCACTTGCAGCATACGGCAGTTCCTGGGCAAGGGGTCGAATTGGAACTGTATCTGAGGCCTGTGTCATAGCCACTGCAACATGGGATCTGAGCTGCACACGCAATATATGCCATAGCTTGTGGCAATGCCAGATCCTTAACCCACTGAGTGAGGTCAGGGATCTGTAAACTGAATAGCTTCTAAAGTTTACACAGGGTAGAGAGATATTCAAGCTTTGATCAGCTAGAGTGGAGCATTCTTTCTGATCATTTAGGGAATTCAACAGAGACCCTGATGTATTCGCAGTTTAGCAGTAAGGCAAAACAGTATTTTGGGTAAAGGCTATTCTAGACCCACCCTAACACAGCTTAAAGAGTAGCCCTGTGAGAACCTAGATAATTGGAAATAACGAAGTCTCTCAGAATAAAGCCTAACACCCTTTCAAAGAAGGACAAAAAAATCCAGAACTCAATTATGTAACAGCACAATAGTCATAACTAATTACTGCATGCAAGTGATAAAATCTTAAAGACACCGAGAAAGAATAAATATCACATACAAAGAATGACAACAGACTTCTTGTCAGAGATTATGCA
The DNA here is from genome assembly GCA_004024745.2 of Catagonus wagneri. Taxonomy (NCBI): domain Eukaryota; kingdom Metazoa; phylum Chordata; class Mammalia; order Artiodactyla; family Tayassuidae; genus Catagonus; species Catagonus wagneri. The sequence continues at coordinate 4,957,639 of PVHT021183584.1, forward strand.
AGCCAGAAGACATTAAAACAACATCTTTAAAGTGCTATACCAACGAAACCCAACTTGTTAATCTAGAATTTTACATGCAGTAAACATTTTCTTCTAAATACGAAGGCAAGACAAAGAATTTTTTTTTCCAGGTAAACAAACGCGAGGGAATTCGTCTCTACTGGACATGAACTACAAGAAATGTCAAATGGAAATCACCCAGCTGAAGGTATCAGGTGAACATGCAGATCTACATGAATGAATCAAGAGCATCAGAGGGTATAATTACGTGGGTGAATACAAAATAATTTTTTCTTCAGCTTTTAGTTTTCAAATAAACGTAATGATCATTTAAATAAAAAATAGTACATTGTGAGGTTGTACAATATGTAAAAATAAAGCATATAACCAAAAAAGCACAAGGAAAATTAGCGAGAAAATAACACTCTTTTAAGGTTCTTATATTTTATGTGAAATATAATATTATTTGAAGATAGAGTGACATCCATTGAAGTTGCTTATTGTAGATCCTAGATCAGTATAGAAGGAATAAGTAAATTGAGTTATCATAATAAGCTAATAATATAGATAAAGCAGAATACTAATAAACAATCCAAAGGAAGACAGAAAAAGAGGAAAAGAAGAACAAAATTGATGCGAGAAAGAGGAGACAAATAGCAAAAAGGCAGAGTTAAGCCCAAATATATTGACAATTACATTTAATTAAATTCTAATTGAAAGAAAGAGATCAGCTGAATAGAAAATAAAGACCCACTTATATGTTGAATTAGATAAATATATTTTAAATATAAAGAACTGGTAAGCTAAACGTGAAAGATGAAATAAGCTACATCATGACAAAATTCTTAGAAGAAATCTGGAGAAGCTATAACATATCAGATAAAATAGACTTCAGAACAAAAAGTGTTATTAGAGTTAGAGAAACATTTCAAAGTGAAAAAGAAGTCATACTAATCTGAAATGTGGACGTACCCAATGACAAAGCTCCCCCATACCTGAAGCAAAAACCAGCAGTTATTAAAGAAATGTGGCTGAGCTTTCAGTTATAGTTGATATTTTTATATTCCTCTCTCAGTAATTGATATAAAACAGATAGAATATCAGTAAGCATGTAGAAGACTGTTAAGGAACTTGACCTAGTTGATATTTTTAGCATACTTCCTGCAATAACAGAGAATGTGCACATAGAGTTTTCACAGATAGGCCATGTTCTGGGCTATGAAACTAATCTGAATAAATTAAAAATATTGAAATAATAAGATACATTTTGTGATCACAATGGAATCAAAATGGAAATCAATAACATATACATTTGCAAAAGCCTCAACTTTTTGCAGATTGAACAACACAGTTCTAAATAACCTATGGGTCAAAGAAGAAATTATAGAAGAGTTCAGAAAATATTTTGACTAAATGAAAATGGAACCACAACACATTCTAATTTGCAGAGCGCTGCTACAGCAATGTTTAATGTGAAACATACAGATTTAATTGTTTATGCAAGAAAAGAAGGAAGTCTGCAATTAAGTTATACAGGCTCCTACCTAAAGAACCTAGAAAAAAATACATTAAATGTAAAGTATAAGAAAGGGAATAATAACATTAAGAGTAGAAATCAGTGAAAAAGAAACTGGAGTTCCCTTCATGGCCCAGTGGTTAATGAACCCAACTAGGATCCTTGAGGATGTGGGTTCGATCCCTGGCCTCACTCAGTGGGTCAAAGATCTGGTGTTGCCGTGAGCTGTGGTGTAGGTTGCATATGCAGCTCGTATCCCGGCATTGCTGTGGCTGTGATGTAGGCCGGCAGATGTAGCTCTGATTTGACCCCTAGCCTGGGAACATCCATATGCCATGGATGGGGCTCTAAAAAGCAAAATGAATAAGAAAAAAGAAAAAGAAACTGGACGAATGATAGAGAAAATTAGAGTTTCGATGTTATTTATCTGCATAAATCAAGGCAAGTAGCACCAAATCATAATTTTGGTGAAATATCACGTGGCTTGGGATAAGCAGAATTGATGGGAGAGGAAAAATGGAAAGGTGACCCTGCTTTGGGGGGGGTGCTTTTTACTTTTCTAACATATTGTACTACCTCAGAGCTACTTGATACTTTGTTGGAATACTTTAAAAATAATCTGAAGGAGTTTTCTTGTAGCATAGCAGATTAAGGACCCAGCATGGTCACTGCTGTGGCACTGGGTTTGATCCCTGGCTGGGGGACTTCCACATGTCGAGGGTGTGGCCAAAAAAACAAAACAAAACAAAAAACGAAAGCATTATCTGAAGCTCATTAAAACAGATAGTATCACGTCCAGGTGATTTTCACAACTCTCTTAAAAAAAGAATTTCAAAGTATCACTCACAAGATTGCAAATAAAGGCATAAGACACTGAAGTGATCGAAATAGGGTCTCTTGTCTAAATAATAAGAGATTTAATATTCTAGTGTGTAATATTTAAAAGCTTGACTAGATGATCTATACATTTCTACCTAACTCTACATTGTCATGACTTTACATATTTACGAACTGCCAAATGAATGGATGAATGAAATAAGAATTTGGCTTTTTAGAGAATGTATGTTAATTAAGCTTAATTAATGAGTGCATCAGCGAAGAGCAAAAATTGTCTGAAATCCCAACCTGATTATTTCAACCTCTTTAATTTCAAGTGAGGTTAAGACTCCTACTGGGTTCACAGAGAACTCAGTGCCAAGTTTTCTAGATGAAGCAATGCCTCCACTTCTGCTCTCATTCCTCCTAAATGATCTTATTTCCTTCCTTCACGCAATATTTAACAATGTACGTCCTCCTTTTCTTTTGGCTTTCAGGATGTCGATTTTGTTTGGTCCCCTTCCTTTGGCTGGGATTGTGGCATCTAGATTCCTCTTTGTTGACCTTCTATTTCTACCTGCCTCCAGCCTCCCTCTGTCCCGCCCCCTCTCCTTGCTTCTGCATAAGCAACCATATGAAAATTATAGGTGGGAGCACCAATGACGAATCATGTCTGATAATTACATTTTGGATTTGACATTCATTGGTTGTTGTTTGCAACGACCTTTTAAAAATGTTCACAAACAAATGCCTTCAATATGTTTAAAATTTTCCTTTTTTTTTTTTTTTTTTTTTTGCCTTATCTGGGGCTGCACCCAGGGCATATGGAGGTTCCCAGGCTAGGGGTCTAACAGGAACTGTAGCCGCCGGTCTTCGCCACAGCCACGGCAACGCGGGATCCGAGCCGCGTCTGCCACCTACACCACAGCTCACAGCAACGCTGGCTCCTTAACCCACTGAGCAAGGCCAGGGATCGAACCCGCAACTCATGGTTCTTAGTCGGATTCGTTAACCACTGAGCCATGACGGGAACTCCAATATGTTTAAAATTTTCAAAATGCTTCCTTTTGTAATATCATCTATACCTTCGCAGATTAGAGGGATATTAGTTTTGGATATTTGGAAAATATTCAGAATTATTCTTGACCATTAGGATACATTCTCAAGTAGTACGATGGAGTCTTTCAAGCTCTCTTATCATTTTCAAATAATAAGTAGTGATCATTTTAGTAAACTCCCTGTAAGTAGAATAAGTACCAATTAATAAATGTTATCAATCAGTGCAGGGAAAATACTAAAACTAGAGATATCATTTGAAAATAAACTCTTTGGAACAAAAATTGTTACAAGTCGTAGAGTTAATGACAGACTTACAAAGTTAGCTACAGATAAAACTTTTTTTATTTATTAAAAATCATGCTTTTAATTATTGTGGTCTTTAAATATATTTTCTATATGGACCAGTTTCCTCTCTTATCTTTTTTTTTTTTTTAGGAATTTCTTAAATATTATTTCTGTGCACTTGTCCAAATGAATTTTAGAAATGTTCTTTGTTTAATAAGAATCCTTCTGGAGGGAGTTCCCTTTGTGGCTCAGCGGATAACAAACCCAGCTAGGATCCATGAGGATGTGGGTTTGATCCTGGCCTTGCTCAGTGAGTTAAGGAAATTCCATATGCTGTGGGTACAGCCCTTAAAAGCAAACAAAAACAAAAACAAAACCCTCTGGAATTTCATACAAAGCTTAATTTGCTTTAAGAATAGTCATTAAATACTATTACTTCCCATTCAGCAGAAATTATTTCTTGGAGTTCCCCTCGTGGCTCAGTGGTTAACGAATCCAACTAGGAACCATGAGGTTGCAGGTTCGATCCCTGGCCTTGATCAGTGGGTTAAAGATCCAGCGTTGCCTTGAGTTGTGGTGTAGGTCACAGATGCGGCTCAGATCCCGCGTTGCTGTGGCTATGGTGAAGGCAGGCAGCTATAGCTCCTGTTAGACCCCTAGCCTGGGAACCTCCATATGCCCTGGGTGCCGCCCTAGAAAAGGCAAAAAGACAAAAAAAAAAAAGAGAGAGAGAGAAGGAAATTATGTCTTAATTGTATTATGGGTTGCTTTATAATAACACACACATTTCTGAAATTTATTCCAAAAATATTTTCTGTTACCACGAGTTGGATCATTTCGGCTTCAATATGTATTTCAGCCAAGTATGTAGAAATTGAAGAATACATTGATTTTTGTATATTTATTTGGGATATACCTATAGATAAATATAGGGCTAACCAGGTGTCCATACTCTGCTCTAGAATTTTTAAATAAATTCCTATAACTGCTGTTGATAAACATTAGTGTCATCTGATAATGAACCTAATACTTTTTTCTCTTCCAAAATTAAGAACTCTAATTTTTTCATGATGTATGGCATTGTGAGGAATGAGCACTGTTTTTTGTTGTTGATTTTAAATTTGGTGAAAATGCTTTTAGAGGTTTTATTTTCTTTTTCTTTTTAGGGCCACACCTGCGCATATGGAAGTCCCCAGGCTAGAGGTCGAATAGGAGCTGCAGCTGCTGGTCTATACCACAGCCACAGCAACATGGGGTCTGTGACCTACACCACATCTTGTGGCAACGCTCAACCCACTGAGTGAGGCCAGGGATCAAACCTGCATCCTTACGGATACTAGTTGGGCTCGAAACCTGCTGAACCACAGTGAGAACGCATGCTTTTAGAGTTTTTAGTGCTGAACTTTTGTTTTGTTTTGCTTTTAAGAGCTGCATTTGTGGCATATGGAGGTTCCCAGGCTAGGGGGTCAAATCGGAGCCTCAGCTACCGGCCTACACAATGGCCACAGCAACGCCAGATCCAAGCCGCATCTGCGACCTACACGACCTACACCACAGCTCATGAAAACGCCGGGTGGTTAACCCATTGAGCAAGGCCAGGGATCGAACCCACGGGTTCCTAGTCGGATTCGTTAACTGCTGCGCCATGATGGGAACTCCATGAACTTTTGTTTTGGATAGATTTTCTTTGTTAAGAAAAAAGATTATATTCTTATTAAAAAATTTAAAATTTAGGGTATGTACTGGAGTCGTCATAATATCAGAATTGTTAATTTTCCAGTTTCTCTTATGCCTCCGATAATTATTCTAAAAGCTTTATTATTATTGCAGCATCCATGTGGATAAAAACTGTATTATTATTGCAGCAAACATAGGATGGAACTTTCTTGAGCATGGTATGGCACAGGATTTGTTTGAAAGTAATTTGAGGAGAAACAAATTGATCATAATGAAATGTTCATAAGAATAAAATTAACCCTACAACAAATATTCCCCTTCACTCTTATTTTAAGTGGGATTTATCCTTAATGTCAGTGGTCAACTCTGGATCAATTTCAGTCATGTTTTTTAAAAATGACATTGTTTGGCATAAAGTAATGAAGTAATGGAAAATATTTAGTGTGTTTAAGTTGAGAATGATTTTAAAACATAATTGTTGACACATTATTGAAAAACTTCCCCTAAAGGGGAAGAAGTATAAATCATTAAAATTAATTGAATTTAAAATGCTTTAAAGCTTAGTATTATATAATATTTTAAATATTTTATTTTCATAGGCTTTAATCTTTTCTCTCAATGTGGAAAAGAGAGACGGTAAGAAGACAAAAAAGAACATCCATCATACAATCCACCAAGAGCCTATTATTATGAATATTTTCTTGTTTACTTTTCCAGATCTTTTTCCTTCCAACACACATACAATCATATTTAAATTTTGTTTACAAAGACATGTACATATGTACAATATGGTCTGTTTTCATGATTATCTTTCTACTTTAAGGGGTAAATTTCTCCAAGATCATAATTAGTGGTTACATGCAAATCCATTCACATATATTGTGTTCCACTGTATCACCATATAGCTAATCATTTTCCTGTTATTGGTCACCTTTATTGTTTCCAACTTTTAATTATTATAAATAACAGAGAACAACACCAAAATAAATGACACAGAACAAAAAATACGTTACCTTACTAATTGTTAACAAGAATGAAATACATTTTGAAACAAAAAAATACAAAACAAAATTAAAATCTCCCAACATTTAAAAGGGAAACTAAAGACTTAAAATAATTTGCAAAAATTCCCCAAGTGGCCAGAGTTACCAATACCAAAAGCTAGAGAGATTCATTTTCAATCAGTTAATTACGGTAACCAAATAGATTTTAAACAACTTGGCTCTTACTTTAAAAAATTTTAAATAGTTATTTCTATATTTCTCTGCTTGATATATTTATCAATTTTAATAGATTTTACATAGATAACCTCAGTTTGATAGCAAGCTTAAGGTTTGTATCATATTTTCCTCATTGAATAAATTAAGTGGCTCCCATTAGTTTTTAGTGTTCTGCAATAAATTATCTAACATGAAAACATTTTATTCTCTAAGATTTCTAATAATTATTAACTCTCAATATTTTGTGTATTTTAGAGATAGATTTTTAATGTGTTTCACAATTTCTTTTAAATTTATTGGCCTATATAGATATTTTAACTCATGTCAGCTTTTACATTTTGTAATAATATATAGAATTTCAGACATTTGCTCAATTGAGTAATTAAGTGTGACTATGACATTACAATACTTTTAAAAAAATCTTATTTTCTTCTCCACTCTTTTTTTTTATTTTTGTCTCTTTAGAGCCTCACCTACAACATATGGAAGTTCCCAGGCTAGGGGTATAATTGGAGCTGTAACTACTGGCCTACACCACACCCACATCAACATGGATCCATGCCGCATCTGTGACCTATACCACAGCTTGTGGCAACACTGGGTCCTTAACCCACTGAGTGAGGCCAGGGATCGAACCTGCATCCTCATGGATACTAGTTGGCTTCGTTACTGCTGAGCCACGACAGGAATTCCTCTCCATTCTTATTTTAATTTAGGCTTGTCTTTTTTCCATTATTAGACTTGTGATTTAGATTTTATATTATTGGTTTTCCAGCTAAATTAACTTTGGTATTTGTCATACATCTATTATTTTTCCTACTGTCTAAATCATTTTATCCTGCTATAGACATCGACATTTCTAGAAATAATAGTGTCCATCCACTATGGATTGCTGGAAAATTTTATGATCCTTCAATGGTCAACTCAAATTTCTAAATTTTAATGACCCCCCCAACCCCACTCAGGCTAACTATACACACACGTTGACATATAAAAAGAGAGGTAACCTAGGTAGAAAGCCTTTTTTCTTTAAAAAAAAAATTGCTGGACTCATACCATACTATGTAGAAATGCACTTGCAAATTTCTTCTGCTGGCACCTCTGCAATCAGATGTGTAGTATTTCTACCTATAGGCCTTTCTAAATATTTTATGAAAGCAAGCTTAAGTATTTCTTCGAATAATTGCTATTGTGGGAAACATGTCAGTATTTTATGACATGTTAAGTGTTTGATTTTATTGTATTGGATCTTGAGACAATCATCCATACAACTCTTTGGTGTTTTAAATCTATTTTTCTTTTTTGACATAGTTCAGCCTCAGGGTTTGTGTGTCATCTGTAGACACCTGACAATTGGGCTAGTGGGTAAGGAGATAGCTAATGATTTTTAACTACCTACTATATAAAAAATGCTTTCACCATTTATCTCATTTAATCCCCCTACCTCTCTAGTGAGGTAAGAAATGTTATCTACACATTTCCCAGTGGAAAAGTAGATTTATTTCCAGTGGAAAAACAGATTTATTTATTTTAAGTGACCTGCCCAGATCACATCTTTAGTACATGTGCACTTGCAGTTGGGTGTGCGAGATGCTAAAGCCTGATGCTTTTTTTTTTTTTTTTAATTACCAAATTAGTGTCTTTCAAGGAAATGTAATTCCTATTAGGGGTGTACGGAGTATGATATATAACTAATTGTCGTACATTTACTGTTTTATTCATTTCTTTGCTGTCCTTACTCAATTTTTAATGGGGATGTACCCAGGATAAGTGGATGCCATAATTTAATAGTGAGTTTTTTGAAGTGTGTGTTCCCTAGGCGATCAACCTCATCTGTGCCGTGGCTTCAACTACCACACTTGTGGCTCTCTGCTTTCAAACTTGTTTGAATGCCAGGCTCAACACTAGCAAATGTTTTAAAAAAAAACCCAGATTAAATATTGTACCGTAAACATCTACTGCAGAACATTTGGGAAACAAAGAGAAACATGAAACCGCATGATAAAAATCACCTCTAATTCCACAAGGTGAGAGAACCACAATTTTTATGAATTGTCTGGCTGTCCAATGTCTTTGTCTTTTATAGGTGTACACATATATTTTATTTATCAATTGGAATCAAGTCAATCATTCTAGTTTCTAACCTGTCTTTCTTTCTACTTAATATAATGTGAACATATTCATGTGATCAAACATTCTTCAGGAATGTGATTTTTTTATTCGCCTCATTGTATTGTGTTGTGTGGATACAATGATTCGCCTCATTGTTTTGTGTCGTGTGGATGTTCTGTAGGGTAACAATTCCATCTCATTGGGCAGTTACGACTCTAATCACAAATAATTTTAATGTGAATCCAAGAATGGATAGTGATGTGTACAGTATTTTGAACGGTACCTATTTACATAATGAGTGCACTTACTTTGGACAAAATTTCGTCAAGCGGGGTGGCCTTGGACTTAAGCAGCCAAAAACTGGTCGTGGTAAGATACGCACCATGCTTTTGACAATACACTGCTTCTCAATGGTAAAGCCGTTTCAGCCTAGAGCTTAGCGTGAACTCCCTCTCCACTTATATTCCAAACCTTTCTTTTCACAAAACTTGCATCCTTTCATGAGTCTTTCTTTCAGGGAGTTTAATGCTGCCGATATATATATATTTATGCGGGGGGACCACAGATACAAGAACTAAGGTGACTTCTCTAGATAATGATTATCTAAGGACAGGTAAATTGCGAAATCGCATTTTAAATGGAATTAAGGGCAGTGGTGTAAATCTTGATGAGGTTCTTCATTGCTAACACTTGCTTTGGTTCTTGGCATCCCTTGCATTTCTTCTCACATGTTCTCAAATCTGTTATCTGTGCTTTTTTGCCTTCCTGTAAGTGGTTTGTGAAATACAGAGAACATTTACTTCCCATTTGACTATTTTATAATAGCTTCTAAATAGGAAACTTGTGAGCAAATGTTCACATATAATGTGAAGCTATTGAATTTTTTTTCATAAAAGGCGAGAAAAGCAAAAAAAAATCTCATTTCACCTAATGCATTTTACGGATTGCCATAAACTAAGACTCTTTATCATTGGAAAGAAATGCTGCTCTTCTTCAATAGGAAACAAACATATTTGTATCATAACAGAATGAGGAAGCTGTAAATCGAAGGGCAAATTTTGGTTGCTGCCATGCAGACGGAGCTGTCATAACCCTGAGACATTTGGAGAATATTTTCACACAAAAGGTGACAATCTAATCATTTATTCATTAGAATCCACGATTTACTTCCCATGCATATGCAAGCACTTAAAGAAAAAATTAAAGTCTCAATAACTTCAAGTCTTCTATCCCATTTCCAACAACCATCTAAGGCAATTTCATCATCCATCTTGATGACACTTAAAACTCTGGTTCACGTCTGGTTTCCAGGAACTGCTAAATCACTTGGCTTTAGTCAACATGGGTCATGCCATGAATCTCTTCATCTCTTAGACTTCCTCTAACTCTCATTCACTTCTAGAGAAACCGTTCTTTACATCTACTGTGTCAGCTAATCCTGATTTAGTCCTTCTGCTTTTCCATGTCCATTACCCCCTTCTTGGTTATGGTGACCTCCCTTTCCAGCCTGGACTTGTGGATTTCCTACTGTTCCTGTCTTCTGGTGGATTAATTAATTTAATCTAAATCCCCAGATTCTAATATCTATCGCCACTCTTATTACACCTGAATGGTCGAGGACTGATACGGTGGCCAGGCTATCCCCGGTGTGCAGAAATGGGCCACAGGTGTACTGATACATGCATTTCCATCAGCCTTGGCCAGTTACTCCCAGGCACCAGTAGCCCACTTTCTCCAGAGTGCCATCCACACATACAAGTTCCTGTGTGTACTGTGGTAAAGATTAGGAATATCTGATTAGGGGGTGACAATTGAGTAAATAAGTTGCTAATTGTTGATTACTAATATTTAACCTTGAGTGAGTTGCTTAACCCATCAGTTTCCTTGCAGGATTGTTCTGAGGTTGAGTTGATATTACTCATGCAAACACGTTGCATTATTTCACTGCTATAACAATGATGATGACCAAGGAATGGTGGTATGGATTATAGATGACACAGAAGAAGTTGGGTACTCTGTTCTTAAAGACTTAGTATAATATGGGAGATAAATACACACAGAACTATCAAAGTAGTCCATAATGGGTACAAAACACAAATTACAAAGACGAATGCTCAAGGACTCATGTATAAGGGAAGGCTGCCCAAGAAAGTAAATAGAAGCTGAGCCTTAAAAAATGGCTAGAAATCCTCCAGATAGTGGGGAACCTGGCTGACATCAATATTCTAAGGAATTATTCCATCATAAGAAGGTAATTAAGATGCAAACAGTTTTGCATTTTTCAAGCTATGACCATCAGCAAGAGGCAAATTTCAGAGTCGATTTCGAACTTGAAGTTTTTGACATACAATATGAAAACATTTAAAATAACATACCCTATTTCTCCTCCTTTTAAGTTACATGACTGAAAAATAAAGTATCCCTACATTTAATTACTTCTGTCTGTGTTTATTTTGGGTGGCGCTATGTTGCGTTTGTTGCTTTTGTTTATTGCAGTCTTTTTTTTTTTCCCCTTTGACTCCTGTTTTTCCTTCGTTTATGATCAGAATGACTTTAGAAAAAGAAGGGAGAAATCAGGCTTCTGAGCCCAGGGGCAGGTGGCCCCTCTGTGATCTCAGCCAGCTGAAGTTTTTGATCAGCCAAAACAAAGAAAATGATGAAAAGGGAAAAGTAAGAAGGAAGGACGGGGAGCAGTCTGTGAAAACCACTCTCCAACTCCTGATTCCATGATCTCCTTCGGGTGGGATCTTTTCCTCTGAGGACTTGAGATTTAAAACTAAGAAAAGTGAGCTGAAGAACTGGAAAGTAGAACCTGCTTTTTCAAAATTTCCTAAATTGGTCTCAGCAGCAGCAGCTTTAATGTGATGCTGGGAATACATTTCCTTTTAAGCAACATTCGCTCTACTGCCTTGTGGTTTATCTTAAAATGAGTCAACCTCACTGATATCTTAAAAAACACTTCTGTGTTACAGAATTAGCTCTCAACTCTACCCTGAGTACACAACATCAGTTTCCTGTAAATTACTATATAAGCTCAAAACCATTTAGGACACGGAGCTCTTGATTCTTCCCAGGCACAATCAATGGAATGCCATTTTTCCTCCATGGGAGAGATACGATCGAAATTTTTCTCCCTACGCCATGCATTAGTCCATATTATTGTACTAATACAAGTAGTACATTAATGAAAATAATATTTCAGTGGTAGGGATAATTTTAGTGCTGAGGCTCTGGAAGACGTGGTCAGAGGGTTTTCATGAAATTGCTTGGAAGACAAAAAAATGTTTCCTCCATTGCTCTCTGAACCTTCCCTTGGTAATCTCCAGGTTATGTTCGGCAGTCTCATGGGGTCAGAATCTAGTTCCTTTTTTTCAGCACATGACTCCCTTGCCTAAGGGTACCCAGTGCACAGAGGGATCATGATGAGTGTTGACTGACCTTGAGCTCTGGGGACTAGTGCGCTTCTATTTGTATTTCTACCAAAATTTGTTCATTCTTTACTTGAATCCAGTTTGCCCTAGGCTTTGCTAACTAATAATGAGTTAATTAAACAGATAAACTCATTGAGATAATGTAGCAAATGATAGGCCTTATAAAATGACATGGTAGAGATTTCAGACGATGTGCAAGTCTATGGGAAAATATTTTCATTAATAACAGCCATTTATGTAAATTGATTTGATGGTTCTTTTGACATTTCACTGACGGCAGAGTGAAGGCAGCACCTCCCATAGAAGCTGAGACTTGGAGAAGTTGTGAATGTGATTCAGAGCAATTCTAGAAGGAGCAGCATAGTCAGAAATAGTCTGCCTTGGGTGATGAAAACCAATGGTTGTAAATTCACAGACTCTTAAATGTTACTGGGAGTAATAGATACGGCAATCGACTGTTATATGCACAACTAAATGGATTAATCTAAAGAGACAGGGTATAGATGTTTGAGGTCAAATGGAAAAAGAAAGGTAGAGAGTATCTTAGTTGGTTTCACTGTTAATTGGTCAAACAATAGAAAAAACTTACAGCTTTCAATAATCGGTGCTGAATGGGAGCAAAAAGTGGAAAATAAACTTGGGAGTAATTGTAATTATGACTCATCCTAGTGTTGGTAGTTAGTCCCTGAATCTGGTTAGCTCTGTTCCTACCCATGCTTGCATAGACAGCAGATATAAAATGTTAGGTTTTTTTTCATGAGAGCTGGTAAAATTTCTCTTAAAAGAGGAACATCTTTGTTTTAAAAAAAAATCTTGGTGAGTAATTTTAGTTGTGGAAGGATAAAGTTGTGAGTCTGGAAGTACTGGCCAGTGGAAAGGAAGACCTATACTCTTTTTTCTTAAGGAATGAATACTGAGGGTAAATAAGTTTGGGAGGAGGTTAAAGAGGAGAGTTCAGAAGCATTGTTGGAGACTAGAAATGAACTCAAAGGGTGATTCTACCATTCTTTGATAAGGGATGGAAAAATGGATTTTTAAGACAGGGAAGTCTGATAGTAAATTTTTAGTTGGTTGCTATAATATAAAGACAGAAAATAAAATTTGAAGGAATTTAACGGCTTGCTTGGGAGAGTTGCTTATCTTAAGCATTTTAAGAAGATCTGCAAGTGAACGTTATAATTACTTGGTTTCACCCTCTTCCTTTCTCTTTTCCATTCATTTCTGCTGAATGCTTCAGAGGATGCAATGCTTACCAAAGATGCCTGCTGGGAGGAAGGCATTGTGTGGGTCCCAAATGGTCTTGTCTTGAGCTCTACTGCTGGGAAGCTATAAGAACTCTTGGGTTTGTGCAGCACTTTCGGAAGAACAGTAAACCGAGCTTGCTCTGGGTTCTTTTTCAGATGTAAAATTCTCTGATGGCATGACAGATTAGTCCTGTTCTTTGATGACTCACTCCGTATCCAAAAGGATATACCAAGCTGTAAAAACATCATTAGGTACCTACATTTGAGTCATCAGTTTCCATGCTTTCAGTATCAAACTGTTAGCACGTTTAGTGGCATTGCCTCTAAAACCTACCCAGATTCTACCTCTTTTCTGCATCTTCATCAGTGCTCCCCTTCACCCAAGTTGCAATTCTGCAAAATCAGACACGTACAGAGCATTTATAACGTATCAAGGTCCTAAGCCTCTTCCCAGCAATGCTGCAAAATGAGCTTTGTCATTACCTCCACCTTACAAATGAGACAGAGAGGTCAAGCTACTTGCTGTGGGCTGCAGAGCTAATACACCACAGAACCACCATGGAGTCTATGCCCTCATCCTCCAAACCAGAGACTTAACGAAGCCTCCCACCTGGCCTGCCTGTTTCTACTCTTGCTCATCAACATTCCATTCTCCACACGGTGGTCAGGGTGATTTTCTTAAAATGAGAAAAGATCCTGTCATTTCCCAGCTTCAAATAAGCCAGTGGGTGCCCATGACATAGAGAATAATATTGTATGCATTTCTTACTGTGTCTTCAAAACTTCACGAGATATGTCCTTGCTTCCTTTTCTGTCAGTCTCTTTATACCACTGTGTAAACTGCATGGGAGAAAGACCCTTGTTGGTTCTTTTAGTGCCATAGGCCCAGCATCTTACCAAGTACCCGTGACATGGCTATCTTAAGAGAATCAAGTAATCTGCAAGACCATCCAGATGGAGCTAGGCAGATAGGGACAGGAGTTCCTTATTTATTATGTAGGTGACCATTCTGCACTGATTCTTCTCCTGAAAACCCTAAGCTCCAAAGTACTAAGGCAAGTGTCTTGTTATTACTTCCTTCTCAGAAAGACATTTACATTAGACCCAGAAAATACATCCGCCCACGTCTATGTTCGTACTCACACTATGCAATAATACTTAGGGGTCTTGTTGGGGGAAAACCAACCACCTTGCCTTTCATCTTTTACACTAATCACTTTACAAATTCAAAAAAGCAATATTTACTTAGAAAAATTCTTTCACAATGTCAGTAATTTGTTTTTGGTAATACTAGCAAGCTATCAGAATATACTGAGGATAAAAAGTTCATCTTCCTACTCTGCTGATTGATTCAACTTAGCAAGTGTACGTGCGGCTTTTTTTTTTTTTTTAGTAATCTTTTCCTACTTCTCTTGGTGAATCTTTCTATATACTATAAATACTAAAAGTAAATGTGTTTTATAATCCCAGAAAGAGATGTGACTGTCACTTCAGTGAGATTTGCTCAGATTCTATCTCATTTTTAAGAATGTGTACACAGGTCCTTGAATGGATAATGCAAGATTCTGTCTCTGCTGTCATGTTAATCTCTTCCCTATCATTTTTCTGATCTGAATTTTCCGGCTCTGAGCCCAAATTCCTTATTTCTCCCCTTGGGTAGGGGATCATTCTTGGCTTATGATAAAAGATTTTAAGAGTTATGATGTATATTAGAAAATTCTTTATTAACGTCCTTTCTTTAAACTTCTTGGGATTAGTCAGATTCTGCTGAAGATCTAGTCATCCCATAATTCAATGGATGAAAACAACAGCGATTTATTGTTCATCAGGATTCCCTGGGTTTCCTGAGAGAATCATTTTCTGGCTTTCTTGGCTCACTTGAATGGATACTTTCAGCTGGGGGGAGGGGCAGGAAGGGCTGAAAGGATTTCATTCACATGTCTGGCAGTCAGTGTGGTGCTGGCCCTTGAGTGACACACTTAAGTTCTCCTCCACACGGCCTCTCATCCCCCAGGAGACTAGAGTGCTCTCCTTGTGTGATGGTCTTAAGGAAAGAGATGAAGCTGCGGGGTCTCCTAAGACCTCTTTCTAATCTTGGAAGTTGCTCGGCATTACTGCCTTTGCCTCGGTGGAAGCCCATCAGAACATTAGTCTGAATTCAAGGATGAGGGAGGAGGAGCACTCAACCCCCTGGGAAGGGAGGCAAAGCCAAATTGCAAAAGGGTGCACTTACTGGGACAGGACCAATTTGGGGCCCTACTTTTTCTTTCTTTCCTTCTTCTTCTTCTTCTTTTTTTTTTTTTTTTTGTCTTTTTAGGGCTACATCCGTGGCATACAGAGTTTCCCAGGCTAGGGGTCGAATCAGAGCCACAGCTGCTGGTCTACACCACAGCCATGCAACGCCGGATCCTTAACCCACTGAGCAAGGAGAGGGATGGAACCCACATCCTCATGGATCCTAGTCAGGTTTGTTACCGCTGAGCCACAATAGGAACTCCCTAGGGCCATACTTTTTCAATTTACCATTTTCATTTACCTTGCACATTTCCCCAGTTGAGTAGTTCTTTTCTGCTGAATTTCCAGAGATCAATTCCAAATTCACTCCAGATCCAGGAATGTCTTGATCACAGAACCCATAACCCCTTGAATTACTCCTCTCCAATTTGTGCAGTAGCTATGGTCAGTGTTGTTATAATCAGCTGCCTTAGAGCAAGAGTCTGGATTAGGTGGATAATGGATAAAGGACTCAGGATTCTTTTAGTTCAAATAACAAAAAATTCAATTCAAAATGGCTTAAACTCTAAAACGATGTTATTGGCCAACAGGAAAAGTCTAAAAGAGGGCAGGCATCAGGTATAGCTTGATTAAGGGACTTAATCCTGTCACCTTGAAGCCCATCTCCTGTTTTCTGCTCTTTGTCCTGTGCTGTTGACTTCATTCTAGTCACATATATTCACGTCCAGCAAGAGACCTCTGTGCCTCAGAATTCTCATCAAAATAATCTTTTTATTTGACTGATTTGAGGACGTCTAAAAGGATTAATGGATGCTGGGGAGGGAACCAGGACAACAGTGGCTTAGAGAAGTGACAAGTTCTGTTCCAGCATTATCTAGAAATGTGTTGAAAGTTTATGCGGCAATCCTCAGACCCATCCATATATCACAGCCTGTTTGTTGAGACCATCGAGTGTGAACTGGGAGATGAACTTGTGGGTTGGAAGCCAGCAGATCATCAGGGAACTATAGCCTGAGATAAGGATGAAGCAAAAGGAAGGCCTTGGTGGGTACAAGGACCTTGTGGCCACCTTCTAAGCAGAGCTGATCTGAAAGCTCCTGGCAACATGGAAGGGTGGAGTAAGAAAACAGGCTGGCCCTCAGCTGTGTTGGCTCAGGAAAAAACAGGCTGAAGGACTGGAACAGCCATGTGCTGGCACTGCCAAACTGGTGCCAACCAACACCCGACCAGAAAGGGCAGAGGAGCTCTCAAAGGATGAGAGACCACACAACCTGCAACACCCACTGGGCCTTAATTTTTTGGATGCCATTTTTATCCATGCAGTGTCATTTGCACAGTGAGGGAAATTTTAAAAAGAAGGACTTCCAGGCTTGGAGTTCCCTGGTGGCCTAGTGGGTTAAGGAACTGGTGTTGTCACTGCTGTGGCACAAGTTCCAGCCCTGGCCCGGAAACATTCACATGCCATAGGCATGGCCAAAAAAAAAAACAAACAACAAAACAACAAAAAAACCCCCCAGTATTTCCAGGTGTAGACCAGAAGACCGGCTATATAATTCTGTTTTGTTTGACCCACTGTGCTTGAAAAGAAATGCTGAGCCAGCCATAAAAAATGGTATCAGTAATAAAAATATTATTACATGTTGATTAAAAACTCAGGGTCTGCATTTCCACAGGACAGCCACTGCCTGGATCTGTACTGCTTATTTTGAAAGAGTTTGTGTTCATCACAGGGTTCGTTATTTAGATAGTGTGTGTGTGTGCAAGAATTTTTGCCTGCATATACCCCTGATTCATTTGAGTTTGGACCCTTAGTGAAAACTAAGCAGAATTAATAAGTAGGAGTTCCCATCATGGTGCAGTGGAAATGAACCAGGAGGTTGTGTGTTCAATACCTGGCCTTGCTCAGTAGGTTAAGGATCCAGTTATTGCCGTGAGCTGTGGTGTAGATTGCAGACTTGGCTCCGGTCTGGCATTGCTATGGCTGTGGTGTAGGCCGGCAGTTGTAACTCCGATTAGACCCCTAGCCTGGGAAACTCCATAAGCCATGGGTGTGACCCTAAAAAGAAAAAAAAAAAAATTAAGTGAAGAGAAGTAGTTAAAAAATCTCAGATCACTAATTTTTCTTCCTCCTCTTCTTCTTCCTCATGCTCCTCCTTCTCCTCCTCTTCTGCTTCTTCTGCTTCTGCTTCTCCTCCTCCTTCTACTTCTTCTGATTTCAGGATGGGAAGCTAAGGATTGAGCATGTAAGGGGCGTGAGAATCCTTTCTTGCTCACAGTTTTATTCTCTACATAATTTTCACAAGATGTGTGGAACAATTGACTTCATTTAAAGGGTCAGAGGGAAGGTGGTAGCCATCTTAAATACTCTGTGTCTCTAAATTATGTTATCAAATAAAAAAAAAGTGGAAACATTTCTCTTGAATAATCTGGAATATTAAGGTAAGAAGAATTCAAGGAAGAGAAAGCTCTTTTGTTCACTTGCTCGCTTATTGCTTATGGGGGAATTGATTCCCTAAAATGAATGTTTATGGGGAAAGATTTTTACTAATGTCATGTTTGAAGCATACAAAGGGATGAAATACATATGCAAGTTAAGAAATGCAATAATAAAATAGACACTTGTTGATCTACTATCTAGGACTCAGACAGCATCTGCAGTGTCACCAAAGAGCCTGAACATGTCCCATTTAGATCCTCTCTCCCTACAGTATTTGTATTTCTCTGACTGACCTATTTCACTAAGCGTGATACCCTCCAGGTCCAGCCACGTTGCTGAAAATGGCAAAGTTTCATGTCATAAATTAATTGGCCATAAGTGCAATGTATGTATGTACATGGGTATATTTTTGGGCTGTCTATGCTGTTCCACTGCTCTATGAATCTGTTTTTATGCCAGAGTCACATTGCTTTGATTACCATAGTTTTGTAATACAGGGTGAAATCAGGGAGTTTGAGGCCTCAGCATTGTTCCCTTCCCCTCCCCCCAAGATTGCTTTGGCTGTCAGGATTATTTCTCCTTCTTCTTTGAATTATTCCATTGGAACTTTTGGTAGAGATTGCATTGAGTCTGTAGAACGTTTGGGGGGTGGTATCGACATTTTAACAATATTGATTCTTTCAACCCATGAGCACGAAACAGCATTCCATCTTACTTGTGCCTTTGTCAGTGTCTTTCCTTAACATCTGGTAATTTTCCATATTCTGATCTTTCACCTCCTTGGTTCAATTTATTCTTAGGTATGTTATTCTTTTTGATGCAACTGTAACTGGAAATGTTTTCTGTATTTCCATAGCTTCTTTATACATAGAAAAAGAAGCAAAATACTCTGTCTTAAGGCCATTTTCTATTCCAAAATAATTGGAAGAAATTTGAACAGTAACCAACAGATGGGTACTAAAGTGAAAGGCTTCTTGGGTGGCAGCCACACCTCTGGTAATAGCCTAGGGCATGGGAGGCTGAGCCAAGGCACCTGAATTTTAATGCTCATTGTGAATATGCTATAGCTTGTCATTTGCTGCTGTGACCTGGGATATTAAAGAAAAAAAGCTTGTTTTTCAATAATTCTCTATCTCTTTGACAGACAATATCTATATGTAGGGGGAGACTGATACCCACAAAGGAGGAGAAATCACCTTTTTTTTCTTTTCCTAAGATTTCATTTGTTTTCTGATTATAAAAGCAACATATACTCATTATAGGGATTTGGGAAATATAGAGAAAAACAAATAAGCGGGGACAAAAACCCCTGCTTTCATTTTATCATGCAAAGACAAACCTTGATTTATTTCCAATTCTCCCTTCATCTCACATCCCCTCTTCAGCTGCTGACCTATTTTTCTGCATCCCCTTACAGAAAACATACTCAAAAGTCTTGTCCTTTCTGTCTCTATATCCTCTCTTCCCATTCTTTCATGAGCCCAAGCCAATCTCGTTTACACTGCACCTTGACCTGCTGGGGTTCAGGTCACAAATGGACTCCCTGGTTCTAAATGCAGTGACCAGTCCTCAGGCAGGATTTGACACATCTGTTAATTACTTCCTTCTCGAAACTGTTTTTCTTTGAATCCCAGGACACCACTCTCTGTCTCCTCCCATCCTTCTGGCTGATTCTTCCCAGTCTCTCTCAAGTTTCTTCATCTTTCCCACCTCTCCACAGCAGGACAGGTCAGGGCTCACTCTTACTTCCTTGTGTGACCTCACCTAGTCTCATGGCCCAAATATCTTCAATGAGGATTGCTTCTCTGAACACTGTACTTGTATTTCCAGTTGGATACCTTGGTAGGCATGTTAACTTGAACTACACCAAAGTTTTCATTTCTCCTCCATCCTACTCTTTCTGTAATGTTTTTCATTTTGGAAAATGGCAGTCTGTTTTTCCAGGTTGCTGAGATGAAAAACCTCAGAGTCAACTTGATTCTTCTCTTTCTCTTATACCCTAATACAATCCATCAACAAATCATGTTCCATTTCTTCTGACTTCAATCATGTGTGTGTGTGTGTGTGAATTATTTATTTATACATTTTAAAAATGTTTTATTGATGTATAGTTGATTTACAAGGTTGTGATAATTTCTACTGTACAACAAGTGATTCAGTTATACATGTACACACATCCATTCTCTTTCAGATTTTTTTCCTACATAGATTATCACAGAATATTGGGTAGCATTCTCTGTGCTATACAGCAGGTCACCTTGGGCCAGCCATTCCATAGACCTCAGTCCATATATGCCAATCTCAAGTCCCCAGTCCATCTGTCCCTTCCCCCACCCACCTGACTTCCATTTTTACCAGGCTGGTCTGAGCTACCATACTCTGGGTTATTGCAATAATTTTCTCATGGTCTTTGTGCTTCTGCTTGCCTCCTTTTCGTCTATAATTAGGCCAACAAAAACCCAAGTTAGATCACAACACTGCAATATTCTTAACTTTTTGGTTTGTTCTTAAGGCCATGTCTTTAGTTTATATAATCTGGCATTTGCCTAAGTCTCTGACCTCATCTCCATTCCTTCTTCAGCTGCTTATTGCACTCGAATCATTATAACCTCCGTTTCCCCTCTTTGAACATAAAACAGGCTCCTGTCTCAGGACATTTGCTTCTGTTGTTCCCTCCTGAAACTCCCTTTCCCCAGAGAGCATCCCAGGTCATTTTCTCTCTCACTTCGTTTATATCTCTGCTCAGAGGAATTTTTTGTTAGTGACATCTTCTTCGACCTTTTAATGTAAACTAGAAGGCATTTTATTTTGACTTTTCTTGGTCCTTCTAACTGCCATAGGGATTTTAGAATTAGCTTGTTGCTTCTACAAAAAACAAGCAAACAAAAAACCAAAAAAAACCTGCTGGAATTTTGATTGGGATTGCATTGAAACCATAAATTGATTTGAGGATAGCAGTAAATTTTGGTACCTATTGAAATGATTGTTTAAGTTGATGCTGAAAAAGCATTTTAAAAATCCAACCTCCATTTCTTATGAAAGGCCTTAGCACAGTAAGGAAAGAAAGGAAATTTCTCCACCTGATAAACGGCATCTACAAAAACCCCAAAACTAAGAGTTTTCTTAATGGCAGAAAACTGAGTGATCACTCTTTGAGATCAGGAACAAAATTATTCAACATTATAGGAGAGGTTCTAGCCAATACAGTAGGCAAGACAAAGAAATAAAATGCATCCAGGTTGGGAAAAAAGTAAAGCTGTCTTTATTCACAGATGACTTATGGAATCCAATGGAATCTACAAAAAAGCTTCTAAAACTAGCAATTGGAAGCTCCAGAAATCTACCAAAATTCTCGAGATTGCAGGATATAAGGTTAACATGCAAAAATCACTGGTATTTCTAATAAAAGATGTTCAAGACCTGTACAGTAAAAACTACAGGATATTGGTAAGAAATACGGTAGACTCAGTGAAACTCCAACTAATGAACATTGGATAATTAAAAATTTTAAAAACAACGTATTTTAAAAATACAAAGCACTTGTGATAAATTCATATATGCTAGGATTAATCATACTTTGTCATTATATGTTATCTTTTATAAATTTTTGGGATGATATTGCAAAAATTTTGTTTAGAATATTTACATCCATGTTCATGAGGGATATAGGACTATAGTCTTCTTTCCTTAATACATTTCTTTTGGTCTAGTTTTCGGTAAAACTGACATCATAGAATGAACTAGGAATTATCTCCTCCTCTTCAATTTTCTGCAATTTGTGCAAATTTGCATTATTTCTTTTAGGGTTTCATAGAATTCACTAGTGGAACCATTTTGATTTAAATTTTTCTTTGTGGGATGAGTTTTAGGTACAAACTGACTTTATTCAATAGAAATAGACCTATTCAGGTTATCTATTTCTTCTTAAGTGAGGTTTGGTTGTTTGTCTTTCAAAAAGTTTATCTATTTCATCTTAGTTGTTAAGTTGGTTAGCATATAGTTATCCATAATATCCTGTAGTATCCTTTTAATATCTGTAGCATCTGTACTGATGATTTATCCTTCATTACTGTTAATGGTCATTTTTGTCTTCTCTCATTTTCCTTCTGATCAGTCTGGATAAAGTCTATCATTTTTATTGATCCTTTCAAAAAATGAGTCTGATTTTATCGACTTTTTCTGGATGTTTTTCTATTGCATTGATTTAAAAAAAATTATCATTTCCATTCTTCTGCTTATTTTAATTTGGTTTACATTTTCAAATTTCTTAAGGTGGAAATTAAAGATGTTGATTTGAATCTTTTTTTTCTAACATAAATACTGAATACTATAACTTTTCCTTTGACTACCGCATTAGTAATAGTCTACTGATTTTGAAATACTGTGTTTTAATTTTCACTCAGTTGAAAATATTTCCTCTTTTCCATTTTATTTTTTTTCATTTGCTGCAAGCATTATTGAGAAGGGTTATTTAGTTTTCAAGCACTTGGAGATATTTGAGATTTCTTTCTGTTAATAACATAATTTAATTTCATTGTGGTTAGGAAAAATACTTTGATTTTAATATTTTAAATATATTAAAACTTTTTACAGTCTAGAATATTGTTTACCTTGTAAATATTACATGCGTGCTTGAAATAAATGCATATTCTGCTCTTGGTGGGTGGAGAGTTCTGTAAATATCAATTAGAGCAAATTGATAGTGTTGTTGTCTTCTACAGTCCTATAGATTTTCTGTCTACATATTCTATCAGACATTGAAAAAAGATATAAAAATCTTTGACTATAATTCTGGATATATCTATACTTACAATTCTAGCAATTTTTTGTTTTTTTGTATTCTGAGGACCTGTTAGGTGAATAAATGTTTATAATTGTTATACAATCTTGATGAGCACATTCTTTTATTACTATGTTCTGACCTTTATCATATTTTTTCCTCTGAAATCTGCTTTGCCTTCCCAGCTTTATTTTGATTATTGTTGTCATAGTTTCCTTTTCTATCCTTTTATTTCTTTAATTTTTAGCCTATTTGTATATTTATATTTAAAGTGAATTCCTTTTATGTGGCAAATAGTTGAATCTTCCTTGTTATATTCAATCTGACATTTGCCATTGGATTGGCTTGCTTAGGTCATTTTAATTTATGTGATTATTGATATGGCTAGATTAAGTCTAATATCATAGTATTTATTTTCTATTTCTTCCATTTATTCTTTGATCATTTCCCCTTTTGCTTTTTTACAGGTTAACTGAGTGCTTTTATAGTTTTTATTCCTATTTTAGTATTTTGTTGGCTTAGTAGTCATAACTCATTGTCCTTTTTTTTTTGTCTTTTTGGGCTGCACCCATGGCATATGGAGGTTCCCAGGCTAGGGGTCCAATCAGAGCTGCAGACACCGGCCTACACCACAACCACAGCAACGTGGAATCTGAGCCACATCTGTGACCTACAACATAGCTCACAGAAATGCCGGATCCTTACCCCTACTGAGCAAGGCCAGGGATTGAACTCAGTTCCTCACAGGTTCATTAACCACTGAGCCACGATGAGAACTCCTGTCCTATTATTTTAGTAGCTACTTTAGTGTTCATAGCCCATATCTTTAACACATTCTATTTTTATAAACCATTTAACACATAACATATATTATAGTATAAGATCCTTATACTAGTATATTTCATTTCTCCCCTTAAGGCCTTAGTGCTATGATTGTCATACCTCATTCTTTCCTATATGTTTAAATTCTGTACTACATTGTGATTATCTTTAAGTAAGCAATTACTTCAAAAATTGATTTAACTAAAAATTTTTATATATTCATCCAAGTGTGTACCACTTCGTTTTTTTTTTTTTTGTAGATCTATATTTTCATTTCATATAATTTTCTTTCTTTTTGAAGGACTTTAATATTTCTGGGAGTGTAAGTTTGTTCCAGAAGTTTTTATTTTTTATTTTTATTTTTTTGGTCTTTTTTTTTTTTCGCCTTTTTCCTATGGCTGCACTCATGGAATATGGAGGTTCCCAGGCTAGGGGTCTAATAGAAGCTGTAGCCGCCAGCCTACATCACAGCCACAGCAATGCGGGATCCAAGCTGCATCTGCAAACTACACCACAGCTCATGGCAATGCCGGATCGTTAACCCACTGAGCAAGGCCAGGGATCGAACCCACAACCTCATGGTTCCTAGTTGGATTCATTAACCACTGAGCCACGATGGGAACTTCCTAGAAGTTTTTATTTTGCCTGTGCTTTGGAAAGATATTTTTGCTGGGTATGGAATTCTAAATTGAGAGTTATTTCCTTTCATTACTCTGAAGATGTAGCTTCACTGTTTCCTTGCTCCTGTCATCATTATTGATGAGAAATGTGTCCTTCTCATCTTCTTTATTGGTATGTAAACTTTTTTCTCACTAATTTTAAGACTTTCTCTTTATCACTCATGTTGAGTAATTCGAGTATGAGGTGAGTTAGTGTAGTTTCTTTTTTTTTTCCTGTTTCTTATGTTTGGATTCGTTGATCTTGGATCTTTAGGTTTGTGGCTGTCATTAAATTTAGAAATTTGACTACTTTTTTTTCAAGCAATTTTTCTGTACTCCATTCATCTTTATTCAATTACATGTACATTATGCCATTTGAAGTTCTCTCATAGCTCATTAAATTCTTTTTTTAATGTCTTTATTTCATTTGGGATTGTCTATATTGCTAGATTATTAAGGTTAGTGATATTTTCTTCTGCAATATCTACTCTGCCATTAATCTTATCTGATGTATATTTCTTCCTAGACAGTGAAGTTGAGCCACCTGTGGTGACAACACTAGATCCTTAACCTGCTGTACCACAAGGGCATTATCTAGATGTTTAATTTAGTTCTTTTTTAGATTATCCATGTTCTCAATGTTTTGAATATTTGGAATCCAGTTTTGAATATTTGGAACAGTTTCAATATACTTCTTTGCTATTTCTAATGTTTATATAACTTTTTAAAAAGAAGTATAAGAGACCTACAATATTATGTGGTTTCAGATATATAACAGAGTTAATATTTTTGTGGATTATAGTTCATATAAAGTTGTTATAGAATACTGTCTATATTCTCCGAGCTGTATGTTACATTCTTATAACTTATAACTAGTAGTTTGCACCTCTAACATTTATATAAACCTTTGACTGCTTTTGATTAGTTAATTTTTCTCCTCATTATTGGTCATATTTTTCTGTTTGTCTGCAAGCCTGGTAACTTTTCACTGAATGACAGACATTATGAATTTTACGTTTTTGAATGTTAAAATTTTAGACTTAGAAATTCTTATGTTTAATTCCTGGTCAAGGTCAAGTTTCTTGGGCATAGTTTGATTCGTTCTGGCTTTGCTTTGAAGATTAGGTAGGTCCAATACAGTGTTTAGACTAGAGCTGATTATTTTCCATTGCTAAGGCAAGAACTTCCTGTGTACTTTATCTAATGCACCAGGAATTATAAACTTTTGTAGTCTGGTTGGGAACAAACACTATTCTCTGTGATATGTAAATGCTGCTGGGTACTGTTCCTTCCAGTCTTTTCAGGTGGTTCTTTCCCCAGTCTCAGGTAGTTTTATTATGCATGCACTGATCAGTAATAAAGGGGGTCACAGCTTAGTGGGAAGCTCTGAAATTTTCTGTCTGCAACAACTTTCATGTCCTGTATTCTGTCCTGATAACTCTAACTGCCTCCATCTACCAGACTTCAGCTGCATCTCAATGGAGTCCACTGGGTGTAAGCCAGGTTAAATTTCCCTGTGCTGTTGCCTTAGAACTCTCTCAAGGACACAAACTATGGGCAATCACTGCTATTTATTTTCCATCCCTCAGGGATCACTGTCCTTTGTTGCTTGCTATTCTGTGTCCTCAAAAATGTTCTTTCTGATACTTTGTCCTGGTTTTTGGTTGTTTCATTTGGGACTACATATCTCATACTTGTTATTATATCATAGTTGGAAACACCAGTTTTTTTGGTTGATAAATAGAAATTTTAGTAGCTTTATTTCATTAGAGTCAGAAAGTATGGTCCAATGAGTTCTGTTTTTCATATTCACTGAGACTGTCTTCTTGTCTTAGCTAGTGTATGGTTAATTTTGGTGTGGGTTTTCCAAAGGTATCTGCAAAAGAGGAATATTATTTATTTGTAGGTATTGTTTCTTATATAAAGATATAGAGTTTGGCTATTTTTCACAAAATAAAATTAGGAAAAACATGCATTTATAAAACCCAAGAAGAACAGAAATAGTAAAGTGAGAAGTAAAATTTCTTTTTCATTGGTTTAATACATGACTAGGACCTCTCCTAAGGTTAAATATCATTATATTTTTGGACTTCTTATGTGCATTTACTAGAAAGTTTTGGTATATCTTTTTATCTCACTTTATTTTTTTTAACTTAGTTTCTTTGATTACAGAATAACACATAGTTTTTCATGACTAAATGCAGGTATGCAGCTTATTCTATACTTAATAATGATTATTTATTAAATTCTTTTGGCACTTTATTAAGTTATCAAATTGAGATTTTTCTCAACTTCTTCATGACACTAAACAGATCCAGACTCTCAATTTACATTCTAAAATTAGATATAAGAAAGATATTTTATAAATAGGCTTAAGGAACATAGAGTTTGACCTCATCAGGCTCTTATAAGCTCTGTGTTTAGGTACAAGTCATTCAGACTTTCTGAACCTTAGTTTTCCCACTTCTCTTTAAATTATGTTGAATGAGATAATACCTAATATTAATTCTAACTGTGAAATTTGAAATACGTACTTATGTCTCTTCTTTACATCATTATAAATACACAGAAGAGTTTTGTTGAAAACCTGGCCTGTTACCAGTAGGAGGGACATTTGCCTGGACTTCATATTCACCAGGGTCCTAAATTTACATGTTTGATGTTATTTTTAAGTGATGTTAAACACATTATTTCAAAGAAACTCTGACAGAAATGAAAAAAAAAAAAACCAAAAAGCTCGTCATAGAGCTTGACTTTCTTCTCCCAGTTCTAGACCCCCAGTTCTAGACCACATTCTCTGTAAGTTATATTACATGCCGTTTTTTTTTCTTTTTAAGGCCACACCTGTGGCACATGGTAGTACCTAGGCTAGGGGTCTAGGGGTATAATCGGAGCTGCAGTTACAGCTGCTGGCCTATGCCACAGCCATAGCAATATGAGATCCAAGCTATGTTTGCAAACTACACCACAGCTCATGACAATGCCAGAACCTCCACCCACCGAGCAAGGCCAGGGCTCGAACCTGCATTCTTAGCGACACTAGCTGGGTTCATAACCCACTGAGCCACCATAGGAACTGCATATGGTCTATTCTTTATAAATGTTGTGACTATCCTGTGAAAAGCGTATTTGTATTGCATTGCATTTTCACGTTAAAATGTTAATTTGTTGGGTTTGTTTTTGTTTTTGTTTTTTAGCCATGATATGCAGTGGCTTGATGTGGAATCTCAGTTCCCAGACCAGGGACTGAACCCAGACAGTAGTGGTGAAAGCACCGCTACAGTCTTAGCCACTAGACCACCAGGGAATGCTCTAAAATGGTAATTTGTTAAATGCCAACATTTGACTACAATTTTGTAACTCTGTATTGAGATTTCTTTAATTTTTAATGAATGGCGAGCATTGAAATCTAAGTGGCCCGGATTCTCTTGACTCGAGAGCCTGTGTTCGGAGTATGTGTATCCTTAGTATTAAAGCGAACACGTTAATAAGAAATTCGAGAGCTTAGATCGTCCCTCACAAGGAGGCCATATTTTGAGTTTGTTTTCCTGCCATGCGTGTGCACATGTACATATGGTAGGCCTGAGATAATGAGATTCTTTTCAACTTAAGCTCCCTGTAGTTAGACATATGAACAAAACACCTCCATATAATTTGCCTTCTTTAGTGGCGTTTACATGGGAGATGTGTTTTGATTTGCTTTTGTGTAGCAAATACTACGTTATCTGGGCCAAAAACATTTCACCGTCAGAATTAGAGACTGTAAGCACAGCTGATTTTTAAGAGTATTTTGGGCAGCTGCAGAATTCTGATGACTCTCTTCACGGCCCAAACTGAGCCGCTTACTATCTTAAGTCTAACTTTATATAAAAAGTACCATCTCTTTCCTTCTGATGAAACAAATACACAAAAAGAGAAACTAAATGAAATGGGAGCTCCGTCTAAAGAAAAAGCTTTATAACTTAAGACATGCACACATAATTTTGAAAGTAAGCTAACACTGGATCCATCTATCTTTGGGCCAAAGGTTTGCCTTTTTAAATCTTATCACAAATTGTCATTTATTTCTCAAAAATTCTGCATGGTTATATATTTTTCTACTGTTGCAAAATTAAGAGGCATAGCATAAGTGTTCCTTTTGATGAGGACACGAAGAGAGAAATTAATACTTGACTTTGATTCCCAGTAGGGAAAAAACTGACTCTGAGATAATTCTGGCTAAATTTGGGAATGGCTTGTGAAGACACTTTCTGAAGTTTCTTTCAGAGGTTACTACAGAGGTTTGCCTTCTTTGTCAAGCGGTGTGGTAATTACTTTGAGAAAATTAGTTCATTTTGTGATTTTTACAAACCCTATATTAGTATTATTGATCCCATTTCACAAAAAAACAGGGCTTACAGGACAAGTCACATAGCTGGAAAGAGAAAAGGTTTAGATTTTAATCCAGTCTTGCCTGAGGCAAAAAGCCTGTGCTTGCCCCTCGAAGACCCCCACCCCAGGAAAGAGTCACCCTGCCACAGCCCAATTACTCTTCCCAACAACACCTTAGGGACCGGGGCTCACTCCGGTGTGGCCATTTGCTTACCCTCAAACGAGCAGACGTCCTTCTGTGGATTCAGTGTTAACCTGTCCACTCACAGGGCCACACATCCCTCTGCCTGCCCTCCCTGCGAAGTGGCCCAAGACAGCGCCCACTCTCCTCCTCCCTTCACGCCCAACTCAAAGTCACCTTCTTAGCTGAAGGAGCTAACTCGACATAGGATGAGATGTCAACGGCTGTTCCTTTGTGCCACTCCCTACGCCATCCCAGGCCTGCTGAGGACAGCCTGAACTTTGCACTTCCCAAAGGGTTTTGAGGAACTAGTCCACAGTAGACAAATAGTAGATCTTGTGGTCAAACAATGTGGAAACCATGGATTAAACAGAGGTTAAGAGGGTCAGAGTCTTTAACGCTCTAGTCTGCTGCATTAGTTTCCAAGGGAGAAGGCTGGCATGAAGAACGCCTTTAACTACATGGATGTATTTGACCACATCTAGCTATTTCTTATTCTAGAGTCTTCAAGGAGACTAGTATTCCATGTAAAACGCACTGAACATTGTTGATTTAAACTTTAAAAAGTGGTGAGAATTTCCTAAGCTCTTCAGAGGTGAGTAAGCGACATGTTTGTGAGAGGTTCTCCCTTTGTAATAGTTGAGTCCACAGCACATTAGTACTGTCTGTTCATGAGGTGGCCCCTATTTTTGATACCTTCCCTAGTATGACACTGGGCCATCCTTTCAGGGGGAAGTTCAGAGAGTAAACATGCAAGTGCCCCTGGCTGCAAGAAGGGACAAAAGTAAGAATAAAAACCCGAAGCCAAGAAAAGAGGCTGCATCCATGACTGAGGTTCAAAACACAGGTGTGCATATCTGTAATCACTGATTAAAGCAGGTGAGTGCTTCTTGTCTTCTGGAAGACTTCATGGAAAAGGTGAGTCCTAAGCTCAAGTTTATAGGAGAGGAGACTTTGGCAGAAGCGTGCTAAGAAGTCCCCCAGGCCAGGAGGGGAACACAAGGGTGGAAACGGTGAGTCACATCCTGGAGACAGCAAACAATTCTTTTCTGCTTTCTCTGTCTAGGCAGGTCTAATTACGTTTATGCTCCCTTACAGAAAAGGAGAAGAAAAGGGGAAAAGGAGGACACCAATTATCTCCTAAATCTTTCCTTCTCATTCGTTTGGTACCACATACCCATACCGATTACCTCAAAATAAATGCATTCATACTTTTCAAAACATTGCTGGTTGAACCAACCACATTAAACTTAATCGAATATTTTTAAATTCAAAATCGGAGTCTTGGAAGTTAAAGAATAAGAAATGACATCCAGTAGCAGCAGCCCAACCAGTAGAGCCTTAGAAGCAACCAGAGGAAGCATGCCTTTCACCTCTGTGCAAGGGACTCTGAAGTCCCCAAAGGGCCAAGTGAAGGTCCTCAAAGAACCAGGTAAAGGAACAAAGGAACAGGAGTTGCTCTGGCTCAACTTTTCTCAGCCCCCTGCCACGTCCTGCCCAATTGCTCCCTCTTTCCTGCCCTATTCCATCTCAACAGGCTCTGGGTACTGCTCTGCTGCAAAACTGATGCCAATGTTATGCACAAGGGGCCAATGAATGATTTATGTACACCTATAATTGAAATAAAATCCATTAAGAAAAAAAAACATAAAAAAAGGGGCCAATGAGCTTCTTAAAAGTGTAAATTAGATCACGTCGTCTCCCCAAGCTCAAAACCGTTTGCTGGCTTCCCACTGCCTCTACCATAACCTTTAAACTTCTCACTGTGACCACGGAGCCCGGCACACCTCCCAGACTGTCTCTCTGTCACTTCACCTAAGCTGACCTTGATTTTCCACCTTGAGTCTTTGTACAGAATGGTTCTTCAGCTGCTGCCTTTGGAGGCTGACAAACTATTGCTCCACTGCCTGGTTGGGTTTTGTCATGCTTTTGTAACACCCTCGAGTTAAGTCAGAATCGTTTTTATGTTCTTAAAAGGATATAAAAAATGTGGTAGAGATCAAAACTGCAGTCCAAAATATTTACCATCTTGCTCTTCACAGGAAGAGTATGCCAGCTCCTGATTTAGATCAGTTTTTTTTTCCACCAGCTCATTCTATGTATGTTCTTTATGTCAGGTACCTTGATTTGCAATTATAATCTCATTAGTGTCTTTGCTTGCGAATCATCTGCTTCTCCTTCAGCCTCCCAGAGGACCGGGGCCATCCTTATAGACTCCTTGAGAGTAGAACCCAGTATCTCACGTGGGTCTTGCCCACGTGAGTGTTAAATACATACTGGCTATGAACGCTAGTACCGTTTTATGGCCGGTGGTCCCTTCCTCGCATTGCACTGGGTGAGTTATCATTTGTGTCTTTATCTTCCTTTCAGAAGTTTTCTACATCAGGAAACCCAGTCCAGTTGTGGGAATAAAGCTCTCAGCCATGCTCTTCCAATACATGTTTATTCAGCAGAGAATCTGACCCCATGTCCCCAGGGTATTGCATAATGGATTCCCATAGTGGGTTTCACAGAATGCTCAGTATTCTTCTGGGAAATCAGGAGGCTGGCCCCTCGGGGCGCTGCAGTTTCAAGTTGGAGTGGAGACCACTGTCATGTTCTTCCAGGCGCAGATGATCTGTCTGGTTGCATCCCCTGTTACTGGAACCTAATAATGAGGAATATTTCTGAAATTTTAGAAATTGGATTACTGTTGATAACTGTCTCTCCATAACCATGGAAGGTCCATGTTAATAATTCCTTGCAATGCTATTCAAGGATGGCATCTGTTTAAGCATACATTATAAAAGTCAGATTTGCTCAACAGAGGCTTTATTAATTTGTTACTGTCCCTGAGCAAATGTGACTGCACACTTGTTTAAATATTTACAAATGTATGTGAATGAGCAGCAGAAGGTAAAATTAAAGCCAAATAGGACACATGTTTTTAAAGAAAGATAGGCTTTCATTTACTTTGTTGTCATCTGAGTAATAACTCAGTACAGAAAATGTGATCTGTTCAAACTGTGCTTCTCATATTCACTGATTGAAAAGGGACAGTTCCATTTTCTGTGGTGCAAAACCGAGTCATTCTTATTAAAAGGTCACAGGAAACTGAGGAGAAATGTCAGGCACACAGACTGACCTATTCAGAATATAATCAAGCTTGCTTTAAAAAGACAACATCTACATTATGAAGGGGAGAGATCTGATTGTATTCTCTGTGCTTTGGTAATACAGTTAGTGCCGATAAGACCTTGAGACAATCTTGCCCTTCAGAAAATGAGTGTTTGTGGTGGGCGTGGGTGGAGGGGACGTCATGACGTAACGTGGCTAAGATCATCTCTTCAGCCACTGTTTCCTTTTGAATTCTTGAGCTCACCCTTTCTTTCTTTACGAGATGCACATTTTTAAACTTCAAAGATAGCTTTGCTCCACTTTAATTTTTTCTTGATTAATTAATTTCATAAAGAGTTGACGGAAGGGTCCCAGGATCCAGCAGCAGATTGACGGCTACACAGCTTCCGTTATCTGTCTGCCCAGAGCCCTAATGCTGAGCAGAAGTACGATTTCTGCAGTGTACCCCTCTGATGTTCTCCCATTTCATTTCAAGAGACCAGCTGTAAAGGCAAGATGGCAACTCCATTTTCATGCCAGTTCATCCTTGGCCTCTCTCCAGATTTCCAGTATTTAGAGCTTGATTTTGCTGGCTGCTTCATTCCTTGTGTGCACAGAGCTCCCATTGACTTCATTATGATAAACAGAATGATGATAAACTTCAATGGTAAACAGAAGGGTTCTTCACTTCATTGGGAATTCAGCATGTATGAAGAGACGTGGTCCAGTAAAATCATCCCATTTTGGATCCAATAAATAAGCATAATAGTATCTGCAGTGCCAAGTCGGTGTCATATGACATATGTCTAAGTGAATATGGGCGCTGGAGATTCCACTTGTGTGGTTACCAAATTAGCATCTGATAGTACCTACTTGATTCTCAAATCTCCTGGTTGGGAAACTTGCAGCTGGTTATATTCCCTCCTGACTAGGGTGTATCTTTCAGCAGATGTACACACACACAAACACAGACACATGCACACTCACAGACACACAGACACACACACAGACACACACACACACTCACGCGCCCACCCGCACTCTTTAAGAAGCTGATTTTTTTTTTTTCTTGTAAAGATGGGTCACAAATAAGGCCCACTGGAGCAAGTAATTTATGGAATTTTTAATATTCACCATTTCTTCATGGGTTCAAAAAAGGCATGGACAAAAATGTTGCATAAGTTTCTGGCGATGTCTAAAGTAGCATCATGTGGCTGGTTCTACCAGGTTCAGTTCTAACAGACTTTTTCTAGGCATGTATAATGAGTTGCCTCAAAATCATCGGACGCCTTTTTAATTATTGCTGGTTGTCTATAAAATAGTATTTTGTTAGAATAACGACATTGGTAAATTTACTAATTTATTTTTTTTTAAGATGAAATCTAAGTTGGATTTTGATATAAAGAAATAAAAGAACTTTGGTACACTAAGCTACCCATTTTACGAATGGTTAAATCCTATAAATGATGGTTAGTTTAGAAGTGTTTTCTCACCAGATTGAATAAACTTAGTTTGTTGTGTATCTTTCTTGGCTTAGATGAACTTTTAAACCTTCCAGTTAGCATGTCCAGGTAATGAACTATTTATACGGGCTTTTTAAAGATAAAAAAAAAAAGGATTGTTCTCTGTAACAAGAGAGACTTGATAACTTTCTGTGTATAACCACTATGGGAAAGATCCTTTTTGCTTTTAAGTTTCTTGACTTTCTGCTTTCTCTGTCTTCTTGACCTTTTGGAAACTTTTTTCCTATTAAATATTTTCTAGAAGCCAGCCACTGTTCCTCCGTTTTACCCCTACCCAAGAACATTGCTATCTCCCTCTATCTGGTAATTGATTAATCTAAATGTCACTGGAATCTTTACTAACAGCCTAAAATTTTCTGGATGTTTCACAGCTTGGCCTATGGCACAGATGTTACATTTTTAGAAAAAAGAAAAAACTATTTTTACTTTTCATGTGTTTAGTTTCTGAAAGTACATCCGAATAAGTTTTAACAAAGCATTTTTCTCAAGAAATATAAAATGATTTCTCTACAAAACTATTATGTGGCCTAGATTCAAAGTCTTCATTAAAAACAACAAGACTATAAATAGGTGATTCAAAAAAACAGATATTTTCCATTTTATATTATATACTTTGTAAGCTACAATTAAGTGGGAGTAGTAAAAAATTGCTGAGTAAATACTAAGAAAGATAACTTGGAAATCTGAGTGTTTAAAAAAATGTTGGTATAATTTTCCCAAGTGCAAAGACAAATTTTTTCCCCTTTCATTTGACCTATTTTTCAAAAAACATTTCATTTAAGATGCCAACAAGAAAAAAAAATTGGAAGACATATGTTTCTTTCCCTTAGCTAAAAATGAAATGAGCTAAAAAAATAGGAAAAGAATTAAAATGTTTTGCTTCCTCAAAAGATTGACATTATTTTTTGATACAATTTTTATGCCATTTCAAAGTATATCACAAATATTTTTTATTAGATTTCACAATGCCACTATAGAGTTAAAAAAAGGAAAAAAGGCCAAAACTACAGTTTTCTCTGTGTGGTGGAGAGAGAAGGGGTAGCTTGAGATAGTGAGAGAGTAGTTATTTTATGAAGTATTATGTTTTGGAAAAACAGGTCTGTCAAATAAACGACCACCAGGAAAACTGAGACACAAAGGAATAATGACCCATACAATGACAGCAAAAAGCTCACAAAAATTAATTCTCAAAGTCCCCAGAGATTTGCAAATGTCATAGACAATTCATTATATTGTTATTGCTGTATTGAGTGTAATGGGGGGGGGATAGAAAACTAAGTGTCCAAACTCCACAAAATGGTGGAGTAAATTACAGTATGCCTCCTGGATGTAATATCATGTAGCCTTTGTTTCAGAAATTTTAGAGGCCTGATAAGCACAGGGCACACGCTTCTGCTGTGACCTTCAGGGAGAAGCAGAATGCAAATCATCTATGGCGAGGCAAGTGAAGTGTTACTTTCTGTGTAAGCAAAGCATATGGAAACGCAAAAGGAGACGCACTTGAATTTGAATGAGAGTTTGAGGAAAAGTTCTCCAGAAGCCAATGTTTCTGCTGTTTTTAAGGGAATCATGGGATTCTGATGTGCACACATGCTCGACCTCAAGAGACCGGACATAGTTCCCTGCGCCGTACAGTAGGACCTCATTGCTTATCCATTCTAAATGTTATAATTTGCATCTACCAACCCCAAAGCCCCACCTATTCCACGTCCTCCTCTTTTATTTTAAAAAGAACAATTTTAATTAGATTAATACTCATATACTCTTCCACAGTGGTCCCAATTTTACCTCTGTGTTAATGGTGAGGAAACTGAGGCTCAGAGAGAGGTTCACTTGTCGACGAGTGGCAGAGCTGGGCTTACAGTTTGGGCAGTATGGCTCCAGAATTTCTCTTGAACTCTGCTTTATTCTGCTTCTCAAAAAGAATAATAGCACAGTGATAATAATGTAGACATGTAAAAGCAATGATAATACAAGAATATAACAATAATATTTCCGAGAATGTTGATTTGTGTGACCACGTGTTGTGCTCTGTACTTTTTCCGACACTCCTGTTTATTCTCCCAGTAACTCTGACCTGTCACTTCTGCAGTTGCCTCTGTTTCCCGTATCTGTCTTTCTTCGTCCTGTAGAGACAGGATTCAAACCAGGGTGAGCTTTACTGCAGAACTGGTGCGCTTGACAATATTCCCCAGTACAGAGGGAACAAGGTCAAGCAAGCTCTAGATTCACGTTCAGCAACCCCCTGTCATAGTTCTCTGGGGGGATGGCCGTGGAAAGAGCAACCAGGGGCACCTCTGACCTTGGTTCTCAGGACAGCAGGTGAGTTTGGTGACTAGAGGCAAGAATGGGTCTTCGTGTAATAATGGGGGAAATCTGGTAATTTAAAAATTCAAAGCCAAATTTCTTTTTTTAAATGATTTTTATTTTTTCTATTACTGTGTTCTGAGAGTTTTCTACTGTACAGCATATATATATATATTTTTTCTCACATTATCCTCCATCATGCTCCATCACAAGTGATAGATATAGTTCCCAGTGCTATACAGCAGGATCTTCATTGTGTAACCATTCCAAATGCAATAGTTTGCATCTATTAACCCCAGGTTCCCAGTCCATCCTACTCTTTAGCCCTCCCCCTTGGCGACCAGAAGTCTGTTTCCAAAGTCCAGGAGTTTCTTTTCTGTGGAAAGCGAAATTTCAATATTACTTCATTATAGTCAATGTGGGGGATATTAACCTTACAAAATTGCAGTGCGTTTTCACTACCTAACAAAGTGTCTGGCAGAGTAGGTTCTCAAGGAAAGTTTAGAAAATGAAGAAATATTGAGATAAAAAAGTACTTGCTTCCTACCCACTGGCCTCCTTCCACACTCGCTGCTCTGCTGGCAGACATTTGTTAAGCTCTGAGGTCTGAAACTTACTTTTTGTAGGATTGTTTCTTCTACTGATATGCAGCCATGCCTAAGGAAATTTCTCAAGCACTTAAACTTCTTCACTGAGGCCATGGGTTCCACCTCTTACCTTCTCACCATGGAACAGACAATGGCAAAGCCACACCTTCAACTGCCTGGTCTTTAAGAAATCTACCTTAGAGAATGGACCTTCAAGAATAGAATTTTTAAAATTCTTTCACAATCCCATGAAAAGAAAAAATCCTAAATGACATTGTACCCATATTTGTGATGCTGATCTCATATACTCTGAAAGCAGGCATTTCTTTGCCTTCTGGAGGGAGTCTAAGAGCGTAATAATACTGAAAAATAAAATCTTCCCCCAAAGAAAACTGCTTTGTACTCCATCCTTACCATAACGGTGAGGCAGCAAAGGTGATTCTCCAGAGACGAAGCTATTTTCATACAACTCGTCATGTATGCTGATGTCTGCAAAGAAAGAAATGTCTTTGCATTTCGTTCTCAATGTTCCTTTTAATATTTTATGGTATTTAGTTACAATGAAAAGAAATACTCAGCATTAATGGAAGTCAGTAGAAATCCTGTTTATAAGAGTCTATTAATAAACCACTTGTGGGGTTAAGAAATAGAGACGTGTTGAGTGGAAACATAGTAATTAGGTGGATTCAGTGTGACCACAGAGTTAAATTGGAATTAAGAATCATGGCAACACAAGAGTCCATAAAGCCTTTTTTGTGTATCTGGAAATGACTTAGACATAGAGCATAACATATCTGTCTAAATAAATGTATTTATACTCTATTATTTGAACCTCTAGTGGCATCTCCCCATAGCAATGGTCTCTGGAACCTATTCTCTGAGACTGTCTCAGAGATGAATGCTTAAAAAATAAAATGACTTTGACTTTAGTAACTAATAAGTTCCAGTGTAAAGTCTCTGTTTTTTTCTTTATCATTTAAATTCTTATTTATTTATTTTTTTTGCATATTTTCCAGTTCCATTTTACCTTTCTTGAATTGTGGCCACTAGAACTATGAGAAATATTACAGGCACAGGTGCACCAGAATTTGTTTTATTCCAATACTCTACAGCACGATGCCCACCATTTGTTAGCCTTTTGGGGCTACAAAGGTACCCAGATGTTAAGAACTGGCATCCCTCCCAGCCAGTTACCACTTTATTGTTAGTGTAACCTTCCTTCCAAAGAACTGAAGTGCTCTTGGCCTTGGCTGTGCCTCCAGTGGAAGTGGCCTCACACTGGTGTGTAATTGCAGAGATCTTTGATCAAGGGAACTAGTTCACTGAACTGCCTGGGAAATTTTAAGATCTTGGAAGAAACATATAATACTTACCAAAAGCTTGGCTTTCTGCATACCCATGAGGCTTGTCTTTTGTGACTGACCCTGGGAGGAGTTAGAGCTAAAGTGTGTCGATGGATAATTAACAGAGCCTTGAAAGAATCTCATGAATAGTCATAGAATCAAAATTTATTTCTTGAGTATTTACAATGTCTTAGTTGCATTCTGTCTGCTGTCTATCTATGTCTATCTATTTCATCTATCTCTATCATCTATTAAATGTGTGTGTGTGTGTGTGTATAGCATAAATCTCATAAAAAAATAGTCAGATAAGCTTGCTATGTCATTATGCACCTTTTATAGAAAGGAAAATGTGGCTTGGAGTTTAAGTAACTTGCCCTATTAAATCACAAGCTGAGATTTGAAGATTTGAATGCAGATCTGTCAAAGTCTATTCACTTTTTCACTATATCTGAGAAAACCACACAGATATCATCACATAGAAGCTGACTCTTGATTATTAAAACCAACAAGGACTGGTTTGTAGAGAATAGGCCATCACTACCATTCTCCATACATATGACTACGCATATCACACTTCTATGGGTCAATTACAATCAGTATCTGTTTTTATCTTGATAGGGATTGAACTGAATCTGTAGATTGCTTTGGGTATGGCCATGATAGCAATATTAAGTCTTGCAATCCAAAAAGATGGATGTCTTTTCACATTTTTGTCTTTTTCCCCAAACTTTACTGAGGTATAATTGTCATTTTATGTCTTTAAATTTCTCTCATCTCTGCTCCTTAGTTCTCAGTATACAAGTCTTTTCCCTCCTTCATTAAGTTTATTCTTGTGTTTTTTTCCTTTTTGGTGCCATTGCAAATGGAATTGTTTTCTGAATTTCCTTTTTAGATAGTTCATTTTTTTTTTTTTGTCTTTTTGCTTTTATCTAGAGCCGCACCCGCGGCATATGGAGGTTCCCAGGCTAGGGGTCTAACAGGAGCTGCAGCTGCCGGCCTTCGTCACAGCCACAGCAATGCCGGATCCGAGCCGCATCTGCAGCCTACACCACAGCTCACGGCAACGCCGGCTCCTTAACCCACAGAGCAAGGCCAGGGATTGAACCCGCAACCTCATGGTTCTTAGTCGGACTCATTAACCACTGAGCCACGAAGGGAACTCCTTAAATAGTTCATTTTAATACATAGAAACACAACTGATTTTTGTTTGTTGATCTTGACTTCTGCAGCTCCACTAAATTTGTTTATTAATTCTAAAAGTTTTTTTTTTTAATGGTGTCTTTAGAATTTTCTATATGTAGAATCATATCATCTATAAATAGGATTTTGCTTTTCTGATTTTGATGCTTTCTTGTTTCTTACATAATTGCTCTGAATAGGACTTCCTATATGATGTTGAACAAGAAGTGGCAAGAGTGGGCATCCTTGTCTTGTTTCTGACCTTAGAGGAAAATCTTTCAGTTTTTCACTATTGAGTATGATGTTAGCTGTGAACTTTTCATATATGGCTTTTACTAGGGTAAGGAAATTTCCTTCTTTTCCTAGTTTGTTGAGAGTCATGAAAGGGTGTTAAATTTTGTCAAATGCTTTTTCTGCATACTTTTTTCCCTGATGTTTTATTCTCTAATCTCTGTTGTTTCCTTTTTTTTCTGCTAATTTAGGGCTTAGTTTGTTATTCTCTTCCTAGTTCCTTGAGCTATAAAATTTTGTTGCTTATTTGAGATTTCTTGTTAAAAATATTCTTTTTTTTGCAGAGATATGATCATGTGACTGGCTTTTATCCTTCCTTGTAATGTGATGTAGCATATTAATTAATTAGCATATATTGAACCATCCTTGCATTCCAGGGATAAATCCCACTTGTTCCTGATGTATGTTCCTTTTCATGTGCTGTTGGATTTGATCTGCAAGAATTTTGTTGAGGACTTCTGCATCTATATTCATCAGAGATATTGGCCTTTTCTCTTTTTCTTGTGGTATCTTCCTGGCTTTGGTATCAAGATAATGCTGGCCTTGTAGAGTAGGTTTGGAAGTGTCCTATCCTCTTCAATTTTTTGGAAGAGTTTGAAAAACTTGATGTTAATTCTTCTTAAAATATTTGTTAGAATTCACCAGTCAATCTATCTGGGCTTTTCTTTGTTGGGAAGTTCTTGATTATTGATTCAATCTTCTTAACAGCTACAGGTCTCTTCAGACTCTCCATTTTTTTTTTTTTCATGATTTAGTCTTGGAGGATTTTACTTTTCTAGGAATTTATCCATTTCTTTTGACTATGCAGCTGTTGGTTATAATTATTTATAATAATCTCTTATAATCTACTTTATTTCTGTGGCATCGGTTGTGATAACACTTATCTTTTTTAAACCTGATTTTACTTCTATTTTTTCTTAGTCTAGCTAAGGGCTTGCCAATTTTGTTTATCTTTAAAAAATCAACTCAGTTTCATTGATTTTTTTCCCTGTTGTTTTATTCTCTAATCTCTGTTGTTTCCTTTTTTTTCTGCTAATTTAGGGCTTAGTTTGTTATTCTCTTCCTAGTTCCTTGAGCTATAAAATTTTGTTGCTTATTTGAGATTTCTTGTTAAAAATATTCTTTTTTTTTTGCAGAGATATGATTGACATTGTTTTAATTTTGGTGTAAAACAATGATTTGGTACACATATATATTGTGAAATTGTTGGAATAAGTTTAACATCCATCACCAAACACAGTTACACAGTTTTTCCCTTTATTTTTAAGGTAGACATTAGTTGCTAAGAACTTCCCTCTTAGTACTGCTCTTGCTGCATTCCGTAAATTTTGGTATGCTGATTCAAGAGATAAAAGCCAGTTGCTTTCAACTGGAGATGGAACAGAAGACTCTAAAGTCACAGTCATTCCCTTTATTGGTATGTAACCAGAGCCTGAGTGGTTAAAGGCCCTTGAACCAAATTTTAGAAAGTAAGCTGTGGTTCTCAGGAGGTTATGGAATATTTTCATGGTGACTTAAGAGTTCTAGATAAGAATTCTAAGTATAATGTGCTTCTATTTCTGTGAATTTCTAAACAATAGTTTATAGCCTAACCCTGATAATTTATGGCACAAGAATTATAGGGTAGCACTGTGATTAAACATGCATGTGTTTGTGATAAAATTAATGTCAAGTGATAAACCTAAAATAGCAATATCAAATTTTCTATATTAAATTTTTAATAAACTTTAAAAAAGTGCAGTTTAAGAGGTACATAAACATTGTGAAAACAATACAGGGAATTCTCATATACCCTGCACCCAGTTCCCCTTATTACCCAAAACTAATACCAGCATGGCACATTTACTGCAATTAGTGACACAATACTGATACATCATGAAGTCCGTTTATAAAAATACCTAAACCAAAGCCCTGTAGATGTTCAATAATTAGGTCAAATTTTCTAAATGTAATTTTCCACTACCTACAGCACAGCAAGCTGACTAAAAACCATTTGGTTGTCATCTATGCAGATTAAATTTTTTTTTAGCAGCAGGCCCTGGTGGCTGTGGTGTCCTCTTAGCTCTTTTTGAAGTATTCTTTCTTTCTTCCTGGTGATCCCCTCAGCCAGGTGCTATATCCCATTTCTAAAGACTGTCATTCTGTGGTCTGTCTGTGGATTTCCATATGGTATCTTGATGAGGCCTTTAAGAACTGATCTTTCTAATAACTTTAGGATTTAATGTGGGTCACTGAAGACCCCAAAGTTTTCTGAAATATAAATGATTTGATTTCTAATAGTGAAATTCCAGGTACAGATATTTCCAAGGAGAGAGTCTTGTCCAGTGCTTCTCAAATTATGCCTGTTTACACAGCTACTTATGTATCAGTCCAAATGATGACACTTTTCTGTGTGGACGTGACTCTTATTTTCTTGCCTTTAAACAGGTGCTAGAGTGTCATTTTTGGAACTAAATCTTGCTTTAAACACATGTGCGACTTGGGTATTTTTATTCATTTTGGAATTTAGCCTGAAAAACAGTGACTTGACATCGTTCAATAAACATTTCAACAAGCAAAAGGACATGCTGTCAGAATCTTAATTAGAGTGATGTTATGGGGAATTTTACAAAACAACATGAGTAATTACATAAAACAATCATCAACACCCCCAAGTACTAACAATGTCTGAGATGCAGCATGTGAAGAATGTAATGACAATCTTCCCACATTCATCATTTTTTTTTATGGTCTTTCTGTCTTTTTCTAGGGCTGCACCTGAGGCATATGGAGGTTCCCAGGCTAGGGATCTAATTGGAGCTGTAGCCACAGCAACACAGGATCCAAGCCGAGTCTGCGACCTACAGCACAGCTCACGGCAACTCCGGATCCTTAACCCACTGAGCAAGGCTAGAGATCGAACCCGCAACCTCATGGTTCCTAGTCGGATTCGTTAACCTCTGACTCATGATGGGAACTCCTCTAAGTCATTTAAAAAAAAAAAACTAATTTGTTAAAAGTGATATAAGGCATCCTACAGATCTTTGCTTTTCAGACTCTATTTCGTGGAATGACATGCCAACTCAAAGATTCCTTCTGTAGTAGACAGTGCAGAATACTCTAGAAAAGTTAGGGAAATGAATGGCAAGAAAATTAAGTTAATAGAAGTGGAGAAATTATAAGTGGAACACTTAAGAAAATCAGTGTAGAAAAGCGGTCTTTTCATAAGTGAAAAATATCCCTGTGCTTAAGAATGTTAAAATAAATGACCTAAAAAATTGTATTGTATGAGAACTGAAGATAAATAAATTGCTACTAAAGTCAGTGGCAAATAGAAAGGCCAAATATATATATATATATATTTATACTTTATATTATTAATAAATTAATTTGTAATTAATAAAATATAATTGATTAATTATAATTATGTTATAAATTAAATTTATATATATCTTATATATATATAAAAGAAGTTTATGTCTTGCAACAGCTGGAAAGAATCTTGGAAGGGTATTTTGTAAGCGTATTTATAGATTCACTAGTACTTGTTTCAGTTTGATGCTAATGGTGCCACATCCCCATGTCTCCTGTGGAAAACTCCGTCCAGCCCGGGGCTTTCTCAAAGAGAGAGAAGCTTTTGGGTTACACATGAGGCATCTTTCCATTCTACCAGGTAAGGGATCATTATATAGGTTTAGTTCTATATGTTTACTCTTTATTTTTCCTGTAAAGTTTTCTTTCAGTTCAGCAGATAACTACTGTTGGTATTTGTTAGGTATTTTTGAGGTACTCCAGACAGATGGCTAGGGAAAGATGGATCATATTATAACACACACACACACACACACACACACACACACACACACGCTATGCATATCGAACATTCCAGCTATCCTTAAAAGGAAAAAGAATGGAAAATCAGAAAGTTAATATGCTTCTTGAAGGAAGGGTATACAAAAGATTTTTTTTTTCTTAAAGTCAATTGCTCCTTGTTCTGCCTCTTGTAGACATATAAATGTATTATCACACTTTTTTCTCAGTGTATCTGTGTTAATATAATTTTTTTACAGACCTAGGCTACAGTGCAAGTAAAATTTGGAATCTACGTAGTTATACATATTGAATATCTTTTTGGTCAAGAAATATTCCATTGCAAATTTAATTCTAACTGCTGTGAGCCAAGGAGAAGGAGGATGCTAGGACGGCTGTCAGACCTGATTGGCTGGTGGACAGTGGGACTGGAAACACTGAAGGAAGTGGGAGAGAAGTTTAATTTTGAGAGGTCTGCCTTAAGAGGCCTGAGTTTGATTGTGTGTCTGAGTTATCTCTCTTGGCAACAGAAGTACTCCCTTGAAATGGATACTCCTTGTTGTAGTTCCCTATCTACCTGGCCCTTATTTTTCCTTCTCCCTCCTATTTTTATCAGAATGCTTTCAGTTACCAGGCTCTGTCCATGTCTGGTGTGCTTTGAACAACGCCAGCTGCCAAGTTGCATTTCATGGCCTGTCGTGACCAAGATAACCCTGGCGAGTGACAGTCTTGCAGGCTTTTTTTTTTTTTTTTTAGTGATTCTATGAATTCACTTTGAGTAAAAGTGGCATATCAATGCTAGATAAAAAAAAATCAAAATGGTAGCAATTTTTTTTTTTTAATAGGGCTGCACCTGCAGCATATGGGAACTCCCAGGCTATGGGTCTAATTGGAGCTGGAGCTGCAGCCGCTGGCCTACACCACAGCCACAGCCACAGCCACAGCCACAGCAACATTGTGTCTGAGCCACATCTGCACCCTATACCGTAGCTCTCGGCAATGCTGGATCCTTTAACCCACTGAGTGAGGCCAGAGATGGAATCTGCAACTTCACGGATGCTAGTCAGATTCTTAACTACTGAGCCACAGTGGGAACTCCAAAATGGTAGCAATTTTTAACTTGATTGTAAACTTAATTGTCTGAAAATTAAGATTTAAAAGTGTGATCCCTTTAGTCAGGCTGACTGTATACCATGAGGAAGGATTAATTTGCCGGAACACCTTTGGTGAAAGACGCCAGAGAGAGCTCAGTTTTCCTTCTATGTCTAATCTGTAAGCAGTTATAAGGCTCTTGTTGCCTTCTTTAACACACAAAATAAAAGTTTTAAGACCTAGTTCAAGACAGATCTATACTTACTGTATACGATTTAGAAAATACAGAGAAGAATCAAAAAAAGAAAATAAATATTCCGCAATGATTAGATTTGGGGTTCCTGTTAAACAGTAAGGTTGCATAAATATAGTCCCCTGAAATGGGGCAGTTACAGTATCCTCAGCGGAGGGTCAGCCCAGATTAAGTGGCTTCTCTCAGATACTCAGCATCGTAAGTTAGGTGGATACACAATAAAAGGCCTTGAATAT
Source organism: Catagonus wagneri (assembly GCA_004024745.2). NCBI lineage: Eukaryota > Metazoa > Chordata > Mammalia > Artiodactyla > Tayassuidae > Catagonus > Catagonus wagneri. The sequence goes on from PVHT021183584.1 coordinate 5,002,180, forward strand.
TGTTGCTCTGCAAATTTTCTTCAGGAGCCCAGGACTGGCCGTCATGTGCAAAAGCATACTCATTTCTATAGCTAAGCATATCAGACCAATCTACATGGGAAGGCCGATTAAATGTTTCGTGATGTAAAGAGCTTAGAGGTTTCCGTGGGAGGAAATGTGACATAATTTGCAAGGTTTTTTTCTTTTTTTTGCAAACTCAACACATTCAGAGAAATGCACAACCTATAGTTTGCATTATTTCCATAATGGAAAATATAGCCTCTTAAGTGGAGGCAAAATGAACTTGAACTGTAAAGTGTTAAAATTCTAGGATTCTGTCTTGACCCAAGTGAGAATAATGGTCAAAACAATGCCAGTTGTAAATAAACATAAAATCAAGTTGATAGTTAACTGAAAATGACTAGCCAAAACTATCGAGAAATCACATGTTTCCATGGGCATACAAACACTCTACCTCTTAGAGAACTTAGGAATTAACTTATTGCAAAACCGCTATTATTATTTCTAAACCTGGACAGACGTTTTAAAAAAAGAAAGACACAAGATTTTCAAGAGAGGGAAAAGCCTGTGGGAGAAATGAAACATCTCTTAGCCTAAGCTGAAATCTTAAAATACAGCAAAACATTTAAAAAAAGATATAGCTACCTATAAATCTGAGTTTTAAATATCAACTGATACTTTCATCCAACAGAATTTTTTTGTTATCAAATAATACAGCTGATGATAAGGGAAAGTAGTAGCTATCACTATTTCACTCATGAAATTGAAAAGTATACTTCTTACCTTCATTTATGTATGAAAACTGAGGTAAGTTAAGACCATAAAGTGGAATCTTTGGCCATGAGGTAAGGGAAGAAAGAAGGGGAAAAGGAAGGAAATACAGTCAAAAGAAACCCGATTCAAGTATTGTCCTAAAGGGAGGTTCAACCTCAAATTGAAAACATTGGGTTTTAATAAAAGGATGGTCTTCATTTAATCACGGTTCCATTTTTGCTTGGATAATTGGAGGGTAAAAAGATACGGCTTGTATTCCATATGTTACTCATTAGGCTGCAACAAAGATTCCAAACACAATTATTTTGTGAATCAAGATTTCTACTGAGTGTAAGTATGGCTCCTAAGTGTACAGTCTTCAAACTCACCTGTGTCCACAGGTTCCACAGAGGTGCAAAAATAAATCTCAGGTAGACCAGTTATCTGCCCATGTACAGTTCTTAATATTCATATAGTTTGACTTAGGAATTCTGTAATTTGCTGATCAACAGTGTCTGGCAATGTTTTCTGTGGTTTCCGTTTAAACTTGTAGAGAATGATAAAGTCATAAGTTACACGATTGAGTTTACAGCCATTAACTTCACATTATATGGCAGATATGATAACCTCTGATAAGTCTTAACCTATGGATTTCTGAAATGTGGAAAATTCTGGCATTAAACCACAGATAGTGTAGTTATTAGACAGTTTATATTACACTAGAGTTATAAGTTAATATCCCACAGAGTATTATTATTATCTGTGAGTCTAGCTTAGATTTATTTTTGTTTCGATAAGCAAAATTCTTTAGTGTTTGAATACCACAGTGGATGGATTTACAAGGTAGGTAATAAAATTAGGAACATACAATTTATGAATATAGGAAATTTAGTAAAAATCATTGTTATTATTTTGCTAAAAGAAATATTGTGCTGTGAGTCATTTCTTTTTTTAAATTTTGACCAGAATCAAAGTAGGCAAATACTTTATTTGCATAAACTTTCCCATCCAAAGGGTTACAAAGAGGCTACTCAAAGCCTGTTTTTGTTTTTCTCCTGTTAGGTATCCCTTACTTCCTTTAGGTGTCTGCTGCATGAATTCACTGTTCTTTTGTCTGATTTTGGCTTTTACAAACTTCATTCTTGTTCTCATGCAGCCTCTCCTTTCCACCCTGCCATCAACTGGCGACCCTCCAATAGTTAAAACCCATCTTATCCCAGAAATGTTCCCTGGCCCCACAGACAAAGTTCTTTTCCCACTATTTGGCCAAAATGTAATCTGAAACAATTCTCCTAATACTGTGGGAACACCTTTTGATTAGTCAATTGCATATATCTCAAATTATATCTCAAATCCTCTGCATGCATTTAATGCATAGAGAGATGTCCTATATTTAAACTTAATTTATACTTCTCTATTTTGAAGTTCTTAAAAAAAAAAACCCAGCTGAATTGAATGTATGATGCTAGCCTCTCTCAACAGAGCCATGTTGATAATATCTATTGAATAGCCAACCCTGTGCCAGAAGTAATTTCCATTTAAAAGAAGTCCATGAGGTAGAAATTTTTCATCCTTTTTTTGCATGTGAAGAAGTGGGGTCCACAGAAGTTGCGTAAGCTCTTCAGTGTGGCAGAGCTCCGTTTGCATAGTGCCAGGGTTAGGTGCCGCTACCATGCTTTTGCAGAATGGCTACAACTTAGCACTGGGCAGGGCTAAGAAGAATTATGCATGGAATACAACTAGAAATGGAAATGGCATACGGAAATTTCAGGGCCAGGGATCAAATCTGAGCTGCAGCTGAGACCTATATTACAGCTGCAGCAATGCCAGGTCCTTAACCAGCTGAGCCACACTGGGAACTTCCAAAGTCTAAGCTTTCACGGTTACTTATTAGCTTTGTGAACTTGACCAAGTGACATGTCTGTTCTAAGCCTTATGTCTCATGGGCAAAGTGAGAATAAACCAAGACAAGTTTCATGGAAATATAAAGTAAGACCAGACACATAAAGCTACCAGTGCGAAACCTGAAACACAACAAGCTCCGTAAACTATTCTCTTCCTCCTCTTCCTCCTCCTCTTCCCCTTATTTTAACATATATGCATTTAAAATTTGATCTTTCTTTGCAACCAACCTCTGTAGTCTATTAAAATAGCTAAATAGTGGAAATTCAGGCCAGTTTCCAGGGCCAGGAAAGAGCCTGACTCGTTGGTGAGGAGAGAAGCCACGTGGGCTTTTTTGCTTTTCGGCACCCAACAAACCACTCAGGGCCTGGCTCCTAATCTAGTGGATTTGGGACTTAAATGCTGAGGTGCTCACACAGGGCTTGCATTTTCCATGAAGGATGTAATGGAGACCACTTTGCTTGGCTATCAGGAATTTTAGAGGAGAGCTCTAGCCCACTCTCCCGTGAGGTTTGGGGGCTTCTAGAAAGTGCCGTCATCCCCTCTCGTCTCCTTTCTCTCCCTCAGTCTTCCTCTCTCTCTCCTTCCTTCTTTCCTTCCTTCCCTCCCTCCTTTCTTTTTTCCTTTCTTCCTTTCTCCCTTTCTCTCCCTCCCGCTCTCCCTCCTTCCCTCTCTTCCTCCCTCTTTTCTTCCTTTCCTTCTTTCTCTGTCTTTATATCTGAAACTAAAATGATATTCTGACTCCCTTACACTCCCTAACATAAGCCTCGCACATATTTCTGAGTAATGGTAGTTGCATGCCTAGGCTTGAATTCTATGAATATTATATAGGCTAATAAATCCAGCAAAGAACACATTTAAAAAATAATTTTTCTTAGAGAAATACTGCATACTCGAAGAGTGCCAGAGCATTCCCCCCTCTTCCTCAAATACCTGGTAATGAAATTTATTGACATATAAACTTAATAAGCTGCTAATTGAGTAATTATTGATCACAGGAAATGTGTTCTTAAAAGTCACATTAACAATTGGCAAGAGGCAAAAAATAGAACAGACTCGGTTTTTAACTTACTTTACAACATTACCTTAAAATTGTAAAGAGTTAATCTTATCGCAGTACACATGGCTGAATTTATAAAAGATAAAATCACAAACGAGTAAGGCACAGTTACTTGTTACATATTCTTCCCATTACAACTGACAGGTTCATTAATCATACAGTGTATTTTACTATTAGAAGCTATAAAGGAGATCAAATCTCGAGTAATTTTTCTTCTTCTCTTTCATTTGATAAGTGTGTTGTTTCAGTGTGCAGATAAAATATCGTGTCAGTCACCAAGAGTCTCAGGAGACTTTCATTTTTCCAGAAAGAATATCCTTGCTTATTTGCAATGTAAAAATTCCCTAGAGCATGCATCATTTCCCCTTAACTCGGTCATCAAATCAGGTAAAAAGTCCACATGCACCAATTTGCAGAAGAGGCCATCCAGAAAGAGGTGCTGGGTAAAGGAACCATGTTTTCGGGGACAGTGGCATTGCTTACTGAGCTCTGACGGTATTAGCGATGAACACCTCTATTGATAACATAGAACCAATTCATAATTAAGGTTCTTGTAAATTACACAGATTGCTGACAGATTTCATAAGCTGTTCTGGGGAGAGGTGGCAAATTTTACGGTTTGTCACAGATTGCCAATGAAGCACTTGAAAGCATAAATGAAATACAGGAGTATTCGCCAATAAATAAGGCAGGCTATGATATTCCCTTTCATGCTGTGTGATGAAAAAATATATTTAAAAAGGGTAACTTCCTGCTTGGAAAACAAGAGAAAAATGTGATTTCTTTTTTCCTCCCCAGTCTAGGATGAAATCCTGCAAGAGATGCCATCAATCCAAAGAGCAAAACCAGATGGACAGATTTTAATTTTTTCTAATTGCTAAGGAAAATGGGAAAGTCTTTTGTAACTCTTGTCAACCTAAAGAGAGAAGTGAGCCATGAAAATTCTTCTGTGTTGCTCAGTGTTCCCAGTTTTTGATTTTTTAAAAGTCTGACTTATAAATAAAATTCTTAGAATTTCTTAGTTTTGGTGATTCGTGTGACACTGCTGTACTGTAATTTATACAAGAACTACTTCAGTGTTGCTTTTCAGGGCGCTTGCCAACCGAAGTATTCTAAATATAAACTGAAGAAATTCGGTCTGGCACAAAACAGCTGATGAAATATTCTGGGCTTGCGTTCCACTATTTTCCCAGAAGACCTTCCGTGAGAAGCAGAGCATGTAAAGAGATCTTGATTAAAGTGCAACACCGTCCGCAGCCCCGGTGTCCGGTGTCCGCGGACCCCACCCTGAGCGGCCCTTCAACCCCATCGCGGGCACCTGGGTCCTAAGCCGGGCGCAGCCGCCGGCGGCCTCATTGTCTATTTTGGGGTGATGGCTAATTTTCAACGTTACACCTCTCTCCTAAATGGGTGCAACTTGGTCACGCCTGCCCAGTGGGATATCTGCAGGGGCCGGATTGGGGAAGATGTTGCCTCAGTTCCACCACTGACTTAACGCTGCATTTTCACGCGGGTTCGAGATCTGAGCCTTCATTTTCCACTTGTCCTTCCCACCTCGATTCCCTCCTTTCTAGTTATGCAGATATTTGCTTCCGGTCTTTTTTTTTTTTTTGTACAGGTATCATGGCTTGTGTTTGGGTATGATCCTTATAACGCTTTTGGTTTGCTGGGAGCTAAATCTATAAGATTAGCCTTAAAACCTGCACTAAGGGTTTCTGTTCTATGAAGTCAGATACCTGATTGATGTCGTGGTACCTGGGGGGGGGGGACCTGGCACATCCCACCTGACTCTACAGTGGGAGTTACTACAGGTCTTTGCCTCTGGGACCCTTCCCTTCTTTTCCTCCACAAATGTAGAACTCTTAATGTTTGCCTCTCTTCAGGGCATGACACTTGGAACTCTTTGTCCACTCATCCCTATTTCTCACAGAGACCCATGACTTTTGCAATGAAATCGTGAAAACCCAAACTGTCTCTACAGGGTCCCCAGGGGGTGATGTTACACGGACTCCCACACACACTAGGGGCAGCCTTGTTTCAAGCAGCATGTATCTAGGATTTAGAGATGCTGGAACCGAAGTCATCAGGTGTGGTGTCATTTCATTGTCGTGGGGGTGGTTGTGGCTTCCTTCGCTACTGACATCCACAGTCAGCACTGTTGTTTTCATGAGTCTGATCTCCTCCCAACATCAGGATTTTTGAGTCTATTTTTAGATAATCTTCCTGAAGAGTACAAATATTTACTAATCTATTGTTCTCTTTTCTGCCAAGTGTAATACTAACGTGATACGGAGCAAAGCCAAACACACCTTGGGTGTGATACATTTATTTGGGAGCAGTGAGATGAATGGTCCACCTATCTAGTCAAGTGGAAAAGGTGGAGTTTGGTGGTTTTAGCCTCTTCTAAGTCACTGGTGGTGATGGGAAGGCGTTCCCTTTCTTTAAGCATAATTATGCCTTGATATATCTTTGTCTCCATATCTGTACCAATATCTATCTCTAATTTTTTGCACCTATTCTGCAGTCTGTCTTAGCAGAATCCTTGTTTACCACTGCCAAATAAACGTGGTGTGAAGGCTCCCAGGAAACTCAGGTATTATGAACACCTAGTGGCTTTAGAGGGTAGAGTTCACCATGAATTAATTAGAGGGACTGCCTGGCATTATTGCAAAAGAAGCATTTTCTGCACTTTGAGTGTCAAAGCTTGTCGCTCTGGATCCAGGAAGTGGAAGTGGAATGATCTAGAAACATCTAGTACTGTTGAACCTATGACTCTGTTTTGGATTCTGAGGGATGAAAATGCTTTCTTCTTTTTCTTTTTTCTTTTTTTTCCATTGCTTAAAGAATTTTATTACAATTATAGGTGTACAAAAATCATCACAGCCCAATTTGATAGCATTTCCGTCTTGACTCTCCTAAGTGTTCTGGATCCTTGCTTTCACCTCATCCTCATAGACTCTGCTCCAAATGACATTCTGGCTCACTGTGCTTCCTACAGTTTTCTCTGCCCTGACTCTCCTTGCACTGTTTTCCACACTTTGGATAATCTCTGATGTTGTCCATTCCCTGTCCCACCAGGTCCACTTCTTACTCCTGCTCTGTGCCCTGCTGGGCTGGACCTTATGAACTGGCGTCCCTGGGTTTCCTGTCTTTGGCTCCTGGTTGGGTTCTGCCAATGGGAGGAAATTTAAGAGGTCAGAGGTCCTGGGGTGCTCATCGCTCTGGCTCTCTCCCCATTGGGCCACAGTCATGCGTTTCCCTTCTGAAGGCCAGAACATGCCATTGTCACAGCCCCATCCAGTTCCTGGAACTGCTCCCACCTTTGTCTTCAGGCTGAGTATCAATGATCTCCCACGACTGTTGCCTCCAGAGTGTTCCATCCTTCCTCTAGTTTTGAATGTCTAGACAAACAGCACCTTCATTCGAGTCTCTTTTTATCCTTTTTAACTGTGTCATCTCACTTAGGTCAGGAGCCACACCAATACAGATTCCTTCCATGTCCTCTGGTTTTTCAAAAGTATACTCTTTCTAAATTTAATAAACAGAGTGGGTTCTGGATTTCTCCATTTTGTCCCTAACGTTTTCTGATTATCTTTGATTAAGTGTTAGGATTAGGCTTGGCACGTGATAGAAAATACATGTTTCCTCAAATAATGCTGCTTGAACAAGATAGAAACTCATTTCTCTCTCATACAAGGAAGCTGCAGTGCAAGTACTCAGAACATTTATGGAGCCTTCTTTCTTTTCACTGTTCTCCCTACCTGAGGAGGTCCAAGGTGACTTCTAGGCAGTATTTTTGCCTAGGGAGGGGCGAATAGGGAAGGGGAATCGCAACAATTTTTCTCTTTTCTGTTAAGAGGACATGCTGGAAATATAGCATAATGCTGATTATTAGTCATTGCATTAGTCAGGACTTAATACAACCACCTGCAGTTTGATGCAAGGGAAGCTGGGAAATGTAGTCTTATGTCTGGCTGACAGTATCCTCAACGGAGTCTGAGTTTTGATATATAAAGAGGGAACCATAGATATTGGGAGGTAACATGAAGTCTCCATCAAAAATGGGAGCTGCTGGAGTTCCCTTGTGGTGCAGCGGGTTAAAGATCTAGTGTTTTCACTCCAGTAGCTTGGGTTCTATCCCTGGCCTGGGAACTTCGAGGTGCCAAGGATATGGCCAAAAAAATGGGAGCTGCTGTATTCTGGAGATCATGTGAGGCATTCAGTGCCTTTCTTTCCTACCTACTGCACATCTCTAATAGCTAGGAAAACTTTGACAGTAGTGACATCTAATTACTTATGATTTCTAATTTATTTAAATGGATTGAACTTTCCATTTTCACTCACTCCTCTTCCTTCCTACATAATTTTCTTAACCTTCTGCAGTATGATTTTATTCCAATAAATTTATTTAATTTATTAACTTAAAGATATCCAATCACTTCCTTATTGTAAAAACTAGTGCCATCTTTTCTGCTGTCATTCTCTTTAATTTCATTGCAGTGTTCACTTCGCAGATCAAATTCTCCTCTCTGAAACTCTTGTTGCTTGGATTGGGATGTACAATATTTTCCTGTTGGTCCATGGCCTGCCTCTCTGGATGCACATTTTCCTGTTTCCTTTGGTGATTTCTCTTTCTGTGTCTATCTGGTAACTCTTACTATTCTCTAAATTTTTATGCTTCAATTCACTACTAGCCTCAGTCTTTGACTTCATGATTAGATATCATCTTACAGTTCAACTATATTTTTCATTGCCTTAAAATGCGGCCCAACCTCCTATCTCATGTCTTTGAACTTCTTATAAGCAATTTCTCAAGATTTCAAACATGATGTATGAAACCACAGGGTTCTTGCCTCACAAATGATTCTCTTTTACATCTTCTCCATTCATTTGTCAACAACCCCACATTTTTCCTAGTCTCGTAGACACAAAACTTTTGAATAATGTTTTTTTGGGTCGTCTTCTTCAAGCTATCATTTAGTCTAAGGGACATGTCTTTTGAAATTTCTTTCAGTTCCATTCCTTCCTATCCTATGATCACCCAGATGTTAATGCCAGATGTTAATCACTATAAAACGTTTTTGGCCAGTCTTTCTGAGTGCTGTTTGTGGGGTGTGTGTGTGTGTGTGTGTGTATGTGTGTGTGTTTATATGTGTGTGTGGCTAATTCTTTTTAATAATAGCCTACCTCTATTAAGCACGTACAATATGTCAGGAACTCTTCTGTGTGTTTTATGTGTACTAACTCATTTATTTCTCACAGGAATCGATGGAGGATGCATTACTGCTCTTTTAAAGTTTTCAGGTGAGGAAATAGAGGCATTGAGAAGTTAAGTGACTTGTCCAGAGTCAAATCTATCAAATGGTGGGTCTGGGGCTCAAACCAGGCAGTCTGGTGTCAGGGTTTGAACTCTTTAACTCTCTCTGTATTTCCTCTTCTGTTGCTTCTTGGCTAATGGATCCTGCCATGTTACAACTAAAAATCCCTCTGTCTGCTTGTGATACCAAGTGTAACCTCATCAGTCTTGTTTTCTTGACTCTCCATAATCTAGCTTTTCCTGATACCTCCAGCTCTATTTGTCACCAGAGTCATACACATGCAGTGTGGGATGTTGCTCGTTTTATGTTTCTCAGTTCCCCAAATGCAATTTCTTTCTCAGGCTGGAACTTACTAGCTTCCTCTTGGACGACAACTTCTTGTTCCTGTGTCTTAGCCACTGACCAGCCCTCTAACCTGGCCCCAGAAACCCTGCGTCCCAGGGCTGCTGCCGAGGAGCCCGCCCCTTCTCCGACTCCTCCCCAAGCGAGAGAGAAATAACATGAACTAAGACATGGAAATGCTCCCCACTTCCGTTCATTATCTCTGCCATCCTTTATGCCGAAGTCTAAATGTAATCTACCTAGAGAACCAATCATTGAGAATACTCATAGAAAATAGAAGTTTTGCAACAAGGGGTGTATATGGTTAAACCCCCTCCTCTTGAAATTGAGGAAACGGAGGTACATCGTATGTACATAACTGACCAGGTTTTCATCGGTTACAGGTGAGAAGACTGGAATAGAAACCTGGATGTCTGGCCCCTAAACGACCCACTGTACCCAGGCTGCTCTAGGGATTTCCTGCAGTCTTGATGAGGGACAGAGTGGGGGCTTTGTTCTTCCTCCTTATGCCAGTTTAATCATTGTCTCTGTTGAACTTTATTGTAAAGTTCCATTGGAACAAAGGGATTTCTCGCTAAAACAAATTTGAAACTCTGCGTGCTATATTGGGAGTTGGCAAACCATGGCCTCTGGGCCAGATCTGGTCCCCTACCTCTGCCTGTCTGGCTCACAGACTAAGTATGGCTTTTATATTTTTAAGTGGTTTAAAAAAAACAATGAGATGATATTTAACAAAACACAAAGATTTGAATTTCAATGTTCATGAATAAAGTCGTATTGGAACATGCCACCCTCATTTGTTTGTATATTGTCTGTGGCTGTTCTTTTTTATTTTTAAAGTTTCTTATATTTATTAAAGTATAGTTGATTCCTGTGGTCATTCTTAATGGCAGAGTCAAGCTGTGACAGAGACCGCATGTCCCAAAGGGCCTCACATATTTTCTACCTGACCCTTCACAGAGCAAATGCCTCACGCCTGTGTTTTTTCCTATTGCCTTACCAAGCTCTTCTTTTTCTGAACCCCTTCTGTACCATTTATAGTTTGTGTTATATAATTTTGAGTGTACAACAAATTCTCATTGAATTTAGTTGAGTTCAATGCTTTATCTTAGTTTCTGGTAGAATCATGAATGACTTATTAGTTTTCTTTGGCTGCCATAACAATATACCACAGGATGGGAGCTTAAACAACAGCCATCTTTGTACAATCACTACGGAAAACAGTATGGAGGTACCTTAAAAACTAAATATAGGACTACCATATGATCCGGCAATCTCACTCCTGGGCATGTATCCAGACAAAACTTTCATTCAAAAAGAGACATGCACCCCTATGTTCATGGCAGTTCACAATAGCCAAGACATGGAAACAACCTAAATGTCCATCAACAGATGAATGGATTAAGAAGATATGGTATATATACACAGTGAGATACTACTCAGCTGTAAAAAAGGAACAAAATAATGCCATTTGCAGCAACATGAATACAACTGGAGATTCTCATACTAAATGAAGTAAGTCAGAAGAGAAAGGAAAATACCATATTATATAACTTAGATGTTGTGGAATCTAAAATATGATCCTATCTACAAAACATAGATGGATCACAGACATCTGTCAGGGGAGAGTGGGGAAGTGGGATGGATGGGGAGTTTGGAGCTAGCAGATACAAACTATTACACTTAGAATGGGTGAGCAATGGGGTGCAACTGAACAGCACAGGGAACTATGTTTAGTTTCTTGGGTTAGAACATGATGGAAGACCGTACTAAAAAAAAAAAAGAATGTTTATGTGTGTGTGACTGGTTCACTTTGCTGTACAGCAGAAATTGAAGGAATTTTGTAAATCAACTATACTTTAATAAAAAATAAAATGCTAACTTTAAAAAATGTATATACAACAGCTGTCTGTTCCTCATGGTTCTGAGCCTGGAGGTCGGAGATCAGCGGGTCAGCAGGGTTGGTTTCTCTCTAAGTTGAGGCCTCCCTCCTTGGCCTGCACAGGGCATCTGCTTCCTGTGTCCTCTCATGGCCTTTTCTCTGTGTGTCAGTGACTCTGCGTCTCTTTCTCTTCTTATAAGGACACAAGTCATGCTGGATTGGGGGCCCCACCCTTATAGTAGCCTTTAGCTTTAATCACCACCCTAAATGCCATATTTCCAAATGCAGTCACAATGGCTGTTAGGGCTTCAAGGTATGGATTTCAGGACATAATTCAGTCATAACATGTGCAAGGGATGTTCTTTGAGGATGTACCATTTTTAGTTGGATCAGATATCCTGGAGTAGAAAGAGGTGAGAAAGCATAATACAATGGTTTTATTGTCAGATTTGACAATAGCAGTCTGACCTTTAATATCTGACTCTCTATTATTGTTACTGGCTCCAACCCTGCTGTGTCTGATCTGCTTTTCTCATGTCTCATCTCTAGAATGCAGGGGTTCTACATCGCTCAGGGCAAGTCACAGAAAAGAACCAAGCATAGGAGTTCCCCTTGTGGCTCAGAGGTAAGGAACCCAACTAGTATTCATGAGGATGCGGGTTTGATCCCTGACCCCGCTCCATAGGTTAAGGATCTGGTGTTGATGCGAGCTGTGGTGTAGGTTGCAGATGTGGCTCAGATCCCATGTTGCTGTGGCTGTGGTGTAGGCCGGCAGCTGTAGCTCCGATTAGACCCCTAGCCTGGGAACTTCCATGTGCTGCAGGTGAGGCCCTAAAAAGTAAAAAAAAAAAAAAAAAAAGACTACATAAAATACAAGAGCATTTTCAGTACTTTCTAATGTCATTAGTACTTTCTGTTCTAATCTCGAGTGGGAGTTAGAAGAAAAGAACGTCAAAGATAAATAATCAAACTGGCCTCCTATCCTTGCCAGTGGGGCCTCTGTTATCAGAGACTCACTTGGAGGGAACAGTGATGAGAAGTTGTTTATAGTCACCCCTGAATACATTTGGGCCTGGTCTCCTCAGCTGTATCAGACCTCACAAATGCTTTGTCTCAGTAACTTTGTCCTATGTAGAGGGCGAATTTGCGATGTCTGACTTGTCATGAAAATTCGGAAATTATATAGTTTCATGAAGGGTAATTACTTAAGATGTCATAGAGAATTTGGAAATGATATACTTTTAAAAAGAGTAATTTCATAAGATGTTGAGGTGGGGAAAAATAGAATTATTTTTAAATGTAAGAGTGAAAAAAATTGGCCTAATCTAAAGAACATATGGAAGAACACATTTCTGAATTGCATCCTGCTTAAAAAAAAAAAAATCCTTCTCCAGTCTCAGTTTCTTCCCCCCACCACTGTTATGCCAATTTCAGTTCCAAATATGTAAATCACACCAACGAGGTATCTGAGAGTGGGGTTGTTCTACCAAAATCTCACAGAGGAAGATTTCTTGTCATTGCCACCTCTTGATTTCCTCTGGTTCTACGTCTGTCCTGTGAAACCATTCAAGCTACTTGTTGCATGATTTGGTGGCAGCGAGATGGAAGTAGGCTTGCCTGTGCGAGTGTGTGTGTGTCTGTGTTTGTCTGATACTGGTACTGGTGACGAGGTGTGCTGTGTTAGGAAGAAACATCAACTAGGTTAAGCAATGTTTTTGAGAGCACACAGATAGTGTTTGATAGTTGCCTTAGTGGACACTAGACTTGACTGAAGGAAGTTCTGTGCTGGAACGGGGAAAGCAAGGTCTTTGGACTCCCATATCCGTTCTATGTCCCACCTGGGGGAACCTGGGGTAAATGGCTGTCTTTTCTAGTTCTCTGATCTGTACAGAAAAGGATAACTGTTTCTATCACAGAGTGCATTTTTAAAAACTTTAAACTTTGCAACCACAAGTGGCAAAAATAGTGCCAAATTAGTGAAAACAGCTCAAAAAGACTGCATTTAAACCTGATGCAAAACGAAAAAAGAATTATGCAAGATAATGTGAAAATAGCACAAAAACTGTCCATTTTTTGATGAAAAATTCCATACAGTTGTATCATCGGCACAGATTTGCGTCACCAGCACCTAACTAGAATACAGCACTGCATCGTCACCACTTACGGTTGGTGGTGATGAAGTCTGAGTCAGTGTAACAGCTAGGTATATAACTCATCTAAATTTCTTTAAGTGGGATGCTTTGATGATTTCTCCACCTATAGGCATCTTAATTATGATAATTAAGTGTGGTCTTTCTATGTATGACATTTCATCATAATATTTAAGAGGTCTTTATAAAGGATGTCTTTTTGGAGATAAAAGGATTTGTTAAAAATTTCTGAGCTCATTTCTGATAACAGGAATAGTATTCAATTTACAAGAATAATACTAGAACAGACTCTGAAGGTTAGAGATATGTTCTTATATAACTATGTTTAGTATTAAACCTAATTTCTTTTTCCTTTTTTTTTTTTTTTTTTTGGCCATGACCATGGCAGGTGGAAGTTCCTGTGCCACAGCAGCAATCCTTAACCCACTGCACCACAAGGGGACTCCAAACCTAATTTCTTTGCTCATCCAGTCAGCATCTTCTCCTTGGTGTCCTGTGTGGTCACATCTGTGCTGGTGAGCCATCTTTTTGAATTCAGGGTCAGGATTTTCTGTGATATGGTTCTTGATCTTTAGTAATCCAAACTAGGCTGCATAGATTAGAAATTATTTCTCTCCTAAATCCATTTGCTCTTCCACAAATATTGACCAGGTACTGACTGTGTGGTGCGCACAGAACATGGTACCTGGATACAGCTGGATCCCTGCCCTCAGGGAGGTTCAAACTCAGTCAGGGTGGAGACTGGTGGATACACAATAACAGTACAAAAGGGTGTGTGTCAGGGCTGCATAAGGTGATATGGAGGCCCCAGGAAGGGCATCCAGCCCGAACCTGCAGAGAGTCTTAAAAGTTTTGCCAATAAAATGACACTTATGCTGCATTCTGAAAAGCCCAAGGAGGTCATCTAGGCAAAGAGAAAAAGGAAGGAAGCCACAGACAGAAAAGGGACACTGAGGCGCAAGTGAAAGAACATTCATGACGTGGATGCCAACCAGAATGGGCAATGGTGGCAGGTGAGCTGGAGAGGGGTATGGGCTCATGGCAAACACGGCCCTGCCCCTGAGTTTGATTGGAGGGGACTGTGTCCTCATGCCTGAAATGACAAGGACCTTCCTTACATAGACTCACACACCTGTGCGACATCATCAGCTCCAGGGCTTTGCATAGAGGGGGACCCTGGTCCTAACCACTCATCACGGATCTCGTGATGCTCATCCAGCACAGAGTGGGCCCTCCAATTCCAGAAGATTCCTGCTTTTGCTGTGATTATGCTCTTTTCATCCTTGCTTTCCTTCCGCTTTGGCTGAATTCCTTTCGACCTAAAGGAAACCTCCAAAGTGAGTTTGGGTATGTTCAAACTGTATTCATTTCTGTGTTTTTAAAAAGAGGTTTAATTCCTGTTTCTGCCTTTTTAAAACATAGATTCACATTCAGAAAAACAAGGTACCAAAGACCGGTTTACTTTTCCACTTAATGTAGAGAGAGAAGGTATAAGAAGTGATATGGGTACTAAAATATTCATTTGGAGTTTCAAAATATAACACAGGAAAGGGCAGAATGCTTCAAAGAGAATATATGTTTCTAGAGGAACAAGAAAAATGATGAACGAAAACAGCTCTCAGGACACAGATTTTGTAACACCTAAAGGATATTGACTGATACCAGTCGGCTACAATAAATTACTAATTTTATTATAGCCTTTGAAAAGAACACTAACCCCAAATGATTATACAACAGCTGCAAAAATTTGATGTGAGCTTTCTCTAATATAGAAGATTTTTCTTATTTCTCAACTGTCCAGTTATGGCTATAGCTTTGAACTTTTTTATGTCACTTTTCCAGAGAACATACCTAACTCTATCTATCTTGAAGTTCCTACCTCAGAGTTTTTGAAGCAACTACAGTGATTAAATGTTACCAGTAGGGTTAGTCTTCTTTGCTGTCCCTAAAATAAGGATCTCAAAAGGGCATATTTGTATACCTCCGGCTACTGCTTTTTAACATTTTTTTCAATTTCACGACCCTCTCGTTGAATGTCCCCTGTGGGGAAATGCAAATTTGGCATTCAGTCCAGAAGTCCACAGAAGGGCCAAATTTAGGCCATCCCCTGAACTTATCAAAGCATATGTTTTCAACTTGTTCTAGAGAGTTCTGTGTGCTAGATCCAGCCTAGAGTTGCTTGGACTGAATGCTCAGGGTGTGAAACTTGTCTCAATCTCCTACTTATAAAGCCATGCCCTAGAAGGGCCATTGGGGTTTTCCTCATTAATGTTATCTTTTCTTTGTCTTCCCCTCACTATGTGTTGAATGGATATTAAATGTGTGAAACAAAGGTAACTATTTACATAATGCCAAATATGCACTAAATTCAATAAATCTGGTCAAAACTTGACTCGGATTTTTTTTCTTTTTAGGCCCACTCCCATGGCCTATGGAACTTACCAGGCTAGCGGTCCAATCGGAGCGACAGCTGCCCCCCTACACCACAGCTACAGCAATGTGGGTTCCAAGCCATGTCTGTGACCTTCACCACAGCTCACGACAACGCCGGATCCTTAACTCACTGAGTAAGGTCAGGGATAGAACCTGCATCCTCATGGATGCTAGTCACATTCATTTCCGCTGAGGCATAACAGGAACTCCAAACTCTGATTTTCAAAAAATTTTTATGAAGTGGTTTCCTTTGAAATAAAAAGATTTCAATGGCTGTCTCCCCTTAAAACTGTTTCATAATGTATCTTTAGATGATTTGTAATCCATAATCATTATTTATCCCACAATGTCCCTTTAGATGATTTAGATGCCTTTGGATGTCTACATTTATATTTTTTATGGCTGCACCTGCAGCATATGGAAATTCCCCCACCAGGGATTGAATCTGAGCCGCAGCTGTGACCTATGCCATGGCCACAGCAACGCTGGCTCCTTTAACCCACTTCACTGAGCCAGGGATCAAGCCTGCACTTCTGCAGCAATTTGAGCTGCTACAGTTGCATTCCTAGCCCATTGTGCCAAAGTGGGAACTCCGTGGATGTCTATATATTAAAAATAAAGGTAAGCATTGCCTTTATAATTAATAAATTTGCCTCTGATCATATTCATTAATTTGATTAGAAAGTTACTGTGGACCAGCTAGGTCTCCTAGTCCACCCCAGGATCTGAGTTGGCCATCTGGACTAGTGACCAGCAGGGGCTGTCCACACCAATTAAGTTAATTAATGAGATTCCAATGAGCTCCTACCCTTAACAATTTATACAGGGTGTCAGAAAATCAGACCGACTAGTCAATAATGCTTTCCATGTTGATTCAACTGCTGCAATATGTTTATTGTCAAATGTTTTATCTACTTTTGAAAAAAAAATTTCTGAATAATTTTTTTTGGGGGGTTGGTGAATTTAGTACATTCCATGGGCTGATTTCTTTTGAGAGAAAGGTATGAAATTATAGGTTGATGAGTGGAAATAAAATGATGATGATTCATTTGTGGTTGGTATTTTCCCAAGGTGGAATTCATTTAAATTAATTCATTTGAAAAGGAAATCGAGTTGACGGAAGATCACTCCAGCTGCCGTCACAGAGAGCAACAAGTTTCCAAGTTTAAGGTGAGAGGAGGAATAGCTCGTTGGTACTAGTTCTCGTAACAACAGTTGGTACAACTGTTGTTACGAGAATGGATTCACATTGTGCCATTTTCTGTTCCTTTGGCATTTTTTTTTTTTTTGTCACAAGAACAAGACATGAGGATCTCAATGGCTAGTGTTATCCGTGAAAGGCAGTAAACTATTCTGCCTTCACCTTTTATAGAGCCTCCTTTGACTGACTTGCTATTCTACCCCTTTCTCCTAAGTTACCAATGGTACTAAAAGAAAAGAAGAGAAATGGCTGCCTAATCAAATGGGAAAACACTAGAAAGGTCAGAGCTAGAGACTTGGCTGCCGGCTTTCACAGCATGGATGAAACATTTTTTCTTTTTTCAAGAAAAAACTTATTCTTGTGACAGAGATTACAATAAGAATAGAAAATGTCAGATCAAGAATCTATTCATGTGACAGAGATTGTGATAGGAATGAAACCAGCGCACACTTTACCTTTTGCTTTGTAATCATAGTAAAGTAACTTCGTGTGGTGTCGCTTGGGAGCTGAACTTGAGAATTCTGAAACTGGGAGGAAAAAAATCAAAGGAAAAGTGAAGCGTCACGTAAGGAGAATCAACATGTAGGTGGCCACCCAAGGTTGAGACGCGTCTCAGTTACAGAATATGGGTGGTTTTAAGCAAAGGTCTGATAAAATTGGCCTCAGATAAACTGCAGAGATTTAAACAGGAATCATATTTCAATACTTACATTGCTTTTGAAATATCAAACTGTGATCCTTTCTTTATTACGTAAATCACAAAACTGATTTCTAAGTACTTGTAAACTGGTATGTAGGTCATTTAAAAAACACAATATATTGATTCTTTTTTTTTTTCTGTGACAACACGTGACAAATTACCCCATATTTCTTTCTTGGTCCTTTTCTAGCCCAGAATCCTAGGCTGGAAACTCTGTAGCCCTCAAATCCTGTTGTATTAAACTGGATTGAACCAAGAAATTTTTTTGTTAAGAAGTCATAGTGGACAGCAGTAGCCGTCCCAAATTTAAAGGGAATTTGAATGTCATTTCAATATGTGTGATAATTAAGATATTATTCCTCAAGAATATAATCAGAAAATTGAGTAATGTCTCAAGACTGCTATGCCTTTCCTGAGAAACATGACCAAGCAATATAATGCAAAGCTTTGGACTAGTTTGCTAACTAGATAATTTATATCATTAGGTTTTATGCACTAATGTTTACATCCCAATGTTACAGTTCCATTTCTGCCCAGTACCTCTTGGCCAAGCCCCTGTAGAGTTTGCCTGAAGCTTGCAAAAAAAAAAAAAAGTAGAAAGAGTTGTAGATATTTATACCTGTATTTGTGATTTTTAAATGGAGGTACGATTGAAATATAAAATTATATTAGTTTCAGGTGTACAACATAATGGTTGAATGTTTTTATATATTGTGAAATGATCACCACAATAAATCTAGTTAAGATTTACTATTATGCATAGTTACCAAAAATTTTTTTTTCTTGTGGTGGGAACTTCGGAGATGGCTTCCCTTAGCAACATTCATATATGCAATAGAGTATCATTAAGGATAGTCACCGTGCTGCATGTTACATCCCCAGGACTTATTTATTTTCTAGCTGGAAGGTTGTAGCTTTGACCTTTCCTCATTCATTTTACCCACACACCCCCAACCCCTCATTTCTGACAACTACCATGCTATTATCTGTGTCTACGAGTTCATTTTTTTTTTTAAGATTCCATCTATACGTGAGATCATATGGTATTTATCTTTCTCTGACTTTTTCACTTCGCATAATGCCCTCAAAGTCTATCTGTGTTGTTGCAAATGGCATGTTTATGATTTTTTATTAGCCTGGTACATATTGCAAAGGGATAATCAAGAACAGACTGAGGTTTTGACTTCAAAAGACAAGGATTTGATTGATTAAGATTTTTGGTGTGGTTGCTATACAAGTATTTTGAACAGAGAGCAGCAGATTTATCACCCACAGCTTGAGACCACTAAATTTACTTATCCCAGAGAATGTGGGGTTTCTTTTCCATTTGCAGGAAGATCCTCAAAGATCAAGACTGAATCTTAGCTTTAAGCTTAAACATTAGTTCCAAAATGGTTGTCCATATGCTATATTGGTATTTACGTTGCGTGATATTATATAACAAAAGCAGCAAGCCCTGTGAGTTCTGGAATACACAAACTTGGGGGGAAGAAAAACAGTAAAGTTCAGTTCAGACACCTGCGTGCATTGTACTTCCAGCTTTGCCATCTCAATGCGAATAAAGGTGAAGTTCTTTGGCTGGAGTTTAGACTGTCAGCCCCTTGAAGGAAGAGATGATGCGTTCATTTCCAGCCCAGGTTATGAAATCCACCCGGTACTCAATCACTCTTTCATGAATGGATGAATTAATGGCCATATTAATGAGACATTTGCAATCCTTATTCTCCAAAAGCCCTGGCATCTCACTGCAATGCGGTGGGGGAGCTCCCTTCCAATTTTCCAAGAAGAGCTCCCAGGATGCTAGGAGTCAATGAAGCAGTTTTAATGGCTGTCTCCCAGCAGGCATGACAAACGCCTGTCAGTGGAACAGCAGTCCTTGCTGTTACTTGAAAAGTAGGCATTGATGGCATATTTCTGCATGTGCTTTTGATTTTAGGACATTTAGAAAACTCCGTCCCACAAATGACTCTCCACCTCCCACTGGAGGACTCTAAAATCCTACGGAAGAGCCTGAAAATATGAGTCACTACCCTGTTACAAGCAAGTACCATCGGGAGGGTCAGCACCCAACCTCCTAAGGGTTATTGTAGCCTTGGGGTAACTTACTCACCAGGTCCTGTGCTGCTGACAGGTTTTCAGGCAGAGGAAAAGCCATGGTGGTTGAGGATACTGGAAGTGGAAAAAGTGGAGATGGCAAGATAAATTTCACACTCACAATGCTGGGGGACCAGACATGGAGGGTGTATCTTGTTCCCATTGTAGGAATGAATGCAAACGACCTTCCTTTAGGGAGAGGAAATTGATCAGGGATTCAGTGGCAATACATGCTGTGGTGTGGGTTTGATCCCTGGCCCGGGGACTTCCACATGCTACAGGCCAGGCCTCCCCCACCCCTCTCCCCCCAAAGTCAATTTTATCCTTTTTGTGTTTCTGCCTGCACTGAACTTCCTGCTTCAGTTGTCAGTAAACACAGAGCCCTGGGGAGGTTTCTTTTCTTTTCTACCGACTACTCCCCCAGAGGTGTTCAAAACTAGGAAACCAAGGGAGAAGCATTTTTCTCTCTTAGCCTTATCAGGTGTTGAAAAGAGCGTTTATATTCTTCATTGACGTTCTGAAAGCATGTCAGTTTTTGTCTTTGTCATTTAGAAACCGTGATTCACAAACGGGTACTTGAGCTGCTAGGGAGATGTTGCTAGTGCGGTGGCCCATCGGTTTGATGGAGAAGTGCCCAAAACATCTCGAGAACAAGAAAAATGTTTCCAAACTATGTGAAAGAGGTTTTGATATGATCTGGAATTCTTTGCCTAACTGGAGCCCAAATCCCTTTTAATGTCTTAAAAGCCAGTGTGAATGATTACAGACCATTTATCTCTTTAGCATGAGTCCATTTGTTCTAACCTCTTGCCTAATTTAATGTAAATATTGAAATTGACCTTTATTTTTCCACAGTCTCATGAATTGTCCTTGAAATGTCATGTCAAAGAACCTGGTTTCTGGGGATGCTTTTTAGCCCAGTAATTCTTGCTTTGAAAGAATCCTAATTTTATTATAAAAATGTAAAATCACTCTTTACAGATTTGATGCGATGAAAAATCTAAAAACTGTTAGAGTCAAGACCGCATTAGGTGTTATCATGGACATGAAACGGGTGACTGACGGAAGAAAGGCACCATGATCTTCCTTTCATGGACACGATTTTGAGAAATTTAGAACTGGATATAAATTAGTGGACCTGCTTTACCTCTACAGACTTGGTGAATGTTAATTAGAAACTCTTCAAAACAAAACAGGAAAAGATATTTTTCTACCTATCATCTGCTCTCTTCAATTGAGCAAAAGAATTGACTTAAACATCTTTTTGGCTGCAATGTGTCAGTGTAGAGACACACTTGTCGTTTCAGAGAATCTTGATTTGTCAGGGACCACAGCATCCTTTAACTGAGCTTGGTCCAAATGGAGAAACCCAAGTGACAAAATCCCCTATAGTTGGCCATACGGTCTCTGCTTATATATGGTCAATGATATGGAATTACTTAACTTTTCGAAGAAAACCGTTTTATTTTTGAATAATCCTTATTAGAACATTCTTTCTGTTAAAACTCAAAGCTGCTTCCCTGTAATTCCCAATCCTTACATTTGTTTTCATTTTCTGGACAGTATTGAATAACTTGACTTTCGCATGGAGATCTTTCATAAAGGTGGCATGATGAGTTTTGAAATAGTCTAAGTTTCTTTGACTCTTCATATGTAATGGTTGAGAGACTTCCCTTTTTTTGCATCTCTCTGCAGTCTCTAGGTTGCCAATGTTTTCCCAAAGTACCCTGGCCAGAAAAAAGCATCTGTATCCAAATGACATCTGAATAACAAAGAGTATAATGGTTCTTTCATCTCCTTTAATTTGAAAACTATACTTCTTATGATACAGCCTAGAATACCTTGCTCTCTATAGCACTTGCTAAATGAGTTCACAATAGTCTAAAAACACAAGTGTTTTCCATCAAGAAATTCTGACAAATCAGCATCTCTTCCTTCTGTACCAGTGCAAGTGCTTGAAGGGAAAAATAATTGTATTAAGGACATTGTTCACATTTTTATAGGGTGATGAAAATCATAGTATTTTGGAATTAGACCTGACTTTAGAAGTCATCTAGTACAGTCCTTACATTTTACAGGGGAGAAATTTGAAAGTCCAGAGAAAATAAGTGCACTGACCCAAGGACATGTGACTGTGTACACTGAGGCAGGGCTAGGCCCTCCATCACTGGATTCACTGAGAGCAGAGATACTGTTTAATAACTCCTTAACTAAAATGGACAAGAAGCAATCTACTGAGTGGTGATAAAACAAACTGGTTGAGCCCACAGGTTAATTTTAATCCTTATTGTCTTTAAGCGAATTTAAGTAAGCTACCTCCAGCTAGAGATGTGAAACTTGTAAAAGACAACTTGACATTTCTTTAACATTAAAGTGTAGAATTATTTCATTGTCTTCTAAAT
Source organism: Catagonus wagneri (assembly GCA_004024745.2). Taxonomy (NCBI): domain Eukaryota; kingdom Metazoa; phylum Chordata; class Mammalia; order Artiodactyla; family Tayassuidae; genus Catagonus; species Catagonus wagneri. The sequence goes on from PVHT021183584.1 coordinate 5,024,417, forward strand.
GCTCAGCCCCTGGCCACTTTAGGGTTATCATAGGATTATTCTGAGCTGTCATCTTTTTTTTTTTCTTTTTACTTCTTTCAAGTGGTGCAAGGACAGAGTAGCAGAAAAAGATGCAGTAGAACCAGGAACAGGAAACCACAGAAAAGAAACTGTTTCTTTATCTTGTTCTCTGGCAGTTATTCCTCTTATAACAGTGAGAGCGGGAGTGAGGCGCGTTTCTGTCAGATAAGCAGCAAGAGGTCCTTTGATGAGGTTGAGTCCAAACTCCCTGAACATTTAGACTTCATTTTAAGGGAAAAGGAAATTTCAGGATGAGCGAGAGAAGTGTAGAAGAGTGCCCCAAGTTAGCTGTGATTTGTGGGAGGCAGAAAAATAAAACACAGTCTGTCTGCATCACCCAGTTGCCTGTGGAACAGAAGATGCTCAGGTTCTAATTCCGTCAGTGTGGAAAACTTCCAGTGCTTTCAAGAAATGTTCCCCAAGGCACTGTGATATAAAGTCAAGGTTAATAATCCCTGATTCGTTGTTAAGAGCTTGGGCTAGGCAGTAGGTCTGCTCTTTTGCATCTGATCTCATCTCTTACTAACTATGTTTTTACACAAGTTCGCTGTCCCCTCCAAGCTTCATTTCCTTGTATATAAGATGGAAATAACCCTGGGAACTACATTATTATTATGAACAAACTTTAAGATTAAATAAAATTATGCTTCTAAAGTGCTTAGTATTATCCGGGGACCCAGTAAAGCATCTCAGGTGTATTGACAAACGCTTTTTTTTTTTTTTTTGCTTTTTAGGGCCACGTCCATGGCATATGGAAGTTCCCAGGCTAGGGACTGAATTGGAGCCACAGCCGCCGGCCTACACCACAGCCACAGGAATGCCAGATCCGAGCCACATCTGTGACCTACACCACAGCTCAAGGCAACACTGGATCCTTCAACCCACTGAGCAAGGCCAGGGATCAAACCCACATCCTTATGGATCCTAGTCGTGTTCATTACCGCTGAGCCATGACGGGAGCACCATAATCCTATTTCTTCAGACGTTTCCCTAAAAAAGCTATCTTTATAAATATGATACTGTTTAGACATCACACACATTTATACAAATTTTAAAATTGGAATGTGGGCAGCAAAATAGAATTTTCTGGGAGAGGCTGGGTTTTATGGGCTGGCCAACAAGATGTAGTGGATCTGAGCAACCAAAAGGCTGAAGTGTTCTTCTTGTTAGAGAACAGTCTGGAATATCATATAAGCTACTTGGATTAGAGGAGAAGAGCCAGTATTCCAGGAGATTAATATACATTGAACACCTGTTGTGTCTCATTAGTTTATTTAATCCTCCGACTCAATTTATGAAGTTAGTACTAACATTATTCCATTTGCAAAGAGGGCAGTCAGGACTTGGAGTGGTTACAGCCTCGTGAGGTTAGACTGTTAGTGAGAGATGGAGACGTTCAAACACACGTGGTAACTGCCACTTAGATCATGAGGTTATGACTGAAGACTTCCTTTTGCCCAGGGTCCATGTGCCTGCATCGCAGGCTTTGCTCATGTGAAGGCAGGAGGCATTTGACATTCAACATTTCCGCCAAAACCTAAGATTCTCAAAGGAATGAAGAGAAAGTGACTCAACTTTTGCCACTACACCAACCAACGCATTTGGCCAGGAGGTATCACAGCATTGTTTTGTCTTCAGAAAAACGGAGGTTGGAACTTTATGAGGTTTGTGATCTTGGATGAATTGTTTAATCTCCGGGAGTGAGCGTGACTTCCTCTTATGTAAAATAGTGATAAAGTTTCACACTTTCATTTTTTTTTTTTTTTAATGCATTAGAAATAGTACATCTCTGAAGAACTTAGCACGGCTTCTGACACAGACTGGAAGCCTGGTGAACAACTTACTTGTTCTGTGAGAACATTTAACTTACCTAAAAGCAACTCTGGAGAGAAAAGGGAGGGAGAGGGAGAGGGGGAGGAGGAAAGAAGAGGCGGGAAGGAGGAGGGAAAGGTACTCTTAGACCAAAAGCAGAGATAGGAAGTTAATAATGATTGGTTGGTTAAGTGTCTACTCTCAGACATTAAAGTGCAATTGAAGTGACTTCATGGGGTAATTTGGGCTTAATTTCCCCCATACACACAGACTGAAAAAATGAAAAGGGAATTTTGCTCCACTGGATTAGTAGTAGTAACAATTTACAGCGAAATAATCGTATAATAGCATTATACTATATTATGCCGTAATAAAAATACCTCTGTTTTAAAGGTATCGATGAGGACTCAATTAAGGTAAGAATAAGTCAAATGCTGGCCAATAATCAGTGCTCTGAAATGTGAGTTCTTTTCTCCATCATTGAAGGCACTTCATCTTAAAATTCCTGCAATGCCACTCACCTGTCAAAACCCTCCAGTGGGCCACTGAACTATCATTTACGTATCATGACCCCCCCATCCCCCCAAAGAACGTTGAGGATTTTTTTGTGAATGATTTGATTATATGGTTTTATAGAGTATTAAAACAAAATGATTTTCCTAGTGATTATGAACTAAGTTTGCAAGGCATAGGAGTTCTATAAACTATGCTGAAATATGGGAACATTTAAATTACATCTTCACTTCAAAAATTAATCATAGTCTTTAATTGGTCTACCTTTGATATCTAATTTTACTCTATGTTTTTGTCATCTAAGTAGGTTACTGTTTTGATTAATCTGATATTTTACAGTAAAATTTATCCATATATCTATACATGACTTATTTAAAAGTTCAGTTCAATGATAAAATGATAAACTGACTTCTTTATGCTCTCCTAGGAAATTCGAGCATGCCTGATGCATCTAAGCCCTGGAGGCCAACCTTAAATTGTCAACTGTTAAATCTCCCACTGTCAGCTCTTCTAGAGAATATCATGACAATAGAGAAGAAAGATTTTATCCGGAACACATAAAGAAGTCTTGAAACTCAATAATAAGAAAATAAAAAAATATAATTAAAAATGGGGCCAAAACAATTTGGATCCTTCACCAGCAAAGATATACAAATGGCAAATAAACCCATGAAGCTGATTTGTTCTTAGATAAAGACAACTCAGACAAAGCCCATAACGAGAGCTTACTTCATATTCACTAGGATGATTGTAACCAAAAGGATGACACCAAAGTTTGGGAGGATGTGGAGGAGCTGGGATTCTCACGCACTGTTAGTGGGAATGTAAAATGGCACAGTCTCTTTGCAAAACAATTCGACTTTCTTAAAAGGTAAGCACATACTTACCATGTGATTCAGTCCTTTCTTATGTGGGTATTTGTCCAAGAGAAATGAAAGCGTATGTCTACAGAGAGACTCACATGAGAAAGGTCACAGCTGTTATAGTCTAAGAGCTCTGTACTGGAAATAACCCGGATGTCACTCAACAGGTGAATAGGTAATCAAATGATGGTTGAGCCAGACAACAGAATAATATTCAGCCAAAAAAGAAATGAACTATTGACAACAAAATTATTATGACGAGTAGAAGCAGCCAGAGAGAAAGATGTGTCCTGTACCATTCCATTTACATACGTTCTGTAGGTCACAGCAAACAGACTGTAAGTCACAGCAAGCAGAGCCGCGCTGGTCTGGGGATGGGGGCGGGCTAGGAGTGAGGGATCATGAAGAGGCAGGAGGGATGGAAGATGTGTGCCTTATCTTGGATTTGGTGACAGCTTCAAGCATCTACATATCAGATTGTACACTTTAAATATGGGAAGCTTACTTTATGCCAATTATACATCAATATAACTGATATAAAAAATGAAATGTGTATTGAGAGCAGTTATCACATGAGGGCACGAGTGAAACACTTGTTTTAAATCAGGATGGGTGAATGAGAAGTTGACCAGGTAGATTGGGGTGGGGTTGGGTAGAGGGAAGTGAGTCTGGATATTTTAAGGGAAGGGGAGGCGTTGGAGTTGAAAAGATAGAATAGACGCTGGAGTAACGGAGGCAGGGATCAGCACAAAGCTGACGGCAGTAGTCTGGGTGAGAGACAGGGAAAGGCTGAGCCGTGGCAATGAGGTGGGAGAGGAGAGAATGGACACGAGTGAGGTAACAGGCACAACTGATGGAGCCATTGATAACTGGATGGATGTGGGGAATCCCACAATTTGAAGTCCATTGAGACTCTCAGGTAGAAATATCCAAGAAATGATTGCATACAAGAATGTGAAAGTCAGGAGGAGTTTCTGTTTTGTTTTTCCTATCCTCCTTAAAACTAGGCTTAGTTTCGGAGTTCCCGTCGTGGCTCAGTGGTTAACGAATCCAACTAGGAACCATGAGGTTGCGGGTTCCATCCCTCGCCTTGCTCAGTGGGTTAAGGATCCAGCGTTTCCATGAGCTGTGGATCCAACGCGGCTTGGATCCGGCGTTGCTGTGGCTGTGATGTAGGTTGGCGGCTACAGCTCCTATTAGACCCCTAGCCTGGGAACCTCCATATGCCACGAGTGCAGCCCTAGAAAAGGCAGAAAGACAAAAAAAAAAGAAAAGAAATCTTGTATACCATTTACTCACCTTCCTCAAATGTTAACGTATTATATAAGCAACCATTAGTACAATGATCTAAACCGGGAAATTAGTATTGATATAATGACCTTGAGTCATCTAAAGACTTTATTCAAATGTTTTAAATTGTCTCAGCAATGCCCTTTTTCTGGTCATGGATTCAATCCAGGATCTATATCCATTTCTGCTGGTCTCCAATCTGGGAAAGACTGGGGCTCTGCTTTGCTTATCATGGCCTTGTCTTATTTTTAATTGTTCTGGCTGGCATTTTGCAGAATATTCTTTAATTTGAGTTTGTAAAATGTTTCCTTGCGATTAAAATTTTTAGCAGGAATACGTATAAATGATATTGTCCATGAGAAGGCCGATGATATTGATATAGCCCGATTAATTACCAATGGTGATGCTAACTTTTGCCATTTATTAAAGATGGCTTCTCTGTAATTGATAAGTATGTTGTAGAGAGTTACCCTGGAATCTCATTTCTCTAAATTTTCAATTTTGTGTGTGTTTTATTGCATATATACTGTATTAGTACAGTGGTGAATATATATAACTTCTAAAACAAATTTTCTATACATATAGGACGAATGCTCAAGTATTTTTTATTGTTAGGGTTACCTGACAAAAATATTTTGGAAACCATTGTTCTAGATCAATTTATGGTCCTTCCTTAGGCTTAAAACATGGCCTCTCCATTGTTTCTTATAAGAAACATGCTATGGCTGATTCTGTCCTATTATAATTTTCTTCTTATCTACAATTTATATGGTTTTGGAGCCGCACATATTTGCAATAGAATGCCTTATTTGTTTGCTAGCTTTAAAAGCATTTTCATTTATTTTTAGTGCCATGCAAAAGTATCTAGATTTTAAGGTAGTGAAATTTATCTTATATATGTTATATGTGTCATATATTTTGCGTTATATTTTTTACTAGGCTGTGTCCTCTGAAGGTAGCTTCTGTGCTCGGTTTATTTCTGTACCTGCCATTATATGAGCATGATGCCATGCACATAAAAAGCTCTCAATTAGACTTTGTTAATTGACTGAGTGAGAGGATAAACATCTGGTATCATGTTTGCACAGTGAGGAAACATAATTACTTTGGTTCAGTGACTGTGGCAGATACTCTTGGATGGCTAACCAAGTCACCATTTCCAAGTTCTTTCTAGCCAACTTCCAGTTAGTGTCGGGCAAATGACATAGTTCTAGCTAATGAAAGAAAAGGGGAAGTCTGATATGCAGTTCTGGGAAAAGCTTTTGTTTTTCTCCTGTGACCACTGAAACTGTGCTTTTCTTCAGCTCCCTGCCTGGAGTGTAGAAGTGATGGCTGGGCTGCAGCAGCCTTCTTATGACCATGAAGGATAGATAAGAGAAAATCAGTGCCACTTGTCCTTAAATTTTTAAACCTAAGAAGCAAAACCAAGAACTATTAACTTTTGAGCATCTTGCTGTGTAAGAAAACAAATTCAAATTGGTATAAGCCATTGTAGCTGCCTTTGTTCAGCTGAAATATTCTTGACTAATACTACGATAGATCAGAGAGGCAAGAATTGCTCTTTGAACTACTCAGAAAATCTTCATTGAGAAGGAGGTGCTTCATGATCATTGTTGTAATGGGGGAAATAATGTGTGCTACTTGAATTAGATGAAATTCTCATGCTATGGGTCTGCCTTAGATACCATCTGGAGCTGGGAATAAGATAAGCGATAAAAGGGAGCTCATTTCTGGGCCATGCCAAGAGAGGGGGTGTGGGACGTCAGAGAATCAGATGGTGACAATGCCAACATAAGTCTTGGAGAGCTGGCAACAAGATGGCCCAGTTCATAATGGTTCAGGAAAACATGGGAATTAAGTAAAGATAATGCAGCAGGCAGGTCAGAAACAGGCTCATTGTTTAAGGAAAGAAGGGGAAAACTGCATAAACCACTGGAGATGTTAAGAATTTGAGGCAGTAGGACCTAGTGAGACCTCAGAGCATATGGGGTCAAAAAGCTGGAATTCAAACCTGTTGGAATTCAAATCTCATTCTCTTACATACTCACTGAACAAGCTGGCCAGTTCAGGTCTTTTCGGTAGCTCACTCTCCTATCTGGTAACAATAAGAGAGGTTTTATTACCTTTGGCAAGGCATGTACCTCAAGAGAAACATGAAGGGGGAGAATGTTGGGAAATAGTAAACAAATAACTTTTATTGATACCAAACTATAGTCCAAGCAGAGGGTAATTTTACAGCACATAATTTACACAAATGTGGATGAGAATTCTTTAAGATGCGTTTTCCCTTTGACTGAGGCCCAACTAGTGGAAGGGATGGCTTCTAATACAAAGTGTATTAGAGTCTCAGCATCTTTTGTAATTCTGTGTGCTTGGGTTCCAACAGTGCTGAGTAAAAACCTCCAGCTTTATGCTCAGCTTCAGAGGCAATGGCAGGAAAGTTTAGTTCCAATAATCTTAGCAGTTGAGACCTCCTAATAGTTTTCAAGCCAACAGTAGTTGATGCATGTTACATTTGGTCTTTTCACCTGTTTTAATTGAGGAAACTTCTGCAAAATGCTATTTTTGATTCCAGTACACACACAAGTAAGGTTTACTACTCAAAGCCAAACTCATGCAGCCAATAGCACTAAAAATACTCTTGGTTTCTGCCAGTCAATAATTCTTCTATTTTCACAATTAGTTGTTCTGCCTGGAAACTGCCTGCCAACATGCAAATATCGTCCAAGGGTTGATGGAAATTTGAGAATGTGCTAAGCTGTGTAAGGTTTAAGAGCAACATTATTCATTCACTATTTGAAATATTTAAACTCATGTAAATCAAAAAAAAAGAGAGATGAAATCTCATTATAAGAATGAATGGCTGCTTTCCACTCTTTCTACAATATAGGCTTGATACCCATTTACATACCATTTGGAATATTAATATTATTGTAGCGAAATAAATCACATCCTTCACTTTTACATTTTTAATTACATTTTACTGCATTTGTTCTTTTGTTTATAGTTAACTAATAAAATATTTATTACATCTTACATATATGATGGTGTTTCTGTATTTTAATCAGATTTTACACATAATCTTTTCTCCCTCTTTTAGTATCTTTTTTATGACCCTACACACCACGGGATGTTGTTTTGTAGAAACCTCATTATTTTTTAATGCATGGCTATTTATTAATGTATTGTGTATATAACACACTATGCATTCCTTTGAATTGATGAATACATTTACATCCACTTGAGAATAAAAATTCCCTTAAGGGCCAATCTCACATTTCTCTCGCCGTGCCAGAAGCCTATACTGATTCTTTTTTCTTGTTTTGTTGAGGAATGAAGAGTGAAAAGGAGAGAAGAAAAGGAGAAAAAAAAGAGGGACCCAATGAGTGGTATTTTTAAAATTCATTTTCAGAGAAACCTTTCTCCTGAGGTTAAAAAAAAAAAACAAAAAACAATAACTCCTCTTTGCAAAATGGAATTTTCAGAGCATGCAAATTAATTTACTCTTTGCAAAATCTTATATTTGATATGCACTTTATGCTGAGCACTTGACCTGCTGTTTCTCCAGTTATTTTTCATTGTGTTTGCTGAATTGCCTCCTCCGTTGCTCCACCATGTTGCACTTAGAGGATTAGGTATTAATTGAACGAGGAGTGAAGAACACGGTTAACTACAATAGCAGATATTTCTGAATAGAATCTTCCAGCTAGATAAAAACAAAAGCCTCTCTCATCAAAAACCTTGCTAACCAGGAGCTCAACTCCCCACAAGTCAGAAAGTCTGTGAATCACAGAATAAGCAAGACAGAAACAATCTCTCTCTCTCTCTCCCCTACGTTAATGCATCCACTATTTGCATTATTTGAGGATTTTTCTGCAGGTTGTCAGGTGTGGGCCCCGGCCATGCATCTTACTAGGCATCCTCTCCATGACTTTTGCCATCTTTTAGGGACACTAGTCCGGGCTCTTTTTTGGCCCAGCACAGAGTGTGTTGAACTTGAATGACTGGGAAGACCAGTGACCTTTGCATACTGACTCTTTGTTCTGTGAGCAAGATTCAGGTGTAGGTGGAAGGCTGGTGGAAGGAAGTGGAGCACGACCGAGTTTTTTTTTCTCTTCCATTCTCTAGATAGAGTTACTTAGGACGCTGTAGAGAAAACAGGGTCCAGAGAGAAAAACATCCTCATGTTATTTTCTCACTCCTCCTCCCTTGAATGGTTTTGCTTGACATCCTCATTGACCACACACTTGCAGTGCAATTGGAGATATTTCCATAACGACTCCCTCCATCGTAAAAGCTTCTCGGTGTCCAAGGAATATATGTAACCGTCACATGGTATGAAGAGGGTGCTGAGCCGGAAATTTATTGTGACCTCCCAGTTCAATAGGAAAATGTGTCAATTTGACTATGCATTCAGGGACTAGGAATATAAAGTGCTTTCTAAAATGGAATACACCAAAGGAGGCATCACAGTCTAGTCACAGAGAGACCCAGTGGGTACTCATCAAGCTGGGCGTTTTCTGAGCCAACTGGACTTTCATGCACGTGCTCCCATGTGCGCTGGACGGAAGACCCCTTTGGCAGTTAGGGACTCACTGGAAACATTCTTACACCCTGTGGGCGAGAGTCCTGGGTCATTCTGCTGTGCTGACAGAGCTCTGCTTAGAGATGCTCAGAGGTCTAAAACGACAAGACGTTTGTCACCTCTATACTCTCCTAGGACCCAAGCAAAGAGGAAGGTTTTAATGAGTGACTAAGAAACATTTTTAAGGATAAATACCTAGAGTTTTCTCAAAGAATCTAAGCAAAGTGTTCCCTTTGTGGCTCAGAGGGTTAAGAACCTGACATAGACTCTGTGAGGATGAAGTTTCCATGCCTAGCCTGGCGAAGTGGGTTAAGGATCTGGCATTACTGCAAGCTGTAGCATAGGTCACAGATGCGGCTCGGATCTGGTATTGCCATGGCTGTGGCAAAGACTTCAGCTGCAGCTCCTATTCGATCCCTAGCCTGTGAACTTCCATATGCTGAAGGTGCAGTCTTAAAAAAAAAAAAGAGAGAGAGAGACAGAGAGAGGGAGAATCTAGCAAAAAAGACTGCAGATCAAATGATAATTGTTCATTTTCTGTTAAGTCACTTCAATTCTTAGAACCTCAGGGTCCTCATGCTAAAATGGCACTAGCAATAATAAAGTCTTCACAAGCAGTACTGCTCAGTAACACTTCTGAAGCTTCATCTAATTATCAAACATTTCTGCTCTTATTTCTTTGTTTTTTTTCTCCATTTGTGCTCTCCCTTGCCCTATCAGTATGCTCTAGTCTCCCACAAAGTGATATCTCGACAGCTTCTGCTATCTCCCCTGTTTTTCACGAAATCTCCCCAATTTTTTGAGGATGAGCTTAAGCTATTGTTCTCATCTGTGCTTCATCTCTGGGAACCTCATTGGTCACAAGCTCCTAATACGAGTTCCTGGAGCAAAATAGATCTTCAGGAAATGTTAATTTCCTCCTGGTAATTTTTTTTTCACTCCTGTTTTCTAGAAATTAACCTTTTTAAGAGTGATTTTAGGCTCACAGCAAAATGAGAGCAGGGTGTATAGATTTCCCATAATACCCTCTGCCCCGACACATGCTCAACTTCTCCACCGTCATCGTCCTCAAGAGCTACACTTGTTACAACTGATGCGCGAACACTGACACATCACAATTACCCAAAGTCCATAGTTTACGTTAGGGTCCCCTTTTGGTGTACATTCTATGGGCTGGAACAATTATATAATGACATGTGCTCATCATTATAGTACCACACAGAAGATTTTCCCTGCCCTAAAATTCTGTGCTTCTAATCCATCTCCCTGCCCCTGACAACTGCTGATCTCTTTACTGTCACCATTGTTTTGCCTTTTCCAGAGTGTCCCATAGTTGGAATCACACAAATAGGTAATCTTTTCAGACTGGCTTCTTTCATTTAATAATACGCATTCAAGGGCGTTCCTATTGTGACTCAGTGGGAACGAACCCAGCTAGTACCCATGAGGATGCCAGTTGGAGCCCTGGCCTAGCTTAGTGGGTTAAAGATTCGGCATTACCATGATCTGTGGTGTAGGCAGGCAGCTACAGCTCTGATTCGAAGCCTACCCTGGGAACTTCCATATGACACGAGTGTGGCCCTAAAAGAAACAATAATATGCATTTAAGTTTCCTCTATGTCTTTCACGGCTTCATAGCTCATTTCTTTTCAGCGCTGAATAATATTCCATCACCTGGATGTAGTACCACAGTTTGTTTTTCCATTCACCCACTGAGGGACATTTTGGGGATTTCTAAGTTTCAACAATTATGAATAAATCTGCTTTAAACATCCGTGTGCAGGTTTTTGTGTGCGTATGTTTCAGATTCTTTTGAGTTAATTCCAAGGAGTATGATTTCTGGATAGTATGAAAATTAACTTTCTTAACATAACCCACTCAGTCTCTGCAGCATCTCCCGTTGGCTGCCCATCTCTCCCGTGGGGTCCTTCCCTCTGGGCTCACTCTTCCTTCTCTCCCTGTGCCTTGGGCAGTGGCCCCTTCACAGAGCAGTCTCGTCTCTCCCGCACTTTGCAGTAGAGACCTGCATCGTGTGCTCTGGGGACACACATTCTTTCCCTGCAACACTCTTTTGATAATTTATAGATACATACTCACTTGTCTTTTGGTTGACTGTTTTTCAGGGACCTCGTTTTATGGCTGTTGTTCACCACTGGGTTGGTAGCCTAAGCTTTCCTTCTCATCCCCATGCCACTTGTGTATCTTCATGTCTAAAAGCAGAGGGTGCTATTCTTGATGCAGAGTTATTGGTTCATAATAGCTACTGAATGAAGGGGTGGATGAATGGTATATATTGTTTTTATTAGCATGTTTTTATGAATTAATATTTTATTTCCTTTTATTTTTCACTGGGACTATGGAAAGTCTCCAAAGACTTTTATGTCTTTTTTTTTTTTTTTTTTTGCCTTATTTGGGCCACACCCCCAGCATATGGAAGTCCCCAGGCTAGGGGTTGAACAGGAGCTGTAGCTGCCGGCCTTTGCTGCAGCTACAGCAATGCGGGACCCGAGCCACGTCTGCAACATACACCACAGCTCACGGCAACGCCGGATCCTTAACCCACTGAGCAAGGCCAGGGATCGAACCCGCAACCTCATGGTTCCTAGTCGAATTCGTTAACCACTGAGCCACAACGGGAACTCCTCTCCAAGGATTTTTAAATCTCTCATAGGTGGTCCATTATTTACAGTGCTGCCTGTATCATGTGCTTAAATACAAGTTATGCCACGTCCATTTCCTCCTCCAGAACTTACTACGCCGCATCCTTCAGCATTCAGACTAAGTCTGTACTCCTGAACATGTACTTCTCTGTTCCTTGGGACCCAGCTCCTTCTTCCTTCCCAGGCTCATCACCCACAAGACGTGGTCAAGGCCATGCAGTGACCCCCTGACCATCACAGCACCCCATTCCACACTTCTGTGCTGCTGCACAGACTGTTCCCTCATCATTCATTCCCACTTACCCAAAGACATGCTTTTGGATATTCTCTGGGCCCCTCTGCTGCAATAACACTTTTATAGACTTCTTTTATCTTGTGTTTACTTGGTGTGTCTTTTTTCAGGGTTGCCCCATATACTTGGTGTCACTGTCAGAGTAATGGCTGTGAAGGTATGGACCAGCCCTCTTTAGGCTGCCTTCATTGTGTTTGACACAAACTATTATGGCCATTCAAGTCTGTTGAATTATTAATAAACCCAGAAACACCTGCTTCAAACTTTCTAATGTAATGGATTTTGGTATGAGAGTATTCTTACTAGAGACATTTGGACTGCTTCTAAGTGCCTCTGAACAGGTGGAACAGATAACAGTTTAGTCAAGTATATTATTTGACATCATGGAGAGTCATACTATATTCACTTCACTAAATGGATTTTTGTGTTTAGAAATTACCTAGAACCTGACTAGTACTCACATAACTACTAAAAATGAAGAAAAAACATATTTTTATTGGCACAGAGAGTAATTGCATGAGTCTCATATAAGAAACCAAATTCTACAGTGAAAAGCGGCAACACAAACAATTCGTTTCCAGGCTCCTGTGCCATTCAGACCTATGACAAATCCTGTTGTTCTTTGTCCCCAGGTGAACCATTGACAATGGTTTACAGATGGATTTTATTAAAATTTTATAAGCAAAAGTCTTTGCCATTATGGAAATGACTTTTTCAGGAGGGAAGTCTAATTTGATGATAATGCATTTTTTTCCACTTTTCAAAATATGTGAGAGCAGAGCTCTATTTATGTAAAACCATCACAAAGAGACTAAAAATAAATAATTTAATCAGCCAGGTTTTTTTCTTTTTTTTATAATAACAAATAGGGGGCTTGATCCATCTCTTCTCTGAGGGAGAGGCCAAAACATGCAATCAAAATATAACTAACTCCTTACGCTTTTAGATGCTTACTGAAAGTTCTGCTTTTGAGCAGTTTCTGACTGCTCTGCTTGACCACATCAGTTTTACTGATTATTTCTGGGTTCACATAGACACTAAAGGCTGGAATTATCAGAGGCACATTTTGTTCTTCTCCACCTTCCTGTTTAAGTGTGTTTTAGCAGGTCTTGCTTGTGCCACTGGGTAGAAGTTCAAGAATCTCTGACTCCCTTCCACTTCTTTACCACCTCATCCATTTGTCAAAATGTGAGGATAAAGGACATTAAGCTTCGGGAGTTCCCTTTGCGGCTTAGTGGTAACGAACCTAACTAGTATCCATGAGGACACAAGTTCAATCCCTGGCCCTACCCAGTGGGTTAAGGATCCGGCATTGCCGTGAGCTGTGGTGTAGGTCAGCTCCAATTTGACCCCTAGCCTGGGAACCTCCATATGCCATGGGTGAGGGCCTAAAAAGAAAAAAGAAAAAAAAATGAAGAGCACCAGGCTTCAAAACTGTATCGTTGGTAACCAAGCAATAGTGACAGTAATAAAAGATAAAATAAAATTCACTTTATCTCTAGTTATCATAATTTTTGGAAGTGATGAATTAACTACATATAGATAAAATCTTTCTTTCTTTTTCCTTTGGCCATGCCTGTGGCATGTGGAAATTCCTGGCCAGGGATCAAACCCAATTCACAGTAGCAACCTGAGCCTCTGCAGTGACAAAGCCAGATCCTTAATCCACTGAGCCAAAAGGGAACCCCAAATATGATTTTTAAAACTATGCTTTGGGAGTTCCTGCTGTGGCAGAGTGGGTTGAGAATCTGACTGCAGTGGCTCAGGTCACTGTGGAGGCATGAGTTTGTTCCCTGGCCTGGCAGTGGGTTAAAGGATCCAGTATTACTGCAGTTGCGGATCAGATTCAGTCCCTGGCCTGGGAACGTCCACGTGCTACGGGTGTGGCTATTTTAAAAATTCACTTTGAATGATATAAGTAAATGGTAATGAAATTAAGACATTTGATTTCACGACAAAAATTAAAAATTCAGTGTATCTTGCAACAGGAATTATATAATCAACTATTTTCACTCTTCCACGCTAAGTGCTGCTTGCATGGGTTTTTCTCCAGAGCCGTCTGGCAAATGAATGAACGTTATCAGTCCTTGTTGGGAAGGGATGACACGCACATCCTGTATCAGCAAATTCCACAACCAGAGCAAAACATCATTTCCCTCACTTGTTTATTATATGCTTTGCAAGATGAAAAATTAGAAACCTAAGCAGGCATAACTTTCCCCTTCTGTGTTCAGGGAGGTGTATCATTTTAAATGCAAAATCAAGGTTATTGTCTTTGGAAATTTTGAAATTTTGGTTAAGTGATGTTTAAGCGTATGGGAGAATTTTTCGTGATGTCAAATTTTTCCTTCTAGGGACTATGGAAGTAAAAGACCTAAAGTATATTTGGAGTATAAATTTTTAGTTCTTATTAACCTGCTACTAGTTTTGTTCTGTACTCATTTAAAAATCCTTAATATAAATTATGTGTTTAAAATGTTATATATTTATTAAACTTAATACCTATCATCTGTATTATTCTCTATTTTAAGATAATGTAGTTTGAACTTTATGTATAGTATTATAACACATAAAGTATAATTAAAATGTAAAATATACAGTTTAATTATATATATATGTTTATATGTATATACACACACACACACACACACATACATAGGTTTTGTTTTTGTTTTTTGGCTGCACCTGTGATTAATGGAAGTTCCCAGGCCAGGGATGGAATCTGAGCTGCATCTATGATTTATGCCACAGCTGCAGTAACGGATCCTCAACACACTGCACCAGCTGGGGATTGAACCTGTACCTCGGCAGTGACCTGAGCTGCTGCAGAGGCCATGTTGGATCCTTAACTGGCTGCGCCACAGTGGGAAGTCCTATATTATTCATTATTAATGAATATAAAGTTTATCTACTAGATGCAGTTTAAAGTATATGATAATATATAAAATATACATATATTGTATATATAGATATACTTTATATATTATTATAAATACATTGTTATATATTACATATAATATTATATGTTTAAATAATAAAAAATTTATAAATACATTACATTATATATCTCAACATTAATTTCACACTAAGGATAGCACTAAGGAATGTAATAAAAGAAGCAGGATAAAAGCATTTTGAATTTCCTTTTATTGAGAATAATTTTATTTTATGGATAGGTATTTGAGTTTATAACAACATCAAAATGTTAAGACGGGTTTCCATTTTTAAAGGCAATTTATTTAATATTGCAGTTTTCAGTAGTTATTAAAATTAAATAACTGGCTTTGAACATAAGCTTAAAAAACACCAGTTAAGGAGCCAGTTTACTAATGTGTTTGTATTTGAGGGGTAAAACCTAATGACTATGTAGATTCCAGCCTGGTTATGTCGCTCATTCAGCCCCGGATGCTGTCTGTGGGCCAAATAGTTGTGAGGAGGGTATGCGGCGAACTGTTAACTATTGTACAAGGTGCAGTAACAGCGAGTGAGCTTGAAGTAATTGTCATTCACCATTTCGAAGTGGCAATGGTCCTTGCTGTTTATTTTATAGTTTTCCAATTTATCCCTCCCCGTCCCCCTTGGGTTACCATGCATTTGTTATCTATTTCTGTTTTGTAGATAAGTTCTTTCGTATCATTTTTTTAAAGGCCCACCTATAGGTGATATCATATGATATCTGTCTTGTCATTTCTGACTTCCTTCTCTTGGTATCATTTGAGGGTCAGGAAGGGAAGGAAGAGTCAAAGATGAATGGAGCCTGGTCACCTGGAAGAACAAAATGCCAGTGTTAGAGATCATGATGCTGGGAGGAAGAACTCACCTTGAGTGCAATACAATGAGTTACGTCTTGTGCCTGTACTATGAGTTTGAGGTTCAAATGAGATATCAAAGTGGAAGAGTCTAGAATTCCATTGGTAATGAAATGAAATAAAGTGAAAGTTACATAGAAATAGAGATTTGTGATTCCATTATGTAGAATGGTAACTTTGAAGGGTGAGAAAAGGGCTGAGGCTAGAATTCTGCAGAGTCAGAAACATTCCCTTCCTCTATTTTTTAATCTATTGTTTAAATAGAGGTATAGCATATAATTCGGTTAGAAAAAAATTATCTCAGGTAGACATCTAAAATACAGTAACTTTAAAAAGCAACAGTCGTCTACATCAAGAATATCACATGGGCTAATGCATAAAACAATCTATCAGTTACCAATTATGTAGATATTAAAAGAAATAGGCATTATGAGTAATTACTTTGGAAATGTCTCCTACACTTTGACTCTCAAATGTGTGTACCCCAGCCAATTTATTTCCCCTTTTCAGAGCATGCTTTTAATCAATGTTTACGGCAAGTAGATGACTAGAGATTTAGTTTGAAATGGGAGATTACATTTTGAAATTTGTTTCAGTAAACAGATGAAGGTTTAATAATTTTGTTGACTTTTAATGCTGATTTAATAGGAAAAATTTTTGAGGATCAAATGTTAAGACATCAAAAAAAAAAAAGAAACACCAAAAACCCACCAAGCCTGAGATGTATGTTCTTCTGGGCAAATAAATGAAATATTTATATCTATTTTGCAAGGCTCCT
This sequence comes from Catagonus wagneri, assembly GCA_004024745.2. Lineage (NCBI taxonomy): Eukaryota > Metazoa > Chordata > Mammalia > Artiodactyla > Tayassuidae > Catagonus > Catagonus wagneri. The sequence continues at coordinate 5,041,079 of PVHT021183584.1, forward strand.
CATAATGACTACATTTCCAGCTCTGAGTCTTATTTATAAAAGAAATTTCAATACCATAATGTAATAATAATTGAGCTTCTATGATATTCTAAAGTTCATGAGTAGAGCGAAGTAAAGAGACTGTTACTCTGATTGTTCTAGGTTCGTAAGACAAAGGAGATTTTGTCTTGTTCTGGGAAAGATAATTTTGCTCTTTCTCATTGGATTCGAACATGAGGAAATGAAGATATAAAGGTGCTGTGTGAACTCGTGTCTTTGAAAGGAGACCTTACTGAGAATGAAGCCAATAGTGGATGAGAACTGGGTCTTGGTCATCATATTTTAGCCTTGGGCCTTGTTGTCCTGAAGTCAACCTGATCTTTGATATTTTTCAGTTTGTGGTGCCTAGTTCTCTTCGTTGTTTTTAATCCTAAAAATCAATTTGGGGAAGATTTCCTGTCACTGTAAACATCCTAAATGGTAGAACAGTTCTCATGTTGATGGCTTTATTTATTTATTTTTTTTCCTGAAGAAATTCCTAAATACAAAACTAAAGAGAAAAGGCTTACTGAGCCCTTAAAGTTTATGGCCCCAGTTAAGCAATGACCATATCTTACCCTGTTTTCGGGAAGCCCTTTGGGTTCGTCTGGTTCCTCCACCGCCCCAAGCTAGTGGAGGTGACTTCTATACTAGAATAAAGGTTTATGTACCTTGTGGCTTCACTTTAATATCTCACTTGGGGACTGGGTGGTGGTAACTGAAACACGGTTGCCTGGTGTACTCTGAGGAGGGCACACAAGACTGAGACACTGCAAGGTCCAGTGACCGGGCATTTTTGTGACAGATGATGGGACATCTACTGACCACAAGTATGCATGGCTGAACCAGGGTGACTTCTCAGAAATGATACAGCTACATTCCCTCTGCCTTTTTCTCACTTCTTCCCCCTGTTTCAAGGAGGAAGACTTACATGTAAAATCCTACGTTCTTTGCATTCATTTTAAGACCCAAGATGGTGCACCTCTGTACAGCTCAGTGTCCTATAAGCCCTTCCTGAGCCTGACCCCAACCTTCAAGACTCAGTCAAGATTTCTATACCAGAGGACATGATAATTCTTCACTGAGCTTTGCCCAGCATTGATAGATATGCCTAAAATCAGTCCTCTGATGTGCTGTTTGTGCCCTTGACTTTACGGATGGGGCTACTGAAACTCAGAGAACTTGGGGGTAGAAGACAGGTCTGTGAATAATAGGTGCAGACTCCTGCCACCATTCCTGGCATGGCTTCTGGCACGAAGGAACTCAGTAAATGCTAGCACGGCCTTCTGGCTGCAGATACAACAGCCCACGTTGCCTTCTCCAAAAGGGCGTGCCAGAGAGAATGAGCACACACCATGCCTGCACTGTCCCTTACAATTTCTCTCCTTCTTTGACCCTGTCCCTCTCCTATCATCCGCAAAGCAAGAACCAGAAGGTGCAGATATGCTTTTATGGTATATGCGCGTGCGTGTGTATACACGTGCACACACACGGCCTCTCACCACACTGCCCTCTTTGGAATAGCCTTGTTTGCATTTTGTCTTTTTTTTTTTTTTCAAATTGAAGTAGAGTTGATTCACAATATTGAGTTAGCTTCAGTTATACAGCAAAGTGATGGTTATATATATATTTTTTCTTTTTTTCAGATCCTCTTGCATTATAGGTTATAACAAGATATTGAATATAGTGAAACGTGCCAAGAATCTTATTTTCAACCAGTGCAGAAATTGTAGATTTTTGTCCACCCAAAAGCACAAATCCTCGTGGAAAACCCTTTGTTTCCTCCTTTTGATGTGAGGAAAACAGAAGATGGTGGTTGGCTGCTTAAACATATTAGAGTCTGTTATTAGTTAATAAAATATGTCTATGTTTACTGTTTTTTTTGCAAAAATGTGTTGTGCCATACCAAATATTTTGCAGTGATTCCAAGCTGCCAAGAAAGAAAAGTCTCAAAGGATATTTTCAGTACAATTTTAAACTCTGAAATCAGCTCCTTTTTGGACTTTAATTAGAGCAATACAACATAAGATCTTTCTCAGAGCTTGCTGCTGATACGCCGCCTGTGGCTGGTTGCTTGCCCCCACGGGTGGTCATGTGACAGTGAAAGGAGGCCTTCAGAGACTTTCTATTGAAGGCCTGAGGCTCTTCCACGTGGTGTCCTCTTTGTCTTCTTCCAATTGGATCCAGAATGAATCTTGACCTCTTGCTGGTGGGAACTGGACAGCAGCTTCCTCTCCCCAAACTTCTGTTTGCTTTTAGAACAACTCCAAAAGGCGACAGCATTTTTCCAGGAGATGCATCATGCAGTGTTGCTCAGGGAAAGGCTGAACATCATTCTCACTTCTTGTTTTAGGGCCTTCTAAGAATGTTTAAATTTTTCTTTTCTTTTTTCTTTTTTTTTTTTTTTTTGGCCATGTCTGAGGCATGTGGAAGTTCCCAGGACCAGGGAATGAAACTGTGTGACAGCAGCACCCTGAGCCCCTGCAGTGGCAATACCAGATCCTTAACCCCCTGTGCAACAAGGGAACTCCAATAACGGTTTAAATTTTTATTTTAAAATAATTCTTAAGACTATGTCTTCTGCGAAATAGTGACTGTACTGGGAGAGACACAAAACCAGACACACTGGGTGGTTTTGTGTGAAGACCTTTCCATATCTAGGGGGAGAAGTCGGATGCTGAGTAAAACAGGTCAGGGAGTGTTTACTTCAGGATCGTGGGTTTCTTTTAAGTCAAACTATACCTTATCTCTGTGTCTTCAGATTGCTTTACCCTTATTTTTTTTTAGATTATAGAAGGACAGAACCTATACTAACAATTTAATTAGAGTTACAAGCACTTAAGGATACTGAGGGGGGATGTTTTCATGCTCTTTAGTGATACACTATTGTCACATGTTTCTGCCAGAGAGGGCAGGCTAAAACTAAAAGCTTTATCTATTAGACATTTAATGTTAGTTATTAGTAACGTTAGCTATTCATCGCTATTATTGTATCTCCTACAATAAGTTTGTCCTGCCAAGCATGATTTAGAGAAAACATTTTCTCCCTAATAATATATTACTTAGAGATTGTTGACAAACATGCACTGGATGGTTTTGATGAATTCTTTCAAAATCTCCATGTTAGAAAATTAGAAAAGAAAAAAAAAAGAAGAATTTTATTCTTGGTTGCCATTCAATAGCACTTAGCTAAAATGAATGATCTATTTTTGAGGATTAGAGAAGAAAAAAAAATTGACCTGTGTTTTTCTTTCCTCCTTCTTCTTTGAAAGAAATTGTGATGGGTTTAATCCGTATCCTTTCTTCAGCCACCGTCTAATAATTCATCAGTTTATATATCCTTTCCAGATTTTTTTCAGCCTCGAGTCCTGAATCCAACTTGGCAAGTGGGCAAGGACCCCAAACACAGACTCCTCCCCAGATGTGCTCCTTCCTTGGCCAACTCTCAGCAACTGGCAGGTGCCGTCATCTACCCAGCTGGCCAGACCATACTTCTGTGAGTTACCCTTGACCTCTCACTTTTTCTTACCTGCCTTTTCTGACTGCTAAATGCCATCTTTGTGGAAGAAACTCCTAATCTGGGCTGTTCTGTCATTCATTATAGCAGCAGTCTTCATCTAGTTTTGGACTCAGTTCTAATGAATTCTGAAAAATTTCACCCATGTTTACCAGCCTAACTGTGGCCAGCCAAGCAAAGACATCAGATTTGAGAGAATAAGAATGGAAGGAATCTGCCTTTCTGGAGACATGTTTACCTGTATGCAGGGGTCCTGCACTAATCATCCAGTGTTTTAACTCCTGAGAATTGCCCGGGGTGGCAGGAGGAAGGCACATTTGGCATCCACACATTGACATCTTCCTGAATCTCGTCTTTGGGAGAGGGAACCTAGCAGGCTAAAGGCTCATTGCTCCCACAGGATTTCAGAAAGAGCAGCATTCCATGAAAAGGAAAATATATTTGAGTGAATATGATCTTTTTATCCATCCCCAATTTCGTGTGCTGCTGCCAATTTATTCCAGCAATGGTTCATGGACAAAATAATCCCAGTCTGCAGGGCCATGTATCTAACTGGCAACACCACAGAGACAAGCTGGATCATTAACCCGCAGTGTCATAGTGGGAACTCCAAAAGTCAGTATTTAAAAAATCCTTTGAAACCTAATTCCTAGCACTTCTAAGCTCCTAGAATTAACATATTAAGAATTTATCAATTTCTATGACTTTAAGAAATTGTTAAATAGCCTCAAAATGAATATGTGTATCTATCTTTTGAAATACCTTGGTGGTTTTCTTAGGGATTTAGTAAGTCATTATTTTTCTTAGGAGTAAAGTCAGTTTACAACAATTTTCTTTTTTATTGTCTCTTAAAATATGCAACACATAATAATGCCACATTTTAAACACTTGATCAATACACAGCTCATAAAGAGTCCTTCCTCTCCTCTACCTCAATCTGCCATCAAGCAAGATTAACACTCAGGGTTCCTCCAGGTCCTCTGGCCATTGCAATGCCTTCAGTTAAACCTAACTACACTTGCTGTTCGCCATAGTCTTCTTAGCTTTTTCTCCTCAAAGCTTGCACCTCTGACTCTCTGTTTGACTGTCACGCTGTTCTGCATGTGAAAGGACACATTGACTCAATGATCCCACTGTTGTGTATTTTAAGGGGGCGGGGTAAGGGTAGAGACCTGCTGTATGTCAAGGCTACTCCCTAAAAGATGTCTCCATATTTTCTAGTCCTCTTTACTCCTTCTTCCTCATGGTTTAGGGTACTATCTACTCTTTCCTGAGTCCTTCTGACAGCCTCTTATTAGCTGTCCCTCCTAGCTTTTACTTCTCTTAGATTCATTGTCACCTTGCAACCAAGATGATTCTTATAAAATGCAATTCCATTTTATTAACTCTGGTTTGTACTCTTTCATTGGTATAGGGTACAGCCACTCTCCCTACTATGATAAGTGAGACCTCCTGTAGAAGAATCTCTCTTGTCTACCTTCCCCACCTTCCCTCTGTCCCTCCACCTGTGTACATCCTGGGTGCCATATGAGCCATCTGTCATTCTCTGAGTGTACCCTGACCTTTCTTTTTCTTCTTTCTTTCTTTTTTTTGTCTATTTAGGGCTGCACCTGCAGCATATGGAGGTTTCCAGGCTAGGGGTCGAATTGGAGCTGTAGCTGCCGGCCTACACAACAGCCACAGCAATGCAGGATCTGAGCCACATCTGTGACCCATAACACAGCTCACGGCAATGCCAGATCCTTAACCCACTGAGCGAGGCCAGGGATTGAACCTGCATCTTCATGGGTGCTACTCAGATTTGTTTCCACTGAGCTATGATGGAACTCCACATTTTTTTTGAACGTTGGCCTTCCTTTTCTCCATGTCACGGACCTTGCTGGATCATAGGTGTAGGGTAACTTCTGTTTTGTCTTTCTCATAAATACCTTTGGACTCAATTCAAATATCCTCTCGACTTGCTCAGCCTTATTTCACGGAGCTAGAGACCTCTTCTCTGCTCCAACAAGCCCTTGTCCATACTACTGCTCAGTGTATTTCAATGACTGTCTCCTATAGACACCATGCTTTATTAATTCTGATGTCCCCAGCATCAATCAAAATGCCTGATAGTAGAGATGAGCAAAACAAATATTTGTTTAATGAGAAAGTGAATGAGTGAATTTGTGGGAGTGAGGGTTGGGCAAATCCATTGCCAGGAAATGGAACTTAAAAGGTAAGAGAGAGGGATATCCAAGGCATATGAGGTTAATCATGCAATTTTTTAAAAAGTCTTTTGACCAAAAGTCATAGCGTTTGCAAAAGACAACACAATCCAGCATTTCAGACTCAAACCCACCAGCCTGGTCCCATTCCATTCGTCTTCCCACCATTTTATCACCCTGATCACACTTCCATGGCCTTGTTTGATCTCTATTTTTTTTTTTTTTTCTGGCCCTCACTCTTAGTTTACTCCCCCAAGTAAGCTTCTGCTTTTCTCCTAGACTCTGGTCTACTTTTTACAGTCTCATGACTCTTGCCACTTTGATCAACCTGATACTTCTGTCCCAGTGTGATCTAGGCAGAAGGGGGAAATGCATCATTTGTGGCTATTTTACTTCCACTGAGATCAAAGGGAATTGGGATTTTTGGTTGCTATTGCATTTTTTTAATGTACAAGCAAATTTGAGTTCTTTTATATGCACAATAATGATTGTTGCTGCTTTTAATTAACAAGGTTAGATTTGTAGACACTTTTTTCCCCCCCAGGGACTTGCCTAAAATTTTGCTAATAGATTCCAGATGAAAGCTAAGACTGGAAATGTCTCCATGGCTTGAACTGTAAGGTTTCATGTAACTGTGGATAAATAAAATGGAACTTAATACAAGAGCCATTTGGCTCTGCCTTTCAATTAAGAGATTTTACGCAAACGATAGATCCCAGAAAATGTTAGCTTCTAATTGCTGAACTTTAAAACAAATGCACAATTTAGAGCAATATTTTAAGAGCATAAATATCTAGGGATCATCTGAATCTTTATCATGAATACCAATAGTTAAGTGATGTTTACTCTAATTGCATTTAATCCTATTTTTCGTGTTTAAGACTAAATGAAGAAATTTATCCTGCAACCTACATAAATGATAAGAAAACTTATCATTTATTGAGTGCTTACTGCCTGTGTGTCTGGCATTTTGTTTACATCCTTTAATTTAAATCTCACAAGTGAGTGTTACTTTCTCTGCTTTGCTAGTGAGAACATGGACCCTCAGAAGCAGAGGCGTCGTTCCCAGGATAAACAGCTCTTGAGCAGAAGGGCAGAGGCTTAAATTCAGATCTAACCCAGAAGCCTGGGCGATAACTGCCAGTCACTCCTGCCTGCCACCTGGGTGGATACCTTGCCTCTGCGCTTAGGGCTGGAAGTATTTCAGGGCAGTCGAATGTGGCTCTGTGGCTTTAGGACTTTGCTACCTCTCAGCGTCCAACTCCCTTGTGGGTCATCTCAGTATGCAGTCACTAGATTGGCAGGCTTAATGAGATTAAGCCTGTTTTTTTTTAATGTTCCATTTCTGGAGAATCATTCTGTATCCCTTGTGACCAGCAGAGAGGAAACGAAACGGTATCTTAGGCCATGGATCCTAGGCTTTGTTGGGTAGAGTATTTAGTACCAGAGCCAGTTAGAATGCAGATTCCAGGGCCCAGTTCCTTAAGATGAATTTTGGGAAGTCTGCATTGGAGCCTGGTTACCTAAATTCATGCAAGCACCCCTGATTCCCCTCCCCCTTTTTAATGTGATGTAATTAACATTTAACATTATATCAGTTTCTGCTCTGCAACATGTGATTTAATATTTGTATATATTGATAAAGGATCACTATAGTAAGTCTAGTTAGCATCCATCACCGCACACAGTTAGCACATTTCTTTTCCTTGTGATGGGAATTTTAAGATCTGCTCTCTTATCAACTTTTAAATATGCAAAATGGCACTGTTAACTCTGCTCAAGACGCCGTATACTGTATCTCCAACACTTACTTTTTTATATCTGGACATTTGTGCCTTTTGAATCTCTTCACCCATATTGCCCACCCTCCACCCCTTGTCCCCTGGCACCCACCAGTCTGTTCTCTGTACCTATGAGCTTGGTTTTCATTTGTTTGTTTCAGACTCCACATATAAGTGAGCTCACATATTTGTCTTTGACTTATTTCACGTAGCATAATGCCCTCAAGGTCCATCCTTGTTATTGCAAATGGCAAGATTTCATTCTTTCTTATGGCTGAGTAATGTTCCATTGTATACATATGTCACATCTTCTTTATCCATTCACCATCAGTGGACACTTAAGTTGTTTCTGTATCTTGGCTGTTGTAAATAATGCGATGAGCACGTAAGTGTTACAGTGAACAGACTGTGGGGAAACCAGTAAGACCCCAGAACAGTGCTACCCAGTAGAAAGATCATGCAGGCCACAAAGGGATCATTTACAATTTTGTAGTAGCCACATTTAAAAAGCCAAAATTACATCTAGTCACTTGTGATGGAACATGACAGAGGATAATGTGAGGAAAACAATATATATATGACTGGGTCATCTTGCTGTATAGTAGAAATAAACAGAAAACTGTAAGTCAACTATAATGGAAAAAATAAAAATCATAAAAAATAGAAATAAAAAATAAAAAGCCAAAAGAAACAGGTAAAATTAATTTTAATAATATTTAGTTACCCTGTGCGTTTCACTGAGGGTTTGGGAGGAAATGCTATAAAATTTGGCTGTGATGATTTTTGTACACCTATAATTGTAATAAAATTCATTAAGTAATAAAAAAAGAAAAGAAGAAAATACTATTTAAATATTGGAATTATATAAAAATTCCTGAGATATTTTTAAAGTTTTGTCATATCAAGTCTTTGAAGTATTTTATGCCTAGAGCGCTTGTCAGTTTGAACCAGCTACTTTTCATGGGCTCAGCAACCACACGTGTCTGCCATATGTGACAGTACAAGTCTAGAACTAGAAAGAGGGACATAGCTGGAACTTTGTTTCAAGGTCAAATCACAACTGATGAGTTACCAAGCATGTCTTCAAATCAATTGCTGCATCAGATATGTCGCACATGCTGGAACAAGGCACGAAAACAGTATGATTGGCATTTCGAGGCATCCTTCCAGAGGGGATGAAGAGAAATAAAGTGAAACGACAGCACGAGATCAGCAGTGGGGCTTTAGAGAAGGGGAGGTGATGTACTCCTTTAGAGAAGAGGGGACATACTCCTGCTGGGTGGGGGACGGGTGGAAAGTGGCAGCCATCGGGACGCGGGCTCTTAGGTCAGACAGAGTTGTTATCTGTACAATGAGGATACCAGAAAAGATCACCTGCAAATCCTCCCCATCGTAAAATGAGAGGATTCTGTGTCTATGAGGACCAGACTGTGCACATCCGCAAAGAACAATGGCCTTTTCCCACCCGGAGAATGTGCCTTTCCTGTGGTTCACTCCCAGTCAGCTCTCAGCCTTTTGGAATGGAGGCTTGAACTTGAACATTCAGAGTTCTATGCTAAGGTGCATGAAATTCAAATTTTATACCCATACCTGATTCTCACTCTTAAAGGGCCAGACCGTTTTACCCCAAAGACATTTTAAATTACCCAGGAACAGAAGGCGGCATTGCTTTGATTCAAAGATACACGGTCGGTGATTCACAAGTGATATGAAGGTGTGGCATTTGAATTGCATTAATGTGGCTTTTCTGAGTTATGCATTTGAAGCACATGGAAAATCCAAAAAAAATCACCAAAACATAAATTATTGAAATAGCACTTTGTGATTAATCAAAACTTTGAATTCAGAGTTATATTGTAGTTCAGTTTGCTTAAGTCTGTTGGCATAAGTAGTAGCCTCATGTGCTAACACATCCTAAGGGTTCAAATATTTCTTACCTCACACATACACATGCATGTGTAAGCAATCAAAGGTCACTGATCTGGCACATAATAACACTGGACCAGATACTTTGACCAAAGTGGGATAAATCAAAGCTAGAAAATAGGATACTCTCAAAATACTAGGGGATATGAAACACGAGGAATACAAACGCATACTTGCCAAGGTCTGATCCATGGTTGAGAGTTCGGAGGAAGAACTCAGCTCATGCTCTGGTTATTCTGGGCTAGGTTAGTAGGGCAGGTGTCTTAAAAACCAGTGGAACCTGAATCCGACTTTGCTGCTGAGCTTAGGGTTTCTAATATCAGGGGCATGAACCCACCACGTAACCCAGTACAGTGGGTCTCAGTGGTCGGGCAGACCTGCTGAGGACGCAGTGGCGGTGATGAGCTCAGGCCCCCGCAGCGTGTTCAGAGTGTTGGCAGGAGGAACCGCTGTACTCCAGCTCTGATAAGCCTGGATGCTAGACCCAAGGCTCAGAATAGCCTATGGAGATTTCTACACACCCAAAAGGGGTCGGAGTGGGTGATCTCCTCTACATAAAGGAAGGAAGTGGGCTAGCGTGTTCTGCCCTGGTAGAGATAGTGGATGGAAGGAGAGGGGAAAGCATAGATTAGGAGCCTGATTTCCTTCCACTTTTTGATGTAAATGCGAATTTGTATAGGGTAATATTTATCTTCATGAGTAGTCAGCTGTTGCTTTCTTGACTTCAATTATTCCCGTGGACAATGATGACGCACCTTTTACTAATTTCTCAACAATGTAATGCTAATTAAGATGTTTTGCAATTCTAAAGCTCTTTCCACTGGAGCATTGCAAAAACGATGGATCTGAGAGATGTAACTTCAAACTGAATGTAGTTTCAACTGTGCTGCTTTGAAAAACAGCTCCTAAAATCTCCAGCTCACAAATGGATTGCTGAGACACCCTAGAATCCCACAGATGTTGTCCAGAAATTTAGGAGATTCTTTGCTTCATTGAGTGCAAATATCCCAATTAAGTCCAATTTTTCATGAAGAAGGCACAGAAGCCTGCATACTGGCTTTCTTTGAGATGTACTGGGACAGGTACAGCTATTTTTTTAAAGTGTCTTCTTCACCATCTCTGCCACGGTGTCTAATATTCCCCAATTAAAATTCTTTTTTTTTTTTTTTTAAACAAGGCTTTGAAAACAGCTGTTAAATGTGTATATTTTCTACGTGGGCTAAGGCATATAAGCATTGACAACATAAGCATATATTTGAAGTCCATTAATCATTACATTAATCCTTAGCCAGGTCTAGTTGGCAAGGAATTTAAGAAAGAAGGGCACACTTTGTAAAGAGGGCAGCTATCAACAGGGGCTGAAAACACAGGGTGTTTTAGAGGATGAGATGCAGTGTGGGGACTCTGAGTGACCAGGTGGAGCTGAAGGTAGGAGGTGTTGGGTGTGAGGATTAAGTAGGAAGCAGGAAATATGTGAAAAGCAGACAAAGGGACAGGAAAGACAGACGATGTTTTTAAAGCTGATATTATTTATCATCTACAGTGTTTCCATGGTTACCAAGAGGCAAGGGGTAGGGTCTTGTGACTTATTTGTTCACTGAGTCTTCTAAAAAGGAATTGACCTTTGGAAAGCTTATGAGATCTACCTATCATCTATTATCTATCTATCTATCTATCTATCTATCTATCTATCTATCTGTCTATCATCTATCTACCTATCTATCATCTGTCATCTATCATCTATCAGCAATTTCACTCATAAATATATGCTCCAAATAATTGTTTCTTTCTTTATTTTTCTTTCTTTTTGCAACCCCCCCCCCCACCCCATGGCATATGGAGTTCCTGGGCCAGGGATCAGATCCAAGCTGCAGCTATGGCAACACTGGATCCTTAACTAATTGTGCCAGACTAGGGATTGAACCCATGTCCCAGCACTCCAGGGACGCTGCCAATCCCATTGCACCACAGCAGGCACTCCCAAATAATTGAACATAGGCATTCAGACAAAACTTGTCTGTGAATGCTCACAACATCACTATTAACAACAGGCCAAAGGTAAAAGCAGCCCAAATGCTTATCAACAGATGGATGGATAAAAAAAATGTGGTGTATTCATACAATGGAATATTACTCATTTATAAGAAGGAATGATGTTCTGACACATGATGTGATGTAGATACACCTTGAAAACAGTATGTCAAATTCTGTGAGTCTGTTTCTGTTCTGCAAATAAGTTCATCTGTAACCTTTTATTTTTTAGATTCCACATATAAGAGATATCATACGATAAGAGATTCCACATATAAAAGTTGTCTTTTACTAACTTTACTTAGTATGATAGTTTCTAGATCCATTCATGTTGCTGCAGATGGCATTATTTCATTCTTTTTTATGGCTAATATTCCATTTTATATATACACCCCAGCAACAAAGAGGACAAGTGGGGGAATGGAATGACTGGCCGAGGGGGACCTGCTGTATAGCACAGAGAACTCCATCCAATATTCTGTGATCGTCTATGTGGGAAAAGAACCTGAAAGAGAATGTATGTGTGTATGTGTATGACTGAATCACTTTGTTGTGCAACAGAAATGATCACAGCCTTGTAAATCAACTACACTTCAGTAAAACTTAAAAAAATATATCCAGTGAAAGAAGCTGGAAATGCAAGGTCACATACCGTGATTCTATTTATGTGAAATATTCCAACATATAGGTAAATGAATAGAGACACAAAGTAGACTAGTGTTTGCCAGTTAGTAGTCACTAGAGATTGTGGATGAGGGGGTGGGGGATGGGAAAGACTGCTTAATTGGTGTTGGGTTCCTTTGGGGGTGATGAAAACCTTTGGGGGCCTGATAGATGTGATGACTACTCAATTTTAGGAATACACTAGATGCCACTGGCATATACTTTAAAAAGCTTAATTTTACATTAATGTGGATTTTACCCCAATTAGAATAAAAAATACAACTTGAAAAATATGACTACATGGAAGTTTGTTGCTTTTGTGAAAGCCTCTGTAAAAATCTTTTTCTCACAGCCTGACTAACTCTCAGTAGAACTTTAGGTAGACTGCAGTAGAAAGTTAGGCATTTGAAGGATAAGGTCTTTGATGAGGATATAGTGTACTCCATACTTTTAATTAAGGAAAAAACCTTAGAAAACACTTGAGCAGAGATTTGGGTTAACATGAGACTATGAAAATTAAGTTGCTAGTTAGAAATCTTACCTGAGCAGATGGCCTCTCCTGTGTTCATGTAGAGGTGGGCAATGAAGTTCCTACATACAAAGCAAGTTTTGTCTCAAACACAGATCTGGGTTCATCCCAACACATAAATTTGGGTATCTTTAAGTCCTCAGTGTTACATAAAACAGAGCAGTGGTTTCCAAACAATGTGAAGGAGAAAATGCATATCAGAATAACTTAAGATTTATCTTAAATAAATAAAAGACATTGAAGTTGGAAAGGAAGAAGTAAAACTGTCATTATTTATAGATGACATGCTATTATATATAGAAAACCCTAAAGAATCCACCAAAAATGACCACTAGAATAAAGAAATTTAGTGAAGTTGCAGAATACAAAGTCAAGATACAAAAATTGGTGGCATTTCTATACACTAATAATGAACTACCAGAAAGAGAAATTAAGACAACAATTCCATTTGTAATTGCTTAAAAAAGAATAAAATACTTAGGAAGAAATTTAACCAAGGAGGTAAAAGACCTGTACACTAAAGAATATAAGGCATCAATGAAATATATCGAAGATGACACAAATAAAGGGAAAGATATCCATGCTCACAGTTCAAAGAAATAATGTTAAAATGTCCATACTATTCAAAGCAATCTATGAAAATTCCAATGGCATTGTGGAACCACTTAAGACCCCAAATAGCCTAAGCAATCTTGAGGGAAAACAAGCTGCCAACTTCACAGATCCTGATTTCCAACTACATTACAAAGCCATAGTAATCAAAACCATACGGTGCAGACATGTAAATCAATGGAACAGTATAGAGAGAACAGAAATAAACCCACACATACATGGTCAATTAATTTATGACAAAGGAACCAAGAATATACAATGGGGAAAGGGAAGAAGAGAAATCACTTCAGGGAAATCAGTCACGGGTTCAGTTTTAGGCTTGGAGTGTTTGATCTTCCTATGAATGTTCACGTTGAGGTGTCTGTGTGGCTTCATGGCCAGACTGCTAAAAGAGGACATTTTAGACTAATTATGGAATAGTTATTTTTGTCATGATGTCCTCCTTCTATTTCTGTCAAGTATTTTAATTTCTCTCCATTTAGTATAGCCCATGTGTGGGATAGCAGAGTCTCTGGCTCCACCCTCATCCTTCAGGATAAGCAGGACATGCGTTGGTTGTATGTCCTGGTTTGCCTGGTCAGTGCCACATGGTGCCCGTGGTCTCTAGGCACCAGCTGGTGACAGGGTCCTGTCAGACGGGCCGTTCCTTTCACTCTGAGAGTGAGAAGTGGATAATGTACTATGTGCTCATCCTGACAGAAGAAGTCCTTTTTAATCTTGCTCTCCTCAGTCAAAGGAAAAAAGCAGAATAGTGAGCCAGGGACTTGGCAAGAGTGCTTATTTATTTACTTATTTATCATAATTTAGCCTTCCTGCTGGGGGAAGGGAGGTAAAGTCTACTACGCTTGACTGTTGAGTATTAACCCCAGAAGCCTTCTTTCATCTGAAAGGGTAAAAAATGAGGCTTCAAGGCAGTCAGGAGCTTGGTGAGGCCATGGGAAGAAAAAGCTTGCTTTTAGAGACTTGCCAGAATGAGACTGAAGACTCTGGGCTTGTTTCCTTTAGACTGAATGAAACTTTTTTTTTTTTTCACAGTATTTGCAATTATCTTGTCAACGTTTGCATCTCCATTCGTGGGCACTCAGTGCTCACTTTCCAGTGAGCTTCCACAGCCTTCCGGGTGACGGTATGCTGGAGTTCTAATTTTCCACCTCCCACAACACAGGAGCACATGCAAATGAATTCTGAAATGCCCAGAAATGATGAGGCTAGCAGATGACGAATGGACTTGAAGAAGGCCCGTCATTACCCTGTCAGTCAAATGCAACATTGTCAAATATTGGATCCCTGGGAATTTGCCTTTATTCCCTAGTTCTCCCCCTAGGATGTCCTGGGGGAGAACTTGACAGTCACTTGTCTCCTGGGAGCATGGGAGCAATATGGCGCTAGGAGCATCGTGTAACATGGATGTGCATTCTCCCTTGAATAGGAGAGGGTGTGTTTCCTGTTTCTAAAAAGGAGACTTTGAATAGAAAGCTTCTGGTAGCATATTAGCCACATATGTTAAGTGAAAGTAAAATTTATTGAATGCCAGACACTTCTAGTCACTTCTCGCAGATAATCTAATCTAATGGGTGTAAGAAGTTTGCAAAATAGGTACCATCACCATTCCTGTTACAGAGGTGGAAATAGGCTGAAAGGGTGAAACTAGTTTCTTAATTTTACCAAGCAGGTGCAAGGCAGAGACAAGACTTGAATTCAGGTCTTTCTGACTTAACTCCAAAGCCTATTTGCATTTTACTTTATTATAATGAAGGGTGAAAAGTAAACACAGATATTGCAACTGGATTATGGACCTGAGAAATTTCTGTGTATGTTCATGGGCTGCACTCTAACAGAACAGACCAGTGGTCTCATGGCTTGCATTGATCATTTGTGACAAATATTTGTACTGCTGAGGCACAATTCTATCCAAATCTGAAACACGGGGATGGCAGGGGCAGGCCCCCACTTGTTTAAATGCTATCTAGTGGCTAAAGTCCCTGTAAAGCTTAGCAGTCACCTCCTCTTTCTGCAAATGTTATCTCAATTTTTCATCCCCTCTGAGTGGATGAAGAAGTTAATCTTCATATTGAGATGGTATTTGGTATTTAGAGTTGAGGCCCGGTTGCTCTCCTAAAATAGCGAGGCTTTATTGCTCTGTTACAAGCACTATTTCATGTCCTGCTGTTGAAGTCTGGCCCCTTTCAGAGCTTAAAGCAAGTAATGCAAAGTGCTTTGTCATCCATGATATATGCTAAAGTCACAGGTGGGGAGGTGTGAAGAATTTTCATTCTCCCCATCTTTGTGATGTTAATGATTCTCTGGACAAAATCACTTCATTTCATGTAAAATTAAAAATTCATAACCTGCGAAACCCCTAAAGACTCTGTCTGGGTAAACCACTATCACCAAAGTAAGAAGAGTCAATTCTGTTTGTATTTTATAGACAAACAGAAAAAAAAAAAACTTTAAAAATTCTTTGACCCTGCTTTTTGCCATCTGAATGGTCATGGTTGAGTGGAAAATCAATGAAGTACTGTGAGAATTGCACCTCAGTGTTGCCGACAAGGCACACAAAAATCCAACTTTTCACATGAGATGAAGATTGCCTTTGCTTCATTTACTCTCTTAAGACACATTAAAATCAAAGCTATCACCCCATTTGGCCATCTGTCAATGCTCACAACGCAGTAAGTGGGTCGACTTTGTTCCTGGATCACCAGAATAGGAGGATGTTTTGTTGTTGTAATAAATGGTTTTAGGCTTAAGAGACAGAAATAAATCAATGCAATTTATAAAGTTGGGGTGGAAGTGTTAGATGCAGTTTTATAAACTGCAGAGAATTATATATGGATGAGTTGCAGTAAATAAAGCATAGCTTTTGCCGTTTACAAAAATAAGTGATAAAGATGAAATAAATTAATGTATAGCCTTTTATTTGGAATCATCTCTTGCTTTCCCCAAATGCACACAACTGTCGTTTGCTCATTAAATTGCAAATTTCATGTTTGAATGTAATACGGTAAATAATGGCTCATTTCTCTTCTAAAGTTCAATTTCCAAAGTTTTGTTTAAAGGAGACCCCAAACCTGAAAACCTAGTTTCTGAAGGTTCCCAGGCAATTGTTCTGTTTATTAACAATGCATTGCCTTTTAACAATGGCTTGTATTTTCAAATTGAACCTACTGAATCCAGTTTGCTGACCCTGAACATAGTTAAGCTCAAGCGCTCACCCTGTAGGTGCTGATTCATAGAACTTGTGTGGCCAACATCTTCAGAGCTGGTCCAAGGAACAGAGGCAGTCTGGGCCTTGCAGACAGCCACACAGAGCCTCTTGTTCTCACAACCGAACTCCTGGTCCACTGCCTTGGTTTACCATTTGCAGAAGATTAGGCTTTGGCAAATGGTGGTGAATTTGATCAAATGTTGGTGAATTTGATCAGGCATAAAGAGACGTTAAGAACTCTTAATAGCTAGTCAGTCCCAGATTCTTCTAAATATGGTTTTATTCAGAGACTTGTGAGTTAGTCTGTTAGAAAATACAAACCACGAAGCCATATAATGAGTAATATTGGGAAAAAACTGAATAATATCAAACTGCAATCACAGTATTTTCCTCTCTAAAAGGATATCATTTCTTTTCAAGGCTGAATTTGTTTTGGTGGAAATCTTATTCAAGTCTGATATTATCACTATGTCTTTAAAAT
This sequence comes from Catagonus wagneri, assembly GCA_004024745.2. Classification (NCBI taxonomy): domain Eukaryota; kingdom Metazoa; phylum Chordata; class Mammalia; order Artiodactyla; family Tayassuidae; genus Catagonus; species Catagonus wagneri. Next base: position 5,058,049 of record PVHT021183584.1, read on the forward strand.
ATATATAACAACAGTACAATAGTTCTTCCTGAAATATAGTCTGTGGAACACAAATTTGACTAGTTCATAGGTATCCTGGTTAATGCCATGCTTTATATCATTACTTTATATCTTTGGAGAGAGCCATATGTTTCTTTAGATATTAAACACTCAGAGAAATCCTATGATAAAGAAATGTAGTTAACTTTTTCAATTCTGTTTTTTTGCAGAACAAATCTGAAGAAATTCCTTTGTAAACTGCAAACATTGGTAGCTGAGATCATTTTTCCCGAGATTATTACAGCCTTCTGATCAGTTTCAGGAATTCCCCTTACCATTCATAAAAATTGGTTTATTTAATACCCCTTCTTTTTCAGTACCCCTCCTCCTCATTTTCTAGAAGAAAGTTGTATCTTCGTAAATTTCTTTTGCTTCATTTCCAGTTACCGTAGCACCAAGAAGCTGGTGGTCACCCAAGTGTCTGCCCCTAGGGAAGAGAAAGGTAAAACGTGGCATGTGAATGGGATAGAATGCACTTGGAGCTCAGAGGTAGGAACTAAGATTATACTGGCAGCACGAAAGTTCTCAAAGATACAATGTTAAGTCGAATAAACTTGGAAAAGAACAAGATTTATAGTACAATGGTATTTAAATAAATTTAAAATAAAAATATGCAATAATATGCATCATTATTATGTAATAAATGTAGCAGTCGCTATGTATGTGCCAGATACACATACTTGAGAAAATGCACAGAAGGCAGATGGAAAAGACATAAATTAAATGTACTAGAGCTGGGTGCCTAGGGTGGGAGGGGAACTAGCAGGAGGCGAAGAGGAAAGTGAAGAAAGTATAAAATGAAGTAAAACAAGATGTGGTGCAATGCAATAAAACAAGGACCCTTCTTTGGGCCAAAGATGACAATTTGCCACGACTCAACTGCAGGTACTTAAAGTCTATACAAAAGAGAAAAAGGGAAGGGAAAAGGCTGAATTAAATTGATTCCCATGTCTTTGTTCCACGTTCCACAGTGTGAGAGACACAGCTCCGTGCACAGGGTCCAGCTCTGGGTGTTGCATTCCTGTGTCTGTGTCCCCTCACGGAAAGACAAGGTGGTGGCACCTGTGGGGGTAACCCAGCCTCTCCAAGTGGGATCGGAAAGGCTAAATATTCTTGCCACTTCAGAAATCGTGCTGATTTCAGACCGGGTGTGTAGAAACTGACTTTAGTTGGTCACAAATTCAGGCTCTTGTCCTGAGCACCAGTTAAGTGTGAGAGTTCTATTTATAAATGGTAGGTTCTATTTAGCCTCGGGCTGATTTTCTGTCCTGGGTTACCCTCCTCGGCGGGCTTCTCTTTGGCGCAGGCAGCAGGGACTACATCTGCTTTCCCCCTCTCTTTGAGTTTATTTATCTGCATCTGTATCATCTCTCTAGCTCATCCCCATTCCCAAGTCCACATCCCTGTCCACATCCAAATCTATGTCTATGTCCATATCTACATCTCTACCTATATCCATACAACTCTTGGAATGGTGTCTGATGCATAGCAAGGGCTCCAAAAAGGTAATTGTCTGTTTATTTACTTATTATTGAAACCTGCTATTATCCACTCTTTTCTGGGGCTTTTGAATCCCAGAATATTTACTAAAGGAAAGGTTCTGATTGTCTTGCTTGTCCTTGGAACAATGATTAGTATGGGCATTTAGCTGTGCATCTCTAGAGGGAACAGACCAAGGAAAATAAAAATAACAAAGATGGGAAAGTAGTAAATACTGAAGCATCACACATGGTTCTCACAGCATCGTCCCAATTTTTTTGACTCCGTGGTTGACATGGCAACTGAGAACCTCACTGGCCTTTCCTTTCATGAGTTCAAGAATGGGGTTCATCAAGAATTTCCCTCATTCTTTTCTTCACCTAATATTTCCATCCTCAATGAAAAGCGTGCAGAACCCAAAAGTCTTCAATCCCAGTAACACCACCTTCCTTTGTATTTGGAGGAGAGGTGTCTTCTCCTGACCCATGATCCTGAAATCTAAGTAAACTCACGTTTCTCACCAGGTGTAACTTGAAAGGAAGACATTTGTCTGGGTTGCTGTTCTAAATACCACTGCAGTTCCTGACATTGTATGGTTTTACATGCATTTTTTTGGTTCTGCATGCTTTTTCTCTTAGAGGGCCCGGTGCTCAGGCTGGCTGCCTGGCTGCAGGGGACTGGGGGTTCTCTCCCAGACTCTTCCTGGACTCCAAACCATCAAGAGCTGACTCTGTCAATCTACAGGGCATCTTCCCTCATAGGATTCCTCCTGGAGAACTTCTGCTGCCCTTAAGCCCACTGTCATTTTTGTTGGGGATCCATGTGGCGTCCATCTGCTTGGCTGTCTAGATGCTTGGTTCTGAATTTGTCTTCCAGCTTGGATCAGCTCTTTTGGTCTGGTTTAGATGCTCCTGCCTAATTCCTCAGGGGATTGAATCCTACCTCACTTATTGATCTCTTTATTTATATTTCAAAAAGTCTTTTATATCCAAAAAGCTGTACCTAATTAAGGCAAACTCGATAAGTTTGGAGAAGTATTTGTCCGTGAAAACATTCCCCACATTCATGACCATAAAGCTGCCCACCACCTCCAGAAGTTTCCTCCATCAATCTTATTTATAATTATTTTGTGATAAGAATATCTAACCTGATAAGGTCTACCCTCTTAGCCAATTATTGGGTCTATAATGGAGTTCCCTGTAGGCACCACGTAGCTCTGTCTCATCTTGTGTAACTAAAACTTAGTGCCCTTTGATCAAGACCTCCCATTTCCTCCTCCCTCAGACCCTGAAAACCACCACACCGCTCCCCGCTTCTAGGAGCTTTACCATTTTCAAGCTATCTTTTAAGTGGTATCCTATAGTATTTGTAAGCCATCTACGTTTCCATCAACGGGAGACTGGATAAAGAAAATGTGGTATAAATGTACCGCGTAATGTTATGCAGCCTTAAAAAAGAAAAACCGTGCTGTTTACAGCCATGGATGACCTGGAGGGCATTATGCCAAGGGAAATAAGCCAGACACAGATGACCCCTGTTTCTCTACGATGTTCGGTCACTTGGATGGGCTTCCCTGGTTTGTGACGCAGCTGAGCCTAAAAACTGCCACCTACCTTTTCTTTAGCCACATCTTCTCCATGTTCCGTGTACTAGTGCAATGGCATGGACTCTGCTTGGGCTGGCGTTCACCTCACCCTGGTGGACTTGGTGCCCTTTTTTTTTTTGCTTTTTTAGGGTCAAACACTCAGCATATGGAAGTTCCCAGGCTAGGGGTCTAATCGGAGCTACAGCTGCCGGCCTACACCACAGCCACAGTAACGTGGGATCTAAGCTGCGTCTACAACCTACACCACAGTTCACGGCAATGCCAAATCCTTAACCCACCGAGTGAGGTCAGGGATCAAACCCGCATCCTCATGGATACTAGTCAGATTCGTTTCCACTGTACCACAAAGCGAACTCCCTTGGCTTGGTGCCTTTTGCACCCATCAGTCTCTAGCCTTGTCAAGTCCAAAGTTAGCTTGTTTGCTTTAATTGCTTTATGCCCAAGACCAGGCCATTTGGGGCACGGAGTTTAACACACCTACATAAAGTTATATGTAATAATTATATTTAGCATGCCTCTAATTTTGCTGATGTGCTAAAAAAATAAGAATTCCCCTAGCACCAAAAATAAAATCATCATAACCTTGTATATATATTTTCCCAGCACCTCCATCTCAATAGCAATTTTCATTCTTCTCTCCTCAGGCAGTAATGAACACAGAGTGCTGGAATGTGGATGTAGATGGATGTAGCAGGCTATACCCACTGAGGCTTAAGAATAATCAAGATGGCACAAGACTTTGACTGAACTTAGTGACTATACATATAATCCCCAATCTAGAACATATAATTGATATATGTGCTGATAATGGGTAAGATTTTTGTGTAACTAATGTCTCAGGAGTTCCTGTTGTGGCTTAGTGGTAATGAACCTGACTAGTATCCATGAGGACATGGGTTTGATCCCTGGCCTCTCTCAGTGGGTTAAGGATCCAGTATTATCATGAGCTGTGGTGTAGATAACAGAGTTGGCTCAGGTCCTGCATTGGTATGGCTGTGGTGTAGGCCAGCAGCTGTGGCTCCAATTCAACCCCTAGCCTGAGAACTTCCATATCTGCTCTTGGGGCCCTAAAAAGCAAAAAATTTAAAATAAGTAAATAAATAAAGTCCCAGGAAACCTAATGTAGTGTTACACCAGCTGCTCTGAAACGGGCAGCAAAATCCTCTCTCTCAGCGTGTAGCATACAAGCACATCTCATAATAAAAGCAGAGCTCTTGTTGTGGCTCATTGGGTTGAAAACCCGACTAGTATCCATGAGGATGTGGGTTTGTGTGATCCCTGGCCCTCGCTCAGTGGGTTAAGGATCAGGCATTGCCACAACTGCGATGTAGGTCACAGATGCCGCTCAAATCTGGTGCTGCTGTGGCTGTGGTGTAGACCAGCAGCTGCACCTTCGATTTGACATCTCCACATGCCACGGGTGTGGCCCTAAAGAGGAAAAAAAATGACTTCCTCCTGAGTTTCTAGATTGAGCGTCTCTATTATGAATGTGGGGACTATGATTAATACAAAGTGTTAACACTGGGTGCGTTTTTGATATTTGAGATCCTTAGCAGGTTAAAATGAAAAAAAAAAAACAGAACAAAGAGAATTGGGTTAAAACCTATATTTTGAGGCACCTAATACGTATTGGAAGTCAGAGCGTGTATTCCTAGTCTTTGCATCAGAAAGCTAAAGGAAGTTCTCCAAGGTGAAAGAGACACTATGAGGAAAAGAACCAGCTGTTCTTTGCATCTGCTGGAGACACACATCAGAACAAAGGCAGAAGCTGTAGAGGGCGTTAGGGGTCATGAATGCCTTTCGCATCAGCAGAGGGGAAAGAAAGATGGCCACCTTCAGATATTCATGAATCTAAGGTAACTTTCATTTCATCCATTCTGCTCTTGAGAAGTTGACATTATAATAATGAAAAACATGCCAGGTTGGTGAGATTTGAATTGAGTGTGCACATTTGTTAGCATCGCTGGCTGCATGGGTACTTTTGTTGATGAAATGAAGTGCTCTATAATATTAAATCACTATTTCATGCCCCCTGTATTAATGTGCTGAAGGGCACTGCAAATTATATTATACTATTTCTTAGAGTTGACTAACAGCATAGAGCTGGCCGTGTCCCATTTGTTGGTTAAGATCCTGAATTTCTTTTTAGAGGAAAAGAAAAGATTATTTATAGCATATCCATTTTGGCTCACGGATTTTTGAATCCAATGCAATTTTCCAAACAGGCTAGAATGGATGAAAATTCAAGAAGAGACAGAAGAGAGCAAAAATAAAAGAGATTTGGATTGACCCCATGGGTTTCTGCACTGCATTTTCTTTTCTTTGTTTTTCTTACGTCTTAGAGCCCTTTCAGAGAGACCTTCATGGAACAGAGAGGGCAAAAAGAAAGAACCTGGCACAGATACAAACGGAGTCATTGCTAACACAGCTTAAGGACAGACAGGGTTTCTTCATGTCATCATGTGGGGGGACACAGTGAAGTGAGCTTGGCAGTGACAACTCGCCTTCCCTCCTCCAGAGAAGGCTTAGCTCTGAAGTGCTGCAGAGCTCAGAACCCACAAAAGCCTTTCTCCTGAACTTAAATTTGCCTCCTGCAATTCTCCTCAGTCTTAAAAAGAAAAAGTATACCATACCTTTAGAATATTATAGAGAAAAAAGTAGGAGTAGCAATTTAGTCGGGAAGATCAAATAGGGCTGTTACAGATATCCTGGAGATTGGTCACATGATGTTGGGCCATGAAATGCAGTGCTTGTGGTTCATGCCTGGCAGCGGACACTCCAAATGTTTCTGGTATTTTTTTTTTTTTTTGGTCGTTTTAGGGCCACACCCTCAGCATATGGAGGGTCCCATGCTAGGGGTCAAATCAGAGCTGCAGCTGCTGGCCTACACCACAGCCACAGCAACATGGGATCTGAGACACGTCTATGACCTATACTACAGCTCAGGGCAACGCTGGATCCTTAACCCACTGAGCAAGGCCAAGGATCGAACCTGCATCCTCATGGATACTAGTTGGGTTTGTTACCACTGAGCCACGACAGGAACCTCTGTTTCTGGCATCTTTAGAGACAGCCAGAGCTACAAGCTGGGGAGGGTACCCAAGCACATTTTGGCTTCTTAATCTGAAACCTTGAGAGCTGAGTGACTTAGTGATAGCCATCACCAAAGGGAGCAGCAAATAAATGTTGAAACTACTTTATTTATTGTTTTTCTTTAGTTATCACTTATTCTATTGGCCAGTCCGTTTAAACTTTCTTTGACAAAGCAGAAATCATATATCTATTTTAGTATTATATATACTACTGCCATTTTAGAGCAGCTACTAATAATACTTAAAAATCAGCCATAAAATGGTATATTTGGTTAAGCATGCAATAATCATTGCAGATACCTCACCCTTGAACATTTAATAATTTAATAATTACTAATATTTACTGAGTACACACACGGTCCCAGACACTGTTCTGAGCCATTCACGTATGTTAATTCATTTCAGTCCCTTAACCCTAAGATGTAGTTTTGATGAACCTCAAGTACACAGAGCTTAAGTTGCCCAAAGTTTTCAGTTGGTGAGTGGTGGAGCAGGGATTTGAAGCCAAACAGTCTTGGATCCTATATTAAACTTCCTTTTCCATTTCCTTGTAAGTTCAGTAAAAGAGGACAGAAGTGGTATCTCACCTTGATTATTACTGTATTGTCAATGATACAATAATGAGAAAGTTTATCATATGAGCATATCAATATTATATGCAGGCATATAAGCCTTCACTGAACTTATCTTTTCCATTAAAGCTGATCTTAAAACCTTTCTGTCTCTTTTTCCTCTCTACTGAAGACACCACTATTCTTGTAGTAACACATGTTCAAAACATCTGATACTCCACACTCCTTGTTTAGCTGCCAAATTCTTTTCCATCTTTCAAGTTTTAGATAAAGAATTACCCTTTCCGGGGCTCTCTCCCCAGGGAGGTTGAGCTTCCCTTACATTTGGGTCTTCTCACGGCCCTGTTTCTCCTGGTTCCCACGTGCTAGAGTCTCTACTGGCTACTTGACGATTATCCTGGAGGCCTTGCGTGGATCCTACGAGATTCAGATTGTGGGGGAGAGGGGCTCAGTCCCCAAATAACTTTTATGACTGCCCTCTTCCTGCCCCTGCCCATTTATTTAGAAGCTTGAGTATTCACTCTTGGAACCTAGATCTGTAACTGGCAGAAAGCACAAGCTCAACAAATATAACTGAAGGAGTGAAAGAAAAAAAAAACACTCAGTTGATACCAGAAAAATTTTCAGGAAAATAAATTCTAGGGTACCTATCAGCACTAGCCCAACTTAATCGTAATTGATCTATCATTACTGTCACAATGTACATTACTTTTAAGAATAAGTTCAGCAAGAAACTATTCCATTCTATTATGTAAATTCTACTTATCAGAACGCTTATAAAAGTGCTTATAAAAGAACACTTTACGTTTGTAACATAAGGAGTTAACCTAGTTATCAGGGAGATACAGATTTCTAGAACTACTCTAGCCAAAGTTTTGGATAACTGAAGCTTATTGTGTTGAAATTCCATGAGATTGGAAAATTATGTTGGCCACCTAGAAAAAAACTCTGTTTATGAAAAACAAATAATAAAGTTTTCATTCATCTTCAGTTTTAAGTCTTTAGTCATATAAAAATGTTTTTAAAAGAATTATTAACATTTTCTATACCTGCTGAACCATTTTATCACACTTCTCCCTATATGCTTCAGCACCTTCAAAAAAAATTAACTGGATCTTACATCAAAACAAGGTGATTATCAACAGCTAATGATATGAACAGTAATTTAAAAATATTATTTAATACTTAGCCCATATTCAAATTTCAGCAGTTATTATTGAAATATTTTTGATATTCATTCAAGAGTCGTGAGTGTTAGGATAATGTGCTGCAATAGTTAATTGGCTTCTTAAAGTTTCTTTTATGCATTAAATCATCCATTGATTCTTTCAAGGATCAGATCACTCATCTCTTAGAATGTTCCACCTTTTGATTTGTCGAATAGTTTCTTCATGGGGTTTTGTTGAACTCATTCCTCTTTCCTCTGTACTTCCCTTCCTGAGAGTTAGTTCTAAAGGCTTGATTAAACTCAAGTTAAACATTTTTTGGCAGGAATATTCCCAGTCAAAGCTGTGCATTCATGCTACATTATATCAGTAGGTACACAATGTCTGGTTGTCCTCAATCTAATTTGATCAGTAGGCGATGGTGTAGGGTCAGCAGTACTTGCAAAGAAGGGTGAGTGCTCTGGTTGCTTTGCTCTGAGCAAATCTTAAAAGTCCCATTTTCCAAAGATAACCTTCCCATTGTGTCTGCCATAATTTCTGGAATGTCGACATTTTCCTCCTTTGTTTGTGCTGCATTATTGGAAGCCCTTGATGGAGCTAACGTAATAAAAACCACTCTCTGCCATTCATACTTTATCTTCAACCATATTATTGGATTACACAGCTATTGATTCAGCAAGGTACTTGAGGCAAAAATGGCAGAGAGCATAGGATTTCAATGGAGGGGAGAAGTACAAAAGTGGAAATTAGATAATATGGTTGGCAAAACTACCAGGGCTTCTAACAGTTATTTTGCAATGGGATAGGCAGTTAGTTTGGGGATAGGGCGCGAAAAGAATGTATTTTGTTAACAGTTGGAAGCTATCAGCTCTCGAGGACCCTGGGACCCCGCCCTGTATTACCATGTCACTATTTCAGTGGGTCCTGGTTCCACCTGAACAACAGATTTTTATCCTGTCAGCTTCTGCTTTTGTCTCTTTCTCTCTCTCTGATTTTACCTAGAAAATCATGAGTTGAGAGTGTGCAATAGAAGGAAGTATCAGTCATCATATACTTTTCATACTCTCTACTTTTCCTTCCCCAAAGTTACCATTCTTTAAATATTTTTTGGTCGTTTATCTCCGTCTTTGGGTAAAGGCCAGACCGTTGACCACCCTGGTCATTCTTGTATCTCCAGGGCCTAGAACCCATCGTCGCACAGAAGCATTTCAGAAGACCTGTTGCTGTGGAGGAAGGAATGGACCTCTTGGGGACAGACTAACATCTTCGTTTTCTGCTGTAGGTAACTCCTTGGCATTGCTGATCCTATTAACTCTTTCACTGGAAGGAGCTGGGTGATGACGTACTGACTGAAAGAATGAGGAACATGTTTTCCCAAAGTCAATAATTTGCAGTTCTAAGGAAAGTACTGCCTTTCCTATTTACCTTGAGGGACTGTCTCTGTGTATATCATCTTGGATTATTTCAAGCAGATTTTCTGCGATCGTGCATTGGTGAGGAAGGAACAAGAGCTCGAACTTGTTTTTTCCTTGTGATGCTTTGTTCCTCTGGTAATAGTCTATATCAAATTGAAGGGACTGTTGGCATATACAGAAACTTGGGCAACAGCTTTTTTCATTTATGAGATGAAACACAAGTCCACTTAGAAAATAGTCTCCCTACATCCCTCTCATGAGAAAATAGTGAATGAGAACAGAATAAAGAGCTATGGATGTTGACCTTTGAAACTCTCCCCAAAGCTGCATGACTACTGATGGGCTGACATGAAAAGTCATTTCACTTATAATGAGATACCAAGCGGGCCTGTCTTCTTTTAAAACCTGGCATTTAAAAATACATTTACTTCTATTATGTACCGGCCTAACCTGCACAGGCTATTGGATATGACATATTTTTCGAGCAGATGTTTTAGACAACATGCTGGCAGCAATGCAAGTAAAGAATCAAGTTTATAGTTTTGTTTCTTCACTCTCGGAATCACACAATTGAGAAAGCTTTTTTATCTGGCAATTTATGGCAAATGTTATGTAAACTGCCTATTAATTTTATGCCTACTGTGCAGCAGAATTCTTTAATATGAAGAAATGGCGGGGGGAGGCATAGGTTCTTTTTTTGCACAGGACAGCTTTCCACTTTTGCACAATCTTTTGTAGGCAATTTGTCTCTGACCTTATGACCTTATGGGTGAAGAGGTAGGTTACAGGGACCTACTGGGGTAGAGAATTGTATTCTGTGATTCTAAAGAGGGGAGGGGAGAACAGAAGAAAAAGAATCGAGAAGGAAAGACATGACGATAGAAATTTTTATAATTGTGTTATTTTGATTATCCCCAGGTTACAGAAGTGTAGGGCTTTAAAAACATTATTCTAGGGGAATGAATGCATTCATTCTACTGTCATGACCTCTACTGTAATTTATATTACCAACTCAAGCCTGTTTAATATTTCATTAAAATGTATAAAGTATAAATATACAGTATTATGTTACATACTGCATTTGCAAGTTGGTATTCAGACGTGGGAGATTTTTGTATTCATGAAGGAACGACTTTCATACCCCACTGGAGGATCACCAGTTTGTGCAAAATTCTACGACATTTTTATTTTATTTATGTGCCATATGAAAATATGACATTCATATCATCATCTCTAACAAATTTGTTATCAATCACAGAGGGCACAAAACCATCCCTGTGTTCTCTAGTTTGCCGGCACTGGCATTTGCCCCTGTGATTTGGCAAAGCCACCTCAAGCTGTGCATATGCTCAAGCATTTGCATTTCTGAAACTTGCCTTTCCTTAACCAGGCTTGAAGAATAACAGTGTCAAAAATGGGAAGGACATGATCTTCACGGCTATCATCAACAGGCAACATTCCTAAAATGACAAAGGAGTGGAAATTTGGAAAACTGAATGGAAATCAATTAATACGAAATCTATTAATGAAACCCTGGCACCACCACAATGCAATCAGAACGTTCGAACAATTCCTGAATTGCCCACAGAGAATCCGTCAAGATAAACAGATGTTCCTTTGACACTATGATCTCCCTTCCCACAGCAGCACTGATTCTGTGCTGATCCATCTTCTAGCTTCTAATTCCTAACCAACAAGAGGCACTGATGAAGCAAAAGACTTTTGTGAATTGGCTGTTTGTGGCAACAAAAAAGGTGCTGATTTGGATTCGGAAAATACTTATTCATAAATTATGGGAAAAAATGATCCAGGTCATCATATTGCTTAGAAGTTTTGACATTACTCCTACTAGGACTTAGAGTATAATATTTAAGAAAGATATTTTAAAAATTATTTAAAAATTTTAAAAGAAGTTAAAGTTATATGTAGTTTTCATTAAGTAACAGTAATTTTAAAAATGACACTTTAATCTCAACATTTTCTATTCTTTTGTTCAGCAAATATAAGAGAAGCCTGTTTGGCCATTCATTTATCAAAAAGAGAAATCAAATGATTCAACACCTATAAATAAAGTACAGTAGAGAATATTGCCATAAGTTAATTCCTATCTTTTGTTTTCTATGTTTGTAGCAGAAAATCAGCAGAAAGAATTGGAACAAATTCCTGCACTGAAGTTCCTTCCATGCCAGTCCATATTAGGTAATTGTAGCAGATTAAATGTAACTGAAATTGAGCTAGCAAGTATTTAAAAGGTCCCTCCCACTGTTTTTTTTTTTTCTACAATCTTTTGTTTTCTGGCTTCTCTTGATTAAGATAATGAACAAGATATTCTATAGTAGCAATAGGATATGAGCCTTAATGCAGTTGGTTCTGATTATTACTAGAGAGAAAAATATTTCATTCGAATAGGAAAAGATCTTTATCAGTATTGTTTTTCCTCTTTCTTCATTCTGTTATATTAGGAGCAACATTACAAGTGAATTATATACATTTACTCTTTCTACTTATTAAATTGGAAAAGAAGAATTTTATTTGATTATTTAAAGAATCTTATCCTACTCCAATAATTGATGTATTTTATTAAGAAAGGAGATTTTTCGGTGTCCATGAACGTTTAAACCACCATCACAATATTACCAAACAAGAATCCTCCAATTATCAGATTATTTTATCACGTGTGTATGCTCAGCTAGCAGCTTTTGGTTAAAAAATTTATAGAGCTGTTCTTTCCTTAAAGTATAAACAAACTTTGGGATAATACTAAACAGCCTCTCCTGGAACCCTCCCAAATTGCCACTCTCATTTATTGCATAAAGCTTTTCATTTACACTTGTAATGCCATCCCATGGCTCTTGGCATTGCTGCATTCTTTCGCCTCACTACTTCAAGCAAGCACTTCACTGTAACAAACTGATTTACTAGTGATTTAAAAATATCCACATTGTGCTATTTTTGTACCTTAGCTGTTAGAAGAGATGATAAATGTAAAGTAACAACACAGAGCCTGACTCAAATTGTGGGGGACCAGTAAACTAGAATCATTCTGATAATGAAACTGGGGGCTATCTCAGTACAATGTCTGCCCAGGTCTGGCAAGTCTGTCTTATGGCTCTTTTGAATGAAGATAATACAGTTATCAATGGTTTAGGTTTCAAAACCATTTAGTCTACAAGAATATTTCACAAGTGCTCCTTGACCTGATTCCAAGACGAGATACCTAGTGAGACTATTAAAATCGCCTTTTTAGGAAACTTAGAAAAACTAACTGATGTACACTAGCCTGTATTAGTTTGGTCTACAATTGATCTGCCTCGATTACGCCTTGTTCTTGTCAAGAAACAGAAATTGACTCAAAACAGCTTAAATGAAAGTGTGCGTGTATTGAAAACGTAGGGGCAGGGAGTGAGCTCTAGTGACTCCCAGATGGCTAATCCAGGCTCCTCTCTCTGGAGCTTCTGGGTCTCCTCTGGACAGTAATTTCATATTTTCTATCCCTTTGAAGATTTGCTTGTGCTTTCTATGCATTTTGCCTTAACATGGCTATCCGGACCCAAGTTCTATGGTTCCTTCAAGTGTGGCACCCAGCAAAGACTAACAATAGTCTCTTTGTACCAATTCACAATCCTCACACTCAAGACTCCCTATACTCGCCTCCTCTCCCCCCCATCCCCTCGAAGTGGGCCAGGGGGCCATCCCAGCCCCATCAGCTATGCACGGGGATTCAGGATTTAATGAGCTGCTATGCTTTGGCAGATTTCGGGGACATGCTCTTTTGGAAGATGAGGTGGACAGGTTGGGGCGTGGAAACTAGTGAGATTTTAAAACACCTTGAGGACACCGTAACTTTGACCCCCAGCTCTCTCTGTATACTCCCTGGTGATGCTAGAAGTTATAATACAGACTTTTTTCTCTTTTTTTCTCTTTTTTAGGGCCACACCTGCGGCATATGGAAGTTCCCAGGCTAGTGGTCAAATCAGGACTGCAGCTGTTGGCCTCCGCCACAGCCATAGCAATGCCAGATCTGGCCACATGTGTGACCTATGCCTCAGCTGTGACAAAGCCAGATCCTTAACCCACTGAGCGAGGCCAGGGATCGAACCTGCATCCTCCTGAGTATTAGTCAGATTCTTGACCTGCTGAGCCACAAGAGGAGCTTCAGTATAATCTAGTCTTTTAAAAAATGAAGGAGTTGTCTATCTCTCTCTCTCTCTCTTTTTTTTTTTTGAATCAGTAGTTGACTTTAACTTCAGGTAAAGAGTAAACAGCCTTTTCTTTGTTTTAAAATAAGATCAAAACTAAATGCAACAAAATATGCATATTTTTGGGGTGTACCCACAGCAGGAGGACATCCCTGGGCCAGGGATCAAACTTGAGTAACCGTGGTGACAACAAACCACAGAGGTGACAATGCTGAATCCTTGACGCCAGGGCACTCCAACATATATATACGATTTTTATGAAATAATTTTCCTGCTAAACTATTCCTCAGAAAATTGGTTTAGTGTAATAAATGATCCCCTATAAGCTCATTATGATTGTTAGAAAGAGGTATTGTTTTACTGAATGCTTATGAAGCATTGTGGGTGAATAAGCATGATTTAAATACAATTAATCTAACAGCATCTTAAAGCAAATACTTTTAATGTAGTTTACCCCAATATTGGAATTGTGCATGTGTGTGCGTGTGCATGGGTGCACGCATATTCCTTGCCCCTTTTACTTGTTTCAGTAGTTTGGATGTCATGATTGAACCCCACTTCCCCAAATTCTAAAAAAATAACAATCTATGAAAAATAGTTGTAAACACAGGAAGCTTAAGCCAGGCAGCCAGCCTATACTGGCAGCAGCAGGAGGAAGAAGGATTAGTGAGCCCTTCTCTCCACACCCCAAGGAGATCATGAGATAAATGGGCTTATCCTCAACTGCCTTGGGAAGTTGCCCCGTCACTGGAAGACGGCACCACATGGCAACCTCTTAATCTGAATACTGGAGGGAAGAAATGGCTGGAACCGTTCAAGAAATGTAATTGTTTTTCTTCCTATAATATGACCACAGAGAAAGCTTTTTACAAAAAATCTAGATTTTTTTAGTCTATCAGTTCATAATCTCTACTCACGGACACTAATGTGTTGAAATTAATTTGCTTTATACAAGGCCTTTTGAAATCATATCTCAGAATCAGGCTCTCAAATACAACTATTTGTCACACTGTAGCCTGCTATCTTTTTAAAACATAAATAGTTCTCCTTTGTTTACACATCCCACTTGAAAAAACTCAAGTAATCCAAAGCATTTACATTGCTTCCAGTCCCATATGACCAACCACCAGTTCCTATCGCTTTCCCCTTTTGCTCCCTGTACTCTTGCTACATGGAACTTATTCCCAGTCCTACAGTGCTCCCAAATCAGAGCCTTTACAAAGCTATTATACTACGTGAAGTACTCACTTCTACAGTCTTTGGCTTATCCTCTCATTTTATTTAGTGTCATCTCCAGTGCCATCTGAAAGTGAAAAAAAAAAAAGCCTTCTTTGATCAGTCTATTTAAAATTGCACCCAGAGTTCCTGCTGTTGTGAAGCAGGTTAAAGATCCAGCCTTGCCACAGCTGTGGCTTGGATTCGATCCCTGGCCGGGAAACTTCCATATGCCCCAGGTGTGGCCAAAAACGAAAACATAAAAATAAATAAATAAATAAAATAGCACCTAGCCATCATTTTTTTAATGGCTGTACCCACAGCATATGGAAATTTCTGGGCCAGGGTTGAATCTGAGCCAAAGCTGTGACCTGTGCCACAGCTGTGGCAATGTAAAAACTTTAACCCAATGGGCTGGGCCTGGGATCGAACTCACACCTCTTCAGTGACCCAAGCCACTGCAGTTGGATTCTTAGCTCACTGCGCCATGGTGAGAATTCCTCAGCTGTCTTTCTTTATGGCCTGATAGTACTTTACTATTTCTTTATGATACTCATCATCACCAAACATTGCATTATATCTCATTTTTTTATTGTTTTTCTCTTCCACTATAACATAAACTCCTTAAGAGTATGGATCTTGCCTTTTTGTACCCTTAATCTAGGGTGTCTAGAATAGAGCTAGCACATAGCAGACAGACCAGACACTAGTCCATAAACTTTGGGTTTTCTATTTATGGCAAGATAAAAACATTATGTGAGAATATGCATTCAAATATTTTTGTAGCCATTTGACATTGATGCAAAAACCAAGTAATGGGACTTTACAGATTATAAAAATACCACTGGTAATGAATTGGGGAAAATTAAAAATGGATCCTTCAGCCAGAAAGTTTGAAATGTTCTGCCCTACCCTGTTTCAGTAAGACAGCTCTTAGTTAGATGGTGGAAGGTAAGCGCCACAAAAACACAGATTCCAATGGCACAGTAAAAAACAGGCTGCTAAACTTTATACCACATACTACCAAAAAGAGGATTGGTGGTCCTTTTTGGACTTTAGAGGCAACACATCCCATGTCTGGCTGTGTGACTCGATTCATTAGCAAGTGTCCTGCCCTAGAAGGCTTTAGACCAGGTCCAGGCCACAGAGAGAATCTCCCTGAAGTGCTATGGCAAGTAGGAATTCTGATGGAGCCTGACAATTCCCCATTAGATAATCATAGCACAGAACTGAACTGTTTTAGAGTAAAGTTGTGCTTTGTTTTCTAGGAACATAGTTTCTTTTTGGAAAGCAGCTACTAATTTTCTGTAAGAGCTAAATAGAAACTGAACATATGGCTTTGGGACATAAAGTGATCATTCAGTCAAAGCTGTCCAAAATGTAATGGGTGTTACTCAGTTCATTAATCCATAATATTGGGCACATTCAGCAATAATACACTATGTTTGTAAAAGTATTGCACATATATGTTTTGATCAGCAATATAGGGTATAGTATTACAGGCCTAATATGTAGTAGACATATCACATATGCAAGTTTGCCTCCAAACATTAAAAAGGAAGCTGAAAAACAATGGAGGAATAATATTAACTTTCTAACACAAGCAGAAGTATATATTCAGTGATAATATTCTTCAAAAATGAGAACATATATATTGAATTTTTAGACATATAAAAATGAAAAGAATTTATCAGCAGCAAAACTAAAATAAACAATGAGTGATTTTCTTCAGGGAGAGAGAATAATTTCCTATGGCATTTCAAGATGAATGAACAAATGAAGAGCAGCAAAAATGATAAATATATACATAAATGTAAATGAATTTTGACATATGCAACAATAACAACAATACATTGAATATTAAAATATATAATCATCAATAGCACATATTGCAGAAGTGGAGTAAATAGTATTAAAGTATTCCAATAACTTTTAATTGCTCCAAAAATGATAAAACTACTAATTTGTATTAGAAATTTACAAATTGAAAGTGTATATTATTATTTCTGGAGAAACTACAAGAAGAATAATAAAATAATGTGCTAACAAGATGCAGTGAGCAAATAAAATGATAAAATTATTTATCTGATTAAAAATAAATCAAAAAAGAAAAATGGAACAATAAATGTAGGAACAAATAGAAAGTGGAAGTAAATAGATAGTAAATTTAAACCATCAATTATATCAATAATTACATTAAATATGTCAACCAAATGTATTCAGTTGAAAGACAAAGATTTTCAGACTGAAAAACAAAAACGCTCTCATCATTTTTTGCTTGTAAGAAACCCATCTTAAATATAGAAATTCAGAAAGGTTGAAATTAAAAGGACAGATAAATATATTCTATGTAAACAGTATACAAAAACACTAAAGATTCCATTTTTTTATAATAATAAAAAAGTTCATTCCACTGGGAAGATTTAATGTCATAAAGATTCACCTAATTTAGTAAAATATATAAAGTAAAAATTGGTAATGCTAAACTAGTAAATAAATAAATCTGCAATAATAATGGAAGATTATTCTTAGTAACTGATAATTGACTGAAAAAAAGTCAGGAAAAATTCAGACAATTTGAACAACATAACTACCAATATTGATATAAATAATACATGTAGAACATTGCACATAATTACTGAAAAATATATATATTTTTCAAGCACATATGGAACATTTACAAAAATTGACTGGTAGTCAATAGAGCGTATTCCAACAAATTTTGTTAGTAAGGATATGGCTGCAGATGTGGCTCGGATCCGGTGTTGCTGTGGCTGTGGTGTAGGCTGGCAGTTGCAGCTCTGATTTGACCTCCAGTCTGGGAATCTCCATATGCCACAAGTGCAGCCCTAAAAAAGCAAAAAAAATTAAATTCAATTAAATTAAAAAAAAATTAGGATAGTGATGAAGTCATGGGGGCGGTTACAGGAAGTTTCCGGAATACCAGTGACATGCTGTTTCTACATTCTGGAGTAGTTACACGGGTGATTTCATTTTGTGATAATTTTTTGAACTGCGTGTAAATAATTGGTCCCATTTTCAATAAATATGCTTTAATATATGCTCTTTGCATTATAGTTCAATACATATTTTAATAAAAAACAGAGACTCTAGCTTAATACTAGATGTCCTTAACCACTGACAATGAAATGAGCATATTAGAGACAGGTCAGAGTCTTTTCCAGGAAATAAATTACCACAGAGTTGCCCCTACTTGTTTGAGGGTAGATCATGGCATATTCTATATGCCTATCTCCTTTTACCAGAACATTCCAATATGTGGAAATACTTATTTAATAATTTAAAAAAGAGCATTAACAATCACTTATCACTTGTGCCCAGTAAGGACCCTGGGAATGTTTTAGCTTTGCTTCCTAACTATAAGCTCCTATAGGTTGGGAATGGTTTCCATGTAACACATTTTGTGTAATGCACATGACTTCACCCTTCTCTTGTGATGACAAGGGAAAATCATGCCTAAAGGTGCCCTAATCAATGTAAGTTATGACATTATATTTGATACATCCCAGAGTTGAATATTCTGTACTTAATATAACTTCCTCACAAGGTAAAACATGTTTTGCTTTTAAATATGAAAAATGAGTTGAAATATTAGAAGCACAAAGAGACCAATGCTGGGTATTAATGTCACTTAAAATTCTTTAATAAAAATTTTCCATGGGAGTTCCTGTTGTGGCTCAGCGGTAACCAACCTGAGGATGTGGTTTCGCTCAGTGTGTTAAGGATCTGGCACTGCTGTGGCTGTGGTGTAGGGCAGAAGCTGCAGCTCTGATTCAACCCCTAGCCTGGGAACTTCCATATGCCGTGGATGTGGGCCCTAAAAAGACAAAAAAAAAAAGTTTTCCATCAACTCAGCCATTTTTTACACCTTACAAAATCTACAAGTCTGTTGGTTAACTGTATTGACAGATTGAATTAAAATTTTTCTGGTTTTATAAAGCTATTTTCTATAGTAGAAAAAAAAGGTGATACATCCAAACTTGTTATGGGATTTATTCCTCTTTGTTAACTTTTTCTAAATATGATAACTTTAAAACATTTGGGATTTCCATCTTAATTCTGTGTCTCAAATTAAGAGCATAAAACTCTTATATGCATTTTTCTGTGATTTTGGAACAATTCAGGACAAATTGGAAAATGCCTACAATCCATTCAGCAGCTGTTAAAACAGACCAAAGATAAGCAGGTCTTTAACCAAACAATTCTGTAGTGTTATAAAAGTTCCACTTGGCTAAGCCCATTCTGGTATGAAGTTAGAACACTGTTGGAGAACTCTGACTTCAGCAGGGTATCTGCCACATTTTTTGATAGATTTCCCAGGTCAAACTCTAAATGCAAATAGCTTTCCCTTAGTGATCCCGTGTCTGTCTCAGGGACCACTTTTTCCCATCCTGAGGGCTCATCAAATACATAAAGGTAGAGATTTTCCAGCTACATATCCACGCTTCTTCTGTTCTTTTTCTTTTTCTTTTTTTTCCCTCATCTTTTTAGGGCTGTGCTCATGGCATACTGATGTTCCCAGGCTAGGGGTCAGATCAGAGCTGTAGCTGCTGGCCTGCACCACAGCCACAGCAACTTGGGATCTGAGCCGCTTCTGCGACCTACACCACAGCTCATGGCAACTCCAGATCCTTAATCCACTGAGCGAGGCCAGGGATGGAACCTGAGTCCTCATGGACACTAGTCGGGTTTGTTACTGATGAGCCACCATGGGAACTCCACACTTCTGTTCTTAGTGTTGTTTGTTTGCCTTCATAATTGTGGTTGCCTTCATTTAGAATATACAGGTGACCCACACTTGGCCGTATAAGTGACCCTTCTCAGAGCTTGGTCAGCAACTCCCAAGGAATCTTCCATATCATTAATATCACAAATCAGTCCCCACAGCCTCAACATAAACTTTTATTTACAACTGTGACTGACTGAATCCTTTGGCACTGGGCCAATACAGTAAAGTGTGAAAGGGTGGGTGACACTCATGAAGATGAAAGACTTTTCATTGCACAGAAAACCAATTCACATTCCTTTGAAAGGAGTAATGATTTTGGCAAAAGCAGTTTCTTCTCATGATGGTATGAAGGTATGAAGACCCCCCAAAAAGGAGATTTTCAACCTACAAGGATGTTGTGATCACTTCTGGCTGATGTAATGGATTTCATCCATTGGGAGAAGCTGCAAAAATTGACAACAGATACATGTTATCCTCCTCTTTCCCCTTAAAGTTTGATATATGACCAGGGACAGATTAGGTAATAAGTAAGAGATTCATATTGACAATATTTTCTTTAAAATATGGTGAGAAAAGTGAAATACAATCCACCAAATTAGGTCTGAAGAGTGTGGAGTGATATGGGGCTGTTATCATTCTTTGAAGGACTCTGATCTAACATTATTGGGACCTTGGTTTTCATTCAATATTTGATAGTCATTTTTTCTTTCATGTTGAGCTTGGGATCAACTCAAACTCCTATATCTTTATTACTCAGACTTTTGCTAAGTGAGATAATCCACGTGTTACTTGTGTAATCAATTTAATCAAAACAATATGAGATGTTTTTATTCATTACTTAAAAATCCATCTCTTTAATTGACTCCTAATTCCAAATGGAGAGATCATTATGAAACTTAATTCTGTCATCCCACATCAAGGCTACTCTTTCTCCTTTTGTATCTTTTGCAAATGTGACAAACCACACTCTGCAGGCAACGTTTAATAGAATGACAGAGGAATAGTATAACCGTTATGAAACGGGGAACGCTTTCTCAGCTCTAGCTCCAAACATGAAGTCATTCCTTCTGCCCCAAATCTTTTAGAACCACCACGCCCATGGCCACAGCGTTCTGAGACAGCAGATCATGGCAAAGGCAACACAGGGGATGACAAGGACAGGAATCCTAAACTCAGGTTAGATGGAGAGACACACCCTGCACCCTGATTCCCATTATCTGGTCGAGGCAGCAGCCAGTGTTTTGCAGAGCACACTGTAGATAAGCACAGCCTCTGACAGAAATCCGCTGATAAAGATGCAATTCTAGGGGATGAGAAATGTTTCTGTAAGTCTTAGGATCAAGTTGTCGTGGTTCTAAAACTCAGACGTGGCATCCGGTGAGATGAGCTTGGAACAAGTCTTCTGAGACACATAGAAGCAGTTCAACAGAATTCAGCTCAGTCGAGGGGGACCCTGAGGACCCGAGGTGGCCTCAGGACAAACTCTGCAGACTTTTTATTTTGTGGTATCGTATGTGGCAAAAATCTATACAGCTCTCATGAAAAGCATGATTTTCAAAAACTCACTTTTGTTGACAGTACTACCTAGCTATTATAGCCAAGATTCTAGTACTCACAATTGGGAAAAGAAACAGCCTTTACTGAAAGATGATTTTACTCAAGTGTATTTCTGGCTTAGAGTTTTCAATGTTTCACTCTCTCTGAGGTCTTAATACCTCTTAAATAAATAGATCTTTGCCTTGCTGGTTTTGCTAAGTGATGGAAGTTCATCTGATTAAGACTTTATTCTAATTTTCAAGATAATCTTTTAAAAAAAATTGATGATAAAAATCTGGAGGCAATCTTTCACTCCTTTTTTCAAATATAAGGAATATTTTCCTATCTTTACCACCCTTCTTTATTCCCCATGTATTCTTAAAATTATTGTTTTGGGAGTCCCAGCTGAGTTTTTTTATGGTATGTTGGGACATACTTTTCCTAGACACTTGTGTTCTTTTAAAGCAAATTGTTAATTTCTTATAGCCTCAATACATAATCCCCTTGCTTTGATTCCATTCCTGACTTATCCAGATTGACCGTTTTTCTCTTTGAGACAGAACAGAGAAGTAAATTAGACTGTCGAGCAATTCTTTTCTGTCATCCTTATCTAACAATCCCATTTTTTTCTTGCTCCGAACAGAACAGTAAGAATCCCATTTTTTTCTTGCTCTGAACAGAACAGAACTGATATAGTTTTTCCCTCAATTAGATTGTAAGCTCCAGTTGGGCAAGGATATATATTTACTAGTCTTTTATGTATTTTTTCGCATTGCCCCATGCTGAATACGCAAAAGATCCTCAATAAATACTTAATAGTTGGTCTTGTCACTCGGAACAGTACAAAAGCTGCTGTCTTGGAGATGTTGTGAAAATGTCAGATATCTTTGGCTTGTCATCTCACCATCTGTTTTTCACTTTCAGACTCCTTTTTGAAACTTTGCCTAGGCACATACATGATTCACTTTCTCTTCCACAGCGTTGATGACATTTCCCCAAGTGTTAAACTTCATGCTTGTGGTTAATCGATTCTTGGATCAGCTCCTCATTCCAGCCTGATGATTCTTGCTGTAGAATCATGTGTCTTTTGTCAGGGTTATAGACTGTGGTCTTCAGAATATTTTAAAAACTTCTGACATTGGCTCACTGCTAGGGGTTAGCGTTTGCCAGTTTTTCTACTGCAGTGAACGGGCTCTCTGAACCAGAGCGTTGCCTTTTATCTCTCTTTGAGCCACCCAGCTGTCATCAAGTGTCCTCTAATAGATAAGTCTTTTTCAGGGATTTATGAAACTTACGAGAAAAGTAGACTAATGTTATGTTCAACACTCTGAAGGCCAAAATTCCTAACAAGCTTTCATCAACAAGTCACCCACTCTGAACATTCTGATGAATGGAAAACTCTCGAGGAAGTTAACGCTATCTGAATGAAAAAATTAAATGCCAGAGTTGGAAGGAAACTTAGAAATAATTTAGTATGTTCCCTTAATTTTACTTGTGGGGGGAAAATAAAAGAGACCCAGGGAGATTAAATGATATTCCCAAAGTAGCTTCGTAAATTGCCAAATGAGAACTGGAAGCCAACATTGTCGACAGCCATGGAAGGGCAGGGCCCCTTCTGTGGAAACTACCATCCCTTCAGGCTTTCTGCAAGAGAACAGGGTGCAGGAGGTGAAGAAATGGCACGATAAAGTGGCACAGGATTCATGTGTGGGTTCCAGCTGCAACAGGGACTTTGATAAGTGAACTATTTCTACAGTCTCAGAGAAAGCATTTTTGCATATTTCTCGTAAATGGTGAAAACAGAGGTGTGGTGGGGTTTGCTGGAGATGGTTGCTGATCTGATTGAGAATAATGGAGCTGCAAAGAGCGGCACACGGTGAATGTTGTGCAAGCAGAATGGGACAGAGTTCTGACTGTCTCCTACAACTAGTCTCTCATCAATGGGGGGATGTATCTTCATCTTTTAGTAGTGATGAGATTCTAACGAGTGCTTAGCAAAGAGTCCGTTGTTTCAAAGAACCTCTTCTGCGGAAATAGCTGTATTTCTCAAAAGAAGACTAATTATAAACAGCATCTCTTGGTTCTAAACAGAATCAAATAGTGTCCTGAATTGGTGCTTTCGGTATTTCTATGTTCCTGGCAGGGGTATGCCCGGGCCATGGTTCATTTTGTGACAATGAAATCACAGGTAGACTAAATATTTTGGTCCTTGCTGATTTGGCTCTGCTCCCCAAAGCTCATCTCTTGAAGAAGTGACACAACTGATATTGAATCGTGTAATGGTGAATTGTTTCAGATTGACTTTGTTTTCATACAGTTTGCTAGATGGCCCACCCTTTTCAATCTATGTCAGTTGTCACACCTGCTACTATTTTATTATTTCGGTGACAACTAAGAAACTTGCACCCCTGCTTTGTGTACCTAACGCTGCACAAATGCAGGGACCTCTGCTGGAACAGCATGTGGCAACTTTCAGAAGTTTAATTCTTCCTTGAACGTTCCTAACAAATCAGCAGCTTTCAAAGACAGCTTTGGGGGAAAAAAGATTACTTTTAATGAAAAGAACTTCACATTTACCATCTATTACAAAAAATTCAGGCACACAGAACTTGGAGCAAAAAGACAGGACAGAATAAACCAGCATTGTGTTGAATCATAAAAATGTTAGGAGTACAAAAGACACAAAAGATGCTACACCGAGGAAGGATATAAGGTCACAGAAGAGGAAAAAAAAAGTGAACTACAGTGATAAGAGGAGGTGAAATGTAATTGTCTGTGTACCCAAGGGTAGGTATGGCAGAGGCCTCAAACTCGTAATTGCTAACAATAGTCTCTTAAACGCATACATACTTCAGACACTAACACTGAAAGTCAGAAAATCAGAAAGCTGTAAAGAAAGTAAGTTTGTACCCCTAAGTATATTCGGAATAATTATGTGTACTGTGTTGTAAAAGGAACCGGTTCTCAACTTGGAAAATATATGGTTTGGGAATATGATGAATAAACAGGTATAGAAAAACGTTCTTTAAATTGTTGCAAAGGGATAACAGAAAATACAAATTTTTATTATCTTTTTGTTCTAATGATTGCATCTGGCTTTTCCTTCTATCATTTGTGCAGCCAGAACTACTTTTCTTCCTTTTGGAAATGAATGAATTAATTAATCCATTTGAAGACTTTAGTTGAATTATACATGTGTTCTGTGGGAGCTGTGTTAAAATCTTGGTTCTCTGTGGTTAGATAAACTCAGCCTAACACAGAAGGAGAGTTTTTTTTTTCTTTTTTCTCCAGTGATTTGAAACAGTTCTTCTAAAGATAGTTGGGGGCTGACATAATGTGGAGCCATCTGTGTAAGTTGGGCTATGGTTATAACCAAACTTTGATCTTTTGTGGAGGTTGCAGTTGAATGAAAAAAAGTATGATATTTGGGGTAGGCTTTCTGGTTAGTAATGTGTTAAATGATTTCCATACTTTAGTGGCATTTGCAACTTTCCCTCAACTCTACTTACCCTTCATTGTTTTTTTTTTTTTTTTTTTTTGTCTTTTTAGGGCCGCACCCACGGCATATGGAGGTTCCCAGGCTAGGGGTCTAACAGGAGCTGTAGCTGCCGGCCTTCGCCACAGCCACAGCCACAACCACAGCCACAGCCACAACCACGTGGGATCTGAGCCCCGTCTGCAACCTATACCACAGCTCACGGCAATGCCGGATCCTTAACCCACTGAGCAAGGCCAGGGATCGAACCCGCAACCTCATGGTTCCTAGTCAGATTCGTTAACCACTGAGCCACGACGGGAACTCCTATACCTTTTCTTATAGTAGAGTTATTTACCCATAATCATCTGGAATTTATGGTGAAAAGGAGGTTTCCTTCGGAGGATAAAGGCAATCTGTTTTTAGGCTATTTGAGTTTGTGGGGTTTTTACTCCTCCTAGTTGGTTCCTTTCTCCTTTCGCTGCTATAGGTCTGGTACTACCTCACATTTTCTTACTTTGGAATTTTCTACCTAGTAATGAATTTCCCTAGTTGGTTTAGTAATCATCACTCTTTCTGTACTATGACATTCTCGAACAAAGTGATCCACACTTTTGCTTTCTGTTGACCTGACTTGCTTAAATGATAGGATTTAGAGTTCCTGGAACAGGGCATGGAGTACATATTCTTCAAAGAAATTTTCCAAAGTAGTAATTCACTTAGGCTTTGGTAGAAACTGGTATAAACCAACTGGAAAAATTTGGTGCTTTGATGTTCGGAGGATACAATCACTCGGTAGGAATGAAAAATGACCAATGGAATTCAGTATGATACAGTAAGAAATCAAAGCAAGAACAGAAATTTGGGAAGTATATTCAACATTATGAGTTACTGAAAAGATGTGAAGTTAGAACTTGCTAATAGATAAAGCTTCTGAATATCTCCCAATCTGCTTTTGGACTTTGTTTCTCCATACTAAGACGATGCTTCTTGGTGTAAAAATAAAGGCATCTTAGCTGGCTTGGCAATTGTTTTACAGTTGGCTTAGACTAGACCCAATTTTTTCCCAACAAGCATTTTCACAAGGGCTCATTGGCTTCGGATATAGTCTTGCTGTGAAACTGATCCATGAACCGTTTTGGTGAGCCAGATTACATACAGAATCTATTTCCTGTGAGCATCATGGCTGAGAGACCTCCTCGCAAGCCAATCTTCCAGTTAAATGCTCCAAATTACCAGTTAATTGCTCTAGCCTGATGCAACTGGCTTATGCATCTTCCAGATACCAAGTCAGAAGGAAATAGTGCAGATAACTACAAATCATCCAGTGGATTTCCAACCATTTATTTGGCTAATCAAATATTGAACATGTTTAGCATTTACCCAAATGTACCTGAATTGACAAAGCTCACATTCTCAGAACTGCATATTTTTTCTCATTAAGCAGCACATCCAGTGATTACTAAACCTAAATTATGAAGTCAACACTTTAATTGCTAATGTACTTGGATGCTCCTAGTAAAATTTGGTTTTATTCAATTTATTTTATATACTGTCATGTATTTTGTGAAAGAGAACACACCTGTGTCATCCATTACCAAAGAAATATGCTGCAGGACAAAGTGGAGACCATTGGTGTGGATTACCAGTGGCCAAATTATTATCCATGTTTCAAAAGGACTAGCCCACAAAAATAATATAATTAACCTAATCACTTAGGGCATTTTCAAAATGTCTTTAGGTGCCTTATCAAGACTTGGAAACGAATGCAAACCTGCCTTATTAAATAACAATATAACTATATAGCTTTAATGAAACTGAAAAAAAATAAAGACTTTTGAGTGACAATAGGTCAGTCATGCAGAATAATTCATACACAATACAGGATTCCATTTGGGGACCGATTTAATACTGATGTTAATGAAGTGCCAAGAAGAGAGTGAGGAATAGGGTGAAATGCTTTTGTAGCAATTTCCAGGAGAGGGATTTTTTTTTTCTTTTGGTAATAGAACTTAGAAATTACAATTGGAGTGATTTCTTTTGGGTGAGGGTTTGATTGAAAAGAGAGAGAGGAGAAGATGAAGAGAAGTAAGGGTGAGTATGACACTTATTACCTTGCTTCTTTGGAAGTAAAAATTTGCTGGTGTGGTGTAAAATGAAATCGACCGAATGTGAACATGAAATGAGTCCGTCTTGTACATTTTCCAAGCTGAACAAACCACAAAAGAGACAATAAAGACATTTTGTAAATTTAACTAGTTTTAATGATCTTGCGGATCTTTATACCATGTCCTTTAAAAAAAAAAAACTGCCATCCCCAAGGTAACAACTTTGAAATGTCATAAGATTTAAGTCATAAGTAAAATAAAAATGCATCTTGCCACTGCAGCTAAAGAGAGCATTTTCCAACAGCATCATAACAACAAGAAAATACCATTTCGAGATGAATTTATTCAGAGGAAGTAATGGTTCTAATCTCGTTACCATCTTTATTTCAGAAAACAGTCCACAAACTTATAGGTGAGATATCTCACCTCTTCTAGAAACAACACTGACTCATTTGATATGGTTACCTGCTCATTCCAGCTGTACCCGATTTACCAGACTTGCCAACCTCAGAATATTTACAGAGCAGTATAGCCCTAAAGCAGGATGGCTTAATAAAGCATAATTTTTATAAATTTCAGAAGATGTTTTGCTACTAAACACGGCTGCCACACTGTTTGCGAAATGGTAGTGTTTACCTTTCCCCTTCTCATACCAATTTGGAAATCCAATTTGGAGTACATTTTCTCTTCTGTCATTTTATTTGAGATGCCCCTTTCTGTGCCAGTTCTAGGCTATCAGGTTGTCAGCTTTCCCCATGACTGTAAATAGTAAAGCATTTTACATTTGTCTTTTGAAAATAAAAAGTCTTCGTATCATATACAATTTTGCCAGGGTCTGGCCCATTCTGGCCCCCTCTTGTCATTGCTGTTTCAATGTCTAGTATAAATGATCCCTTTACTAATGAAAAGTGTGACATCTTCACTACTCCGTGCTGTCTACAGAATGATGTGCAGATGCATTTGTCTGGCAAACCGTATTCTCTGAAATCTGTCCCTTTGCCCCATTTGCCACTAATTTTCTACTTAGAAATGCTACTGTAGCCCGTATGGTTTGCTCACCACTTAAAAATAAAAGCTTCTCCAATTTTCCCCTTACTCACGTCCCTCTCCCAATCCTCCAGGACTCTTCCTTGGGAAATTCTAGTTGGCTCTCTGGGTCTAGATCAAATGCGGCTTCTTTCAGGAAGCTGTCCTTAAATTCCCTGTAAGACATAGTCACTTCCTTTCCCAGATTCCTACAGCAATGTTTGTACCTCTCAAATTATCCAAAATTAATGCAATAGATTTACCTCTAAAATTGGCCCTGAAGAGTTTTATCATTGCGGAAAAAAGCAAAGACTGAGGGGCCAGGCCCCCTTGGGCACAAATACTGACTGTGGAGTTTTTCAATTGTGTAAATTTGGGAATTCCTTTTTTTTTTTTTGGTCTTTTTAGGGCTGCACCTGCAGCATACAGCGGTTCCCAGGCTAGGGGTAGAATCGGAGCTGTAGCTGCTGGCCTACACCACAGTCACAGCAATGCAGTACCCAATCCGCTTAAGCAACCTACACCACAGCTCACGAGAAAGTCAGATCCTTAACCCACTGGGTGAGGTCAGGGATAGAACCTGCATCCTTGTGGATGCTAGTCAGATTGGTTAACTGCTGAGCCATGATGGGAACTCCGAATCTGGGAATTCTTGAACACTCTGAAGTTTAGTCTCCCCATCTCCAAAAATGAGATATTTAATGGTTCCAACTTGGGAAGAGTTGGTATGTCCAAAACACATAGAACAGAAAAACTTGCACATTGTGGTTCAGCTCTGAGAGGCAAGGGCCATAAATTATTTATTCTTATTTGTAAATAATATGATCTCAAGTAGTAATTTGCTGATTAAATGTGTGAATCATAAATTCTGATAAGAATTCTTTGGGTTTGTATTTTCTATGATTAAATCCTGTTTTCTCTGAGTTGTCAATAGTTAAAATTATTTGATTACACTTATTTTGTCATCCATGAAATATTTATTGAGCACTTGTTATTACTAAAATATAGTGGGAGGCAAAATATGCACAGTTTGTCTTCAAAACACGCAATCTTGGTTGATACTGAGTCATGCCACGAGAGCAGTAAAGATAGTGTTGTGCAAAGAATATGTAGATTTGACTCACAAACACCTCAGTTTCAATCTTATTTCACAACTTTTAAGCTGTGGAACAGTCAAAGCTTCTGGAACATTATTTAAGCACTTCAAGTTTCCCAAGTAAAAGAAAACACGAACTCTAATAATATCTTATCATAGTTTATAATGTGAAGAAAAATGAGATAATATGTTAAAAAAAAAAAGCCTAGCATATTATTTGACAAACAGTTCCTCAAGAAACTCTAGGTTTCTTCCCCTAATCAAATCAAATCAGAAGAGATTTTATTTTAAATAGCAAATTTAGACAAACATTTAAAAAGCTTAGGAGTTTCTTGGTGGCCTAGGAGAGTAAGGACCCCACATTGTCACTGCTGTGGCATGAGTTCAATCCCTAGCCTGGGAACTTCCTTATGCTGTGGCCACAGCCAAAAAATTATAAAGAAAAAAGAAATAAAATGTTTAGCTAGATGCTAAAACAATGTGTTTTAGGCATGTATGAAGCCCTTACTTATGTATTCATTTGTTCATTCATTAAAAAAATGATTGGGTTTCTACTTTGTATAAGATGCTATAGTAGATGCTTTGGAGAAGTATAGAAATCCATGCAATGGGCTTCTACCTTTAAGTGGCTTACAGTGCAATGCATAAATTGTGGCATATTCAGAAATAATTATTGTGAATTCTATATATGTGCTCAGTACCATCCATGCCCAAAATATAGATGCTGATAAAAAGCATACTCTGAGATTCCTGAAGGGTGGGAGCACAATTTCACCCTGATGACCATGGAAGAGTCTATCGGGTCTAATAGGATTTCGACAGGTCAGGTTAAAAGTTGCATATTTCAGTTATAAAAACGTAGCACAAATATGGACAAGCTTATCACATGTTCACAGGATAAATGGAAAGTCAAGTTTTAAGTAGAATATAGGATGTGTTCAGGAAGTTTATATGAGACAGATCCAGAATGAAGCTGAGATTAGTTTAGTGGCGAGGGAGATAGCTGCAAGATTTGCTATAGTTTAGTGGATAAAAAGAAGCCACAGAAGATATTTGAGCAGAGAGCTAACACAGGTGACATAATTAGAGCTGCACATTCACAAGTCTAAGTTGATGGCTTGGAGTTTGGAATAGATTGAAAAAGTGTCTGGTGATGTGGACCTTAGGTTGTTTAGGTAGAAATAATAAGTTCTGAATTAAGGCAATGATTGTAAGCGTAGGAAAAAAGATCAACTGGAAAAGATTGACTACTATCATACTGTCTTAAGAAAATATAAAGTTGTTTAAAAAGGAAAGAAATGAGAAAATGAAACTAACTGTTTTCAGCACTTATATGTTGGGCATGGGTGGCACTGGGCACTTATACTCATCTTTTTTAATCTTTACAATACAGATCAGTATAGACTGTATTTTCACGGCCAAGTAATTAGCCCCTGAGAATTTATAAAGTGACAGACTTAATTTTTCTTAATATGAGTTTACTTAATGTGACCGACTCATATATTTAAAACTAATTTATGAGAGGCCCTCTATCTAGTGAGTGCAATGGGCAATCAGTCTGGTAAGGCAACTACAACTAACTCGAAACAGATAAACACCCACCCCCTTTTCTAGCCAAACATGACCAGCAGTCCTGCTCATACAATACCGTGAATATTTCTTTCGAGTTGAAGTTAGAGACCCTTTATGGCAGCTTCTCCTTCTGCTTGGACCTCTGCTTCCCTACAGCTTTCCCAACCTCATGGTTAATTTGAGGTTGCTAATTTTAAGAATTCCATTTGGTAAGCATTGCCACATTGCCTGAGAGCAAGGCTTGAGAGCACTTCTAGAATTATCAAACCCTTTATTTCTGGAGCCCCCTCCCCCCAATAAAATGTTAAAGATGCTGTTCCACTCCCTATATTTTTACGTTTAACCAACCTCTAACTTGGAATAGAAGTAGTTATGTAAAGAACACCCAGGGAAAGTTTCAGGGAGCATAGTAACTGTGTGAAAGTCCCTGAGAAATATTCACTATTGTATTTGGAGATATCAGAGAAGTCTTAATGACCAAAGTGGTTTTGCTGGTGTGAATTTTGTACTCAGGAGGCAAAACCAGAAAATGGAAAGTTGTGTGGAGAGAGACTTTGAAATATTTTTTCTGGGTCAGTGACTATTTGTCATGACAGAGAATCTGGCTGTCCTTCACTCTCCCGGCATGGCCATTTCTCCACCTGTGCCAAAAGATACCTAGAAAGCCCACTAATTTTCCTTTTGTATGATGTGTACATAATAAATGTAGCACCAAGGTACTAAGGGGTAGGGGTTTTGCCTGTGGGTGAAAACAGCAAGATTGTGTCTCTCTTGACAATGTACCTAAAGGACAAGTCTTATTCAAACAAAGGGATTACTACACATTAATACAGCAGTGTGTAGTAGGAATCTTTCAAAGGTGGAATGATTCCCACATCCTGGTATTTAAGCCTCTGTGTAATACACTTTCTTGAGTGTGGGATGGAGCCGGCTGTAGGGTGAGAGCCTTGAATCCTAACCACTAGACCACAAGGGCCAGCAGGGTTGATAGAGGTCCCCAGTCCTTGTCCCTTTGGAGAAAAAAACTCGGCAAAGAGAGTGAGAGCGGTGAAGCAAATAAGATATTTGTGAAGAGAGAGGATATGTGCAGAAAAATCAGGGACAGGCTTGGAAGAGGGTGGGAGGGAACAGAGAGAGACAGAGGGACAGAGGGAAAGACAGAAAAAGAGTGCCACGTGCTTTGGGGATGGTTTTAATCACATGCGTGGGGGCACTACTTCCTGGCTTCCTCTGGCCGGTCACCTCACTTTGTCAGCCTTGAGTCCGCACTTGGCCTGACTCAGGGCCCTCCCCCGGGAACACGCATCTTTTAGCCAAGATGCATTCTAGTTGGTCTCTGGGAAGCAGACTGTGTGGTCTGACCCCCGCCCCCCACCTTCTCTGACCACTGGGAAACTTTTCTGTGCATGTGTGGTTCGGGAGATCGCCTTGGTCTCAAGAATGAGAAACATATGGTCTCTTTATTTTTTATCTAAGGGGGACTCAGCTCCTCCTTCTCCTGCCATCGTCTTTATCTTGAAGTATCTGTCCACAGGGGACAGATTCCAGTTGCTCAGCCTGGGACCCGTCTATCTCTTATCTCAAAAGTAATGACTTGCCTTAAAGAGAATATGGCAGAAATGATGGGCTATATCACTTTCATGGCTATGCTATAAAAGTTTGTGACATATCTTCTTTGACTCTTTCCGTTGCTCTCTTGGACTGAATTCTTTAGTAAAGCAAGTTTCCATGCTGGAAAGATTCAGGTGGCAAGGAACTTCAGGTAACTCCTGGCTAACAGCCAGCAAGGAACAGAACCCTTCAATCTAACAACCCACGAAGGACTGAATTCCGCCAGCAGCCGTGTGAATAAGTTTGGAAGTGGGTCCTTCGCCAGTTAAACCTTCAGGTGAGACTACGGCCACAGCCACCACCTTGATTGCAGTCACATCAGACCCTTTGCGACTGAGGACCATATAAACCATTCCCACATTCCTGACCTTCAGAAACTGTGAGATAATAAACGTGTGTTATTTTAATCTGTTAATTTTGGGGCAACATACTACACAGTGATAGGTAAGTGATACAGTGTATGCTTAATTCATATTCAAAAACTCTGTTTCCATAATATTATTTAAGAAAATAGTCCAAACTTGTAGGTTGGATGCCCTTTGGACCTCAGACTCTTTAATTAATTACGTTTTTTGTTGATTCTTCTGGAAGTATCTCCATTCATGCTCTCTGAAATTTTCACTTCTCTTTTCTTCAGGTAACTACTTGCCAGAGTTATTTATTGGAATATTTTTTTTTCTTCAAGTTAAGGGAGCAATTTCCTGAAATAAAGGGCTTTACATTTAAATATAGCTTTATATCTGAGTGTGGGTGTGGAGTTGAGTGAGAAGTATTCTCTAAACATCACAAACACATTGGTAAAATAAACATCCAACAGGCAAATCAAAGCCATGTGTGGCTTGCGTATTTATTTATTTATTCATTTATTCCCTGAGTATTTAAGTCTGAAGGTTAGAAAAGAAAGGTTTGAGTGAAGGGAGGGAAACTAAATCATTTATAATGGGGCTGAGACAAATAGACTATTTCATTTAAAAAATTAATAATTAGAAAGTAAGGATCTCGTTTTAAATTTCTTACACTTCCCCTTACTTTCTAAAGCATGGTATTGTAATTTGTGTGTAACAACTATTTTAAAAGATCATGTAGAAAATAATAGCCTTTCTCTAGAATTTCACTGTGGGGTAATGCAACTCTCCCTACTAAATAAATGCATGTGTGGCACTATTGGGTCCTTTCCAGTATCAACCTTACAGTCTTTATGGTGTTGACATTTCTTCCAGCAGCTTGGAAGAGGTTCTGTACCAGAAATGTTGTATCCCCTTAGGAACCACCATTTTTGACTGTGCTCTTCAAGCTGGGAAGAGTTTGGTCTACACATCCTTCAATCCCCATGAACATCAAAATCGGTATCTTGAAAGCAAGAAGAGTACATAGTTAGTGGCTAAATTATTTTTCCTCCCTCAGGCTAAAATCTCAAGTTTTCCTCTAAGAGGTACAGATTGTTCTGGCTACAAAATCTTAGAAATCTCATGTGCCTGTTATATTTTTAATTTTCCCTTTATGCATCCCAACGTTAAAGAGAAAGCGGGATTTCAAATGAATAATTTGCAACATTGATATAGTGTAGTAGAAAGTTGTTTTTTTTTTTTTGTAACATCTTTCTTTTGAAATTTCCAGTATGAAACGAAAAAGAAACTACAGATCTGTAAATCTGTGCATGTAAATGCAGAATGAGAATTAGGAAATGCGGTTACATCTTTTTCTCACTCTAAGTCATTGGCACTATGATCTGTTTTATAACTAATAGGAATCTGGTTACATAAAGAAAAAACACACATAATATCACTTAGGATGAAGGCTTCTTTCTGGTAGGATGATTATGCAAATCTGAATCCTAGAGGAAGGTATTCATGTTCAATCAATGACACAATTAGGGAGAGCATAGTTCTTGACAAACAAGTGTATATGGTAACAGACATATTTTTGTTGTTCAACCTCAATAAATACGCTTTAGCGCTCAATTGGCACCTCATTAACAAATAATTAGAGTCTCAAAGAATACAAATTCACATTTGGTTGCGTTAGTTAACTCAATGCCTTTAATATTTTGCTCTTAGTAGCCTTCCACATGAGAATTTTACTACATTTATTCCTCTTGCCAAGTGAAATGTCAGGAAGCTAAGAGTTATTAGAGCATTCTAATTGAAATTTGAAAACTAATTAGAATGTGTGTTCCTATTTAAGAGCTGCTGAACTAAAGAGTCTGGAGCAAAAATAAATCACTATATTTATACTGTAACTGTCATATATTCTTAAAATTAAATTCAAACGTGAGACTTGATTTACAACATAACCAAAAATATACACCAAAGCACTTTAAACTTCTTCAAAAAAGTTGTGAAGATATTTTTGAAGCTAAATAGAAATAAAATCTGCTTTTCCTGGGATAAACTAACAAGTAAAATAGCAAGTAGTAGAATTTTAACAACATTATATGGAAAATATGGCAACACTGGCCAATATCAGCAATTTCATTCACAGGAACTGCATGGGATTAAACTTTTGCAAAGAAAAACTTGGCAGGCAAAATTGTCAAACTCTTTCCAGAAATCAACTGACAAAGAAAACACGCACACATGCAGGCACACACATGTGTGCCTGTGTGCGCATGCACGCATACACACACACACACACACACACTCACACCCAAGTCAAAAAAATTCTGTTATCAATGGGATGTCCCCAGAGCTCATACAGATATATAGAAGCCAAAGGCAATATTT
The DNA here is from genome assembly GCA_004024745.2 of Catagonus wagneri. Taxonomy (NCBI): domain Eukaryota; kingdom Metazoa; phylum Chordata; class Mammalia; order Artiodactyla; family Tayassuidae; genus Catagonus; species Catagonus wagneri. Next base: position 5,092,729 of record PVHT021183584.1, read on the forward strand.
GAAGGTTTGTGGCTATTTGAGTATATGTTAAAATATACATATACTTTTAAAAAAAATGCTTACATTTTACAACATTGCGAATTATCCCCGGGGCCTGTTTATTTTGAAGATGCTCCACACTTGACTAAAATAGAACACCTTCCCAGATATGAGCCATGACTACACCCTTTTTAACATGTAATTTTCAGTCACTTGGGAAAGAATTGAGCCTTTACCTCCAATCCATAGCCTCTTTCCATCTGCAACAATGCGCTCTAGTTATTTCCTATGCCCAGGTTGTCCCAAGCATTCATTCAATCCAGTCAACAGATACTTATTGAAAGACGTCTTTGTTACAGGGACTGTTTAATGAGTAAACCCCATAGAAATCCCTGACCTTGTGGATCCCCTACCCTTGTGGAAGGAAGGAGGTATCTGTAAAATAAAACCAAGTTTATATTAACCCTGGGCTCTCCAAACTGTCTTTCATTTATTCATCTATTTGTTTGCTCAAGAAATAGCAGACATTGAGCTACAGTGGGGCTCTGCAGCTGGGAGACAATAAACGAGAAAAATGGATGCAAAAAGTAATCCCTTATTCTCTGCAAATAGTAGAATCCCAGAGGTATCACTACTTACGTGTGCCAGTAAGCTTGTGGCTTTCACTACGTTATAGGAAAGGTGACAGAAAGTTAACTTGGGTAGGTTTGAGACCTCCCATTTTGCTGCTGAATAGAGTTTTTGGTTCAAAATGAGATGCTGTGAAAAACTAGGATTGTGGAGCTGCCGTCAGATCAATCGCCTGAGAAATCTGAAAGGCAAGAGTCGGCTGGGGGAGCAGCTGGTGAGAGAGACAAGGAAAAGCAGTCGCCGGCACCCCTAGAGTCTTCTGGGGCGAAGGAGCATCTCCTGGGGTCGAGATGGCTCTGCAGACCCCATCAGAGAAGCTAGAGGTGTCCCGAGGTGCCCGGGAGTGGGGAGGCTTGGGGAGGTGGGGGTGGTGCATCACCTGCATCTGGAGAGATGCGAGACAGAGGTCCCTGTCCTGGGGCGCAGCGGTGGGAGGTGGGGGGGATCTGAGGCACCCGCTGCACTGTCAAGGTTGTCGACGGGCAGAGCTGCCCTGCACTTGTCTGTTGGAGCCGGCCTGTGACTCCGTCTCGCTCTCTCCGCACAGGTGGAGGAAGGGCTGGAGGAGAGGAGGGAGGTGAGAAGGTCCTGCCCAGGGTGGAAAGAGAGATACTGATTGTGCCTCCTTCCCTGAGGGCTGGTCCCTTATCTGCCATCAGTCCAGACTCAGGGGACAAGCAGGGTGTGTGTGTGTGTGTGTGTGTGTGTGTGTGTGTGTGTGTGTGGTTTCAAGGTTAAAAGGAGTTTAATGTATTATTACAAGGCACTGGGCATTAATTACGGACCTCAATTCTTTTTTGGAAATGGCATCTTTCTTCTCCCATTCTCTTGGTGGTGCGTCCATTCTACCGCATGACGGATTGTCTGACTTCATTCTCAATACATGGTGGCAGTCAGATTATCCAGCACACAAGCTCCTCCTAGAAGGAAAGTAGTCCCACTCGTAACGTTCAGCTAAGTGATGCCCGGGTGGACTGAAATGGTGATCGTGCCTCTGAAATGCTACACTGACAGCCTCTGGTTGATCATGGTTGTGTGTGCATACAGTTAGGAACTAAGTAGCTGATAATTTAGCCCATCATAATGATCATTACCAATCACTTCAGCAAAACTGATCATGCAGTAAACTGTACTGATCTTAAAGGTAACTAGTGAAAGATCCTACTAGACTTTCAATCAATTTGTATGTAGAAACATAGCCTACATGTTCATAAAGCCCAGAAAGGCCCTGTAGCATTTTTAGATCCCAGAGTATTATCTGAGACTATTTTAATGCATCTTGATTTCAGATTAATGTTATATTTATATACATTGAAGGAACAGTGTGAAACTGTAACAAATAATACAATCTTTTTGAAACCGAGCTGGTCGCTAAGACAGCTGTTAAAATACCCCTTTCGCTCTCATATAGAACCCCGTAAGAATACAGAAATATCACTTAGAGGGAACCACCAAGGGAGATTTCTGCATCTTCTGGCAAAGAATTCCATGACTTTGAGCTGACCTTGAAATTTACGGTCTGGCACAAATAGCCATTAAACTGGGAACAGCTTGTGTAAAGTCTTGATAGTAAGCGGTACCCAGAAATGTGTTAACACTAGGAGGAATTCAAAATATCCAATTTAGTTTTAATTCTGGAGTGGAGAATGGCCTGTGATTTTTGAGAAGTAGTCACAAAGCTGAATGCCAATCTAAGGGAAATTGTGATCTACTAAGTATAATACAATATTTGTGATCTACTAAGTATACTTAAAACAGAGACTAGAAGCAGGTTGATTGTTCTGATTTTGCTGGGAACAGCTGGTAAACGTGAGAGCAGTGAAGTAACTTTCATCGGGTCTCTCGTTGTAAATTTACAAACTTGTTCCTTTTCCCGTAGCTCCATGGAGCAAAAGGAAGTAAACTTATGCTTATCTGATAGATGAATGAGAAACCACACCTTCTTAATGGCAGTATATCTGAGCCTGAGGGCAATTTACATCATCATTGCACAAAGAGTTGTAAAATTTCAATTGGACCCAGGATAGCACAAGTTAATGTTTACCCCCCAAGTTCCCTGAAAATGTCTAGGTTATTATACAGTTGAGTATTTGGTTAGTATGGATTTATTCCGCAGCATCTCATAATGTATATGAAAATTGGCTGGTAAATGATAAATATTTGTACAATATTGGAGCTTTAAGATAATCTGTATAACAGGAATAAGACTGACCTACTGAAAATAATATGTAACTGGATTATTAATCATAAGTGAGAAGAATCTGCCAGCTGAACTTTCCTCACCCACATCTCTGGTGGAGGGGCGGCTCTGGATCGTTATTTATTTGAGTAGCAAGTGGTTACTAGCAGCAGGTACCATGTAGCCTGGAATTCAGGGTTAAGAGGGCCCGATCAGATCTCTTCTTTCAGACATTCCTGTTAGAACTGGGAAATGAATTAGCCAAGTGGAGGCTGAGAGAGGCATGGATGGGCAGAGAGGAGCCGAGATACTTAATGATCTGAACTGAGGGGGAGGATCCATGAATGTATGCTATTCAGGTATAGAGCCACTCTAAGTCTAGCAATTCCTTCTACTTCCAATTTCCTCATGGCTCAGCCCTATCCTTGGATTTTTAAAGAGTTTCCTAAAAGATCTTTGAGGAATTACTAGCAGAAAATACACACCACAAGGAATAAGGCAGAAGGTGGAAGGAAATACCCATCCTTGTCTTGTTCCTGACCCTAGAGGAAATGTTTTTGGATTTTCACCATTGAGTGTGGTGTTAGCTATAGGTTTGTCATAGACGGTCTTTATTACGTTGAGGTATGTTCCCTCTATGCCCACTTTCTGAAGAATTTTTTTTAAACAAGTTCAGTTTAAAAAAGAAAAGAAGATATACATTCTCAAAGAAGTGCTAGAAAGCAACATACTCCTCTGTGAAGCTGGTTTATGACACAAGGAAAACATACAGAATGATCTAGAAAAGACAATATAACACAGAATGTTGAATTTATAAAAGAATTCTAGATCTTAAAACACTTCTGTTGGGAGAGTATAACCAAATGAATGTAAAGCTATCATGAATCAGTGTTATTCTGCAACTGTACCGAAAACCAAATTAGGATACAGATTTATTTATTTATTTAAAGCCATACATATGATTGGGATAGTCTCTAAGTAAGTATCATTTTATTTTCAACTTTCAAGGTATTTTTTAAATATTTTTAACCAGATTCCATTTCTACTTTAAAAAATGGTTTGTAATCACTGTGGCTTTTCTTATACATAAAATGTTTTTGATCAAGTCTTTTAACTTGTATCTTCTTGATGAAAGATTTTCTCCTGCCCACTAGGTTTACATGATTCAGCACAGGCAGCATCACTTCTATCTTCCAGAACGTAAGTTTATACATAATTATGAAAGTTTAGGATTGGCACAAGGAAGAAACAGCATATCGGCGAGTCCACCGAAATTCTTTGTTGTACTCATCAAAGCATTTCTGTATATTCCTTTCAGAGCTTGGCAAGTAAATGGAAAGAAACAAAAATCAATGAAATAAAAATATATCACCTGAGCATTAACTTTTGTTGGGAAAAGAGAATTATTAGTCCTGCTCCTTCATATTTTGCATAGAATGTGCATTGTCTTACTCTCCCAACAGAAGTGGGATGCAAAGAGAACACCTCAAGCATTCTCTCTTACTTCTTCCTCGAGGACAGAAGGGTCACCACTCTGACCTGCAGCAGCTTGGTATTCACCGGGCAATGTTTATGCAGTGGGCAGGGTATTTCATTAACAGGAAATGAAGGTGGCTGTCTTCCCAGTTCTCACCGGAGTGACTTCCATCCTAGATTTTCATAGCGGTAAGTAACAAGTGACTGTGTATGGTTCGTACACATATGTGGTGCTAAGCATCTGAAACTTGCATAGCAGGACAGGAAAGTACCCAATTTCAAAGCAGCACAAACTGTTCCAGGCAACATTTTAAACGTATTACAAAAATAAAATCATTTCATTCTCATAACAACCCATGAGGTAGATTCTATTATTATCTCTATTTTACACATGAGGAGGCACAGATGAAGAAACTGAGTCAAAGTGTTTTCCCCAAGGTTTGAAAGTTAGAGGACTGCAAAACTGAGTTTAAAACACAAGCAGTTTGCGGGGTCCCTGCTGTGGCACAGCGGTAATGAACCTGACTAGTATCCATGAGGATGCAGGTTGGATCCCTGGCCTCACTCAGTGTGGCAAGGATCTGGCATTGCCATGAGCTGTGGTGTAGGTCACAGATGCGACTCAGATCTGGCATTGCTGTGACTGTGGTGTAGGCCTGCAGCTACAGCTCAGATATGACCCCTAGCCTGGGAACTTCCATATGCCGCACACGTGGCCCTAAAAAGCACAAGCGCGCGCGCACACACACACACACACACACACACACACACACAAGAAATACCAAAATTTATATTCGTTATCTATAATTATCATTATCAATATATCATTATCATTATATTCATTCTTGTTAGTATTTGTAATTTACCCAGCATGCCTAACAGCAGGACCTGACTGAGGCCACGTTTCCTTAGCGGTATCAAGAATCCCCAAATGTAAGCTGATGTTGCCAACTTTTCAGTTGCACATATGAAACCAGAACGACAGGTGATGGCTGCTAATGTGCTTGTGTGTTGGCCTCTCTCAGTCCCACCTCTCTTTCAGTCACTGCTGTGGCAGCCAGTTGTTGCACAGATGTTGACCAGATTTACACAGACTGTTATTATTTGCCTTTCCTTCCTCCCTTGGGGCTCCTCTGATCCAAGCTACAGTGCACGTATGGGGTCATCTGGACACTCAAGCCTGGGTAACTCAGAAGAGTGGGCATTTAACCCCTAAAGGTTCATCCCACTGAACTGATGGGTAAATGCTTCTGGCTTCAGTCCTTAGGGGAAACTTCACATATATGAAATACATTCACGAGCCCAACATAAGGTCACAGTGGAAGTGAACACCAGTGGCCCACATCACTGGCCAGCTGGGCAGTGCATCCTTTTTATTATTTTTTCCCTTTCTCCATATTTTACTCCCCTAATAACTCGTTCTTGCTCCCTAGGATCTCTTCTTACATACACTGCCTACCTTTCAGGTTCTGACTCCCAAAACTTGTAACAAGGGCAGAGTGGGGGAAGACTTTTTGGCTGCTGGAGGAGGTGCCTGAATAATTATGTAAACATTATTGCTTAGACCCTGGAACACAGTCTTATGAGGTGTTCCCAGACCCACTCAGAAAAATCTTGTGTGTTTAGTATTGCTTCTTTATTCCTGCTTTGACTTTTATCTTTTGTTTAGAAATAGATGTCTTTTTCTCGCTTGCACAGTTATCATTTTTTTTTTCTTTTACCTGACAGAGATTATTAGTCTCATGCACAAAATCCCAGAAGATGAGGCTCTGGAAGATAGATAACATCCAAGATTCTAGCTGCCAGAATGACTGAATGGCTTTAAGTATGACATAAGGAATGTAAGATTTATCCCTATGTGATGGGGAACCACCGAATGTTTTTCAGGAGTGGAGTAACTTGTTAATGGCCTCATTTAGTTACATTAACCAGCTGATGATGTAGGTGAGTTGACTTCATGACATTGCAAGTACAGAATCACCTAATTTGACATAAAAGATGGGCCTTCTAATTTCTTCTGTTCCAGTTTCTGGAAGCAACTCAATATAATATACAATCTAGTGTCATATCCAGCTTAAATATACTACAAATATTTGGTTAACTGTTCCTTTTTCTTGTGCATAATTTTGTATCTTCTATTTATATGAATTCATCCTTTGTGCTTGTATCCCCCTTTTTTTTTTTTACTAAATTAAACTTACCATGCAGAATTTTTTTAATAATAATATTTAACCAGTTAACTTACACAAGGGCAACCTAACATTGCCTAACAGTATTGTAATCTTATAGTATTTGTAATAATAATGATGTTTTAATGTATACTGATTACTTACCACATTCAGTTTTGTTGCCTAAAATTCAAAGGCTAAATTATGCTAGGAACCTCAATAAGCAAACATTATTCTATCGTAATTTTAAAATAGATTCTTTCCTTTTCTAAGACGTAAGAGCTAGGACGCTAAGGCTGGCATGCTAAATATTGTATTCTGTACTCCATTTAGACTTTGATTTGGATTTAAAATTCAAAATCACTTCCATCATTTCTGTCCTTGTGAGTGTGTGCCCGTGGGGATATTAAAATAGAGAAAGAGCTACTTGGAGAGATGAATTGATTGAATTTGATGCCTAAGGCCAGAAACCTCATTTTGCTTATGTTAATATGTAGAACTTTCTGCACTCCAATTCATGGCTAGTAAATGCTTTTACTTGATTTTGTAAAATTCAGCATTGTATAACCCAGTTGAGAATCTTACTTCTTTTGTTGCAAATAGTGCTAGCAACCAATCTCAATCTCTTTTCTATTAGCATAGCTCAATTATAAAGTGGTTACACATGGTTATGGAAAATCTAAACTTATATGTTGCTTTCCCTAATGCCACTTTAAGATTGCAGTTTGAAGCTATTGTAATCATAGGTAAATCAGTAATTAACTTAGCACAGGGGTGAAATATAGAGATGAAATCATAAGACCTAGGAGGCATCTCTATAGAAGAATTTTAATAAATATCTAGCAGAATAGAATCCTTTCCAAAGAAGTGCAAATATCTCAGTGTCCTGTTATGGCAGGCGACATTACAAAGACTATTTTTGTTAGTATTAGCTTTACATTAACTAGTTAATTTATCCATTTCAACAAATCTTCACTGAACACCAACTTTTAGGCATTTCAAGGTGAACAATAAAGTGTTTGCAGCCTAGGTAAGCTCAGAGCATAAGATGGGATTGGAAGGAGAGAGGAGAAATTTACAAGTATACAGATTGTAGCTTGAAATAATAAATCATTTACAAATGATTCTAAAAATATAGAGAATAGAATAAATGCCCTAGGCAATCATAAACAAAGCTTTCCAAAGAGGGAAGACATATGTGGAAGAGCCCATCAAGAGACAATTGGGGTCAGAGCATCACAGGCAGAAAAAGAAGATTATGTGCATAGGCTAAGATTCTTGACCAAGTTTGCCATGTTTTAGTTATAGGGAGCAAGGGATGATGATGACCAGGACGGAAGGCTGGAGTGGTGAGAAGCAGGGTATGACCACAGATAGGTGGGGTAGATGTGTTTCATGTAGACCTTATATGTAATGCTAGAGTGTTTAGGTTTATAAGGAGATTGATAGTGAGATCTGTGCTTTAGAAAAGTAACTGATGGGGCGAAGTGGAGGAGCTGGTGATGAGTATAAAGTAGAAGCAATTGTTTAGTGAAGACTAAGTTTGAACTAAGTTTCTGGCAGTGGGATTGCGGTGGTGGCAGCTCTCCTGGGCTTCCCGACAGAGGCCAGAGGAAGAGTCACAGGTGACACCTAGCATCGTCCTGCTGAGGGGATGCGGCCATCAGTGAAGGCAGGGAGTGATGGAGGGGGAAGATTTGGGCACTTAAGAGTTACAGGGTTTCAAAATACTGCATTTGTTATTTCTAAACTTTCTTTTCAAATTTTTAAAAATTTTTAATTTTTTTTATTTTTATGGTCACACCTTCAGGCTGGGGGTGGAATCAGAGCTACAGCTGAGGCCACAGCCACAGCAACACCAGATCTGAGATGCATCTGTGACCTATGCCACACAGCTTGGGGCAATGCCAGATCCTTAACCACTGAGCCACAATGGCAACTTCTAAACTTTCTTAGTAGCCATAAAATGATGTAAAGGAATAATTATTGCAATATATTTTGGTGTTTATAACATAAAAAGATATAATATATATAAGAATGATATCACAAAAGGGAGAAGAGAGATAGAGATATATAGGAGTAACATTTGTACATCACATGGCAATTTAATATAACTCTGAAGTAGATTCTGATAGATTCAAGTGTACATGACAACATAATCTCTAAAGCACGGTTCTATGCGAAAGAAGAAACCTATCTATTTTTTGGTTCCATTTATGTAACGCTCTGAAAAAGACAAAACTATAAAGATGATAAGCAGGTGAGTAGTTGCCAGGAGCTGGTGGGGGACTAACTGCATAAAGGCACAAGGGAAATGTCTGGAATATGGAAATTTTCTATTTCGTGGTTATGGTGGTGAGTATACAAGGATATATGTTTATGAAAATTCATCAAAGTCTGTGCTTAAATGAAAATTTTACTGAATGCCAGAGTTCCTATTGTGGCACAGTGGAAACGAATCCGGCTAAGATCCATGAGGTTGTGGGTTTGATCCCTGGCCTGGCTCAGTGAATTAAGGCTCCGGCGTTGCTGTGGCTGTGGTGTAGGCCAGCAGCTGTAGCTCCAACTAGACTCCTAGCCTGGGAACCTCCACATGCCGCGGATGCGGCCCTAAAAAAACAAACAAAAAATTTATTGAATGCCAATGTTACCTAAATAAAGCTGATTTAAAATCAATTGGGGCTGAAATCTGTAAAATTCTTCTAAATCTAAACCATAGCAATACTTGTACATAATAGTGGCCCTAGGTTTTGAATTTTTACTTATATGCTGGGGTCATTGTCAAGAAAATGTTATGGAAAATATTTAATTAAACTGACATTAACCATTTTTTTCTTCTTGTTATAACATAGGGGTTTCTGTTACTTCTCTTATTTTTCACTTCTTTTTGGATCCAAATAAATAAATACATTTTTTTAATGTTTTCAAACTCTTGGAACTCCTTTTCTGATATGTGGGTAGAATATTAGGTTTTAAGGTAAGAAATCTTAGTTACACAGGATTTCTTTTTTCCTAGACAGAATCTTAGTCATCAAATAACTCAAAATTTTCATTTTGCAGAAACTTGAAATCCAGGTAGTTTAAGAGTCATATTCAAAGTCTTATTGCTAATTACTTAAATAGCTTACTCTAAGACCCAGGACTGCAGTGTTTCCTTCTTGACAATATTTTCTTGTATTCTTTCATCAAGTATGTCTATTTTTTTCGTTAAGAAGTGGTGCAGACTCCTCTTTCCCCTTTTATCTATCTCTATCATCTATCTATCCTTAATTAGGAAGAAATTCACATAGCATAAAATTAACTATCTTAAAGGGAGTGAAATTTTAAATCTTTTTGATTTGCTTTAATGTCTACAATAGCAAATTTGATTTTGGTCTTTTCTACTCATGATATGGTTCTGAAGTGAGTAAAGATTGCTTTGAGCTTCATGGATGCCTATTAAGCAACTTCTCTTGTGGGTGTCCTTCTGCTCTGGGATATTCAGAATCAAGTTTTGTGTCCAGAACCCCGAGCTCTCTTCCTATTGCTTTTTTTGGGTAGTCTTCTGAGGTCAGTATTGCCTACAGTGACCTTTCCTCACATCCTGATGTTCAGAATGGTCTTTCCTTCTTTTTACAAATTACCTCATTCCGCTTCATGTCAGCAAAGTTACTGAGAAATAAATTCAAATTGCCGTAAAGATGTAAGTGAGGTTAGATGGGGTACATGGTTCCCAGCATCTTTCTCCACAATCCCCCCCTTTCGTCTGAAGCTGTGCTATGCTTTAGTAGTGGAGAGTCACTGAAGAACAGGAGGTCTTGGCTAACCCTGAAAAGTTGCCTTACCATGTGCATTTAGGAGACAGTGCCTGTTTAGGCTGAGCACTTTTAATACCAAAACATCTCTTGGGTTCCCTGGACTTGTAAATGACAGACTTGGATGGTTCACTAGGAGGACCTTCCTTGACACTCTCCAGAATTGAATGTGCTTGTTTTCTGCTACAGGACTTGAAGTACTGACAAGATTTCCATTTGGAGGTAAGAGTGGATGCCTCCCATCTGACTGTGCCCTCAGGCTGAATTGGATCTGGGGAAATAAACAAGTGATCTGTCCAACTGCTGGCAGCAGAGAACCTAAGTTCCCTTTTCCCTGGAGAAAATGTCAGGAGAGGTCCCTACTTATTAATTCCATGGAAACTTGAACCTCAGTTTAGGAAAGTTAGAAAATGCACCCCCAAATAGTTCAACTCTCGAATCTTTACATCCATGTCACTCTCATTTGTTCTAACCCACATTGAGCTATCAAATTTTGTGGCAAGCTATAAACTTGTTGAGTCATTAGTCTGCCTGGTTAATGGAGGAAAACTAAATTCCTGTTCCTGCATAATGACACTTATTCACTGTAGACATTTGCTTCACTGGGAAATGATAAAACCTCATCCTTCATAATGAAGTTCTGGGCTGACAAAGAGGAAAATATAGTGTTGTGGGACAACTATGAATATAAAACAAGCTTAATAAAGAAATAGTGACAAATTATGTTATGCAAAATGTAATGCAATAAAAAATGTTACTAACTCATTGGAAATGTCATAAATAATCTAAATAGTTTTTGACTGTCAAGGACTTGAAAAATATATTCCCTTAAAAATGAGGTGTAGAAGAGATGTCAGTTTAATTGCCATCATATTTTGACAAGCTTGAAGATTCCTGTATTCAGCTTATTTGCTAAATTTAGATACTTGCTCAAGTTGAAATTAAGGGAGGAACCCAATTAACCAGTGTTGCCATTTTATTGTTGATCTGGCAAAAAAGCCGTCACATTCTTAAGCTACAGGATTCCTGCTTTGGTTTCAATATTTGGATGAGGTTGCAATCAGATTAGACAAGTACATCTTCACAAAGTAGGTAAAGTCTCAAGATTTTGAACTTGAACACTGAAAAATGACACTGTCAAATTTATATTATTATTACTCAAAAGTCGTACCTTCTAGGAGTTCCCGTCGTGGCGCAGTGGTTAACGAATCCGACTAGGAACCATGAGGTTGCGGGTTCGATCCCTGCCCTTGCTCAGTGGGTTAACGATCCGGCGTTGCCGTGAGCTGTGGTGTAGGTTGCAGACGCGGCTCGGATCCTGCGTTGCTGTGGCTGCGGCGAAGGCCGGTGGCCACAGCTCCGATTAGACC